>CANIUD010000180.1:0-600000 GCA_947470075.1 Closterium sp. Yama58-4 | reverse complement strand
CGGCCCGGCCTCGCCCTGCAGCAGCTGCCGCGGAGCTCCCTGCTGCGGCCCGGCCCAGCCCTGCAGTTGTAGCGGCCCCGCTGTCGCCACCGTCTTGCGCCTGCCGCGCCGACCACTGGTGAGCATTGCCCAGCACTGCTACCGCTGCTACTGCTGCTACTGCTGCTACTGCCTTTTCTACTCCCACTGCCACAGCTCCTGCTGTTACTACTGTTGCTGCCGCTACTGCTACTACTGCTGCTCCTGGCGTGGCCAGATGCAGCTCCAGGGCCGTGCGCGTGAGTCTCTCACGCCCCAGCAGCTTCGTGCGCGTGAGTGGTACGCTAGTTGGGGCTGTCGGGGTGGCCGTAGTGGTGGTCGCTCTGGAGTGGGTCGGTCGGGAGCTTCTGGTAGTGGACAGGTGCAGCTGCCGTGCCCTCCTTCGCCCCAGCTGCTTCGTGCGCGTGCGTGGTACGCTAGTTGGGGCTGTCGGGGTGGCCGTCGTGGTCGTCGCTCTGGAGTGCGTTGTTCGGGAGCATCTGGTAGTGGACAGGTGCAGCAGCAGTGTCCTCTTACGCTCCAGCGGGCCCGAGAGTGGTACGCCAGTTTGGGCTGTCGGGGTGGCCGTAGTGGTAGTCGCTCTGGCGTGCGTTGTTCGGGAGCATCTGGTAGTGGACAGGTGCAGCAGCAGTGTCCTCTTACGCTCCAGCGGGCTCGTGAGTGGTACGCCAGTTTGGGCTGTCGGGGTGGCCGTAGTGGTAGTCGCTCTGGCGTGCGTTGTTCGGGAGCATCTGGTAGTGGACAGGTGCAGCAGCAGTGTCCTCTTACGCTCCAGCGGGCTCGTGAGTGGTACGCGAGTTTGGGCTCTCGGGGTGGTGGTCGTGGTAGTCACTCTGGAGTGCGTCGTTCGGGAGCTTCTGGGCGCGGACCGGTGCAGCTGCCGTGTAGTGTGAGTGAGGCTGCCGCTCTAGGTGCTAGTGAGACCGCCACTGCAGGTGCTCGCGTGTCTGCCACCTCAGGTCCTGGTGAGGCTGCTGCTCTAGGTGCTCGTGCGTCCGTGCCCGCTGGTACTGAGTCGACTGCAGCACTGCACACCTTCACACTGGACTCAGGTGCTTCTCGCTGTTTCTTTCGTGACCGCACTGTCCTTGAGCCACTCGCTCGGCCAGTTGCTGTCTCCCTCGCTGACCCCTCTGGGGGTCCGGTCGTTGCGACCTCCTCCACTGTCCTTCCTTGTCCTGCGGTCCCGTCAGGCACGCTGTCAGGTCTCTACCTCCCCTCGTTCTCTACGAACTTGGTGGCAGGTAGTGCGCTCCAGGATGGGGGTGTCCACCAGTTCACCCCTGCTTACGAGCGCGTGACCCACTGCACGTGTGCTCGGACGGGCCGTCACCTGGCTACCTTCACTCGACAGCCGGGGTCGGACCTGTACACACTGACCACTGAGTCCCCTCAGGTAGCTGCGTCCGCGTCTGCGTCTGCGTCAGGTCAGCTGTCCGCCCCCTGCTCGTGTCGCTCTCTGGCGCATGAGACTGTCCTCTGGCACCACCGCCTTGGTCACCCGTCTGTGCAGCGCCTTCGGGCCATGCACAAACGGGACCTTGTTGCTGGTCTTCCCAGGGTTCTCCCTCCCCTCCAATCCTTGCCTGCTCCTCCCTGTCTTCCCTGTGTCGAGGGGCGGCAGCGCGCCGCTCCTCACTCCTCCTCCTTCCCCCCGACGACTGCTCCTTTGCAGACGCTCCACATGGACGTGTGGGGCCCAGCCCGCGTCCGTGGTCAGGGTCAGGAGAGGTACTTCCTGATTGTTGTTGATGACTTCTCGCGCTACACCACGGTCTTCCCCTTGCGCGCCAAGGGTGACGTCCCTGATGTCTTGATCCCTTGGATCCGCAGATCTCGTCTCCAGCTCAGTGAGCGTTTCCGCTCCGACTTCCCTGTCCTGCGTCTGCACTCTGACAGAGGTGGGGAGTTTTCCTCTGGCCTCTTGGAGGCCTTCTGTCAGCAGGAGGGCATTGAGCAGTCGTTCACGCTTCCGGCCTCTCCGCAGCAGAATGGGGTTGCTGAGCGCCGCATTGGCTTGGTCATGGAGGTCGCTCGTACCTCCTTGGTTCATGCGGCTGCCCCCCACTTTCTGTGGCCGTTTGCAGTCCGATACGCTGCGCATCAGCTCAACCTCTGGCCCCGTGTCTCCTTACCGGAGACTTCTCCGACACTGCGTTGGACGGGAGAGGCTGGCGATGCGTCGCGTTTTCGGGTCTGGGGATCCCGAGCTTTTGTTCGCGACACGTCCGCGGACAAGCTCTCCCGTCGAGCTGTCCCCTGTGTTTTCCTTGGCTTTGTCCCGGACGCGCCTGGTTGGCAGTTCTACCACGCCACCTCGCGTCGGGTCCTTGCCTCTCAGGACGTCACTTTTGACGAGTCCGTCCCCTACTACCGCCTCTTCCCCTACCGCACTGCCCCGCTCCCCCCCCCGCCTCTCTTCCTCGCTCCAGGTGCTGAGGTCCCAGACCCCCTCCCCCCTCAGGGTGCCGCTCCCTCAGGTGTGTCCCAGGTAGACCCGGTTGAGCCTGCTGAGGTAGCTGTTGACTCTCGTCCTGCTGGGGGTGCTGAGCCTGACCGTGAGGAGTCTGAGGGTGCGGAGCCTGGGGGTGCGGAGCCTGGGGGTGCGGAGCCTGGAGGTGCTGAGCCTGGGGGTGCGGAGTCTGGGGGTGCTGAGCCTGGAGGTGCTGCGTCTGGGGGTGCTGAGCCTGGAGGTGCGGAGTCTGGAGGTGCTGAGCCTGGGGGTGCTGCGTCTGGGGGTGCTGTGTCTGGAGGTGCTGAGCCTGAGCGTGCTACACCTGGAGGAGCCCTCTCCTCCCAGCAGCTGCAGGAGAGGTACCTACAGTACTGCCGCCTCCGGAGAGGTGCTACTGGAGCTCGTTCCGGTACTTCCCCTCCTGCCCAGGAGCTCCCCCCCATTCAGCAGATCCGAGAGTGGTACACGCGGCGCTGCAGTCTTCGGAGTGGTGCTCCTGGTGCTGCGGACCCTGGGGGTGGCGCTGCTGCTGGTGCTGAGGACCCGGGCGTTGGAGCTACTGCTGGAGCTGAGGACCCGGACGGTGGAGCTGCTGCTGGAGCTGGGGACCCGAGCGGTGGAGCTGCTGCTGGAGCTGAGGACCCGGCTGGTGGAGTTCCTGCTGGTGCTGCGGACCCGAGCGGTGGCGCTGCTGCTGGTGCTGCGGACCCGGGCGTTGGAGCTACTACTGGAGCTGAGGACCCGGACGGTGGAGCTGCTGCTGGTGCTGAGGACCCTGCTGCTGGTGTCTCTGCTGGTTCTGGAGACGCTGCGCGGCCGCGACCGCGACCGTACTTCGTCCCGCTTCTTCAGCAGGTTCTTGGTCAGGCTCCTCCTCCTTGTCCTCCTCCCTCCGTCGAGTGTCCTCCGCCTGTCCAGTCGCTGTCACAGTTCCCGCCTGCCTCGCTTCTCCCTGGTCCCTCTCCTTACACTGGTCCCACAGGAGGTCTTACCGAGCGTCGTGAGCCTGAGTCTCGTCCTGCGTCGCCTGTTCGTCCTGCTCGCACTGGTCGTCGTGTCCCACGTGAGCGTCCTCCTCCTGTCCCTGGCACTCACTACATGACTCTGCGTCCCTCCACTGCTCCTCAGCGTGTTCCGCTGCCGTCTCCTCCTGCGTCCTCTCTGCCTACTCTTCCTGATCCGGAGTCTGACTCCCGTCGTGCTACCAGTCCCACTGTCACCCGTCTCCTCGCTACTGTTGTCACTGACCCTACCTTTGAGTCCACCGCTGCGTCTTCTCTGGTCGCTGAGTTAGTTGACTTTGCTGCTGCCTGTCGTCTAGACTACGCCACTAGCCTCGTTGCTGAGTCTGAGTCTGAGTCTGTCTGTCCTCCGTCCGTCGGGGGTGAGTGTGCTCTTGGCACGGACGTCCTTGAGGACAGACAGGAGGAGTTCCAGTGCTTTGCTGCTGCTTTACCCCACCTCGTGTCCATGCTAGTTGCCCCTGAGGGAGACCCGGATGCACCAGACATCCCGACCCCGCGCACTTACGCTGAGGCGATGGCGGGTCCCTACTCCTCTCAGTGGCAGACAGCCATGGACGCAGAGATGGCTTCCTGGAAGTCCACACGCACCTACGTCGACGAGGTTCCCCCACCTGGGGCGAACATCGTCAATGGCATGTGGATTTTCAGGGTGAAGCGGCCGCCGGGTTCTCCTCCTGTCTTCAAGGCGCGCTACGTGGCTCGAGGCTTCAGTCAGCGAGAGGGAGTTGACTTCTTTCAGACCTTCTCCCCCACCCCGAAGATGACCACTCTTCGGGTGCTGCTGCACATAGCCGCTCAGCGCGACTACGAGCTTCACTCACTTGACTTCAGCACTGCTTTCTTGCAGGGCAGCCTACACGAGGAGATCTGGCTGCGCCGCCCTCCTGGCTTCACTGGGTCGGTTCCTCCTGGTACCCAGTGGAGACTTCAGCGGCCGGTCTACGGTCTCCGCCAGGCACCGCGTGAGTGGCACGACACACTGAGGACGACACTTGCGGCTCTTGGGTTCGCTCCCTCTACTGCTGACCCGTCACTGTTTCTACGCACAGACACCTCACTGTCGCCGTTCTACATCCTCGTGTACGTCGACGACTTGGTCTTTGCCACTGCTGACACCGCGGCACTCGCCCACGTGAAGTCGGAGCTGCAGAGGAGACACACGTGCACAGACCTGGGTGAACTGACAAGCTATCTTGGCTTGCGGATCACCCGGGACAGAGCACGGCGCACCATCACCTTGACTCAGTCACACATGGTGCAGCAGATCCTTCAGCGCTTCCGCTTCACGTACTCCTCGCCTCAGTCCACTCCTCTGCCTACCGGTCACTCGCTCTCAGCTCTGCCTTCGGATGAGTCCGTAGAGCCGAGTGGCCCGTATCCAGAGCTTGTGGGCTGCCTCATGTACCTGATGACCTGCACTCGACCTGACCTTGCATACCCTCTTAGCATCCTTGCGCGCTATGTCGCTCCTGGCCGTCACAGGAAGGAGCACATGGATGCCGCTAAGAGGGTGTTGCGCTACTTGTGCAGTACGTCGGGCATGGGGCTAGTGCTTGGAGGGCGAGATCGAGTTGTACTTACTGGACACTCAGACGCTTCTTGGGCAGACGACCAGGCTACTCAGCGGTCGTCTCAGGGTTACACCTTCAGCCTTGGCTCCGGCTCAGTTTCTTGGCGTTCTACACGCTCTTCTTCTGTTCTCAGCTCCAGTTGTGAGGCTGAGATCTACGCCACAGCCATGGCTGCCCAGGAGCTTCGCTGGCTGACCTACCTGCTGACAGACTTGGGAGAGCAGCCTCGTTCTCCTCCAGTGCTGTACGTCGACAACCAGGCTGCCATTGCCTTGTGTGAGGAGCACAGAATGGAGCACAGAACGAAGCACATCGCCCTTCGGTACTTCCTTGCTCGAGAGCTACAGCAGCGTGGTCAGCTTCGTCTGCGTTACGTGGCCACTGAGGCCAACCTTGCTGATGTGTTCACCAAGGCGCTTCAGCCTTGTGACCATCAGCGTTTCTGTACTCTTCTAGGCCTTGTGCCTGCTGGACCTCACTTACTTACTTCTTGACCCTGCTTGTACTGTGATCTTTATATATATACCTGCATGTTTACGCTTGCTAGGTTGTGATCACTGTATCTCTTGTTATATTATCAACCTGCATGTGAACTGGTCTTGTGACTGCTTGCTTGTGCTCGGAATTTGTGTGGTATCCTTGAGATCCACCCTGAGCTTGTTTTGCTTTGCTTTGACTGGTCTTGTGACCCCTTGCTCTCCCCCACTTTGCCTATGGGGGTGTGTCAAACATTATATATGTTGTGTTTGTTTAGGCTACAGTGGGTTAGCCTATAGGGGGTACACAATTCTAAGGTTTGGTACTTGTACTGCTTTCACTCATAGTTCAATCATTCCAGTCTCTTCTTTCTGAGAGCAAATCCATCTGGGGTAATGGGTTTACCCTTTCTGGATTGATCAGTCCCGAACAATGCGCAATCAAACGCCGGGATTGCGTACTTCTCCTCCAACGAAGATGCGAAAACATCGTGATTAAACGAATCAATAGCTTCATTGGTGCAACACAAATGTTGCAAACTTGTCTCTCGCGAAGGAATGTCAACTTGTCGTGTCAAACATTGCATGTTTATATTGTCTAGGCTGTAGTGGGTTACACCTTAGGGGGTACACAAAGTTAGGGTTTACTACTTGTACCAAACTCTGTTCTAGTTTATTCATTCCTGCTCAGTTATTTCTGACATGGTTTCAGAGCAGGTCCTTCACTAGGACTGTTCTTAGGGCCCACCGACTTACCTACCTGCTTACCTTCGCTTGTTTCCGGCCCCGCTGGCCCCGTCGATCTAGCAAGATCTAGCGGCCCTGCGGCCCCGTCGAAATTTTTTTTTAGCGGCCTCTCACGGCCCCCGTCGCGTCGCCCCTTAGCGCCCCGATCGGCCCCGTCACGCCGCCCGCGAACCGCACAGCGCGCCGCGCTCACAGCCCGCGAACCGCCCGCGCACAGCCCGCGACCCGCCTGCGCAGCCCGCGACCAGCCCGCGCAGCCCGCGCACAGCCCGCGAACTGCCCGCGAGCAGCCCGCGACCTGCCCGCGAACCCCCGCGAGCCGCCCGCGACCCGCTTACGCAGCCCGCGAGCAGCCCGCGCAGCCCGCGCTGAGCCTGCGCGGCTCGTGCGCTGACCGCCGCCGGCCCGCACGCTGCCCGCACTGCTCCCGGCCCGCCGCTGCTGAGCCCGCAGCCGCCCGCGCACCGCCGCTGCTGAGCCCGCCGCCGCCCGCGCACCGCCGCTGCTGAGCTCGCCGCCGCCCGCGCACCGCCGCTGCTGCGCCCGCTGCCGCCCGCGTATCACCGCTGCTGAGCCCGCCCCTGCTGCGCCGGCTCTCGCTGCCGCCTGCTGCGCCTGTGCACCACTGCAGATCCTACTACTACACTTCCTGCTACTGCTGCTTGTGCGCCACTACAGTCTGTAGGCCCCACCGGCCCTGCTGACCCTGCGCACGCCTGTTCAGTGACTTTACTGCTTCTACTACTGCCGCTGTCGCTATGGCTAGTCCTCCTGTTCTAGCTTTCGACGCCGAGGGCCGTCCGGTCAAATTCGAAACCTGGCTAGATGATCTGCACCTTTTCCTACAGCTCACTGCCAAGGAAGATATTACACTGTACGACCACGCTCTCGGCCATGCGACCGCCCCACTCGCTACTGCCCCCCCAACTGAGCGCTCACAGTGGCAGACCCGTGACGCACACGCTCGCTTTGCTATTCGCAACTCCCTGCCGCTAGATGAGCGCGAGCACTTCGGCCAGTGCAAGACTGCTAAGGACCTCTACACAGCTGTAGTGGCCCGCTACTCCTCACCCGCTTCTGCCACACTAGGCCGCCTCACTCTCCCCTACCTGTTCCCCGACCTAGCCTCTTTTCACACTGTCGCAGACCTCATCACCCACCTTAAGACTAGTGAGGCTCGCTTTCGCGCTGCCATGCCTGATGAGTTCCTCGCTAGCAACCCCCCCCCGCTCTGGATCACTCTCTACCACGTTGTCACCCGCCTCCCTGACTCTCTGCGCCCTGTCAGGGACCAGTTCCTCTCTCGCTCCCCCACTGAACTCACCATAGCCCTCCTCGAGAAGGAACTGCTTGCAGCCGAGGCTAGTATCGTCGCTGTAGGCACCTCTCGTGGCGACCCCCGCGGCCCCTTCTTCGAGGGGTGCTCCCCTTCCCCCCTCCTCCCCTCTGTCGCCTCTGCTGCTGCTGTCGACCTCCTTGGTGCTGAGAAGGTCGGGGCTGCGTCTGCTTCAGGCGGACGACGCAGGGGCAGGAGTGGCAGGAGTGGGGGTGGTGGCGGAGGAGGCGGGGGTGGAGGTGGTGGCGGTGGAGGTGCGACTGGAGAGGCTAGTGGCGGCGGTGGTGGAGGTGACAGCGGTGTTGGGAGTGGTGACAGGGGCGGAGGTGGCAGCGGAGGCGGAGGTGGTCGTGGCAGCGGCAGGGGTGGAGGTGGCCGGGGCGGAGGCGGAGGGGGTGGTGGTCGTGGAGGCCCGGCGGGCGGTCAGAGTCAGCAGCCTGCCCCGACCCTTCAGGCCGCCCGTGAGTGGTATGCGCGGCGCAGCGTCACCTGCCAGTACGTTATTCGTACAGGTGACCGCACTGGCCAGACGTGTGGGGGGCCGCACCAGACGGAGCGCTGCTTCGCCCGCCTCAACGATGCGTGGCGCACTCAGTTTCCTGGTGGGGGTGAGCTGCCGCGCTGGGCTGATCTGCTCAGGAAGGGTGTTGATATTTGGGCACTTGACTTTGATGCTATTCTCACTGCCATGTATGCGATGTCTATTAGTGGAGAGGGTGCTCAGTACTTGCGTGTTCCGCCCGACCCGGGCATTCAGGCCAGCCCTGCTGCTGCACTAGGTGCTAGTGTGTCTGCTTCCACAGGTACTACTGCAGCTGCTGCTCTAGGTGCTTCTGCGTCTGTGCCCCCTGGTACTGAGTCGACTGCAGCACTGCACACCTTCACACTTGACTCAGGTGCTTCTCGCTCTTTCTTTCGTGACCGCACTGTCCTTGAGCCTCTAGCTCGGCCGGTTGCTGTCTCTCTTGCTGACCCCTCTGGGGGTCCGGTCCTTGCGACCTCCTCCACCACCCTTCCGTGTCCAGCGGTTCCGTCCGGCAAGCTCTCAGGTCTCTACCTCCCCTCGTTCTCCACGAACTTGGTGGCAGGTAGTGCGCTCCAGGACTCGGGTGTTCACCAGTTCACCCCTGCCTACGAGCGTGTGACTCACTGCACGTGTGCTCGGACGGGCCGCCACCTGGCTACTTTCACTCGAGAGCCGGGGTCTGACCTGTACACACTGACCACTGAGTCCCCTCAGGTAGCTGCGTCTGCGTCAGCGTCAGGTCAGCTGTCCGCCCCCTGCTCGTGTCGCTCTCTGGCGAACGACACCGTCCTCTGGCACCACCGCCTTGGTCACCCGTCTGTGCAGCGCCTGCGGGCCATGCACAAACGGGACCTTGTTGCTGGTCTTCCCAGGGTGCTCCCTCCCCTTCCTGACTCCCCTGCTCCTGACTGCATTCCCTGTGTCGAGGGGCGGCAGCGCGCCGCTCCTCACTCCTCCTCCTTTCCCCCGACGACCGCTCCCCTGCAGACGCTCCACATGGACGTGTGGGGCCCAGCCCGCGTCCGTGGTCAGGGTCAGGAGAGGTACTTCCTGATAGTTGTTGACGACTACTCGCGCTACACCACGGTCTTCCCCTTGCGCGCCAAGGGTGACGTCCCTGGTGCTTTGATCCCCTGGATCAGCCGAGCCCGTCTCCAGCTAGGCGAGCGCTTTCACTCGGACTTTCCTGTCCTGCGCTTGCACTCTGACAGGGGTGGTGAGTTCGCCTCCGACCTCTTGGCAGCCTACTGTGCTGAGCACGGCATTGAGCAGTCGTACACGCTTCCGGCCTCTCCACAGCAGAATGGGGTTGCTGAGCGCCGCATTGGCTTAGTCATGGAGGTCGCTCGTACCTCCCTGACCCATGCGGCTGCTCCCCACTTTCTGTGGCCGTTTGCAGTCCGGTACGCCGCGCACCAGCTCAACCTCTGGCCCCGTGTCTCCTTGCCGGAGACTTCCCCGACTCTACGGTGGACGGGAGAGGTTGGCGATGCGTCGCGTTTCCGGGTCTGGGGATCTCGAGCTTTTGTCCGCGACACGTCCGCGGACAAGCTCTCGCGTCGCGCTGTTCCCTGTGTCTTTCTTGGCTTTGTTCCCGACGCGCCTGGATGGCAGTTTTACCACGTCACCTCGCGCCGGGTTCTGGCCTCTCAGGACGTCACTTTTGACGAGTCCGTCCCCTTCTACCGCCTCTTCCCCTACCGCACTGCCCCGCTCCCCCCCCCGCCTCTCTTCCTCGCTCCAGGTGCTGAGGTACCAGACCCCCTCCCCCCTCAGGGTGCCGCTCCCTCAGGTGTGTCCCAGGTAGACCCGAGTGAGCCTGTCGAGGTAGCTGTTGACTCGCGTCCTGCGTCTGGGGGTGCTGAGCCTGGTAGTGCTGCGTCTGAGGGTGCTGAGCCTGGGGGTGCTGAGCCTGGGGGTGCTGAGCCTGGAGGTGCGGAGCCTGGGGGTGCTGAGCCTGGAGGTGCGGAGCCTGGGGGTGCTGAGCCTGGAGGTGCGGAGCCTGGAGGTACTGAGCCTGGAGGTGCGGAGCCTGGGGGTGCTGAGCCTGGAGGTGCGGAGCCTGGAGGTGCGGAGCCTGGTGGTGCTGAGTTTGGACGTGCTGAGTCTGGGGGTGCTGAGTCTGGGGGTACTCCATCTGGAGGAGCCCTCTCCTCCCAGCAGCTGCAGGAGAGGTACCTCGAGTACTGCCGCCTCCGGAGAGGTGCTTCTGGAGCTCGTCCCGGTACTTCCCCTCCTACCCAGGAGCTCCCCCCCATTCAGGTGATCCGCGAGTGGTACACGCGGCGCTGCAGTCTTCGTAGTGGTACTCCTGGTGCTGCGGACCCGAGCGGTGGTGCTGTTGCTGGTGCTGAGGACCCGGATACTGGAGCTGCGGCTGGTGCTGAGGACCCGGGCGTTGGAGCTGCTGCTGGTGCTGAGGACCCGACCGGTGGCGCGGCTGCTGGTGCTGAGGACCTGACCAGTGCCCCTGCTGCTGGTGCTGAGGACCCGGGCGTTGGAGCTGCTGCTCGTGCTGAGGACCCGACCGGTGGTGCTGCTGCTGGTGCTGAGGACTCGGGCGTTGGAGCTGCTGCTGGTGCTGGGGACTCGGACGTTGGGGCTGCCACTGGTGTCCCTGCTGCTTCTGGAGACGCTGCGCGGCCGCGACCGTACTTCGTACCGCTCCTTCAGCAGGTTCTTGGTCAGGCTCCTCCTCCTTGTCCTCCTTCCTCCGTCGAGTGTCCTCTGCCTGTCCAGCCGCAGTCACAGTTACCGCCTGTCTCGCCTCTCCCTGCTCCCTCCCCTTACGCTGGTCCCACAGGAGGTCTTACAGAGCGTCGTGAGCCTGAGTCTCGTCCTGCGTCGCCTGTTCGTACTGCTCGCACTGGTCGTCGTGTCCCACGTGAGCGTCCTCCTCCTGTCCCTGGCACTCACTACATGACTCTGCGTCCCTCCACTGCTCCGCAGCGTGTCCCGCTGCCGTCTCCTCCTGCGTCCTCTCTTCCTACTCTTCCTGACCCGGAGTCTGACTCCCGTCGTGCTGCCAGTCCCACTGTTACGCGTCTCCTCGCTACAGTTGTCACTGACCCGACCTTTGAGTCCTCTGCTGCGTCTGCTCTGGTCGCTGAGTTGGTTGACTTTGCTGCTCGCTGTCGCCTAGACTACGCTGCCAGCCTTGTCGCTAGGTCTGAGTCTGCGTCTGCCTGTCCTCCGTCCGTCGGGGGTGAGTGTGCCCTCGGCACGGACGTCCTTGAGGACAGACAGGAGGAGTTCCACTGCCTTGCTGCTGCTTTGCCCCGTCTCGTGTCCTTGCTAGTTGCCCCTGAGGGAGACCCGGATGCACCAGACATCCCGACCCCACGCTCTTACGCTGAGGCGATGGCGGGTCCCTACTCCTCTCAGTGGCAGACAGCCATGGACGCAGAGATGGCCTCCTGGAAGTCCACAGGCACCTACGTAGACGAGGTTCCCCCTCCTGGGGCGAACATCGTCAGTGGCATGTGGATTTTCAGGGTGAAGCGGCCGCCGGGTTCTCCACCTGTCTTCAAGGCGCGCTACGTGGCTCGAGGCTTCAGTCAGCGAGAGGGAGTAGACTTCTTTCAGACCTTCTCCCCCACCCCGAAGATGACTACTCTTCGGGTGCTGCTGCACATAGCCGCTCACCGCGACTACGAGCTTCACTCTCTTGACTTCAGCACTGCTTTCTTGCAGGGCAGCCTGCACGAGGAGATCTGGCTGCGCCGCCCCCCTGGCTTCACTGGGTCATTTCCTCCTGGCACTCAGTGGAGGCTTCAGCGGCCGGTCTACGGTCTCCGCCAGGCGCCACGTGAGTGGCACGACACACTGAGGACGACACTTGCGGCTCTTGGGTTCGCTCCCTCTACTGCTGACCCGTCGCTGTTTCTACGCACCGACACCTCGCTGCCGCCGTTCTACATCCTCGTGTACGTCGACGACTTGGTCTTTGCCACTGCTGACACCGCGGCACTCGCTCACGTGAAGTCGGAGCTGCAGAGGAGACACACGTGCACAGACCTGGGTGAGCTGACGAGCTATCTTGGCTTGCGGATCACCCGGGACAGAGCGCGGCGCACCATCACCCTGACTCAGTCACACATGGTGCAGCAGGTTCTCCAGCGCTTCCGCTTCACGTACTCCTCGCCTCAGTCCACTCCTCTGCCTACCGGTCACTCGCTCTCAGCTCTGCCTTCGGATGAGTCCGTAGAGCCGAGTGGCCCGTATCCAGAGCTTGTGGGCTGCCTCATGTACCTGATGACCTGCACTCGACCTGACCTTGCATACCCTCTTAGCATCCTAGCACGCTATGTCGCTCCTGGCCGTCACCGGAAGGAGCACATGGATGCTGCTAAGAGGGTGTTGCGCTACTTGTGCAGTACGTCGGGCATGGGGCTTGTGCTTGGAGGGCGAGACCGGGTTGTTCTCACAGGGCACTCAGACGCTTCTTGGGCAGACGACCAGGCTACTCAGCGGTCGTCCCAGGGTTACACCTTCAGCCTTGGCTCTGGCTCAGTTTCTTGGCGCTCTACTCGCTCTTCTTCTGTTCTCAGCTCCAGTTGTGAGGCTGAGATCTACGCCACAGCCATGGCTGCTCAGGAGCTACGCTGGCTGACCTACCTGCTGACCGACCTCGGAGAGCGGCCTCGTTCTCCTCCAGTGCTGTACGTTGACAACAAGGCTGCCATTGCCTTGTGTGAGGAGCACAGACTGGAGCACAGAACGAAGCACATCGCTCTGCGGTACTTCCTTGCTCGAGAGCTGCAGCAGCGTGGTCAGCTTTGTCTGCGTTACGTGGCCACGGAGGCCAACACTGCTGATGTGTTCACCAAGGCGCTTCAGCCTTGTGACCATCAGCGCTTTTGCACTCTACTAGGCCTTGTACCTACTGGGCCTCACTTGCTTACCTCTTGACCTTGCTTGTACTGTGATCACTATATATATATGCCTACTTGTTTACTTTTGCTAGGTTGTGATCACTGTATCTCTTGCTTTGTTATAAACCTGCATGTGAACTGGTCTTGAGACCACTTGCTTGTGCTCGGAATTTGTGTGGAATCCTTGAGATCCACCCTGAGCTTGCTTTACTTTGCTTTGACTGGTCTTGTGACCCTGTGGTTGTCTCCCACTGCGCCTATGGGGGTGTGTCAAACATTGCATGTTTATATTGTCTAGGCTGTAGTGGGTTACACCTTAGGGGGTACACAAAGTTAGGGTTTACTACTTGTACCAAACTCTGTTCTAGTTTATTCATTCCTGCTCAGTTATTTCTGACATGTCGGTCACGTAACAAACGTACGTCCGTAGGAGTTTGGGCTCCTTCGCGTAAACGATTTAGCAATTCGGCAAATCTGACCTCCTCACGTTGCCGCATAATCGTCGTAAGCTCAACAAGTTGTACACGTCTCCAAATATCTAAATCACATGTTGAAGACAGATTGGTACGGTCGCCGAAGCAATGGATATCACGCATAGGAGGTAGTTGGAAAAAATCTCCAACAAAAACTATGTACAAACCTCCGAAGGGAACGTTCGCGTTATTCGTAAGTTCACGAAGTCTAAAATCTATCCATTCGAATGTATTTCTCCCGACCATTGATATTTCATTGACAATAACAACCTTAACGTCTCAAAGTCTTGATCTTAATGTATTTAACCTGTCCGAAGTCAATTTCTTTATGCGACGATTCTGCACGACTGGAATCATAAGAGCATTATGGATTGTATAACCCTTAATTTGAAAGGCTGCAACTCCTGAGGGAGCTATTTTCAACACTTTGATCGTGTTGAAATTCGTATAGATCTGCGCATGGAATATCTTGATTAGTCGATCGTGAACTGTTCTAATCAAAACAGACTTTCCAACGCCGTCACCCCCGCTAACAAATATGGACAAAGGTCCATATTGAAATGAACGACGCACTCCACGTACGATGTGATCGGCAATCGCACGTTGCTCTGCATTCAACATGCGTTCCATCGATAGATAATAACTTTTGTTTGCAGCCACCGATTGAAAAATGTCGGTGGATCGGACAAATTTGTCCAACCCAAGTTCAACGCCAATATCAACATCTTCATTTGGTGTCGTTTCGTTATCAAGATCGTCGACATCGTCATCCACATCGATAGCGTCTTCCAATGCGCGTATCCACGTATCTCCGTTCATCGAATACTCATTCCTCTTAATCGAAATGATATCATTGTTTGCCACAAAAATTCGAACCACGTCGCTGGATTCGCAAACTTCTTGACGAAAAGGAACGAACAATAATATTTGCTCGCGCATATAGTTATCGTTATCGATATCGCTATGGTAGTTTTATCAGGACCAATACGAGTTTTATCAGTTGTTTCCTCATACTCAGATGAGAAATCCGCGAAACAAATAGCCTCCATAGCTATTGGTCGATTCATATATCGATCCAATAAGGCATATGGTGTGAAAATGTCTGTCGATTGAGGATCCAAACCTTCCAATTCGGCCTTTGTTTTCAATAATAACAATCGTCTGCGTGGATGATTTGTATTAATAAGAATAAACCCACGAGTAGTTTTTTTGTATGGAAGGCTCAGAATAAGATAAATAGCTTCTTGTGCGCTAATTTCTTGGGTGTTTAGTATTTTCAGAATAACTAGGCAAGAATGAATGCATTGAATGGAACAGTTGGGTACAAGTAGCAAACCCTAGTTGGGGTTGTACCCCATATTGGCTACCCCACTACAGCCTACCAACATATAACACATTACACTTTAACACACCCCCATAGGCAAAGTGGGGGAGAACAAAGGGTCACAAGACCAGTCCAGCAAAGCAACGCAAGCCCAGGGTGGATCACAACGTCACCACACTCCGAGCACAAGCAAAGGCCACAAGGCCAGTTCACATGCAGTGCTAGATATAGTACAAGACAAGCAACACAGTGATCAAAACCTAGCAAGCAAGCAACAAGATATATATAAAGTACAGTACAAAGAATGTCAAGCAGTGAGCAAGTGAGGAAACGTGGACACAAGGCCTAAAGAAGTACAGTGCCGCTGATGATCACTAGGCGGGAGCGCCTTGGTGAAGATATCAGCAGTGTTGGCCTTCGAGTCCACGTACACAAGCCGAAGCTGACCGCGCTGCTGAAGCTCTCGAGCAAGAAAGTAGCGAAGAGCAATGTGCTTCGTCCTGTGCTCCAGTCTGTGCTCCTGACACAAGGCAAGAGCCGCCTTGTTGTCACCGTACAGAACTGGAGGAGAACTAGGCCGCTCTCCCAAGTCAGTCAGCAGGTAGGTGAGCCAGCGTAACTCCTGTGCAGCCATGGCTGTGGCGTAGATCTCAGCCTCACAACTAGAGCCGAGAACAGAGGAAGAGCGGGTGGACCGCCACGAGACAGAACCAGAGCCAAGGCTGAAGGTGTAACCCTGTGACGACCGCTGCGTAGCCAGGTCGTCCACCCAAGAAGCGTCCGAGTGACCAGTGAGGACAACTCTGTCGCGTCCTCCAAGCACCAGCCCCATGCCTGATGTACTGCACAAGTAACGCAGCACCCTCTTAGCAGCCTCCCAGTGCTCTCGCCTGTGTCTCCCAGGCGCAACGTAACGAGCAAGGATGCTAAGAGGGTACGCGAGGTCAGGTCGCGTGCAAGTCATCAGGTACATGAGGCAGCCTACAAGCTCTGGGTACGGGCCACTCGGCTCTACGGACTCGTCCGAAGGTGGAGCTGAGAGCGAGTGGCTGGTAGCCAGAGGTGTGGCCTGTGGTGAGGAGAACTGGAAGCCGAAGCGCTGAAGGACCTGCTGCACCATGTGTGACTGAGTCAGGGTGATGGTGCGGCGAGCTCTGTCCCGGGTGATCTGCAAGCCAAGGTAGCTACGCAGTTCACCCAGGTCAGTGCAGGTGTGTCTCTTCTGCAGCTCCGACTTCACACGAGCGAGTGCCTCAGTGTCAGCAGTAGCAAAGATCAAGTCGTCGACGTACACGAGAATGTAGAACGGCGGCAGCGACGTGTCTGTGCGCAGAAACAGCGACGGGTCAGCAGTAGACGGCGCGAACCCAAGAGCCGCAAGTGTAGTCCTCAGTGTGTCGTGCCACTCACGTGGCGCCTAGCGGAGACCGTAGACTGGCCGGCGGAGGCTCCACTGGGTACCAGGGGGAAACGACCCAGTAAAGCCAGGTGGGCGGCGCAGCCAGATCTCCTCGTGCAGGCTGCCCTGCAGGAACGCTGTGCTGAAGTCAAGAGAGTGAAGCTCGTAGTCACGCTGAGCAGCAACGTGCAGCAGAACCCGAAGAGTGGTCATATTCGGGGTGGGGGAGAAGGTCTGGAAGAAGTCGACCCCCTGACGCTGACTGAAGCCTCTAGCAACGTAACGAGCCTTGAAGACAGGCGAAGAACCTAGCGGCCGCTTCACCCTGAAAATCCACATGCCATCGACGATGTTCGCCCCAGGAGGGGGGACCTCGTCGACGTAGGTGCCTGTGGACTTCCAGGATGCCATCTCTGCGTCCATGGCTGTCTGCCACTGAGAGGAGTAGGGACCCGAGATCGCCTCTGCGTAAGTGCGCGGAGTGGGGATGTCTAGTGCATCCGGGTCTCCCTCAGGGGCAAGCAACCAGGCCACGAGATGAGGTACAGCAGCCGCAAGAGAGTCAAAGTCCTCCTGCCTGTCCTCAAGGACGTCCGTGCCAAGAGCACACTCACCCCCGACGGACGGAGGACAGACAGACGCAGACTCAGACTCAGCAACAAGGCTAGCAGCGTAGTCTAGACGACAGGCAGCAGCAAAGTCAACCAACTCAGCGACCAGAGCAGACGCAGCCGAGGACTCAAAGGTAGGGTCAGTGACAACAGTAGCTAGGAGACGCGTGACAGTAGGGTGCTCAGCGCGATACCGGTCAGACTCAGGGTCCGGAACGGCAGGCAAAGAGGACGCAGGAGGAGACGGTAGAGGGACACGCCGAGGAGCAGTAGAGGGACGCAGAGTCATGTAGTGAGTGCCTGGGACAGGAGGAGGACGCTCACGACGGACACGACTACCAGTGCGAGCAGGACGAACAGGCGACGCAGGACGAGACTCAGGCTCACGACGCTCTGTAAGACCTCCTGTGGGACCAGTGTAAGGAGAGGGAGCAGGGAGAGGCGAGGTAGGCGGTAACTGTGACTGCGGCTGGACAGGCGGAGGACACTCTACGGAGGGAGGAGGACAAGGAGGAGGAGCCTGCCCAAGAACCTGCTGAAGGAGCGGTACGAAGTACGGTCGCGGCCGCGCAGCGTCTCCAGAAGCAGAAGAGACTCCAGCGGCCGGGTCCTCAGTACCAGCAGGAGCTCCAACGTCCGGGTCCCCAGCACCAGCAGCAGCGCCACCGCTCGGGTCCTCAGCTCCAGCAGCAGCTCCAACGTCCGAGTCCTCAGCACCAGCAGCAGCTCCACCAGGTGGGTCCGCAGCACCAGCAGCAGCGCCACCCCCAGGGTCCGCAGCACCGCTAGGAAGAGCACCCCCAGAGTCGGCAGCTCCAACTCCGCTAGCACCGCCAGCTCCAGAGTCCCCAGCTCCAGCAGCTCCAGTCGTAGTGCTCCCAGAACAACCAGTCCCGGCAGCTCCAGTACCCCCAGTACGAGCACCCCCAGGACGAGCAGCTCCAGCACCCCCAACTCCAGCCGAGCCACGAGGACGGCGAAAGCGCCGGACGTACCAGTCACGAAGCTGCTGCGGTGTGAGAGACTGCTCAGCACCCCGAACCGGAGCACCCCCAGACGCAGCAACCCGAGGCTCCGTAGGCTCAGTAGCAGCACCCCCAGGCTCAGTACCCGCAGGCGCAGCACCCCCAGACTCCGCACACGCAGGCTCAGCACTCCCAGTCGCAGCACCCCCAGGCACAGCACCCCCAGGCGTCGAACTCTCAGGCACAGTACCCTCAGCCCCAGCACCCGCAGTCCCAGCACTCCCAGGCCCAGCACCCGCAGGCTCAGCACCCCCAGACTCAGCACTCCCAGCAGCACCACCTGCAGCAGCACCTGAGTCACCTGTGACCTCGACAGGCTCAGCGACGGGAGGAGGGTCTACCTGAGAGACACCTGAAGGAGCAGGACCCTGAGGGGGGAGGGGGTCTACCGGAGGGGGACCAGGAGCAAGGAACAGCGGCGGGGGAGGGAGGGGGGCAGTGCGGTAGGGGAAGAGACGGTAAAAAGGGACCGACTCGTCAAAGGTGACATCCTGAGAGGCGAAGACCCGGCGCGAGGTGGGGTGGTAAAACTGCCAGCCAGGCGCGTCAGGGACAAAGCCAAGGAAGACACAGGGAAGCGTGCGGGAGGAGAGCTTGTCCGCGGACGTATCGCGGACAAGGGCACGAGCACCCCACACCCGGAAGCGCGACGCATCGCCAACCTCCCCCGTCCAACGCAGTGTGGGCGAGGTCTCCGGCAAGGAGACACGGGGCCAGAGGTTGAGCTGATGCGCGGCGTACCGGACAGCAAACGGCCACAGAAAATGGGGAGCCGCCGCGTGGACCAAGGAGGTACGAGCGACCTCCATGACCAGGCCAATGCGGCGCTCAGCAACCCCATTCTGCTGTGGGGAGTCTGGAAGCGTGAAGGTCTGCTCGATGCCCTCCGCCTGACAGAAGGTCCTCAAGAGGTCGGAGGAAAACTCACCACCTCTGTCAGAGTGCAGACGCAGGACAGGAAGATCCGTCCGGAAACGGCGGCGGAGCTGGAGACGAACTGTGCGGATCCAAGGGATCAGAACAGCAGGGACCTCACCCTTGGTGCGCAAGGGGAAGACCGTGGTGTAACGCGAGTAGTCGTCGACAACCAGCAAAAAGTACCGCTCACCGCCCTGACCACGAATGCGGGCTGGGCCCCACACGTCCAGGTGGAGGGTCTGCAGAGGAGCCTCTGTCAGGGGGAACGAGGAGGAGTGAGGAGCGGCGCGCTGCCGCCCCTCGACGCAAGGAAGGCAAGGCGGCGCAGGCGAGGCAGGGAGGGGAGGGAGGGACCTGGGAAGACCAGACACAAGGTGGCGACGGTGCATGCCACGAAGGCGTGGCAAGGAGGGGTGACCCAGGCGGTGGTGCCAGAGAAGAGTCTGGTGCGACAGGGAACGACACTCACAGGCGTGGGCTACCAGACCTGACGTAGACACCTGACCGACAGCAGTGACCTGAGGAGACGCAGTGGTCAGTGTGTAGAGACTCGACCCCGGCCGACGGGTAAACGTAGCCAGGTGACGGCCGGTCCTGGAGCACGTGCAGATCGCCACACGCTGTCCTCCAGGGGTAAAGGTGTCAACCCACTGATCCTGGATGACAGCGTTGCTCACCAGGTTCGTCGAGAACGAGGGGAGGTGGAAACCCGACAACGAGCCAGACGGAACCGCCGGACAAGGGAGGACAGTGGTGGACTGGGCAAGGACTGGGCCCCCAGAGGGGTCAGCCAAGGAGACTGGGACCGGTGCAGGAAGCGGTGTGAGCTCAGTACTGTCACGAAAGAAGCAACGGGAAGCACCTGAGTCAAGGGTGAAGGTGTGACAGGCCTCAGCCGGTGCGGTACCTGAGAGAGCAGTCTCTGTGGGTGCTGTACCTGAGAGAGCAGACTCGCAAACAGCCGGGACAGCACTGGAGGGAGCAAGTACAGGGGGCACCATACCAGAGAGAGCAGACTCACTAGTACCCAGGGCAGCGGGCTCTATACCTGGGTCAGGCGGCACACACAAGTAACAGTCCCCCTCGGCACAAACAGTCAATGCATACATGGCAGCAATAATAGCATCATAGTCAAGAGCAAAGACATCAACACCAGCCCTCATGAGCTCAGCCCAGCGGGGGCGCTCAACATCCGCACCCATCTCCTCACGCCAAGCGTCGTCAAGGCGGGAGAAGCAGCGGTACGGGGTGTGGAACCTCCCACACGTCTGTCCCTTGCGGTCACCTGTGCGAATGACATAAGAACAGCGGCCACTGCCCCCCGACGTCCCACGCTGAGCAAGCCACTCACGAAGCTGCTGGGTCGTCTGGGGACGCTGCTGCTGCTGGGAGCTCTGGCCCGAGCCAGTGCCTCCACTCCGACCTCCGCCGCCACCACTACCACCGCTCCGACCGCCACCGCCACCACCGCCACCACCGCCACCGCCGCCACCGCCGCCGCCGCCACTACTGCCACTGCTTCCTCCGCCGCCCCCGCCTCCACCACCGACCCCACTCCCACCAGCGCTCCCGCCACCGCTCCCTCCAGCACCGCCTCCCCCCCCACCTCCCCCACCTCCTCCCCCCCCAGCGCCACCACCACCACCCTTGCCCCCCTTGCCCTTGCCGGTGCGGCGCCTCCCACCAGGAGCAGAAGCAGCGCCAACAGACTCAGCACCAAGGAAGTCAACAGCAGCAGCAGTAGCGTAGGAGGGAGCGAGGGGAGAGGGAGAACACCCCTCAAAGATGGGGGTGCGAGGAGCGCCACGAGCAGCACCGACAGCTACAATGCTCTTTTCGGCCGCGAGCAGCTGCTCCTCTAGGAGGGTGACTGTGAGCTCAGTGGGACAGCGAGCAAGGAAGTGGTCTCGAACTGAGCTGAGGGTGTCAGGGAGACGGGTGACTATGAAGTGGAGTGTCCAGTATAGTGGAGGGGGGTTCTTAGCGCAGAACTCGGTGGGAAGGGCGGCACGCAGGCGAGCATCACTAGTGCGAAGGTGGGTGATAAGATCGGCGACTGTAGCAAAGGCGGACAGATCAGGGAACAGGTACGGCAGCATGAGGCGGCTAAGCTCGGCTGTGGCAGGCGAGGAGTAGCGAGCAACGACAGCATCGTACAGGGCCTTAGCGGATTTGCAGTCGCCAAAATGCTCGAGCTCAGCTAGCGGCAGGTGACTGCGAATGGCTAGGCGAGCAGCTGCGTCACGAGTCTGCCAGTGGGAACGAACACTAAGCTCAGCTGTGGCAGGGGGGGCAGGTGCAGCACCAGACGCGTAATCATAGAGCGACACATGCTCCTTGCTATCGCTCAGAAGGAACAGCTGCAGGTCATCCAGCCAAGTGGCGAACTTCACAGGGCGGCCCTCAGCATCGAACGACAGCACGCGGATGGAAGCCATAGCGACAGTGCGACTGAGCAAAGGAAGCTGCCACAGCGCTGCAGGTAGGTAGCTCGGCGGGAAGCGCGGCGGGCGGGCGACGCGGCGAGCAGGTAGTGCGGGGGGCGGGCTACGAAGCGGGCAGCGCGGTGGGCAGGCGGCGCTGCAGGCGGGAAGTGCGGCGGGCGGGCTGCGAAGCGGGCAGCGGGGCGGGCGGGCGACGCGGCGAGCGGGCAGCGCGGCGGGCGGGCTGCGAAGCGGGCAGCGGGCGGGCGGGCGACGCTGCAAGCGGGCAGCGGGCGGGTGGGCGACGCTGGCGGGCGACGCTGGCGGGCGACGCTGCGACGCTGGCGGGCGACGCTGGCGGGCGGGGGGGCGATGCTGCAAGCGGGCAGCGAGGCGGGCGGGCGACGAAACGGGCAGCGGGCGGGCGGGCGACGCTGCAAGCGGGCAGCGAGGCGGGCGGGCGACGCTGCGAGCGGGCAGCGCGGCGGGCGGGCGACGCTGCGAAGCGGGCAGCGGGCGGGCGGGCGACGCTGCGAGCAGGCAGCGCGGCGGGCGGGCTGCGAAACGGGCAGCGCGGTAGGCGGGCGACGCTGCGAGCGGGCGGCTCGGCGGGCGGGCGACGCTGCGAGGGGCGCGCGAGGGCGCTAGCGAGGGCGCGCGAGGGCGCTAACGAGGGGCGCGCGAGGGCGCTAACGAGGGGCGCGCGAGGGCGCTAACGAGGGGCGCGCGAGGGCGCTAGCGAGGGGCGCGCGAGGGCGCTAACGAGGGCGCGCGAGGGCGCTAACTAGGGGCGCGCGAGGGCGCTAACGAGGGGCGCGCGAGGGCGCTAACGAGGGCGCACGAGGGCGCTACGAGGCTAGGGCACGGGGTAGCGTGGTAACCGCATGCGAGCGGTGGTGGGCCCTTAAAAAAAAAAAAACGGTCGGTAGGTCCTAGGGACCTCCTGCTCTGAATACCATTTCAGAATAACTAGGCAAGAATGAATGCATTGAATGGAACAGTTGGGTACAAGTAGCAAACCCTAGTTGGGGTTTACCCCATACCCATATTGGCACTACCCACTACAGCCTACCAACATATAACACATTACACTTTAACAAGTATGTAATTTCCAAGGTCTCGAAGAACGTGTAAAACACCTGTACCTTGTACCGCTGCAAATCTTTTTGCATTCTCAATAATCTTACTCATACCTTTACCCGATTTCGTCATATATGCAGCAATATACGTTGCCACACTATATGGATCGATATGTCAGAATGTTGTATTTGTCTAGCCTGCAGTGGGGTACTCCATAGCGAGTACAGCCCAATCTAGGGTTCCTATATGTACTCAACTGCTTGCTAGTGCAACTCCTCTTTCTGCCTCTAAACTTTCTACTACCTATCTTGACATGCTATCAGAGCAGGTCGACCCTCCTGGGTCGATCCTGTGGGTGGGCCCACCACCTAAGCCTTCCGCTGCTACTGCTACTGCTACTGCTACTGCTACTCCCTGTCCGCCGCGCGCCCCGTGGCGCGCGGCGTCGAAACTAGGGTTTTCAGCCCGCCGTGCGCCCCGAGGCACGCGGCGGTTTTCTGCCCGCCGTGCGCCCCGAGGCCGCTGCGGTTCTCTGCCCGCCGTGTGCCCCGAGGCGCGCGGCGGGTTCCTGCCCCGTCACTCGGCACGTCGCCCCCGGGAGGCGCTGCGACGGGCGACGGGGACCCGCGCGTCGCCCCCCGTCGCCCGTCGTGGCCTGCGCGCGGCCCGTACACCCGGCACGCGGCCCGTACGGGCTGCGCCAGGCCCGCGCGCGGCCCGTACGGGCTGCGCCAGGCCCGCGCGCGGCCCGTACGGGCTGCGCCAGGCCCGCGCGCGGCCCGTACGGGCTGCGCCAGGCACGCGCGCGGCCCGTACGGGAAGCGCCAGGCCCGCGCGCGGCTCGGGCCGCCTGCGCGCGGTTCGGGCGGCTCTACCAGGCCCGTGGGCGGCCCGTTCCTCGCTGCTCCTGCCCTCTCCACTGTCCCCCGTGCTTCTACCGGCGCCTCACCCCTCCTACAGCCCGTTCTCCTAAATTAGGGTTTGGGGGTGAAGAGTGTGGGGGTGGCGGTTGTGGGGGTGCCGGTTGTGTGCCCCGTCCCCTACTCCTCCTCCTCCTCCGTCTCCCGCTGCTGCAGCTGCCGCTCAGGGGGGTGGGTGTGTGGGAGCCGAAGGAGTGGTGCTAGGGGGGTGACGTGGGAGTGGAGCTAGGGTTCCAGCAGGGGGTGTGTGAGAGGGGGGTGGGACAGTCGGGGGAGGTTGAGCGGAGGCTGCCGTCTTGTCGTCAGCAGCACCTGTAGTCCGGGGCGCTTGTTCCGGTAGCCCAGTCGTAGCCAGCTGCGCCAGTCGCCCGTGGGTCCGTTGCTCGTCTGCCGCTCTTCTTAGCCGCGGAGCCAGTTACTCCTGTAGTCCGGGGCGCTTGTTCCGGTAGCCACTGAGCCAGTTTGACTCCTGTTGCCCGTGTGTCTGCAGCTTCAGCCGACGCCTCTTATCTCCTCTCCACCTACAGTCTCGCCTCCTCCTCCTCACTTGCCCTTTGTGAATGCCTCTAGCTTTGCATGCACTTGTGAATCTGCTCTATGACTGCTTGCTCTGCTGATTATACCCCACTTTGACTATGGGGGTGTGTCAGAATGTTGTATTTGTCTAGCCTGCAGTGGGGTACTCCATAGCGAGTACAGCCCAATCTAGGGTTCCTATATGTACTCAACTGCTTGCTAGTGCAACTCCTCTTTCTGCCTCTAAACTTTCTACTACCTATCTTGACACGATACACAATTGAATATCCATATTTCCTCGCCAAACAGAAAGAATCAGTTTATTGAAGTTGACGTAACAATCTCGTACATCCCTGGCATGAAAGAGTGTTCGTTTTCTTAGGCCTACACGCAAGCTACTTATATAATCATCGTATGTTAAGCGCACTGTATCTAAGAATAATGCAAAAGTTAAGTTAGTGGTTTCGATTAAGTGATTTTTACCAAGAGCGTTTAGGAATTCATCTACTGTTTTTCTATTCGACCTATGTTTTTCCACATCCACATCGGCACATTTTTTATCAAAGGGCATTAAAACCAGTGTTTTTGGAAGTGGATACTTAGGTATACCAAAACGACATTTACGCGAAGTCCGGTTTTTCTTTATTCTGCATGTTCTCGTATGGTTATGAGTTTGTACTTTCAATAGGTCGATTGTTCTTGGATCCCCAGCAAGCTCTTGTGCGTGGCACGATATATGCTTATCGGCAAATGCAAGTATCCTTTCTAAAGGAACTGCGACATCGCAAGCTAGAAACTCACTCCATGTTAGACAATGAGTATGAGGGGCACCTCGATGTTGAAACTCGTCGAGAGCAAAATAATCTACGACACCTCCTAATATTCCGGTTTTATTTGTTAAAATCTCTCGAAACAATGCATTTTTTCGTTCAACGTAATATCGCGCACTAACTACAGGATAGGTACGTACGAGCAAAGCTATGATCTCGAATTCCAAAGGTGGGATTATATTGGTGTTTGAAAGATTAGCTACATTTCCAGTATTCCTGTTATGTTCCAATAAAATAGCGTGCAGATCGATCCATTTTGTATCGGCCATAGATATTGTTAAAAAAAATGTTGGCGGACCTAACTGACGTATCATTGCAAACAAATCTTTTCTACAATTTTCTAGGTACTGTGGCGACATGCAAAGGCTTTTGAACTCGTTGAACAACGTATCATTTTTTTGTAATAATTTACGTGTATCAATATTTAGCATATCCTTCGCCGAATATTGACCAACATGCTCGATCATTTCTCGTCGCACACGTGTGCCTACTACGTTGTCCATCTGAATTAATTCTAGCTTAAACATTTTGAAGAAAATGTTTTGCGGACATGAAGAAAAACGCGCATCTTTATGGAGGAGTTCCCACTTTGCGATATCTCTATATTTTAAAGATGTTAAATCGATATTTGGCAATCGAACTTCTCCGCAAAATAGGGTAGGAAATGCTAACTCCTCAACATGTTTGTACATTAGAATCGGCAACGGTCGCAATCTTTCTCCAGGCGCCATTTCGACAACAAACTGCTCCAAATTTTGATATAATGGCTCATTGCATACAATAGTATCCAAAATTCTAACGTTTAAATCAGCTTCATCTATATCGACTTCCACTTCCTCCTCGTCCAATTCAGTCGTATCTTCGTTCGTTTGATCACAATTGCTACGTGCTAAAAACTGATTATGAAGCTCAATATCATCAATTTCTTGTTGTAACTCGGACATTCTTTCGTTATCTAGTATAATTCCAAATTGTTTAAACAAATCTTTTTTCTCCAAAAACGATAGAGCTCGCAATATCTTGGCAGGCCTCATGTTGTCGTCATACACGTTATGTGCATTCTGTAATTTGCGTTTAAAACGCACACGGACAGTATGAGCTTCTTGTGGCAGACGAGGCATGTTAAACATTATGTTTACATATGTTTGTAGTAACTGCCTGTAGCGAACAGTTGGTGTAGCTTATTACATTCTGTTGTCAAACATTGTATATGTTACTCACATTCCATTCTAGTTCACCATTCCAGTCTGTTATTTTTGACATGGTTTCAGAGCAGGTCCTTCGCTAGGACCGTCCTAAGGGCCCACCTACCTACCTACCTACCTACTTACTACCTACCTACTACCGGAGCGCGTTCTTAGCGCCTCCCCCGTAGCGCCCTCGAGCGCTTTATTATTAACTTTTTTTTTCGGCCCCGCTGGCCCCGTCGATCGAGCCCCGCCTAGAGGCCCCGCGGCCCCGTCGCATTTGACCTAGAGGCCCCTCACGGCCCCGTCGCCCCGCGATCCCCCCTAACGGCCCGCGCACCGCCCGCTACCGACCCACGCAGCCCGCACTTCACCCGCGCGGCCTGCGTGCTGCCCGCTGCCGGCCCGCGCACCGCCAGCGCCACTCGCGTACCGCACGCCCGTTGCCTGCAGCCGCTCGCGCACGCCCCGCAGCCGCCCGTCGCCTGCTCGCACACGCCCCGCAGCCGCCCGTCGCCTGCTCGCGCACGCCCCGCTGCCCGCAACTGCTCGTACGCCGCTGCCTCCGCTGCTGCTTGCGCACCGCTGCCTCCCGAGCGCCGCCGCTGCCTGTGCGCCGCCGCTGCCCGTGCGCCGTCGCTGCCCCTACGCTGCCGCTGCTCGTGCGCCGCCGCTGCCCGTGCACCGCCGTTCCCCGTGCGCCGCTGCCGCCCGTGCGCTTCTGCAGCCGCCGCCCGCGAGGCACGCGCTCTCACTGTTTTTTACTTGCTACCTACCGCGCACACTGCTGCCACTGCAGCTGCCACCAGTGCGCCGTTGCAGCTCCTGCTGCCACGCTACCTACTACTGCCGCTCGTGTGCCACTACGGACAGTTGACCCTCCGCACACCTTTCCAGCGGCCTGATTCCTACTACTACTGCTACTGCTACTGTCACTATGGCTAGTCCTCCCGTTCTAGCTTTCGATGCCGAGGGCCGTCCAGTGAAGTTCGAAACCTGGCTAGATGACCTGCACCTGTTCCTACAGCTCACTGCCAAGGAAGATATCTCACTGTACGACCACGCCCTAGGCCATGCCACTGCCCCTGACTCGTCTGCTGACAGCACTCTGCGTTCCCAGTGGCAGACCCGTGATGCGCACGCTCGCTTTGCTATTCGCAACTCCCTGCCGCTAGACGAGCGCGAGCACTTCGGCCAGTGCAAGACTGCTAAGGACCTCTACACCGCTGTAGTTGCCCGCTACTCCTCACCCGCCTCTGCCACGCTAGGCCGCCTCACTCTCCCCTACCTGTTCCCCGACCTAGCCTCCTTTCACACTGTCGCAGACCTCATCACCCACCTTAAGACTAGTGAGGCCCGCTTTCGCGCTGCTATGCCTGCCGAGTTTCTCACTAGCAACCCCCCCCCACTCTGGATCACTCTCTACCACATCGTCACCCGCCTCCCTGACTCTCTGCGCGCAGTCAGGGACCACTTCCTCTCTCGCTCCCCCACTGAGCTCACTGTTGCCCTCCTCGAGAAGGAACTGCTTGCAGCTGAGGCGAGCATCGTCGCTGTAGGCACCTCTCGTGGCGACCCCCGCACCCCGTTCTTTGAGGGGTGTTCCCCTTCCCCCCTCCTCCCCTCTGTCGCCTCTGCTGCTGCTGTCGACCTTCTTGGTGCTGAGAAGGTCGGGACCGCGTCTGCTTCGAGCGGGCGCCGCAGGAACAAAGGGGGCAGGGGTGGGGGTGGCGGCGGAGGAGGTGGGGGTGGAGGCGGTGGGAGTGGAGGCGCGGCTGGGGAGACTAGTGGCGGCAGTGGGGGAGGAGACAGCAGCGGTGGGAGTGGTGGTGGAGGCGGCAGCGGAGGCGGAGGTGGTCGTGGCGGCGGCAGGGGTGGAGGTGGCCGGGGCGGCGGCGGTGGGGGTGGTGGTCGTGGAGGCACTAGCGGAGGGCAGAGTCAGCAGCCCGCCCCGACGCTTCAGGCCGCCCGTGAGTGGTATGCGCAGCGTAGCGTTACCTGCACGTACGTCATTCGCACAGGTGACCGCAGCGGCCAGCAGTGTGGGAGGCCGCACCCCACGCAGCGCTGCTTCGCGCGCCTTAACGACGCGTGGCGCACTCAGTTTCCTGCTGCCACTGAGCTGCCGCGCTGGGCTGATCTGGAAAAGAGGGGTGTTGATATTTGGGCTTTAGACTTTGATGCTATTCTCACTGCCATGTATGCGATGTCTATTAGTGGAGAGGGTGCTCAGTACTTGCGTGTTCCGCCCGACCCGGGCATTCAGGCCAGTCCGGCTGCCGCTCTAGGTGCTAGCGCGTCTGCTCCCACAGGTCCTGGTGAGGCTGCAGCCCTAGGTGCTCGTGCGTCCGTGTCCCCTGGTACTGAGTCGACTGCAGCACTGCACACCTTCACACTGGACTCAGGTGCTTCTCGCTCCTTCTTTCGTGACCGCACTGTCCTTGAGCCACTCGCTCGGCCAGTTGCTGTCTCCCTTGCTGACCCCTCTGGGGTTCCGGTCATTGCGACCTCCTCCACTGTCCTTCCTTGTCCGGCGGTCCCGTCCGGCACGCTGTCAGGTCTCTACCTCCCCTCGTTCTCTACGAACTTGGTGGCAGGTAGTGCGCTCCAGGACGGGGGTGTTCACCAGTTCACCCCCGCCTACGAGCGCGTGACACACTGCACGTGTGCTCGGACGGGTCGCCACCTGGCTACCTTCACTCGGGAGCCGGGGTCTGACCTGTACACACTGACCACTGAGTCTCCTCAGGTAGCTGCGTCTGCGTCTACGTCTGCGTCTGCGTCAGGTCAGCTGTCCGCCCCCTGCTCGTGTCGCTCTCTGGCGCATGAGACTGTCCTTTGGCACCACCGCCTTGGTCACCCGTCTGTGCAGCGCCTTTGGGCCATGCACAAACGGGACCTTGTTGCTGGTCTTCCCAGGGTGCTCCCTCCCCTTCCCGACTCGCCTGCTCCTCCCTGTATTCCCTGTGTCGAGGGACGGCAGCGCGCCGCTCCTCACTCCTCCTCCTTTCCCCCGACGACTGCTCCCTTGCAGACGCTCCACATGGACGTGTGGGGCCCAGCCCGCGTCCGTGGTCAGGGTCAGGAGAGGTACTTCCTGATTGTTGTTGACGACTTCTCACGCTACACCACGGTCTTCCCCTTGCGCGCCAAGGGTGACGTCCCTGATGTCTTGATCCCTTGGATCCGCAGATCTCGTCTCCAGCTCAGTGAGCGTTTCCACTCCGACTTCCTTGTCCTGCGTCTGCACTCTGACAGAGGTGGGGAGTTTTCCTCTGGCCTATTGGAGGCCTTCTGTCAGCAGGAGGGCATTGAGCAGTCGTACACGCTTCCGGCCTCTCCACAGCAGAATGGGGTTGCTGAGCGCCGCATTGGTCTGGTCATGGAGGTCGCTCGTACCTCCTTGAGCCATGCGGCTGCCCCCCATTTTCTGTGGCCGTTTGCAGTTCGATACGCTGCGCATCAGCTCAACCTCTGGCCCCGTGTCTCCTTGCCCGAGACTTCTCCGACACTGCGTTGGACGGGAGAGGCTGGCGATGCGTCGCGTTTTCGGGTCTGGGGATCCCGAGCTTTTGTCCACGACACGTCCGCGGACAAGCTCTCCCGTCGCGCTGTCCCCTGCGTCTTCCTTGGCTTTGTCCCGGACGCCCCTGGCTGGCAGTTCTACCACCCCACCTCGCGTCGTGTCCTGGCCTCTCAGGACGTCACTTTTGACGAGTCCGTCCCCTACTACCGCCTCTTCCCCTACCGCACTGCCCCGCTCCCCCCCCCCCCCGCCTCTCTTCCTCGCTCCAGGTGCTGAGGTACCAGACCCCCTCCCCCCTCAGGGTGCCGCTCCCTCAGGTGTGTCCCAGGTAGACCCGGGTGAGCCTGTCGAGGTAGCTGTTGACTCTCGTCAGTCAAGGGGTGCTGAGCCTGGAGGTGCTGCGTCTGGGGGTGCTGAGCCTGGGGGTGCTGCGTCTGGGGGTGCTGAGCCTGGGGGTGCTGAGCCAGGAGGTGCGGAGCCTGGAGGTGCGAAGCCTAGAGGTGCTGAGCCTGGGGGTGCTGAGTCTGGGGGTGCGGAGTCTGGGGGTGCTGAGCCTGCGCGTGCTACACCTGGAGGAGCCCTCTCCTCCCAGCAGCTGCAGGAGAGGTACCTCGAGTACTGCCGCCTCTGGAGAGGTGCTGCTGGAGCTCGTCCCGGTACTTCCCCTCCTACCCAGGAGCTCCCCCCCATTCAGCAGATCCGCGAGTGGTACACACGCCGCTGCAGTCTTCGGAGTGGTGCTCCTGGTGCTGCGGACCCTGGGGGTGGCGCTGCTGCTGGTGCTGAGGACCCGGACGTTGGAGCTGCTGCTGGTGCTGCGGACCCGCCTGGTGGAGCTGCTGCTGGTGCTGAGGACTCGGACGTTGGAGCTGCTGCTGGAGCTGAGGACCCGGGCGGTGGCGCTGCTGCTGGTGCTGAGGACCCGGACGGTGGAGCTGCTGCTGGTGCTGAGGACTCGGACGGTGGAGCTGCTGCTGGAGCTGAGGACCCGAGCGGTGGCGCTACTGCTGCTGCTGAGGACCCGGGCGTTGGAGCTACTACTGGTGCTGAGGACCCGGCCGGTGGAGCTGCTGCTGGTGCTGTGGACCCGGACGCTGGAGCTCCTACTGGTACTGAGGACCCGGCCGCTGGAGTCTCCTCTGCTTCTGGAGACGCTGCGCGGCCGCGACCGTACTTCGTACCGCTCCTTCAGCAGGTTCTTGGGCAGGCTCCTCCTCCTTGTCCTCCTCCCTCCGTAGAGTGTCCCCCGCCTGTCCAGCCGCAGTCACAGTTACCGCCTACCTCGCCTCTCCCTGCTCCCTCTCCTTACACTGGTCCCACAGGAGGTCTTACAGAGCGTCGTGAGCCTGAGTCTCGTCCTGCGTCGCCTGTTCGTCCTGCTCGCACTGGTAGTCGTGTCCGTCGTGAGCGTCCTCCTCCTGTCCCAGGCACTCACTACATGACTCTGCGTCCCTCTACTGCTCCTCAGCGTGTCCCTCTACCGTCTCCTCCTGCGTCCTCTTTGCCTGACGTTCCGGACCCTGAGTCTGACCGGTATCGTGCTGAGCACCCTACTGTCACGCGTCTCCTTGCTACTGTTGTCACTGACCCTACCTTTGAGACCTCGGCTGCGTCTGCTCTGGTCGCTGAGTTGGTTGACTTTGCTGCTGCCTGTCGTCTAGACTACGCTGCTAGCCTTGTTGCTGAGTCTGTCTGTCCTCAGTCCGTCGGGGGTGAGTGTGCTCTTGGCACGGACGTCCTTGAGGACAGACAAGAGGAGTTCCAGTGTCTTGCTGCTGCTTTGCCCCGTCTCGTGTCCTTGCTAGTTGCCCCTGAGGGAGACCCGGATGCACCAGACATCCCGACCCCGCGCACTTACGCTGAGGCGATGGCGGGTCCCTACTCCTCTCAGTGGCAGACAGCCATGGACGCCGAGATGGCTTCCTGGAAGTCCACACGCACCTACGTCGACGAGGTTCCCCCTCCTGGGGCGAACATCGTCAGTGGCATGTGGATTTTCAGGGTGAAGCGGCCGCCGGGTTCTCCGCCTGTCTTCAAGGCGCGTTACGTGGCTCGAGGCTTCAGCCAGCGAGAGGGAGTTGACTTCTTCCAGACCTTCTCCCCCACCCCGAAGATGACTACTCTTCGGGTGCTGCTGCACATAGCCGCTCACCGCGACTACGAGCTTCACTCACTTGACTTCAGCACTGCTTTCTTGCAGGGCAGCCTGCACGAGGAGATCTGGCTGCGCCGCCCACCTGGCTTCACTGGGTCGTTTCCTCCTGGTACCCAGTGGAGGCTTCAGCGGCCGGTCTACGGTCTCCGCCAGGCTCCGCGTGAGTGGCACGACACACTGAGGACTACACTTGCGGCTCTTGGGTTCGCGCCTTCTACAGCTGACCCGTCGCTGTTCCTGCGCACCGACACCTCGCTGCCGCCGTTCTACATCCTCGTGTACGTCGACGACTTGGTCTTTGCCACTGCTGACACTGCAGGACTCGCCTACGTGAAGTCGGAGCTGCAGAGGAGACACACGTGCACAGACCTGGGTGAGCTGACAAGCTATCTTGGCTTGCGGATCACCCGGGACAGAGCACGGCGCACCATCACCCTGACTCAGTCACACATGGTGCAGCAGGTTCTCCAGCGCTTCCGCTTCATGTACTCCTCGCCTCAGTCCACTCCTCTGCCTACCGGTCACTCGCTCTCAGCTCTGCCTTCAGATGAGTCCGTAGAGCCGAGTGGCCCGTATCCAGAGCTTGTGGGCTGCCTCATGTACCTGATGACCTGCACTCGACCTGACCTTGCATAACCTCTTAGCATCCTTGCACGCTATGTCGCTCCTGGCCGTCACAGGAAGGAGCACATGGATGCCGCTAAGAGGGTGTTGCGCTACTTGTGCAGTACGTCGGGCATGGGGCTTGTGCTTGGAGGGCGAGACCGAGTTGTTCTCACAGGGCACTCAGACGCTTCTTGGGCAGACGACCAGGCCACTCAGCGGTCGTCTCAGGGCTACACCTTCAGCCTTGGCTCTGGCTCTGTTTCTTGGCGCTCTACACGCTCTTCTTCTGTTCTCGGCTCCAGTTGCGAGGCTGAGATCTACGCTACAGCCATGGCTGCCCAGGAGCTACGCTGGCTGACCTACCTGCTGACCGACCTCGGAGAGCGGCCTCGTTCTCCTCCAGTACTGTACGTCGACAACAAGGCTGCCATTGCCTTGTGTGAGGAGCACAGACTGGAGCACAGAACGAAGCACATCGCCCTGCGGTACTTCCTTGCTCGAGAGCTGCAGCAGCGCGGTCAGCTTTGTATTCGCTACGTGGCCACTGAGGCCAACACTGCTGATGTGTTCACCAAGGCGCTTCAGCCTCGTGACCATCAGCGCTTCTGCACTCTACTAGGCCTTGTGCCTACTGGACCTCACTTGCTTACCTCTTGACTTTGCTTGTACTGTGATCACTATATATATCTATACCTGCATGTTTACTCTTGCTAGGTTGTGATCACTGTATCTCGTGCTCTGTTATAAACCTGCATGTGAACTGGTCTTGTGACCACTAGCTTGTGCTCGGAATTTGTGTGGAATCCTTGAGATCCACCCTGAGCTTGTTGTTGCCTTGCTTTGCCTTGACTGGTCTTGTGACCCCTAGGTCTCCCCCACTTTGCCTATGGGGGTGTGTCAAACATTGTATATGTTATATTTGTGTAGGCTGTAGTGGGTTAGCCTATAAGGGGGTCACAGCGTTAGGGTTTCATATTTGTACTCACATTCCATTCTAGTTCACCATTCCAGTCTGTTATTTTTGACATCTGTCTGGGTGGTGCACCACTACAATCTCCTATATCTTGTATCTCCTTCACAATATTGGACCTCTTTTGTTGGTGACACTTCCCTCTCGCTACTCCCGTTCTACCCTCCCTATGCTCCTAGGCTAGGGTTTCTCCTAGCTTAGGTAGCTTCTTTAACATGGTATCAGAGCTGGTACCGCCTAGGACCTAATTTTCATGGGCCCACCAATCCCGCCATCGTCCATGGCGATCTACTGTTCTGCTGTCGCGGTTGCTACTGTCAGTAGCGTGATATTTGCAGATGCTGGCGCTGTTATTGCTGCACCAGTCGCACTGCACTCGTCGCGCTGCCCCGTCGCCCCGTCGACCCTGCTTTTATGGCGACGAGCTGGGCGACTCGCGCTGCCCCGTCGTCCTGTCGCCTCGTCACCCGCCTCGTGCTACCCATTTCAGAATAACTAGGCAAGAATGAATGCATTGAATGGAACAGTTGGGTACAAGTAGCAAACCCTAGTTGGGGTTGTACCCCATATTGGCTACCCCACTACAGCCTACCAACATATAACACATTACACTTTAACACACCCCCATAGGCAAAGTGGGGGAGAACAAAGGGTCACAAGACCAGTCCAGCAAAGCAACGCAAGCCCAGGGTGGATCACAACGTCACCACACTCCGAGCACAAGCAAAGGCCACAAGGCCAGTTCACATGCAGTGCTAGATATAGTACAAGACAAGCAACACAGTGATCAAAACCTAGCAAGCAAGCAACAAGATATATATAAAGTACAGTACAAAGAATGTCAAGCAGTGAGCAAGTGAGGAAACGTGGACACAAGGCCTAAAGAAGTACAGTGCCGCTGATGATCACTAGGCGGGAGCGCCTTGGTGAAGATATCAGCAGTGTTGGCCTTCGAGTCCACGTACACAAGCCGAAGCTGACCGCGCTGCTGAAGCTCTCGAGCAAAAAAGTAGCGAAGAGCAATGTGCTTCGTCCTGTGCTCCAGTCTGTGCTCCTGACACAAGGCAAGAGCCGCCTTGTTGTCACCGTACAGAACTGGAGGAGAACTAGGCCGCTCTCCCAAGTCAGTCAGCAGGTAGGTGAGCCAGCGTAACTCCTGTGCAGCCATGGCTGTGGCGTAGATCTCAGCCTCACAACTAGAGCCGAGAACAGAGGAAGAGCGGGTGGACCGCCACGAGACAGAACCAGAGCCAAGGCTGAAGGTGTAACCCTGTGACGACCGCTGCGTAGCCAGGTCATCCACCCAAGAAGCGTCCGAGTGACCAGTGAGGACAACTCTGTCGCGTCCTCCAAGCACCAGCCCCATGCCTGATGTACTGCACAAGTAACGCAGCACCCTCTTAGCAGCCTCCCAGTGCTCTCGCATGTGTCTCCCAGGCGCAACGTAACGAGCAAGGATGCTAAGAGGGTACGCGAGGTCAGGTCGCGTGCAAGTCATCAGGTACATGAGGCAGCCTACAAGCTCTGGGTACGGGCCACTCGGCTCTACGGACTCGTCCGAAGGTGGAGCTGAGAGCGAGTGGCTGGTAGCCAGAGGTGTGGCCTGTGGTGAGGAGAACTGGAAGCCGAAGCGCTGAAGGACCTGCTGCACCATGTGTGACTGAGTCAGGGTGATGGTGCGGCGAGCTCTGTCCCGGGTGATCTGCAAGCCAAGGTAGCTACGCAGTTCACCCAGGTCAGTGCAGGTGTGTCTCTTCTGCAGCTCCGACTTCACACGAGCGAGTGCCTCAGTGTCAGCAGTAGCAAAGACCAAGTCGTCGACGTACACGAGAATGTAGAACGGCGGCAGCGACGTGTCTGTGCGCAGAAACAGCGACGGGTCAGCAGTAGACGGCGCGAACCCAAGAGCCGCAAGTGTAGTCCTCAGTGTGTTGTGCCACTCACGTGGCGCCTGGCGGAGACCGTAGACTGGCCGGCGGAGGCTCCACTGGGTACCAGGGGGAAACGACCCAGTAAAGCCAGGTGGGCGGCGCAGCCAGATCTCCTCGTGCAGGCTGCCCTGCAGGAACGCTGTGCTGAAGTCAAGAGAGTGAAGCTCGTAGTCACGCTGAGCAGCAACGTGCAGCAGAACCCGAAGAGTGGTCATCTTCGGGGTGGGGGAGAAGGTCTGGAAGAAGTCGACCCCCTGACGCTGACTGAAGCCTCTAGCAACGTAACGAGCCTTGAAGACAGGCGGAGAACCTGGCGGCCGCTTCACCCTGAAAATCCACATGCCATCGACGATGTTCGCCCCAGGAGGGGGAACCTCGTCGACGTAGGTGCCTGTGGACTTCCAGGATGCCATCTCTGCGTCCATAGCTGTCTGCCACTGAGAGGAGTAGGGACCCGAGATCGCCTCTGCGTAAGTGCGCGGAGTGGGGATGTCTAGTGCATCCGGGTCTCCCTCAGGGGCAAGCAACCAGGCCACGAGATGAGGTACAGCAGCCGCGAGAGAGTCAAAGTCCTCCTGCCTGTCCTCAAGGACGTCCGTGCCAAGAGCACACTCACCCCCGACGGACGGAGGACAGACAGACGCAGACTCAGACTCAGCAACAAGGCTAGCAGCGTAGTCTAGACGACAGGCAGCAGCAAAGTCAACCAACTCAGCGACCAGAGCAGACGCAGCCGAGGACTCAAAGGTAGGGTCAGTGACAACAGTAGCTAGGAGACGCGTGACAGTAGGGTGCTCAGCGCGATACCGGTCAGACTCAGGGTCCGGAACGGCAGGCAAAGAGGACGCAGGAGGAGACGGTAGAGGGACACGCTGAGGAGCAGTAGAGGGACGCAGAGTCATGTAGTGAGTGCCTGGGACAGGAGGAGGACGCTCACGACGGACACGACTGCCAGTGCGAGCAGGACGAACAGGCGAAGCAGGACGAGACTCAGGCTCACGACGCTCTGTAAGACCTCCCGTGGGACCAGTGTAAGGAGAGGGAGCAGGGAGAGGCGAGGCAGGCGGTAACTATGACTGCGGCTGGACAGGCGGAGGACACTCTACGGAGGGAGGAGGACAAGGAGGAGGAGCCTGCCCAAGAACCTGCTGAAGGAGCGGTACGAAGTACGGTCGCGGCCGCGCAGCGTCTCCAGAAGCAGAAGAGACTCCAGCGGCCGGGTCCTCAGTACCAGCAGGAGCTCCAACGTCCGGGTCCCCAGCACCAGCAGCAGCGCCACCGCTCGGGTCCTCAGCTCCAGCAGCAGCTCCAACGTCCGAGTCCTCAGCACCAGCAGCAGCTCCACCAGGTGGGTCCGCAGCACCAGCAGCAGCGCCACCCCCAGGGTCCGCAGCACCGCTAGGAAGAGCACCCCCAGAGTCGGCAGCTCCAACTCCGCTAGCACCGCCAGCTCCAGAGTCCCCAGCTCCAGCAGCTCCAGTCGTAGTGCTCCCAGAACAACCAGTCCCGGCAGCTCCAGTACCCCCAGTACGAGCACCCCCAGGACGAGCAGCTCCAGCACCCCCAACTCCAGCCGAGCCACGAGGACGGCGAAAGCGCCGGACGTACCAGTCACGAAGCTGCTGCGGTGTGAGAGACTGCTCAGCACCCCGAACCGGAGCACCCCCAGACGCAGCAACCCGAGGCTCCGTAGGCTCAGTAGCAGCACCCCCAGGCTCAGTACCCGCAGGCTCAGCACTCCCAGTCGCAGCACCCCCAGGCACAGCACCCCCAGGCGCCGAACTCTCAGGCACAGTACCCTCAGCCCCAGCACCCGCAGTCCCAGCACTCCCAGGCCCAGCACCCGCAGGCTCAGCACCCCCAGACTCAGCACTCCCAGCAGCACCACCTGCAGCAGCACCTGAGTCACCTGTGACCTCGACAGGCTCAGCGACGGGAGGAGGGTCTACCTGAGAGACACCTGAAGGAGCAGGACCCTGAGGGGGGAGGGGGTCTACCGGAGGGGGACCAGGAGCAAGGAACAGCGGCGGGGGAGGGAGGGGGGCAGTGCGGTAGGGGAAGAGACGGTAAAAAGGGACCGACTCGTCAAAGGTGACGTCCTGAGAGGCGAAGACCCGGCGCGAGGTGGGGTGGTAAAACTGCCAGCCCGGCGCGTCAGGGACAAAGCCAAGGAAGACACAGGGAAGTGTGCGGGAGGAGAGCTTGTCCGCGGACGTATCGCGGACAAGGGCACGAGCACCCCACACCCGGAAGCGCGACGCATCGCCAACCTCCCCCGTCCAACGCAGTGTGGGCGAGGTCTCCGGCAAGGAGACACGGGGCCAGAGGTTGAGCTGATGCGCGGCGTACCGGACAGCAAACGGCCACAGAAAATGGGGAGCCGCCGCGTGGACCAAGGAGGTACGAGCGACCTCCATGACCAGGCCAATGCGGCGCTCAGCAACCCCATTCTGCTGTGGGGAGTCCGGAAGCGTGAAGGTCTGCTCGATGCCCTCCGCCTGACAGAAGGTCCTCAAGAGGTCGGAGGAAAACTCACCACCTCTGTCAGAGTGCAGACGCAGGACAGGAAGATCCGTCCGGAAACGGCGGCGGAGCTGGAGACGAACTGTGCGGATCCAAGGGATCAGAACAGCAGGGACCTCACCCTTGGTGCGCAAGGGGAAGACCGTGGTGTAACGCGAGTAGTCGTCGACAACCAGCAAAAAGTACCGCTCACCGCCCTGACCACGAACGCGGGCTGGGCCCCACACGTCCAGGTGGAGGGTCTGCAGAGGAGCCTCTGTCGGGGGGAACGAGGAGGAGTGAGGAGCGGCGCGCTGCCGCCCCTCGACGCAAGGAAGGCAAGGCGGCGCAGGCGAGGCAGGGAGGGGAGGGAGGGACCTGGGAAGACCAGACACAAGGTGGCGACGGTGCATGCCACGAAGGCGTGGCAAGGAGGGGTGACCCAGGCGGTGGTGCCAGAGAAGAGTCTGGTGCGACAGGGAACGACACTCACAGGCGTGGGCTACCAGACCTGACGCAGACACCTGACCGACAGCAGCGACCTGAGGAGACGCAGTGGTCAGTGTGTAGAGACTCGACCCCGGCCGACGGGTAAACGTAGCCAGGTGACGGCCGGTCCTGGAGCACGTGCAGATCGCCACACGCTGTCCTCCAGGGGTAAAGGTGTCAACCCACTGATCCTGGATGACAGCGTTGCTCACCAGGTTCGTCGAGAACGAGGGGAGGTGGAAACCCGACAACGAGCCAGACGGAACCGCCGGACAAGGGAGGACAGTGGTGGACTGGGCAAGGACTGGGCCCCCAGAGGGGTCAGCCAAGGAGACTGGGACCGGTGCAGGAAGCGGTGTGAGCTCAGTACTGTCACGAAAGAAACAACGGGAAGCACCTGAGTCAAGGGTGAAGGTGTGACAGGCCTCAGCCGGTGCGGTACCTGAGAGAGCAGTCTCTGTGGGTGCTGTACCTGAGAGAGCAGACTCGCAAACAGCCGGGACAGCACTGGAGGGAGCAAGTACAGGGGGCACCATACCAGAGAGAGCAGACTCACTAGTACCTAGGGCAGTGGGCTCTATACCTGGGTCAGGCGGCACACACAAGTAACAGTCTCCCTCGGCACTAACAGTCAATGCATACATGGCAGCAATAATAAGAGCAAAGACATCAACACCAGCCCTCATGAGCTCAGCCCAGCGGGGGCGCTCAACATCCGCACCCATCTCCTCACGCCAAGCGTCGTCAAGGCGGGAGAAGCAGCGGTACGGGGTGTGGAACCTCCCACACGTCTGTCCCTTGCGGTCACCTGTGCGAATGACATAGGAACAGCGGCCACTGCCCCCCGACGTCCCACGCTGAGCAAGCCACTCACGAAGCTGTTGGGTCGTCTGGGGACGCTGCTGCTGCTGGGAGCTCTGGCCCGAGCCAGTGCCTCCACTCCGACCTCCGCCGCCACCACTACCACCGCTCCGACCGCCACCGCCACCACCGCCACCACCGCCACCGCCGCCACCGCCGCCGCCGCCACTACTGCCACTGCTTCCTCCGCCGCCCCCGCCTCCACCGCCGACCCCACTCCCACCAGCGCTCCCGCCACCGCTCCCTCCAGCACCGCCTCCCCCCCCACCTCCCCCACCTCCTCCCCCCCCAGCGCCACCACCACCACCCTTGCCCCCCTTGCCCTTGCCGGTGCGGCGCCTCCCACCAGGAGCAGAAGCAGCGCCAACAGACTCAGCACCAAGGAAGTCAACAGCAGCAGCAGTAGCGTAGGAGGGAGCGAGGGGAGAGGGAGAACACCCCTCAAAGATGGGGGTGCGAGGAGCGCCACGAGCAGCACCGACAGCTACAATGCTCTTTTCGGCCGCGAGCAGCTGCTCCTCTAGGAGGGGGACTGTGAGCTCAGTGGGACAGCGAGCAAGGAAGTGGTCTCGAACTGAGCTGAGGGTGTCAGGGAGACGGGTGACTATGAAGTGGAGTGTCCAGTACAGTGGAGGGGGGTTCTTAGCGCAGAACTCGGTGGGAAGGGCGGCACGCAGGCGAGCATCACTAGTGCGAAGGTGGGTGATAAGATCGGCGACTGTAGCAAAGGTGGACAGATCGGGGAACAGGTACGGCAGCATGAGGCGGCTAAGCTCGGCTGTGGCAGGCGAGGAGTAGCGAGCAACGACAGCATCGTACAGGGCCTTAGCGGATTTGCAGTCGCCAAAATGCTCGAGCTCAGCTAGCGGCAGGTGACTGCGAATGGCTAGGCGAGCAGCTGCGTCACGAGTCTGCCAGTGGGAACGAACACTAAGCTCAGCTGTGGCAGGGGGGGCAGGTGCAGCACCAGACGCGTAATCATAGAGCGACACATGCTCCTTGCTATCGCTCAGAAGGAACAGCTGCAGGTCATCCAGCCAAGTGGCGAACTTCACAGGGCGGCCCTCAGCATCGAACGACAGCACGCGGATGGAAGCCATAGCGACAGTGCGACTGAGCAAAGGAAGCTGCCACAGCGCTGCAGGTAGGTAGCTCGGCGGGAAGCGCGGCGGGCGGGCGACGCGGCGAGCAGGTAGTGCGGGGGGCGGGCTACGAAGCGGGCAGCGCGGTGGGCAGGCGGCGCTGCAGGCGGGAAGTGCGGCGGGCGGGCGGGCCGCGAAGCGGGCAGCGGGGCGAGCGGGCGACGCGGCGAGCGGGCAGCGCGGCGGGCGGGCTGCGAAGCGGGCAGCGGGCGGGCGGGCGACGCTGCAAGCGGGCAGCGGGCGGGCGGGCGACGCTGCGAGCAGGCAGCGCGGCGGGCGGGCTGCGAAGCGGGCAGCGGGCGGGCGGGCGACGCTGCAAGCGGGCAGCGAGGCGGGCGGGCGACGAAACGGGCAGCGGGCGGGCGGGCGACGCTGCAAGCGGGCAGCGAGGCGGGCGGGCGACGCTGCGAGCGGGCAGCGCGGCGGGCGGGCGACGCTGCGAAGCGGGCAGCGGGCGGGCGGGCGACGCTGCGAGCAGGCAGCGCGGCGGGCGGGCAGCGAGGCGGGCGGGCGACGCTGCGAGCGGGCGGCTCGGCGGGCGGGCGACGCTGCGAGGGGCGCGCGAGGGCGCTAGCGAGGGCGCGCGAGGGCGCTAACGAGGGGCGCGCGAGGGCGCTAACGAGGGGCGCGCGAGGGCGCTAACGAGGGGCGCGCGAGGGCGCTAACGAGGGCGCGCGAGGGCGCTAACTAGGGGCGCGCGAGGGCGCTAACGAGGGGCGCGCGAGGGCGCTAACGAGGGCGCACGAGGGCGCTACGAGGCTAGGGCACGGGGTAGCGTGGTAACCGCATGCGAGCGGTGGTGGGCCCTTAAAAAAAAACGGTCGGTAGGTCCTAGGGACCTCCTGCTCTGAATACCATTTCAGAATAACTAGGCAAGAATGAATGCATTGAATGGAACAGTTGGGTACAAGTAGCAAACCCTAGTTGGGGTTGTACCCCATATTGGCTACCCCACTACAGCCTACCAACATATAACACATTACACTTTAACAACCCGCCCCGTCCTGCGCTACCCCGCCCCTCGTCCGTTACGAGCAGCCGGAGGAGCCACGCACAGCCGCGCGCAGCTGCGTACGGCCGCGTGAAGCCGCGCACAGCCGCGCGCAATTGCGCCGCTCCCTTGCCCCGCACCTGCTGCTCGTACACCAGTGACAGGAGGAAGGGGGGGCGGGGGGAGGGGAGGGTGTGGGGGTGGCGCGTGGGTGACACAGCTCCTGCTGCCGCTCTTTGCCTTTTCCTCCCTCCCACTGCTGCTCGTGCACCCGTGGGGGGAGGGGGAGTGTAAGGGGGTGGCGAGAGAGATTTTGCTGCACCAACAGCCTTCTCCCCTCCTCTCTCTCTCACTGCCGCGCGTGCAGCTGTGGGGGGGAGGGTGAGAGAGGGTGGCGGAAGTCAGCCGGGCATCTGCTGCTGCCGCCCGCTGCTACCGTGGCACCTCCAGCTGCCGCCCCTGCTGCCACCTGCCCTTGTTTCTGCTGCCTGCTGCTGGGGCCTGCAGGTGCTGCCGTCGAGCCGCTGCTGTCCTGCTGCACGTTGCAGCCACAGAGCCTGCTCCTCAGGCGACCTGCCGCCCCTACTTCTGCTATTGCTTCTGCCTTGGCCCAGGGTTTGCTACAGTTGGATCTGCCACCACTGCACTTGCTGCTCCTGCACATGCCTTGTGCTGCTTCTGCCCTCTCTGAGTGGTCTTCATGCTTCTACCCGCTGTTAGCTGCAGGCAGTTACGGGGAGTGTTAAACATTATGTTTACATATGTTTGTAGTAACTGCCTGTAGCGAACAGTTGGTGTAGCTTATTACATTCTGTCTGGGTGGTGCACCACTACAATCTCCTATATCTTGTATCTCCTTCACAATATTGGACCTCTTTTGTTGGTGACACTTCCCCCTCGCTACTCCCGTTCTACCCTCCCTATGCTCCTAGGCTAGGGTTTCTCCTAGCTTAGGTAGCTTCTTTAACAAGGCAATGCAGTTACCATGTCAATAACTTTGACTGGAACATTTACTACTCCGCCGCGTATCTTGTACTGTTTTCCAACGTGCGTTTGCGTAATGCTCGAAAACACAACACGCGGTGAAATTAAATGTTCTTCCAAGTCTGTCAATCCCGTAAGATCATGAGGTCGTGTCGGTAGCAATGCTCCCCCTTTCCGAGAAAGAGTTGGCGTTTCTTTGCCCATGATTGCTATTTTGCAACTATTACACACGTTTGTAATCGTAGATGCGCCGTCTTCTACTTTGAACAATTGGCGTTTGAACAATAGCTGATCACAACTTTTGCACGCATGTATAGGTCCTTCTTTGGATACATCTTCAAATCGGGACAAAGCTTCTTCAACAGTTTTAGCTTGCTCGTTTGATGCATCGTATCGAACTTCCAGGTCATCAAACAAGTCATCTAATACCTCATCCCGAATAAGTTTGCCGTGCTCGTAAAACTCGTCGACATTGAATGACAATGTTTTAGTGCATTTAGGACCGAACGCCAAATGCAAAAATATTGTCTTGCACGTGCAGCCGATACTTCTGAATCCCATTTTACGACTGTATATGTAGTTACGTCCGTCCACCATTATACGAAAACCGAATTTCTCGCAACCTTCATAGACTCCGACGCATAATTTTGGAGTAGTAGTTTGTGAGTTTGTCCCACAATCGTTTTTTTTGTAGATCTCGTCGAAAAACGGTATATCCACGAGTTTCCCGTTGCTGATGAGATAACGCCGATCAAACGGAAGCTTTTGACTTGTCTTGAGTCCTCGATACTTCAAAATATAGTATTGTCGTGCCCAGGCAGCATGCCGAATTGTTGGAAATCCGCGAACAGACCTTTTTTTTTTTTATAATTTACCATTAATCGTACAGTGAAATGAGATCCGTCTCCGATGATGCCTACGAGACCTTCACTGTTTGGTGCAATGTTTGGGATTGAAAAATGAATATCTCCATTCGAATCAATCCGCTCGTCAGACATGCGGAATCTTACTTTGTCGTCTTGCTTTTGATCTCCAGGCATCGTCCTTGTTCCATTGTGTGGAACAGCATCAGATGAAGTCTGCGCACGCTGCGTGCGCGGCAATGCCGACCCAACGCGTGCACCAGAAATCTTAGACTGTTCTTCATCTTCGTGTGCTTCGTGCATACGGTCAGGTTGCCCAGTGGTTGTTTGCCCAATTGACAGCTCAACATCTTCGTGCTCTCTGTCAATACGAGTTGAACGCGCACTGTATACTCGCGCAGTAGTTACTAATCCCACTCGTTCGTCAAGATTGCTCGACTGATCCACAGCTTCCTCATTGCAAAAAGATTCTGCACTGCTTTCTTGCTCAAACGAGACGTTGCCGAATGACGCATGCTCATGCTGCATGCAGTACGTTACTGGTTCAACCCGTCCCTCTGGTACGCTTGCCACATCAGAAGCAAAATACGAGCTACCCCAAATCTCACCCTCATTACACTCTTCCAGAAAAGTGTAATGGTTATTGGATAACAACAAATGAATTTGGTTATCCTTAGATAGAAATTCTAACCCTTCGTATTGCACCCATTCGCGAGAATTAAGCCATACCACAACAGTTTTGTTCATTAACTCGCAGAATGCTCTAATTTTGCACGTTGAACCCCAAACTGACTGTTCTTTGACATATTGAACATACTCATCTACCGTCGTTAACGACACATCATGACACATTGCAACCATCTCCTGATATCGCGGCCAGTTAGCACAAACATGCCCAACAATCCTCACCTTTAATGGGTCCCAATAATTATCGTCATTCCATGTTGCGAGTGAAAGGCATCTATATAACCACGCCCCATCGCCACGCACCATTCGCCTGCGAAACACATACCTTCGCCTTAACTCACCGTCAAGCGAAGGCCCCGTGAAAAGCTGTGATGAAGAGGGCTCCATAGCTAGGCGAAGACAACCGTCCGCTAATATATCTCCCCCGTTTACCTGAGCACACACAGTTTCATATTATCGGATAACAAATAATCAACAATTGATAAGATAAACTGAGACAAGTTGGAAATTCAAATGCATTGTACAGTAGTATGATAAATGAACCTAAAAAGAAATTTACAAAATGTATTTGGCAAATGATAGTGAAATTTGCCTATTAGCACACGTAATATAATATGCTCGAATGAATCAAATATATCAACATATCTAAGACAATGGAATAGTACAATGGGAAGAAAAAAAAAATTCTAATTTACCCGTCAAATGAAATTGCTTACTATGTTCACTTCGGCGCTCTTTGCAATGCTCGAGAAAAACAACGATATCGCTGATGGTTCTGCAAGAAAATGAGCATGAGAAAAAGAAACATATTCAACACAATATTATCTTTCTTTGTTGTTACATATGTAAAAATTTCAATCTATACTATAGCATAACCACAACTATCATCCAACTTCGTACTTTGGTCCTCAAAATTGTCTTGTCAATTAGCAGTTTCATATTCACCAAAACAAAAGAACAGTTCAGATCATGACATCTTAAATAATGTGAAAACTCTTGGAATAAAAAATAATCAGAATTACAGAAGAACGCATCACATATGCTCAAAACTCTCCAAATCTTGTGTTACAAAATCACATACTTGAATTGCAGACAGTGGCTCAAAATCGGCTACTCAATGAATAGAGAACCAGAAATTGTCAAAAGATCTGAAAAAACAGCATCAAACAGGCAATAAAAACACACATTAGTTGTACTTTTAAAAACTAAACACACATGCCACAAAATTTTCATTACATAGCTATACTTGCAAATTATAGTTATAACCACACTCTGGAGTTTGATAACATAATGAACCACAGCTTTGATGGATTTGTAAAAAAAACATGAACATATTATAATATAGTTTTTAAATTGTGAGTGTGAGGTAACAAAACTTGAAGCAAACATCAAGAATGAAGTTAAGATGTTGCTAAAAAATCAAGGAAAGTATTGGAAAAAAATAAAGGATAAACAACCAAAGCAGGAGAAAGTTCCTCAAAAGTTGCATACCCTGAATAGAAGGAGAACGTAGCCTGAGAAAGAAGCAATGAGAGAGTACTAGAAATTTTGTGATTGACTTACAAGGAAGTAGTGGTATAAATGAAAGTGATGATTCAACCTTTGAATCAATGTGAAAGGAGAGAATGACAATATGCTAGGTCTAGGAAGAGAGCAAAGCCTTCCCCTTCATTCCACAGATTTCATGAAATGCTATGCCATGATGAGATAGGTTGATGATGGTCCTAAGAACAAATTGAACAATAAACAAAAGCAGCAGGTGGCAGCATTAAAGGTGGCAGCATGTAAGGTGGCAGCATTAAAGGTGGCAGCATGAAAGGTGGCAGCATTAAAGCTTACAGTAAATTTGACCTCACATTTTACAGTTACAACTGTAAAAAACGACTTCCGTGAGAAGCCGCGAGATCTGTCACGTGAAGAGAATCCAATTTAATTTTGGGGGAATCGGATTTCCCAATGTTGCCTAAGGGGCATTGCCACACCACCCCAAATCTCGCGCGTGGCAAGCCCCTGACACTGCTGGCATCGGCAGGGCACGAAGCGAGCCAAATTTTCGCGCAGTACACTACGTTTCCGATATTGAAACAACAAACCAGTAATAAAAACGTTTTGTTTCTACAATAGAAATGAAAACCGAGCCATTAGAGAATATATTTTTATAAGTCTTACAAAAAGTTAAAACAAAAACAAAACCCTAAACCCTCAACGTATTAAATACAAACGAAGAGTTAGAACATAACAGTAAATGTAATCGACGACGCATAATATTATAAAAAACAAAATCATAGTAATGTTTTATTTCGTCACTGTGCACAGAAGTGACATATGTAAATCAAAAAAATTTTAGAACTGGATTGGATTGTACAATATAGCTTGAAAGAAATAGAAATAAAATTAAATGTGCAACTTAAAACAAGAATTTAACATTCACAAACAAGCTGGAATTTCACCTACGTCAGCATCGCCGTTCGGACTTTCGTGCTGGTTTCTGACGACGCTGCTGACGTCAGCTCGATCTCACGCGCGTGATAAATTTCGACGTCAGCAGCGCTGTTCGAAACTTCGAACAAATTTCTGACAACGATGCTGACGTCATTCAAAAAGTTCGCGCTAAAAAATGCTGACGTCAGTAACTCGGTTTAAAATATATTATTTGTCGCTTAGGATACATGAACAAACATATGTGAACTGCAAACATAGAAAACAAAACTACAATTACTCGTGTAAACTTTTGTACTAATGTAAACACAACATCATCAATATGTTTTGCCTATCGTCTAACATAGAAAACATCTGAATTTAAATCCACTTTAAAACATAGAAATCGCACAAATCGTTATAATCCAAACACGACGGAGTAGTCAAAGTTCTAGCGCATGTTACAAATGTTGCTTCGCAACCCTAAGACGATTGCGTCGCCTCTTGTTCATGTTTTTTTTTTTAAACATGAAAATATAAATTGTCAGCTACAGTAATACCCTTCCCATTGTGCATGTTAAACAGTTTTGAATATTGGTAACTATCTATGTTATAGTTTTGTGAATAAATGCTATATTGTTTGTATTTTATCTTTTACTGTTTGATGATGTTGTGACAACTGCATGTAATAAATGTGGGGGTGTCTCGGCGGTCGCTTCCGGCGGTGGCTTCGACAGCAGGGGGACGCGCACGTGGGGCTAGCTGTGTCACGGGGGGCTTGTCGGGAGGATGACACTTCGTTCTCGGCTTACCTTTTGGGGTCTCTGAAGGCGCTCATCGGAGTGGCGTTACAACGGGCGCAAGCTCGTGTCATCCTGCTTCGGGCGGCGTCTTCCATGGGGGGGTTGAATGTGGACTTGGTGGATCGGGAGAGGGACGATGTCGAGGTGGAGGGCGGGCCTCTTTGGGTGGAGGCCCCCTACATGGTGGATGTGCAGATGTGACTTGGGGGGGGAGGGGGGGGGGGGCGAGGGGGAATGGGGTGCGAGATGGGACGTCTGGTAGGGGATCCTGGTTGGGTTTTTTTTTCTTTATGGAGTATTTTTATGGGGCTTTTTATGGGTGTTGCGTTTGAGTTGTTTCTGGTGTCTTTCTTTCCCTTTTCCTTCTCCCTCTTTCCCTTTTCCTCTTTCTATCCATACGCGATATTGGTTGCATGTAATAAATGTTATGAATACTAATAATGAACTACATGCCACACATGCTTAAATGGATATAATGATGAGATGAATATATAGATGCATATATAATACCGATACACGCATGAAATACTTTTGTATGCATATGATATGCTGAAATGCACCACACCAGTATATCATACAAATGCGTGATAGTTAACGACCCAAAAACTAGGCTACCGCATCCCCTGCCTAGCATGGGGGGGAAGTCAATAGCAAAGTCTTTGAATAATCAACTAGCACATGAAACAATACAATCTGTTAACTCTAAAAAAGAGGTTCACTCTATCAAATCCAGTTCGAAGTGGCAAACACACGAGTCACTGAGTGCGCCAATGAACCAATGAGAAATGATAGAAATGAACCCCTTTTTTGAAATTGACAGACATGCATTGATATTGCAATGACAGATGAGATGAATGCACACACAAGCAAACGCATTCACACAGTCAAAAGATCAAACAACAGCAAACGCAGCCAAAAACACCCGATAATACAGTAAATAACATGCAAATCAACGTTAAATGAACAATTTGATAACTCCTGTAAATTAGCAATACACATTTTCCAGATTGAAATTGCCTTCTTGAGCAGCAAGACTCCTGAGAAACAGGTCCAGGAAGTGGAAAGGAGGACCGAAAGAAATAGTCGGTACAAAAAAAGAACAGAAAAGGCTATGAGGTGTGATGAAATGATGAGAAAAAGGAATAACGAAGAAACGAATGAAACAATACAATGGCTAAGAAAATCGCAGTGAGCATTGAACGAGAGAGAGAGAGAGAGAGAGAGAGCGAGAGAGAGAGAGAGAGAGAGAGAGAGAGAGAGAGAGAGAGAGAGAGAGAGAGAGAGAGAGAGAGAGAGAGAGAGAGAGAGAAAAAGATAGACCTCTACCACGGCAGGGCAGAGTTTGCAGGGATTGTCCCATTGGCTGTAGAAACCTACGGCTGCCCCTGCGACGAGGTGCCAACCTTCCTAAAGCTACTGGCAGACAAGCCTGCAAGGAGACTCTTCAATGCGGACCCATCTACCTACCAGGCCGCGAAGATGCTCCACCAGTTCCGCCAGCGGTGGTCCGTTGCCCTCCAGAGAGCCCAGGCAGTAAGCTTTCTTACAAAGCTGCACCTGGCTGCCCTTGCAGAGAACCCCCCACTAGGGGGACCAGAGGGGGCGCTGAACCCAGAGGATTGCTTCTCAACACAAGGGGGGGGGGAGAGAGGCAGGGGTGTGTGGTTGCTTGGGTAGGTTACATTTAGGTTTTGCTTGTCAGAATGAACGGACAGGAATGATTGAACTAACAGTGAAATCAGTACAAGTACCTAACCCTAGAATTGTGTACCCCCTATAGGCTAACCCACTGTAGCCTAAACAAACACAACATATATAATGTTTGACACACCCCCATAGGCAAAGTGGGGGAGAGCAAGGGGTCACAAGACCAGTCAAAGCAAAGCAAAACAAGCTCAGGGTGGATCTCAAGGATACCACACAAATTCCGAGCACAAGCAAGTGGTCACAAGACCAGTTCACATGCAGGATGATAATATAACAAGAGATACAGTGATCACAACCTAGCAAGTGTAAACATGCAGGCATATATATAAAGATCACAGTACAAGCAGAGTCAAGAAGTAAGTAAGTGAGGTCCAGCAGGCACAAGGCCTAGAAGAGTACAGAAACGCTGATGGTCACAAGGCTGAAGCGCCTTGGTGAACACATCAGCAAGGTTGGCCTCAGTGGCCACGTAACGCAGACGAAGCTGACCACGCTGCTGCAGCTCTCGAGCAAGGAAGTACCGCAGAGCGATGTGATTCGTTCTGTGCTCCAGTCTGTGCTCCTCACACAAGGCAATGGCAGCCTGGTTGTCGACGTACAGCACTGGAGGAGAACGAGGCCGCTCTCCCAAGTCGGTCAGCAGGTAGGTCAGCCAGCGTAGCTCCTGGGCAGCCATGGCTGTGGCGTAGATCTCAGCCTCACAACTGGAGCTGAGAACAGAAGAAGAGCGTGTAGAACGCCAAGAAACTGAGCCGGAGCCAAGGCTGAAGGTGTAACCCTGAGACGACCGCTGAGTAGCCTGGTCGTCTGCCCAAGAAGCGTCTGAGTGTCCAGTAAGTACAACTCGATCTCGCCCTCCAAGCACTAGCCCCATGCCCGACGTACTGCACAAGTAGCGCAACACCCTCTTAGCGGCATCCATGTGCTCCTTCCTGTGACGGCCAGGAGCGACATAGCGCGCAAGGATGCTAAGAGGGTATGCAAGGTCAGGTCGAGTGCAGGTCATCAGGTACATGAGGCAGCCCACAAGCTCTGGATACGGGCCACTCGGCTCTACGGACTCATCCGAAGGCAGAGCTGAGAGCGAGTGACCGGTAGGCAGAGGAGTGGACTGAGGCGAGGAGTACGTGAAGCGGAAGCGCTGAAGGATCTGCTGCACCATGTGTGACTGAGTCAAGGTGATGGTGCGCCGTGCTCTGTCCCGGGTGATCCGCAAGCCAAGATAGCTTGTCAGTTCACCCAGGTCTGTGCACGTGTGTCTCCTCTGCAGCTCCGACTTCACGTGGGCGAGTGCTGCGGAGATAACTCTAGTAACGGGAGCTAGACTACGGGCTAGGCACGTGTGCTCGTGTGATCTCTGCGTTCTCTGTTCCTTAGTCGTTTTCCTAGTGCACACCCTGCTTGCTAGTTCACAAGGCAATTTGGCAAGAGTTTCACTAGAGAAAGTTGACAACAATGATACAAAGAAGTTGGCAAGGCAAGACTACATCAGAGCTAGCATGCAAGCAGGTCGACTGCCAGCGCGGCACGGTCGACCGCGTGCCAGCACGACTTGGTCGACCGCGCTCCAGCAGTGCAGGGACGCGGCTTGCCAACGCTGCAGGTCGATGGTGTGACAACAGCGCAAGTCGACGGCGTGCCAGCGTTGCTCCTGCAGTCCAGCATCGCACCAGCTTCGCAGGTGCTCGTAGATGATTGGCGCGCACTGCTTCGTCACCTGCACAGCGTACGCACCAAGTCCACCTTGTGCTGACGACTGCATCTCATCTGCCAGGTCGACCTCGGGATACCACCACCGAGGTCGTCCTTGCCAACCTCGCCTGGGCGACCTTCGCGTGCCTTCGCAGAACCTCGTCACCTAGGTAACCTGGTCGACCGGGCAACCACGTCGACCAGGTGCTCCTGTGCGTGCCTGTCGACCTCCCAAGTCGACGGCCACCTCCAGTCGACCTCACCAGGTCGACCACGCCCTCTGGTCGACCAACTCCAGGTCGGCGTCCCCAAGTCGACGCCCTCTGCAGGTCGACTTCTCAAGTCGACCACTCGAAGTTGGCGCCCTCCCAAAGTCGGCGCCCTTGCAGTGGCTTCCGTGCAGGTCGACCAACCCCGTCGACCGGCTCGCCCACTACTGCAGGTCGGCTGCACCCCTACACCCGACCAGGAAGTCGGCTCCGCCCAAGCGAGGACGGGGCCAACACCCAGGAAGTCAGTTCACCCAGGTCTGTGCACGTGTGTCTCCTCTGCAGCTCCGACTTCACGTGGGCAAGTGCCGCGGTGTCAGCAGTGGCAAAGACCAAGTCGTCGACGTACACGAGGATGTAGAACGGCGGCAGTGAGGTGTCTGTGCGTAGAAACAGTGACGGGTCAGCAGTGGAGGGAGCGAACCCAAGAGCCGCAAGTGTCGTCCTCAGTGTGTCGTGCCACTCACGTGGTGCCTGGCGGAGACCGTAGACCGGCCGCTGAAGCCTCCACTGGGTACCAGGAGGAACCGACCCAGTGAAGCCAGGAGGGCGGCGCAGCCAGATCTCCTCGTGCAGGCTGCCCTGCAAGAAAGCAGTGCTGAAGTCAAGTGAGTGAAGCTCGTAGTCGCGCTGAGCGGCTATGTGCAGCAGCACCCGAAGAGTGGTCATCTTCGGGGTGGGGGAGAAGGTCTGAAAGAAGTCAACTCCCTCTCGCTGACTGAAGCCTCGAGCCACGTAGCGCGCCTTGAAGACAGGAGGAGAACCCGGCGGCCGCTTCATCCACATGCCACTGACGATGTTCGCCCCAGGTGGGGGAACCTCGTCGACGTAGGTGCCTGTGGACTTCCAGGAAGCCATCTCTGCGTCCATGGCTGTCTGCCACTGAGAGGAGTAGGGACCCGCCATCGCCTCAGCGTAAGTGCGCGGGGTCGGGATGTCTGGTGCATCCGGGTCTCCCTCAGGGGCAACTAGCATGGACACGAGGTGGGGTAAAGCAGCAGCAAAGCACTGGAACTCCTCCTGTCTGTCCTCAAGGACGTCCGTGCCAAGAGCACACTCACCCCCGACGGACGGAGGACAGACAGACTCAGACTCAGACTCAGCAACAAGGCTAGTGGCGTAGTCTAGACGACACCGGGCAGCAAAGTCGATCAACTCAGCAACCAGAGCAGACGCAGCAGAGGACTCAAAGGTAGGGTCAGTGACAACAGTAGCGAGGAGACGGGTGACAGTGGGACTGGCAGCACGACGGGAGTCAGACTCCGGATCAGGAAGAGTAGGCAGAGAGGACGCAGGAGGAGACGGCAGCGGGACACGCTGAGGAGCAGTGGAGGGACGCAGAGTCATGTAGTGAGTGCCAGGGACAGGAGGAGGACGCTCACGTGGGACACGACGACCAGTGCGAGCAGTACGAACAGGCGACGCAGGACGAGACTCAGGCTCACAACGCTCTGTAAGACCTCCTGTGGGACCAGTATAAGGAGAGGGAGCAGGGAGAGGCGAGGCAGGCGGGAACTGGGACTGCGACTGGACAGGCGGAGGACACGCTACGGAGGGAGGAGGACAAGGAGGAGGAGCCTGACCAAGAACCTGCTGAAGAAGTGGTACGAAGTACGGTCGCGGCCGCGCAGCGTCTCCAGAACCAGCAGCGACACCAGCGGCAGGGTCCTCAGCACCAGCAGCAGCTCCACCGTCCAGGTCCTCAGCACCAGCAGCAGCTCGACCGCTCGGGTCCTCAGCACCAGCAGCAGCTCCACCGTCCGGGTCCTCAGCTCCAGCAGTAGCTCCAACGCCCGGGTCCTTAGCACCAGCAGCAGCGCCACCGCTGGGGTCCGCAGCACCAGGAGCACCACTCCGAAGACTGCAGCGCCGCGCGTACCACTCTCGGATCTGCTGAATGGGGGGGAGCTCCTGGGTAGGAGGGGAAGTACTGGTACGAGCTCCAGTAGCACCTCTCCGGAGGCGGCAGTACTGTAGGTACCTCTCCTGCAGCTGCTGGGAGGAGAGGGCTCCTCCAGGTGTAGCACGCTCAGGATCAGCACCTCCAGACACAGCACCCCCAGACGTAGCACCCCCAGGCTCAGCACCTCGAGACTCCGCACCCCCAGGCTCCGCACCCCCAGACTCAGCACGGTCAGGCTCAGCACCCCCAGGCTCAGCACCTCCAGACGCAGCACCCCCAGACGCAGCACCTCCAGACTCCGCACTCCCAGGCTCAGCACCTCCAGGCTCCGCACCCCCAGGCTCCGCACCCCCAGACTCCTCACGGGCAGGCTCAGTACCCCCAGCAGGACGAGAGTCAACAGCTACCTCGACAGGCTCAACTGGGTCTACCTGGGACACACCTGAGGGAGCGGCACCCTGAGGGGGGAGGGGGTCTGGTACCTCAGCACCTGGAGCGAGGAAGAGAGGCGGGGGGGGGAGCGGGGCAGTGCGGTAGGGGAAGAGGCGGTAGTAGGGGACGGACTCGTCAAAAGTGACGTCCTGAGAGGCAAGGACACGACGCGAGGTGGCGTGGTAGAACTGCCAACCAGGCGCGTCCGGGACAAAGCCAAGGAAGACACAGGGGACAGCGCGACGGGAGAGCTTGTCCGCGGACGTGTCGCGAACAAAAGCTCGAGATCCCCAGACCCGAAAACGCGACGCATCGCCAACCTCTCCCGTCCAACGCAGTGTCGGAGAAGTCTCCGGTAAGGAGACACGGGGCCAGAGGTTGAGCTGATGCGCAACGTATCGGACTGCAAACGGCCACAGAAAGTGGGGGGCAGCCGCATGAACCAAGGAGGTACGAGCGACCTCCATGACCAAGCCAATGCGGCGCTCAGCAACCCCATTCTGCTGTGGAGAGGCCGGAAGTGTGAACGACTGCTCAATGCCCTCCTGCTGACAGAAGGCCTCCAAGAGGCCAGAGGAAAACTCCCCACCTCTGTCAGAGTGCAGACGCAGGACAGGGAAGTCGGAGCGGAAACGCTCACTGAGCTGGAGACGAGATCTGCGGATCCAAGGGATCAAGACATCAGGGACGTCACCCTTGGCGCGCAAGGGGAAGACCGTGGTGTAGCGCGAGAAGTCGTCAACAACAATCAGGAAGTACCTCTCCTGACCCTGACCACGGACGCGGGCTGGGCCCCACACGTCCATGTGGAGCGTCTGCAAAGGAGCAGTCGTCGGGGGGAAGGAGGAGGAGTGAGGAGCGGCGCGCTGCCGCCCCTCGACACAGGGAAGACAGGGAGGAGCAGGCGAGGGTGGGAGGGGAGGGAGAACCCTGGGAAGACCAGCAACAAGGTCCCGTTTGTGCATGGCCCGAAGGCGCTGCACAGACGGGTGACCAAGGCGGTGGTGCCAGAGGACAGTCTCATGCGCCAGAGAGCGACACGAGCAGGGGGCGGACAGCTGACCTGACGCAGACGCAGACGCGGACGCAGCGACCTGAGGGGACTCAGTGGTCAGTGTGTACAGGTCCGACCCCGGCTGCCGAGTGAAGGTAGCCAGGTGACGGCCCGTCCGAGCACACGTGCAGTGGGTCACGCGCTCGTAAGCAGGGGTGAACTGGTGGACACCCCCGTCCTGGAGCGCACTACCCGCCACCAAGTTCGTAGAGAACGAGGGGAGGTAGAGACCTGACAGTGTGCCTGACGGGACCGCAGGACAAGGAAGGACAGTGGAGGAGGTTGCAACGACCGGACCCCCAGAGGGGTCAGCGAGGGAGACAGCAACTGGCCGAGCGAGTGGCTCAAGGACAGTGCGGTCACGAAAGAAACAGCGAGAAGCACCTGAGTCCAGTGTGAAGGTGTGCAGTGCTGCAGTCGACTCAGTACCAGCGGGCACGGACGCACTAGCACCTAGAGCAGCAGCCTCACCATCACCTGAGGTGGCAGACACGCGAGCACCTGCAGTGGCGGTCTCACTAGCACCTAGAGCGGCAGCCTCACTCACACTACACGGCAGCTGCACCGGTCCGCGCCCAGAAGCTCCCGAACGACGCACTCCAGAGTGACTACCACGACCACCACCCCGAGAGCCCAAACTCGCGTACCACTCACGAGCCCGCTGGAGCGTAAGAGGACACTGCTGCTGCACCTGTCCACTACCAGATGCTCCCGAACAACGCACGCCAGAGCGACTACCACTACGGCCACCCCGACAGCCCAAACTGGCGTACCACTCACGGGCCCGCTGGAGCGTAAGAGGACACTGCTGCTGCACCTGTCCACTACCAGATGCTCCCGAACAACGCACTCCAGAGCGACGACCACGACGGCCACCCCGACAGCCCCAACTAGCGTACCACGCACGCGCACGAAGCAGCTGGGGCGAAGGAGGGCACGGCAGCTGCACCTGTCCACTACCAGAAGCTCCCGACCGACCCACTCCAGAGCGACCACCACTACGGCCACCCCGACAGCCCCAACTAGCGTACCACTCACGCGCACGAAGCTGCTGGGGCGTGAGGGACTCACGCGCACGGCCCTGGAGCTGCATCTGGCCACGCCAGGAGCAGCAGTAGTAGCAGTAGCGGCAGCAACAGTAGTAACAGCAGGAGCTGTGGCAGTGGGAGTAGAAAAGGCAGTAGCAGCAGTAGCAGCGGTAGCAGTGCTGGGCAATGCTCACCAGTGGTCGGCGCGGCAGGCGCAAGACGGTGGCGACAGCGGGGCCGCTACAACTGCAGGGCTGGGCCGGGCCGCAGCAGGGAGCTCCGCGGCAGCTGCTGCAGGGCGAGGCCGGGCCGCGACGGCAGCTGCTCCAGGTGCCAGGGGCGGCTGCTGCAGTGGCGGCGGCTCCAGGGGCCAGGGGCGGCTGCTGCAGGTGCGGGCTGCTCCAGGGGGGGCTGCTGCAGTGGCGGGCGGCTCCAGGGGCTGCTACTGCAGTGGCGGGCGGCTCCAGGGGCTGCTGCTGCAGTGGCGGCTGCTCCAGGGGCTGCTGCTGCAGTGGCGGCTGCTCCAGGGGCGAGAGGCGGATTAGGTCAGGGCGACGCGGCGGGCAGGTGGCGACGCCGCGGGCAGGGCGACGCGGCGGGTAGGTGGCGACGCCGCGAGCAGGGCGACGCGGCGGGCAGGTGGCGACGCCGCGGGCAGGTCGACGCGGCGGGCAGGTGGCGACGCCGCGGGCAGGTCGACGCGGCGGGCAGGTGGCGACGCCGCGGGCAGGGCGACGCGGCGGGCAGGTGGCGACGCCGCGGGCAGGTCGACGCGACGAGGGCAGGCGACGACGCCGCGGGCAGGCGACGACGTCGCGGGCAGGCGACGACGCCGCGGGCAGGCGACGACGCCGCGGAAAGCGGGCCGCGCGCGGGTGGCTAGCAGGCCGTGCGTGCGCGGTAGGGAGAGGCGCACGAGGGCGCAAGAGCGCACGAGGGCGCACGGTAGGTAGGTAGGTAGGTAGCGGTGGGCCCTAAAACGGTCCTAGTGAAGGACCTGCTCTGATACCATGTCAGAATGAACGGACAGGAATGATTGAACTAACAGTGAAATCAGTACAAGTACCTAACCCTAGAATTGTGTACCCCCTATAGGCTAACCCACTGTAGCCTAAACAAACACAACATATATAATGTTTGACATTGCTTGCTTGTCTTATTGTTCGTTGCTACCTTCCTTAAGCTTTTCATGTCTGTACCAGCCCCAATTATCAATACAAGGACCATTAGAGAGAGAGAGAGAGAGAGAGAGAGAGAGAGAGAGAGAGAGAGAGAGAGAGAGAGAGAGAGATAGAGAGAGAGAGAGAGAGAGAGAGAGAGAGAGAGAGAGAGAGAGAGAGAGAGAGAGAGAGAGAGAGAGAACGAGAGAGAGAGAGAGAGAACGAGAGAGAGAGAACGAGAGAGAGAGAGAGAGAGAGAGAGAGAGAGAGAGAGAGAGAGAGAGAGAGAGAGAGAGAGAGAGAGAGAGAGAGAGAGAGAGAGAACGAGAGAGAGAGAACGACAGAGTGAGAGACGAGAGACAGGGAGGAAAAAATGACTCGAATTTCCAACACTAGCTTGTGAATGGGCTGATAAACAGAGGACAGGTTTCAGGGAATGGGAGGAGGGAGGTGCGAGAGGGGGACATACACGAGAGGAACGACAAGCAATGACAGCGATATAAAATAATGTACGGGGCCAACCGAAAATAATAGGCGTAAGCGACGCTAGCACGACATATAGGAAGATAGGACAGTTCTAAACCGAGGATGAGAAAAACATGAAAGGCAGTAAGCTAAAATGAGGAAGTAAAGATTCAACAAAGGAAATGAAATACGGATGAAGAACGGAAAAAACGGATGCCCCATGAATGATAACACGAGGAAAAGCTGAAAACTTTACAAAGGGTCTTAAACATAAACTTAAACAACTCGCATCCCTTAGAAACGACTAACACAAAATTAAACAACTAGGATGCGAAATTACAAAATGTTAATCTGCTAAGGAATGTTAGTCGTTTCGAAGGGATGTTAGTCTAGCTCATAATCAAGCAAGATCTACTTGATGGATCTACTTGATAGGTTAGGAACTTCTCACCTTGGGCTGATACGTGGTGCTTGACTGGAGAAAGGACAGAGAACCAAGCTAAGGAGCGAGAAAAAGGAGATGGAACAAACCCTAGGGTGTGGACAATTCGCCGAAATTGCAATTCGCCGAATTTGTGATATTTAGTGATAAAAACCAGCACGTTGTGGTTTGTGCGCAATGGTGAGAAAGTCAGCCGGGGAACGAAAGGTTTTAGGTTCGAATCCCGTGAGGACCGTTTTCCCAGAAATTTACCTTAGTATGATGAACCTCTTACCAAATAGTATGATGAACCTGTAGCGTTAACAAATATTATTGGTACAGTAAATATGTATTTTAGGCAAAACGCTTCGCAACCCTAAGACGATTTAGTCGCCTCTTGTTCATTTGTGGTGGTTGTTAAAACCGAAATATAAAATGGTGAAGGCAAGTCCAACTTGAAAACGGGTTCCGAGGGGGCCAAGGAAAACACTGTTGCAAACATTCTCGTGTCTTCAGATCGAGGTTACGTGATTGATTCCCGCCAAATTAAAATTCGTTGCTCACGTCAAGCGATGTTGCATCTGCACGACGATTGTTTGTCACAGGTTTTCATCTCTGGGCCCAACCTCCAAGTTCAAGTTGAACCTGGGTTACACAAGCTTATTGCCGCTCTCGCGTTCCCGTTGCTTGTCATAAACTAGCCAAGCGCCTACTGAACTTAGTCGTTCTTTCGCCGGTGTATACACTGTCGCCTAGTAGCCTGGTGTTTCTCATCTAGTTCGCCCCTATTAACCTTCCCGTCGCTCTCTTGTTCTCAACCCTCCCATCGCCCACCTCCCTGCTCTCGCGTTCGCCTCATACCGTATCGCCCCGGATATAGGCGCCGTCCGATTAAAGGCGCCGGCGCTTCTATCTGGAGCATGGCGCTTATGGCCGGTCCTCGATTATAAGCACCCCCCCTAGAAACCCTATCAAATTATATGTATGCTATATATGTTTAGGCTGTAATGGGGTAGCCAATATGTCAAAACAGCTAGGCGAGAATTAGAAACAGGAAAGAGGGGTTTGCACTAGCAGGTAGTTGAGTATTTTAACGGGAATGGAGTGTTGGCCCCGCCCTCGCTTGGGCAACGCCGACGACTTGGTCGGATGTACGGGTGAAGCAGCCGACCGTTCGCAGTGAAGGAGCTGCTCGACGGGCTTCGTCGAGCTGCAGGATGTCACTGTGGAGCTTCCGTCGACCAGGGGTGCTCGACGGGCGCAACTGGTTGGCCTGGGCGATGGGTGGGCCGTCCGGGAGGTCGACGGAGCAGTCCGTCGACTTACAGCTCGACGGGGAGGTCTCTAGAGCATCCCGTCGAACTGCAGCTCGACCAGGAGGACTGGGGGGCATCCCGTCGACCTGCAACTCGACCAGGAGGTCCGAGAAGCATCCCGTTGTCAAGCAGCTCGACCGGGAGGTCGACGGAGCAGTTCTGGTCGACGGAAGGGGTCCGTCGACCAAGGGGTAGCTCGACGGGAGCGGTGGTCGACCGGGAGCATCTGGTGGTGTCCACGTCGACCAGGTAACCTGCTCGATGAGTTCTGCGGAGGCACGCGAACGTCGTCGAGGTCGCGATGACGAATGCGACTGCGGGCTGGTATCCCAAAGTCGATGTGGCTCGTCAGGCACAGACAACAGCCGACAGCTGCACAACGGGGCAAGTCGGGCCAATCGTCTGCGCGCACCTGCGAGCGTGCGCACTGCTGTCTTCTACGGGGCAACGCTGGACAGCCGCATTGCTGCAGCGTTGGCACGCCGTCGACCTGCAGCGTTGGCAGGTCGCTCTTCTGCAGTGCTGGCGCGGCTCCTCTACGCAACGCTGGCGCGCGGTCGACCGAGCTGTGCTGGCTGTCGACCAGGCTAGCTGCAAAGTTGCTAGGTGCCTGATGTAGTCAATTCTGTCATTGCTTGTTGATTCATTCTGTAATTCCAACTTTGCTAGTGGAAACTCTTGCCAATTTCTCCCGTGAATGTGCAAGCACTAAGGAAATAAGCAAAGCTACAATCACTCCTAGTAGTTCGTGCCAACCCCCGTAGTCTAGCTCACTACCGTTGTAGAGTGAATCTCCGCAGAGTACATATAGGAAACCCTAATTGGGTTGTACTCGCTATAGAGTACCCCACTGCAGGCTAGACAAACATCACATTCTGACACAACCCCATAGTCAAAGTGGGGTATAATCGGCACAATACGCAGGCAGAGCAATAGTTTACAATTATAAGCAATGCTAGAGGCTATCATAGAGGGCAAGCGAGGAGGAGGAGAAACTGTGGGGGCGAGAAGGTGCGAGACGACGGCTGAAGCTGCAGACACACGGGCAACAGGAGTGCGCAGCACTGTCACTACCAGGCTAAACCCGGCGATAGGCGCAGCTGGATCAATGTGCTCCAAGGAGTGCGCAGCACTGTCGCCGGACTACACGGCGACAGGCGCAGCTGGCTCTCTGGACTACAGGCGCTGCAGACGACAAGACGGCTACCTCAACTCAACTTCCCCCAGCTGTCCCACACCCCTTTCACACACCCCCTGCTGTACCTCTAGCACTGCTCACACGCCACCCCCCTCGTACCACTCCGACGGCTCCAACACATCCACCCCCCTCAGCGGCAGCTGCAGCAGTGGGAGACGGAGGAGGAGGAGGAGCAGGGGACGGCACACACACTCGCCACCCCCATATTCGCCACCCCCACACTCGCCACGCCCAAACCCTAACACATGCGGCACCGGGACAGGAGCGCGGGAAGCAACTCGAGGGACGGCGCACGCGGGCAGCAGCTCGGGGGACGGTGCGCGGCTCCCCAGGGCGCCGCGACGGGGCAGCGGGGGCCGCGCGCGGCTCCACAGGGCGCCGCGACGAGGCGGCGGGGGGGGGGGGGGGCGCGCGTTGCTCCCCAGGGCGTCGCGACGAGAGGGGGGCACGCGTGGCTCCCCAAGGCGCCAGGACGAGGCAGCGGGGGCGACGCGCTGGCCTGCGGGGCGATGCGACGAGCTCCCGGGGGCGCCGCGACAAGCGACGGGAGGCGACGCGCAGGTCGACGGGGCAGAAAACCGCCGCGCACCTCGGGGCGCACAGGGCGCGCGACAGTCACGACAGCAGCGGAAGCTAACAGTGGGATACCCACAGGATCGACCCAAGAGGGTCGACCTGCTCTGATAGCATGTCAAAACAGCTAGGCGAGAATCAGAAACAGGAAAGAGGGGTTTGCACTAGCAGGCAGTTGAGTACATATAGGAAACCCTAATTTGGGTTGTACTCGCTATAGAGTACCCCACTGCAGGCTAGACAAACATCACATTCTGATACAATATGGGGTACAACCCCATTACGGTTACATATTTGTATCAAACCCTGATCTAGTCAATTCACTTCTGTCTCTAGTTTCTAAAAAGGATTCAGAGCAGTAGGTCTATAGGACCATCCTTTTTTTTTTTTTTTTTTTTTCCGGGCTCACCTACCGCTGCCCCACGACTGTGACTATGACTGTGTCTGTGACGTGCTGCGCTACTCGCGCCGTCTGTCTGAGCTGTCACCTGCCGCTTCATGCGCAAATCTAAGCCCCGGGCGAGAAGTTCGCTTTTGCCCAGCGCGTCGCCCTTACTGCTCGCGTCGCGCCTCGGCAGCCCGCGCGCGGCCCGCTGCTGCCCCGCGCACCGCCCACACAGCCCGCGCCGAGCCCGCACAGCCCGTGCGTTGCCTGCAACTGCCCCGCGCAGCCCGCGCCGAGCCCGCAAACCCCGCGCGCGGCCCGCAGTTGCCCCGCACACCGCCTGCGCAGCCCGCGCCAAGCCCGCACAGCCCGCGCGCGGCCCGCTGCAGCCCCGCGCGCCGCCCTTCCTGCTCGCGCCGCGCCTCCGCATCCTGCGTGCGCTCTACTGCTGCTTTGCGCGCCGCCTTTGCCTGCTGCTGGAACCTGCTGCCTTTGCCTGCTGCCTGTGTCTGCTGCCTTTGCGTGCTGCCTCTGCCTGCTGTCTTCGCCTACTGCCTTTGCCTGCTGCCTTTGCCTGCACTGCGATTATGGCGATGCAAAATGTTCTCGCGTTTGAGCCTGACGGTCGCCCGATAGAGTTCACCACGTGGCTCGACAATCTCCAACTGTTTCTTATGACTGATGCCAAAGATGGCGTTTCACTGTTCGATCACGCGTCTGGCACTGCCGTTGCTCCTGCTGACGATGCTCCTGCTCTCGACCGCTCACAGTGGCAGACTCGCGATGCTGCTGCGCGCCTTGCTATTCGCAATGATCTCCCGATCACTGAGCGCGCGCATTTTAGCCAGCACAAGACTGCTAAGGCACTGTATGACGCTGTAGTTGCGCGCTACTCCTCCCCGGCCACTGCAGCCCTAGGTCGTTTCATGCTACCCTACCTAATCCCCGACCTGTCCTCGTTTCACACTGCTGAGGACCTCATCTCTCATCTGCTCGCTAGTGACACTCGCTTTCGTTCCGCCCTCAAGGACGAGTTCCTCGCCAAGAACACCCCTCCGGTGTACTTTACGCTCTACTTCCTCATCACCCGCCTCTTTGACACTCTTCGCTCAGTCAGGGACCACTTTCTCGCTCTAGACCCTACCGCTCTCACCGTCGACGACTTCGAGACGCACCTCCTCGCAGCTGAGAAGAATATCCTTCCTCGCTGTAGGTGCTGCTCGTGGCACTCCTCGCACTCCCCTCTTTGAGGGGTGCTCCCCCTCCCCCCTTGCCCCCTCCCACGCCTCTGCTGCTGCTGCTGTCGACTTCCTTGGTGCTGAGGAGGTCGGGGCTGCTTCTGCTCCTAGTGGGAAGTGCCGTAGCGCCAGGGGCAGAGGGGCTGGCAGGGGAGGTGGAGCTGGCAGTGGAGGGGGCGGTGGTGGTGGTGGCGGGGGAGGTGGAGGAGGTGGGGGTGGTAGAGGCAGTGGCGGTGGTGGTGGGGGCGGCGGTGGTACCGGGAGCAGTGGCGGTGGCAGCGGCGGTAGTGGGGGAGGAGCCAGTGGTGGTGGCAGCAGTGGTGGCCAGGGACAGTAGTAGCAGCAGCAGCGACAACGCCAGGCCCCCACGTCTCAGCAGCTCCATGACTGGTATGCCGGGCGTGGGGCGTCTGGGGGTCCTGGTCACTGCCCCTATATCATTCGCGCAGGTTCCCGCACTGGTCGCCCATGCAATGGTCTTCACACTGAGTCTGGGGGTGCGACCCCTGAGGGTACTGCGACTGCTGGTGCGCGGTCTCCTTGGAGTGGCCGCCTTCGTCCGCATATGCCTCTCACCTCACAGAAGCTGCACGAATGGTACGGTCGCCGACGGGGTCGCGCTGCTGGAGATCGGAGCTCTGCCGCTGGAGGTGCTTCTGCTGACGTCGCTGGAGCTAGGAGTGGTGCTGGTACTTTGTCTACTGGAGGTGCTGGAGTCGCTGGTCCCGGAGGTGCTCGTACTGGAGGTGCTGCGTCTGGGGGTGCTGCTGCTGGAGACACTGAGGCTGGAGACCCTGGGACTGGAGGTGCTGGTTTTGGGGGTGCTGCTGCTGGAGACACTGAGACTGGAGACCCTGGGACTGGAGGTGCCGGTTCTGGGGGTGCTGCTAATGGCGCTGGTCCTGGAGGTGCTGGCGTTGGTGGTGCTGGAGCTGCTGGAGGTGCTGGAGCTACTAGTGCTGGTTGCACTGCACCGACGCAACTGTTCTTCGCTCCGCCGTCTCCGTCGTCTCTGCCACCGCCTGACTCTGTGCTTCGCCAGGTTCTTAGTCTCCCGTCTTCTACTGGTCTTCAATTACAGCCTGGCTCACCGCTGCGTGCTACTTCTCCTTACACTGAGCAGTCAGGGGGTCTTACTGAGCGTCGTGAGCCTGCGTCGCGTCCTGTCTCGCCTGTTCGTCCCGGTCGCACCGGTCCTCGTGTTCCTCGTTCGCGTCCGCCGGCTGTCCCCAGCGCGCACCTTGTCACCCTTCGTCCTTCCTCTGCTCCGCAGCGTGTTCCCCTGCCGTCTCCATACGCGTCATATCTACGTGACGTTCCGGACCCTGAATCTGACCGGTTTTGTGCTGCCCACCCTACTATCACGCGTCTGTTAGCCACTGTTGTCACTGACCTGTCGTTTGAGTCTGCTGCTGCGTCTGCCTTGGTTGCTGAGCTTGTTGACTTTGCTGCTGCTTGTCTCGACTACGCTGCCAGTCTTGTTGCTGAGTCTGAGTCTGTCTCTCCTCCGTCCGTCGGGGGTGATTGTGCTCTTGGCACGGACGTCCTTGAGGACAGACAGGAGGACCTTGAGTGTCTTGCGGCCGCTGCGCCTCATCTCGTGGCCATGCTGCTTGCCCCTGAGGGAGACCCGGATGCACCAGACATCCCTACCCAGCGCTCTTACGCTGAGACAATCGCGGATCCCTACTCCTCTCAGTGGCAGACAGCTATGGACGCAGAGATGGCATCCTGGAAGTCCACAGGCACCTACATCGACGAGGTTCCCCCTCCTGGGGCAAACATCGTCGATGGCATGTGGATTTTCAGGGTGAAGCGGCCGCCGGGTTCTCTGCCTGTCTTCAAGGCTCGTTACGTTGCTAGAGGCTTCAGTCAGCGACAGGGAGTTGACTTCTTCTAGACCTTCTCCCCCACCCCGAAGATGACTACTCTTTGGGTGCTGCTGCACGTTGCCGCTCAACGTGACTACGAGCTTCACTCTCTGGACTTCAGCACAGCTTTCTTACAGGGCAGCCTGCACGAGGAGATCTGGCTGCGCCGCCCACTTGGCTTCACTGGTTCGTTCCCTCCTGGTACCCAGTGGAGCCTTAGACGGCCAGTCTACGGTCTCTTTTAGGCGCCTCGTGAGTGGCACGACACACTGAGGACTACACTTGCGGTGCTTGGGTTTGCTCCTTCGACAGCTGACCCGTCGCTGTTTCTGCGCACCGACACTTCGTTGCCGCCGTTCTACATCCTCGCGTACGTCGACGACTTGGTCTTTACCACTGCTGACACTGAGGCTCTCGCCCTTGTGAAGTCGGAGCTGCAGAAGAGACACACGTGCACTGACCTGGGTGAGCTGCACAGTTACCTTGGCTTGCAAATCACCCAGGACCGAGCATGCCGCACCATCACACTGACTCAGTCACACATGGTGCAGCAGGTCCTTCAGCGCTTCGGCTTCACCTGGTCCTCACCACAATCCACTCCTCTGGCTACAGGTCACTTGCTCTCAGCTCCACCTTCGGACGAGTCCGTAGAGCCGAGTGGTCCTTACGCAGAGCTAGTGGGCTGCCTCATGTACCTGATGACCTGCACTTGTCCTGACCTTGCGTACCCTCTTGGCCTTCTGGCTCGCTACGTGGCTCCTAGTCGGCACCGAAAGGTGCACATGGATGCTGCAAAGAGGGTAATGCGCTACTTGTGCAGTACATCGGGCATGGGGTTCGTGGTTGGAGGGCGGAGTGAGGTTGTACTCACTGGGCACTCAGACGCTTCTTGGGTTGACGACCAGGCTACGCAGCGGTCGTCACAGGGTTACAACTTTAGCCTTGGCTCTGGCTCTGTTTCTTGGCGGTCTACTCGCTCTTCGTCTGTTCTCAGCTCCGGTTGTGAGGCTGAGATCTACGCTACAGCCATGGCTGCACAGGAGTTACGCTGGCTCACCTACCTGCTGACCGACTTGGGAGAGAGGCCTCGTTCTCCTCCAGTTCTGTACGTCGACAACAAGGCCGCCATTGCCTTGTGTGAGGAGCACAGACTGGAGCACAGAACGAAGCACATCGCTCTGCGTTACTTCCTGGCTCGAGAGTTGCAGCAGCGTGGTCAGCTTCGTCTTGCTCACGTAGCCACTCGGGCCAACACTGCTGATATATTGACCAAGGCACTTCCGTCTGGTGATCATCAGCGCTTTTGTACTTTGTTAGGCCTCGTGCCTACGTTTCCGCACTTGTTGTAGTTCTTGCTTGTACCGTAATCTATATATATATACCTGCATGCTTGCTCTTGTTAGGTAGCGATCGCTGTGATGCTGCTGTTGCATATATACCTCTGCATGTAAACTGGCCCAGTGGCCCCTTTGTTTGTGCTCAGTGTGTGTGGTGACGTTGTGATCCACCCTGAGCTTGCTTTGCTTCTCTTGACTGGTCTTGTGACCCCTTGCTCTCCCCCACTTTGCCTATGGGGGTGTGTCAAATTATATGTATGCTATATATGTTTATGCTATAGTGGGGTAGCCAATATGGGGTACAACCCCATTAGGGTTTCATATTTGTACCAAACCCTGATCTAATCATTTCACTTCTATCTCTAGTTTATGACAAAACCTTTACTTATTATAAGCGCACATGTAATTGTAACCTGACTGGCTGCGCGTCCAGTCAGGATGTGCCGGCAATGATGTGTCTTTGCCTGTGTGTGAACCCAAAATATCGCGTGCACGAGATTCGGGTTTGTGATGCTAAAACATTTCGACTCGGTTGAAATGGCAAGAGGAAAATGAACGATTTGGTGCTCTAAATGAATGTATTTGTCAGTCTATAAGCGTCGGTGCTTATGCCCGAAACTCATTTAGAAGCCCCCCCCCCCCCCCCCCCCCCCCCCCCCCCCCCCCCCCCCCCCCCCCAAAAAAAACGATTTTATTATAAGCGCACCTGCGCTACTATCCGGGGCCATACGGTACTATTGCTGAAAAAAATTGGGTTAGTAATACCTTCCCTTCGCGCTTCCTCTCACCCCTCCGTCACCCTCGCCTGCCGCCCGTCGACCTCCCATCGCCCTCCCGTCGCCCTACTGTCGCCCTCCCATCGCCCTACAGTCGCCCTCTCGTCACCCTCGTAACGCCCTCTCGTCGCCCTCCCATTGCGCTTCCGGCGCCTTCCCGTCGCCCTCAAGTCGCCCTCCCCTTGCCATCGCCATCCCGTCCCTTCCCGTCGCACTTCCGGTGCCTTCCCATGAGGTCCATAGCTTCGTATGGCTGACGTACTGTAGCACGCGAATGCAACTATATATTGTCAGGTTCAAATCTAAGAGTGCCGCGCGAAGAACCCATTGTTACGAATAGTAATGAATAAGAACATTACTGTGCACCCCGACCGCAGCTAAGGAAGCATGCAGTATCAAGAATGAGTGCGAAGAGTCATAACTGACTCGAAGCGTCAGACGGTTAGGGTGCATCTGGACCGTCGGAGCAGACGGCATCGGGCAGCTGCAGGCAGGAGGATTTTGGCGGGAACAGTTTTGTAACTGTACGCGCCGCACGGTTGGGAATGAATTTGAATAAGGAAATGTACCCCTTAGAGTACATGGCTAGCTAGGTCGACTCGAATTCCCCTGTACTCTTATTTATATCGTTGTATTTGCATGTTTTAATTCATCTCAAGCATTTTACATTCACTCTGCTATTGAGGTCAAGGGCCCACCAACACTATCTACCTGCATGCGAACCTTCCCGAGTTGATCCTGGCATCTTTTTATCGCAGCATGGTATGTGAGCGGCTTGGAAATCCTTCGCACTGCCACTCCCGAAATCTACGACATTCGGAAAGTGGCGTCCGGCACACGCTCGCGTGTGAGAATGGCCGGAGGATCTGGTGGTCAGACAAATCTGATGGCTGAAGCGCAAACCAACCCGGCTGCGACAAGCGAGGAAACGACGACGATCGGGACCGAAGTCCTCGCACAACTACTTCAGCGACTCACCAGCTTGGAGCAAGGTGTCCAAACATTGCGGAACGGCGACGCGAGAACCTCCTCGCAACCTTCTCTACCGGGCCCAAATGGCCAGAACGCCGCCCCGCACACTTTCTCCCTCGACACAAATGGTTCAACCCCCAAGAATCCCTGTCCCGGTGAAAAGGCAATTCTCTCTGCGCAATCAAGGTTTCTCAGCATATCAAAAATAAAGACAAGTGTGTGCTTTGACGGCAGAGACTTCTACACCTGGAGCTTCAAACTGGAGCTCCTGCAGCGGAACGCTCAGATTTTTCATTACTTCGACGGGAGTTACGCGAAGCCCGCTGAGGACACCGACGACGCCAGGACAAGGTACTACAATGAGTCCTTGATGGCATATGGCATCCTCCTGCGCAACATGTCGCCGGAGGATTAGTTGAACATTCGTTCATACAAAAAATCGGCTGCTCCAGCCCTCGACGCTTGGCGCCACCTGAACGGCGTGTATCAGCCGAAGGACTCTGTTTCTTCGAGCCGGCTGATCCAGCAGCTGCTGGAAACCAAAATGAACCCAGATGAGAAGGCCAACAGCTCCATCAATCGGTGTCGGAGCCTTGGCGAAGCTAGGAAGCTTGATCTCGGAGGAAATGTTTGTCAACATCGTGCTTCAAGGGCTCGGCCCAGAGTGGCGGCCCTGCAAGGCGCTTCTCCGACAGCAGGGGGTCATCTCGGAGGCCGCCCTTTGCGCCGCCCTTCTCGTCGAACAACGGGATATGACAAGAACGAGGAGCGCCACGACGAGAACGAGAACAACTCGCCTTCTACGCCGACAACAGCGACGCCTCTACTGCAAAATATGCAGAAGTTTCGGGCATTTGGCGGATCGATGCAAGTCCCGATCTCGCCCTCGCCAGACCAATCCGAGCAACTGGTCCGGCCGACAAGACGCACGAGGCGACGTGCGTCCAGCCCAGGGGTATCAACCCCCACTCGCGCGCAACCTGAACCCAGCTGTTCAACATTAGCAGCAGCAGCCATCATCGTCTGCCCCAGTACGGAACGTCCTGAGCAACATGGCCGTGACGGGCGGGTCTCGTCGCCGCCGCGTGCGCTCACCTTCACCTGAGCCAGCACCGCACCCCATTGGCGCGTTCTCCAACAACAATCCGTTCAGCCCGCGCCACGACTTTACCGACGACGACGACGACCAGGACTGGAATCTTCCAGTCCCGCTGCTTGAAAGTCCCCCGCACGTACCTGATATGCGGGTGGCGCCACTTGACTGGCTCTCGCGCGAGCAATTTCTGAAGTTTGACACTCTGCTTCTGCTGCAAGCAACGTCAAAGTGAATGAAAGCGAGTGGCGAGCAAAAACGCGAGCAGCATTGGAGCAATTGGCAGCTGCTGCTGGTGCTGCTGCCACAGGGAGTGGCAGGGACGAAGGCAAGGATACCAGCGGCCTGGTGGGAGTGCAGGAGCCGTACATGCCGCGGCCAATAGTGAGCCTGCATGTAAGGGGTACAGACAAGCATTTTGAGATGGCGCTGAGGTCCCTGGACTGGCACATGTTCCTCATAAATCGCCTCCGCCCTCATGCGCCAGACCTCTGGCACGTGTGGCTCAACACCGAGACACAGGTCAGCTCACTTGAGCAGCAATGGGCATGCCACAATGCAACTCTCACTCTCCCATCTCCGTCATCCCCCCCCCCCCCCCCCCATCATTCTCCCCATCATTCTACCCATCATTCTCCCCATCATTCTACCCATCATTCTTCCCATCATTCTACCCATCATTCTCCCCATCATGCCATCGATCCAGTGCTCCAGCCTCCTATCCTTCGCGTCTTTCCACTGATGGAGACCCTTCGCTAGGCCCAAACAGCAGTCCGCTCTGCTATGCTCATTTGGTCGCGCTGCAATCTCGTCCTACTCTTTCTCCATCAGGCCAACGTAGATCAAGAAGTGGAACACACGTCGTGGACATTCTTTTACTCGGCAAACACACGGCAGGAGGAGAAGACAGAGACGCTGCGGCAGTACGAGCGCGACTAGTCGGTGGCGCTGAGCTTAGTGAGTGTGCTCATCGCTGCACAGTGCGATTATTTTGCCGGCAGCCTTGGATCTAATTGGAGCCGCCTTATGAACGAGCTGCGCTCCACCAATGGCCGCCTGGCCGCCGAGTTCGTTGCCAATAATTTCGAGGAGTGGTGATGTGCTATGCTGGTTTAGATTTAAAGCCCAGCCCCCGAATTACCGAAACGCCTTTACAAACTGGGCCCAGTTTGTGTCTCGCTCCTTCTGGTTTCGGGGAAGAGATGTTTAGGGGAGGTTTTCAAACCTCAACACTCTGCTTTCCCAAACCTGTTTTCTTGTGTTGACCTCGTTGAGTAATTCGGGTGTTGCCCTTTAATGTGGAAGGGTGCGGTGGGGAGGATTGGTAGGGAGGTAAGGGATGTGTTACCGTTACCGTGTCAGCAGAATGGTTGTGTTATGAATGAACTTGCAGAGTGCGCAGTAAAACGAATAACGAGAATGGAATTACTAAACGTCGAGTTCGGTTGGGGGAACAGACAACGGAAGGGGAGGCACGTGATAAACCTGTTGAGATAGTAGGCACAAGTAGGAGCCATAGCTAGGGTTTACCTAGCTAGGCAAGAGAGAAATGAGCAAAGGAGGGGTTTCACTAGCTGCAGTTGGGATACATATAGCAAACCCTAACTGGGTTGTACTCGCTATAGAGCACCCCACTACAGGCTAGATAATAACATTCTGACACACCCCCATAGCCAAAGTGGGGTGTAATCAGCACAATGAGCAGGCATAGTAATAGTTCACAATTATAAGCAAAGCTAGCGACAGTCACAGATGGCAAGTGAGGAGGAGGGGGGACCGTGAGAGGAGAGAAGATGGGAGACGACGGCTGAAGCTGCAGTCACACGGGCAACAGGAGCGGCTGACACAATGGCGGCTGACACAGTGGATACCGAGACATTGCGCCCCGGAATACAGGAATAACAGGTTCTGCGGCTGCGACGAGCGGCAGAAGCAACGGACCCACGGGCGACTGGTGCAGCAGGCTCTCAGTGGCTACCGAGACAGTGCGTCCCGGAATACAGGAGTAACAGGCTCTGCGGCTGATCAGCAGCGGCAGGAGCAACGGACCCACGGGCGACAGGTGCAGCAGGCTCTCTGAGCTACCGGCGACAAGGGCCCCGGAATACAGGCGCTGCGGACGACAAGACGGCAGCCTCCGCTCAACCTCCCCAAACAGTCCCACACCCCCCTACACACACCCCGAGTTTCACCTCTAGCTCCACTCCCACATCACCCCCCTAGCTCCACTCCGACGGCTCCAACACATCCACCCCCCTCAGCGGCAGCTGCAGCAGTGGGAGACAGAGGAGGAGGAGGAGCAGGGGACGGCTAACATGCACGGCACCCCCATACCCTCCACCCCCAAACCCTAATACAGGAGCACGGGCAACAGCAGGGGTGGGGCGCCGTTAGAAGCGCGAGGGACGGCGTGCGGCTCAGGGGCAGAGGAGACCGGGCGCCCGCGGGCCAGGCGCAGCCCGTACGAACCGCGCGCAGGCGGCCCGAGGCGCGCGCGGGCCAGGCGCAGCCCGTACGGGCCGCGCGCGGGCCTGGCGCAGGCCGTACGGGCCGCGCGCGGGCCTGGCGCAGCCCGTACGAGCAGCACGCGAGCTGTATGGGCCGCGCGCGGGCCTGGCGCAGCCCGTACGGGCCGCGCGCGTGCAGGACAGGCCGCGCGCGGGCCTGGCGCAGCCTGTACGGGCCGCGCTCGTGCAGTACGGGCCGCGCACGGGCGACGGGGGCGACGCGCGGGTCCCCGGGGGCGCTTCGGCGGGCGACGGGGGGAGAAAACCGCCGCGCGCCTCGGGGCGCACGGCGGGCAGAGAACCGCCGCGCGCCTCGGGGCGCACGGCGGGCAGAAAACCGCCGCGCGCCACGGGGCGCACGGCGGGCAGAAAACCGCCGCGCGCCCCGAGCGCGCGGCGGGATGAGAAACCCTAGGAAGTAGACGTCGCACGCCCGAGGCACACGACAGGAAGTAAAGCAGCGGAAGCATTAGGTGGTGGGCCCACCCACAGGATCGACCCAAGGGGGTCGACCTGCTCTGATAGCATGTCAGAAACTTAGCAGTAGAAAGTTTAGAAGCAGAAAGAGGGAGGGGTTTCACTAGCAGCAGTTGGGATACATATAGCAAACCCTAACTGGGTTGTACTCGCTATAGAGCACCCCACTACAGGCTAGATAATAACATTCTGACACGTCACGCCACGAATGGCGCTGCTCGCATGTGACGACGACAAGCGTTACAACACCTGGTACCTGGACAGCTGCTGCGGCCAGCATATGGTGGGCTCCGAGCGTCACATATCCAATGCCATTGCCACCCCCACAGTCACCTACGTCACCGTGGCTAACAACACTCGCCTGCGCGCAAGCGCGCAAGGCATCGTCGTGCTCAAGGCACGCGGAAGCCGCACGCACATCACGCTCAACGATGTGCTGATCGTCCAGAACCTGCGCTTCAACCTGCTTTCCACCGCACAGCTTATGGACTGCGGCATTGATCTCAGCACAGATCGCGCAACGCGTGACATTCTGCTGCACTACGAATCAATGACTTTCCCCCGCAGGCAGATTCATCGAGAACACTCCGAAAATGGAGTGTATGTCCTGGACTTCGACATTCCCGACTGCAGCGGCGACTCGCACGAGCTAATTGACCTCGTGCCACTACGCTTCGCGCACATCCACTGCAGGGACTGGAAGCACCCTGACGGCAGACCGTGGGTGCCGCATCATCCCACCCACGCGAAACGGCGCTCCATTACCCTGACCCAGACGGCATCTGCAGGGACTGCCACACGCCAACGGCGTCAACTAGTGCAATTGCCGGCCGCGGACTCGCCGCCATTGCCGAAGCCGAGCGCCACGCGCCGCCAGAAGAGGGAATGTCACAGTTGGAGCTCGAAATCACCACTCAGCGTGTGTTCGGCACCGACCAAAGCCCTCACGCTGGACCACCCTCCTAGCAGCTCGAAGGCATTCTGCGCGGACAACGCCGCGAAACCTTCAATGCGCACGGCGTCGCGCGCCCAACAAAGAAACTTACCGTACAAGAAGAGGTTGAACTGGCGTGCCGCGAGGCAGAGGAGCTTTGCCAATAGAGCCTCACCGAGGCACGCGGAACATTCGCCTGCGGTGCATGGGGAGCCGAAGAAGAAAGCGCCTCCAATGAAGGGGGGTGGGGAAGCACAGGCGGCTGGGGAACGAGCGATACCGGCGGATGGGGCAACACCGGCGGAACCTGGGCAAGCGCAAGTGGTGGATGGGGCGTTGCACTTGGCGACGACGGCAGCGGCTGGGGGGCTCCCCGCGAAGAACAAAGGGGGGGAAAAGAAGAAGCAGAAGAAGCTGAGGCAACACCTGCAGTTGTTCCCCTCGGTCGTCCCCCGCGCCGTGCTCCACCCGCACTACCTCCTCCCAATAATCCTCCCCAGGAGCATTGCTCCGCCCAGATGGCTCCGAAGTGAGAGGCGCGACGCATCGAAGCTGCACTGAGCCACCAGCCATTCTCGCTGCTCGAGCCAGGGACGAACCGCTACCCCAAGCTGCACAAGGTGCACATCGACTTCTGGAACGTGGAGCACTACGGAGTCGACGACGAAATGTACACGCTTACCTTCATCGACGCCGGAACGCGCTACGTATGGGTCGCGAACGTGGAGTCCCGCGACAGAGCTTACGAGGTATTCCGCCTCTGGCTGGCGCACGCGCAGCGGCAGTCTGGGGAGAAGCTAAAAATCTGGCAATCTGACGGCGCAGCAGAGTTCAGGAGCAAGCAGATGCATGATTATCTGGCGCAAAAGGGGATCAAGCATCACATATCTCTCCCCTACGCATACCAGCAGCAAGGCGTAGCTGAGCGGACGAACCGCACGCTCATGACGAAGGTACGGGCACTGATGAACCAGTCAAAGCTGCCGCCAATCTACTGGACCTACGCGATGCACCACGCCGTGCGGGTGCACAACCTGCTGTCAACCACCGCCATCACCGGTAACCTGTCCCCGCATGTGAAGTGGACCGGGTCCAAGGGGGACACGTCTATGCTCCGCGTGTGGGGGTGCATGGTACAATCCTGTCAGAATATTATGCTCTAGCCTGTAGTGGGGTGCTCTATAGCGAGTACAACCCTTCTAGGGTTTGCTATTTGTATCCCCATTCTTGCTAGTGCAACCCCTCCTTTGCTCATTTCTCTCTTGCCTAGCTAGGGTTTACCTAGCTATGGCTCATGATTCTAGCTCCTATTTTGACATGCTATCAGAGCGGTTACGCTCCTGGCCTGTGGGCCCGCCTGCTTCCGCTGCCTTCCTGTGTGTCGCGCGTCCCGTGGCGCGCGATGTTCGTTTTTTCTTCCCGCCGCGCGCTCGGGGCGCGCGGCGGTTTTCTGCCCGCCGTGCGCCCCGAGGCGCGCGGCGGTTTCCCACCGTCGAAGCGCCCCCCGTCGCCCGTCGAAGCGCTCCCCCCCGTCGCCCGTCGAAGCGCCCCCGTCGCCCGTCGGAGCGCCCCCCGTCGCCCGTCGAAACGCCCCCGTCGCCCGTCGAAGCGCCCCTGGGACCCGCGCGCGGCCCGTACGGGCTGTGCCAGGCCCGCGCGCTGCTCGTACGGGCTGCGCCAGGCCCGCGCGCGGCCCGTACAGCCCGCGCGCGGCCCGTACGGCCTGCGCCAGGCCCGCGCGCGGCCCGTACGGCCTGCGCCAGGCCCGCGCGCGGCCCGTACGGGCTGCGCCAGGCCCGCGCGCGGCCCGGGCAGCCCGCGCGCGCCTCGTCCGGCCTGCGGCAGGCCCGTGCGCGCGCCTCGTCCGTCCCCCGAGCTTCTGCCGGCGCCCCACCCCCGCTACTGCCCGCGTTCCTGTGTTAGGGTTTGGGGGTGGAGGGTATGGGGGTGCCGTGAGTGTGAGCCGTCCCCTGCTCCTCCTCCTCTGTCAGAGGTCCACTGGTGATCCCCGATTGATCCTAGGGAAGGGTTACAGGCATGGCGGCCTGGGGGGTTATGGGCGCACTCACCCGCTACACAAACAAGCCCTTTTATCCCAGTGGTTAGTGGCTGGGATTCTGACATGTTATCAGAGCGAAGGTCTCGGGTTCGAATCCCGGTGTGTGCACCTCGGGCATCCCAGTGCGGGGGGGTGTCAGAGGTCCACTGGTGATCCCCGATTGATCTTAGGGAAGGGTTACAGGCATGGCGGCCTGGGGGGTTATGGGCGCACTCACCCGCTACACAAACAAGCCCTTTTATCCCAGTGGTTAGTGGCTGGGATTCTGACATCCTCCTCCATCTCCCACTGCTGCAGCTGCCGCTGAGGGGGGTGGGTGTGTGGGGAGCCGAAGGAGTGGTGCTAGGGGGGTGACGTGGGAGTGGAGTTAGGGGTTGCAGCAGGGGGTGTGTGTTGGGGGGTGTGGGACAGTTGGAGGAGGTTGGGTGGAGGCAGCCGTCGTGTCGTCTGCAGCGCCTGTATTCCGGGGTTCTGATAGCCACCGGTAGCTCAGAGAGCCGGTTGCACCTGTCGCCCGTGGGTCCGTTGCTCCTGTCGCTGCTGATCAGACGCAGAGCCTGTTACTCCTGTATTCCGAGACCCTTGCTCCCGGTAGCCACTAGAGCTGCACCAGAGCCGTCTGTTGCCCGTGTGTCTGCAGCTTCAGTCGTCGCCTCCACTCCTCTCTCCCCTCGCCAGCCCTCCTCCTCCTCACTTGCCCTCTGTGACTACCTCTAGCTTTGCTCATAATTGTGAACTTTAAACTATTGCTTCTTGAACTTGTGCTCAGAATGTGTGGTGACATTGTGATCCACCTTGAGCTTGTACTGCTTTGCTTGCTCTGCTGATTACACCCCACTTTGGCTATGGGGGTGTGTCAGAATATTATGCTCTAGCCTGTAGTGGGGTGCTCTATAGCGAGTACAACCCTTCTAGGGTTTGCTATTTGTATCCCCATTCTTGCTAGTGCAACCCCTCCTTTGCTCATTTCTCTCTTGCCTAGCTAGGGTTTACCTAGCTATGGCTCATGATTCTAGCTCCTATTTTGACAAATCCCGCCCGCCAACGTCACCAATCGGCAAATTCGCCAGCCGCACGCGCTGGGGCATTCACCTCGGCATCAGTCACGAGTACAAGGCGTGGATCGTGCTGGACCTCCTCAGCCAGAAGACCGCCCATGCTCGCGATGTGATTTTCTACGAACGCCTCTTCCTCGAGCAGTTCCGCCACGACGAGCAGACGAATGCGAACCGCGTTTATGCAAACGATGGGCATAGCTATGGAACGCCCGAGGACGAAGCCGCTGCAGCAATCCTGGAGCAGGACACCAGGGGCGAGTTCACATGGGGAGATCGCCACAGCAGCGACGACGACGACGACGATTCCTCGGGAGGAGGAATGGGCGGAACAGGCGGAAGCGGCAGAGGCGCAGCGCCACCAACAGCACCTGAACCAGAGAGCGATGACGACGACGTGCAGGAAGTCATCCCGCAACGTCGCCACGATAGCACCGTCTCAGGGCTGCAGCTGCTTGGGCTCCACACTACAACCTCGAAGGGGAAACGTATCATCGAGCCACGAAACCCGCGCCAAGCTCTCACTGGACCACACAGCAAGGAATGGCGCGAGGCGATGGACGCGGAGATTAAGGCGCTCGAATCCCGAGACACCTGGGTGATAGTGGACCGCGCAGCAATCAAAGGTGCAAGAGTTCTTTCGGGGAAGTGGGTCTTCCGCGTGAAGACCGCAGCTGACGGAACGATCGAGCGCTTCAAGGCGCGATGGGTGGTGCGCGGCTACGACCAGAGGCACGGGATCGATTTCGATCAGACATTCGCGCCGGTCAGCCGCCACACCTCCGTCCGAATCCTGCTCGCCATTGCAGCCGCTCGACACTTACCTCTATGCCAGGTCGACGTAAAGAACTCGTTCCTGTACACGTTAGTAGATGCAGTCTGTCAAAAATAACAGACTGGAATGGTGAACTAGAATGGAATGTGAGTACAAATATGAAACCCTAACGCTGTGACCCCCTTATAGGCTAACCCACTACAGCCTACACAAATATAACATATACAATGTTTGACACACCCCCATAGGCAAAGTGGGGGAGACCTAGGGGTCACAAGACCAGTCAAGGCAAAGCAAGGCAACAACAAGCTCAGGGTGGATCTCAAGGATTCCACACAAATTCCGAGCACAAGCTAGTGGTCACAAGACCAGTTCACATGCAGGTTTATAACAGAGCACGAGATACAGTGATCACAACCTAGCAAGAGTAAACATGCAGGTATAGATATATATAGTGATCACAGTACAAGCAAAGTCAAGAGGTAAGCAAGTGAGGTCCAGTAGGCACAAGGCCTAGTAGAGTGCAGAAGCGCTGATGGTCACGAGACTGAAGCGCCTTGGTGAACACATCAGCAGTGTTGGCCTCAGTGGCCACGTAGCGAATACAAAGCTGACCGCGCTGCTGCAGCTCTCGAGCAAGGAAGTACCGCAGGGCGATGTGCTTCGTTCTGTGCTCCAGTCTGTGCTCCTCACACAAGGCAATGGCAGCCTTGTTGTCGACGTACAGTACTGGAGGAGAACGAGGCCGCTCTCCGAGGTTGGTCAGCAGGTAGGTCAGCCAGCGTAGCTCTTGGGCAGCCATGGCTGTAGCGTAGATCTCAGCCTCGCAACTGGAGCCGAGAACAGAAGAAGAGCGTGTAGAGCGCCAAGAAACTGAGCCAGAGCCAAGGCTGAAGGTGTAACCCTGAGACGACCGCTGAGTGGCCTGGTCGTCTGCCCAAGAAGCGTCTGAGTGCCCTGTGAGAACAACTCGGTCTCGCCCTCCAAGCACAAGCCCCATGCCCGACGTACTGCACAAGTAGCGCAACACCCTCTTAGCGGCATCCATGCGCTCCTTCCTGTGACGGCCAGGAGCGACATAGCGTGCAAGGATGCTAAGAGGGTATGCAAGGTCAGGTCGAGTGCAGGTCATCAGGTACATGAGGCAGCCCACAAGCTCTGGATACGGGCCACTCGGCTCTACGGACTCATCCGAAGGCAGAGCTGAGAGCGAGTGACCGGTAGGCAGAGGAGTGGACTGAGGCGAGGAGTACGTGAAGCCGAAGCGCTGGAGAACCTGCTGCACCATGTGTGACTGAGTCAGGGTGATGGTGCGCCGTGCTCTGTCCCGGGTGATCCGCAAGCCAAGATAGCTTGTCAGCTCACCCAGGTCTGTGCACGTGTGTCTCCTCTGCAGCTCCGACTTCACGTAGGCGAGTCCTGCAGTGTCAGCAGTGGCAAAGACCAAGTCGTCGACGTACACGAGGATGTAGAACGGCGGCAGCGAGGTGTCGGTGCGCAGGAACAGCGACGGGTCAGCTGTAGAAGGCGCGAACCCAAGAGCCGTAAGTGTAGTCCTCAGTGTGTCGTGCCACTCACGCGGAGCCTGGCGGAGACCGTAGACCGGCCGCTGAAGCCTCCACTGGGTACCAGGAGGAAACGACCCAGTGAAGCCAGGTGGGCGACGCAGCCAGATCTCCTCGTGCAGGCTGCCCTGCAAGAAAGCAGTGCTGAAGTCAAGTGAGTGAAGCTCGTAGTCGCGGTGAGCGGCTATGTGCAGCAGCACCCGAAGAGTAGTCATCTTCGGGGTGGGGGAGAAGGTCTGGAAGAAGTCAACTCCCTCTCGCTGGCTGAAGCCTCGAGCCACGTAACGCGCCTTGAAGACAGGCGGAGAACCCGGCGGCCGCTTCACCCTGAAAATCCACATGCCACTGACGATGTTCGCCCCAGGAGGGGGAACCTCGTCGACGTAGGTGCGTGTGGACTTCCAGGAAGCCATCTCGGCGTCCATGGCTGCCTGCCACTGAGAGGAGTAGGGATCCGCCATCGCCTCAGCGTAAGTGCGCGGGGTCGGGATGTCTGGTGCATCCGGGTCTCCCTCAGGGGCAACTAGCAAGGACACGAGACGGGGCAAAGCAGCAGCAAGACACTGGAACTCCTCCTGTCTGTCCTCAAGGACGTCCGTGCCAAGAGCACACTCACCCCCGACGGACTGAGGACAGACAGACTCAGCAACAAGGCTAGCAGCGTAGTCTAGACGACAGGCAGCAGCAAAGTCAACCAACTCAGCGACCAGAGCAGACGCAGCCGAGGTCTCAAAGGTAGGGTCAGTGACAACAGTAGCAAGGAGACGCGTGACAGTAGGGTGCTCAGCACGATACCGGTCAGACTCAGGGTCCGGAACGTCAGGCAAAGAGGACGCAGGAGGAGACGGTAGAGGGACACGCTGAGGAGCAGTAGAGGGACGCAGAGTCATGTAGTGAGTGCCTGGGACAGGAGGAGGACGCTCACGACGGACACGACTACCAGTGCGAGCAGGACGAACAGGCGACGCAGGACGAGACTCAGGCTCACGACGCTCTGTAAGACCTCCTGTGGGACCAGTGTAAGGAGAGGGAGCAGGGAGAGGCGAGGTAGGCGGTAACTGTGACTGCGGCTGGACAGGCGGGGGACACTCTACGGAGGGAGGAGGACAAGGAGGAGGAGCCTGCCCAAGAACCTGCTGAAGGAGCGGTACGAAGTACGGTCGCGGCCGCGCAGCGTCTCCAGAAGCAGAGGAGACTCCAGCGGCCGGGTCCTCAGTACCAGTAGGAGCTCCAGCGTCCGGGTCCACAGCACCAGCAGCAGCTCCACCGGCCGGGTCCTCAGCACCAGTAGTAGCTCCAACGCCCGGGTCCTCAGCAGCAGCAGTAGCGCCACCGCTCGGGTCCTCAGCTCCAGCAGCAGCTCCACCGTCCGAGTCCTCAGCACCAGCAGCAGCTCCACCGTCCGGGTCCTCAGCACCAGCAGCAGCGCCACCGCCCGGGTCCTCAGCTCCAGCAGCAGCTCCAACGTCCGAGTCCTCAGCACCAGCAGCAGCTCCACCAGGCGGGTCCGCAGCACCAGCAGCAGCTCCAACGTCCGGGTCCTCAGCACCAGCAGCAGCGCCACCCCCAGGGTCCGCAGCACCAGGAGCACCACTCCGAAGACTGCAGCGGCGTGTGTACCACTCGCGGATCTGCTGAATGGGGGGGAGCTCCTGGGTAGGAGGGGAAGTACCGGGACGAGCTCCAGCAGCACCTCTCCGGAGGCGGCAGTACTCGAGGTACCTCTCCTGCAGCTGCTGGGAGGAGAGGGCTCCTCCAGGTGTAGCACGCGCAGGCTCAGCACCCCCAGACTCCGCACCCCCAGACTCAGCACCCCCAGGCTCAGCACCTCCAGGCTCCGCACCTCCAGGCTCCGCACCTCCTGGCTCAGCACCCCCAGGCTCCGCACCCCCAGACTCAGCACTCCCAGGCTCAGCACCCCCAGACGCAGCACCCCCAGGCTCAGCACCCCCAGACGCAGCACCCCCAGGCTCAGCACCCCCAGACGGACGAGAGTCAACAGCTACCTCGACAGGCTCACCCGGGTCTACCTGGGACACACCTGAGGGAGCGGCACCCTGAGGGGGGAGGGGGTCTGGTACCTCAGCACCTGGAGCGAGGAAGAGAGGCGGGGGGGGAGCGGGGCAGTGCGGTAGGGGAAGAGGCGGTAGTAGGGGACAGACTCGTCAAAAGTGACGTCCTGAGAGGCCAGGACACGACGCGAGGTGGGGTGGTAGAACTGCCAGCCAGGGGCGTCCGGGACAAAGCCAAGGAAGACGCAGGGGACAGCGCGACGGGAGAGCTTGTCCACGGACGTGTCGCGGACAAAAGCTCGGGATCCCCAGACCCGAAAACGCGACGCATTGCCAGCCTCTCCCGTCCAACGCAGTGTCGGAGAAGTCTCGGGCTAGAGGTTGAGCTGATGCGCAGCGTATCGAACTGCAAACGGCCACAGAAAATGGGGGGCAGCCGCATGGCTCAAGGAGGTACGAGCGACCTCCATGACCAGACCAATGCGGCGCTCAGCAACCCCATTCTGCTGTGGAGAGGCCGGAAGCGTGAACGACTGCTCAATGCCCTCCTGCTGACAGAAGGCCTCCAATAGGCCAGAGGAAAACTCCCCACCTCTGTCAGAGTGCAGACGCAGGACAGGGAAGTCGGAGTGGAAACGCTCACTGAGCTGGAGACGAGATCTGCGGATCCAAGGGATCAAGACATCAGGGACGTCACCCTTGGCGCGCAAGGGGAAGACCGTGGTGTAGCGTGAGAAGTCGTCAACAACAATCAGGAAGTACCTCTCCTGACCCTGACCACGGACGCGGGCTGGGCCCCACACGTCCATGTGGAGCGTCTGCAAGGGAGCAGTCGTCGGGGGAAAGGAGGAGGAGTGAGGAGCGGCGCGCTGCCGTCCCTCGACACAGGGAATACAGGGAGGAGCAGGCGAGTCGGGAAGGGGAGGGAGCACCCTGGGAAGACCAGCAACAAGGTCCCGTTTGTGCATGGCCCGAAGGCGCTGCACAGACGGGTGACCAAGGCAGTGGTGCCAAAGGACAGTCTCATGCGCCAGAGAGCGACACGAGCAGGGGGCGGACAGCTGACCTGACGCAGACGCAGACGTAGACGCAGACGCAGCTACCTGAGGAGACTCAGTGGTCAGTGTGTACAGGTCCGACCCCGGCTCCCGAGTGAAGGTAGCCAGGTGGCGACCCGTCCGAGCACACGTGCAGTGTGTCACGCGCTCGTAGGCGGGGGTGAACTGGTGAACACCCCCGTCCTGGAGCGCACTACCTGCCACCAAGTTCGTAGAGAACGAGGGGAGGTAGAGACCTGACAGCGTGCCGGACGGGACCGCCGGACAAGGAAGGACAGTGGAGGAGGTCACAATGACCGGACCCCCAGAGGGGTCAGCAAGGGAGACAGCAACTGGCCGAGCGAGTGGCTCAAGGACAGTGCGGTCACGAAAGAAGGAGCGAGAAGCACCTGAGTCCAGTGTGAAGGTGTGCAGTGCTGCAGTCGACTCAGTACCAGGGGACACGGACGCACGAGCACCTAGGGCTGCAGCCTCACCAGGACCTGTGGGAGCAGACGCGCTAGCACCTAGAGCGGCAGCCGGACTGGCCTGAATGCCCGGGTCGGGCGGAACACGCAAGTACTGAGCACCCTCTCCACTAATAGACATCGCATACATGGCAGTGAGAATAGCATCAAAGTCTAAAGCCCAAATATCAACACCCCTCTTTTCCAGATCAGCCCAGCGCGGCAGCTCAGTGGCAGCAGGAAACTGAGTGCGCCACGCGTCGTTAAGGCGCGCGAAGCAGCGCTGCGTGGGGTGCGGCCTCCCACACTGCTGGCCGCTGCGGTCACCTGTGCGAATGACGTACGTGCAGGTAACGCTACGCTGCGCATACCACTCACGGGCGGCCTGAAGCGTCGGGGCGGGCTGCTGACTCTGCCCTCCGCCAGTGCCTCCACGACCACCACCCCCACCGCCGCCGCCCCGGCCACCTCCACCCCTGCCGCCGCCACGACCACCTCCGCCTCCGCTGCCGCCTCCACCACCACTCCCACCGCTGCTGTCTCCTCCCCCACTGCCGCCACTAGTCTCCCCAGCCGCGCCTCCACTCCCACCGCCTCCACCCCCACCTCCTCCGCCGCCACCCCCACCCCTGCCCCCTTTGTTCCTGCGGCGCCCGCTCGAAGCAGACGCGGTCCCGACCTTCTCAGCACCAAGAAGGTCGACAGCAGCAGCAGAGGCGACAGAGGGGAGGAGGGGGGAAGGGGAACACCCCTCAAAGAACGGGGTGCGGGGGTCGCCACGAGAGGTGCCTACAGCGACGATGCTCGCCTCAGCTGCAAGCAGTTCCTTCTCGAGGAGGGCAACAGTGAGCTCAGTGGGGGAGCGAGAGAGGAAGTGGTCCCTGACTGCGCGCAGAGAGTCAGGGAGGCGGGTGACGATGTGGTAGAGAGTGATCCAGAGTGGGGGGGGGTTGCTAGTGAGAAACTCGGCAGGCATAGCAGCGCGAAAGCGGGCCTCACTAGTCTTAAGGTGGGTGATGAGGTCTGCGACAGTGTGAAAGGAGGCTAGGTCGGGGAACAGGTAGGGGAGAGTGAGGCGGCCTAGCGTGGCAGAGGCGGGTGAGGAGTAGCGGGCAACTACAGCGGTGTAGAGGTCCTTAGCAGTCTTGCACTGGCCGAAGTGCTCGCGCTCGTCTAGCGGCAGGGAGTTGCGAATAGCAAAGCGAGCGTGCGCATCACGGGTCTGCCACTGGGAACGCAGAGTGCTGTCAGCAGACGAGTCAGGGGCAGTGGCATGGCCTAGGGCGTGGTCGTACAGTGAGATATCTTCCTTGGCAGTGAGCTGTAGGAACAGGTGCAGGTCATCTAGCCAGGTTTCGAACTTCACTGGACGGCCCTCGGCATCGAAAGCTAGAACGGGAGGACTAGCCATAGTGACAGTAGCAGTAGCAGTAGTAGTAGGAATCAGGCCGCTGGAAAGGTGTGCGGAGGGTCAACTGTCCGTAGTGGCACACGAGCGGCAGTAGTAGGTAGCGTGGCAGCAGGAGCTGCAACGGCAGTGTGCGCGGTAGGTAGCAAGTAAAAAACAGTGAGAGCGCGTGCCTCGCGGGCGGCGGCTGCAGAAGCGCACGGGCGGCAGCGGCGCACGGGGAACGGCGGTGCACGGGCAGCGGCGGCGCACGAGCAGCGGCAGCGTAGGGGCAGCGACGGCGCACGGGCAGCGGCGGCGCACAGGCAGCGGCGGCGCTCGGGAGGCAGCGGTGCGCAAGCAGCAGCGGCGTACGAGCAGTTGCGGGCAGCGGGGCGTGCGCGAGCAGGCGACGGGCGGCTGCGGGGCGTGTGCGAGCAGGCGACGGGCGGCTGCGGGGCGTGCGCGAGCGGCTGCAGGCAACGGGCGTGCGGTACGCGAGTGGCGCTGGCGGTGCGCGGGCCGGCAGCGGGCAGCACGCAGGCCGCGCGGGTGAAGTGCGGGCTGCGTGGGTCGGTAGCGGGCGGTGCGCGGGCCGTTAGGGGGGATCGCGGGGGTCGTAAGAGGCGCGGCGGGGTCGTAAGAGGCAGGCGCTAAGGGGCGGCGCGACGGGGCCGTGAGGGGCCTCTAGGTCAAATACGACGGGGCCGCGGGGCCTCTAGGCGGGGCTCGATCGACGGGGCCAGCGGGGCCGAAAAAAAAAAAAAAAAAAGTTAATAATAAAGCGCTCGAGGGCGCTACGGGGGAGGCGCTAAGAACGCGCTCCGGTAGTAGGTAGGTAGTAAGTAGGTAGGTAGGTAGGTAGGTGGGCCCTTAGGACGGTCCTAGCGAAGGACCTGCTCTGAAACCATGTCAAAAATAACAGACTGGAATGGTGAACTAGAATGGAATGTGAGTACAAATATGAAACCCTAACGCTGTGACCCCCTTATAGGCTAACCCACTACAGCCTACACAAATATAACATATACAATGTTTGACAGCAGTCATCTACGTGGAGCAGCCGCACACATACGGCGAAGGGGAATCGCGCATATGCCAACTGCGCAAGTCCCTTTACGTGATCAAGCAGGCACCAAGGCTGTAGCAACAGTATCGGCACAACATCCTGCTTGAAATCAGCTTCAAGCAGATGCCGCACGATCCTGGGATTTACCGCCGTGATTTTCGCGGCGAATACATCCTACTCACGGTCTACGTCGACGACCTGCTTTACACAGGATCGAGCAACGAACTACTCGAGCAGTTTGAGAAAAGTCTGGCGGGGCGCGTCGACATCGTGCAACTACGAGATGAAGCAGTTCTTAGGCCTAAACATCTCCTACGCGCTAGAAGCCATTCACCTTTCAGCGGCTAAGTACGCAGAGGAGTTAGAGAAGTGGTTCAACATTTCACCTGCACCACTCTCTACTCCCTACAGAACTCCCGGACCGAACCGCAAACCTGACAACAAAGCCCCATCCCTTGCTGGCATTCAGACTTACCAGCAGCAGTTGGGATGCCTGCTCTTCGCCTCTGTCACATGCAGGCCCGACCTCTCCTACATCGCAAGTCAGCTGGCCCAGTACTCACGCAAACCAACGGCTGAGAATCTTCTGGACCTGCAGCGCGCCCTACAGTTCTTCGTTTCAACGCCCAAGATTGGACTCTGCTACTCAACTGTGCCGACTCCATCTTTCAACCTCATCGGCTACGTGGACGCCGATCACGCAGCAGATCCCGATAATCGACGGTCCAAGACTGGCTTCCTGTTCCGACTCAAACCAACGGGACCGATCTCGTGGAATTCTAAAAAAAATGAGCTGGTTGCCCTGTCTTTCGTCAGCTGAAGCAGAATTCATCGCAGCAACCGCAGCAGTTCGCGAGGGCCTCTACCTGCAGGAACTTCTACAGGAAGCAAAAATTACAGCTTCGCCCACATTTCGCCTTCACTGCGACAACCAGAGCGCGATTCGCATCGCGAACAAACCTGGTTTCGTCAACCGCACCAAGCACATATCGCTGCGGTATTTCTTCGTCAAGGACGAAGTGGACAAAGGCAAGGTTGACTTGATCTATTGCCCGACAGGTGGCATGGCAGCAGATTTTCTCACCAAATGTCTGCCACGCCAGCAGTACCAACACTGCTCCGAACTCAGCGGAGTAGTCAAGCAGGTCAAGTCGAGCTACGGCCAGGAGTGAAGGGGGGTGTTACGAATAGTAATGAATGAAAACATTGCTGTGCACTCCCGACCGCAGCTAAGGAAGCATGCAGTTTCAAGAACGAATGCGAAGAGTCAGAACTGACTCGAAGCGTCAGACCGTTGGGGTGCATCTGGACCGTCGGAGCAGGCGGCATCGGGCAGCTGCAGGTAGGAGGATTTTGGCGGGAACAGTTTTGTAACTGTACGCGCCGCACGGTTGGGAATGAATTTGAATAAGGAAATGTACCCCTTAGAGTACATGGCTAGCTAGGCCGATTCGAATTCCCCTGTACTCTTATTTATATCGTTGTATTTGCATGTTTTAATTCATCTCAAGCATTTTACATTCACTCTGCTATTGAGGTCAAGGCGCACCAACACTATCTACCTGCGTGCGAACCTTCCCGAGTAGATCCTGGCAGCGATCATCTTGTTATCGCAGCACCCATCAATACGAAACTTTCCGACATGCTTTCTCAGCCACGTCAGACAATCCGCTTGACACGCACGAAAGATTCGTGTTTTGTAGGTTTCGGAGAGGCGGAAATCACCATACATTTTTTTTTATCGCGCATCAAACAAGGAAATATGCAATAAAAAAATCAAAAGAATCTGATATTCAAGTGTTTCGTACGAGTCTGATACAAGGTTGGCATGATAGGAGGCCATAGAAACACGCTCTTAGTACTTGGTAGAATTGGAGTGTGTTACGTACCTTAGTCTGTGCTGGTTGCCTCGACCGGCCAATTTTTAGTTTCAATATACTTCGGTTTCATGCGTTACTGTTTAGACCTATCGCGGCAATATACGGTGAAACTTGCTGGTTGCCTCGACCGTCGCTCGGTTGCCTCGACCAGCCACAAAAAAGTGGGATACGTAACACGCTCTTAGCCCCTCATGCTCTAGCGTACAGGAATGAGTTCTCATTAAATGTCATATCTCAACAAGGTTGTGCTCTTTTTAGAAAATTGGGGTTGTGTGTGATGTTGAGTAATCTCTGCAAACTGAAACTCCTTGCAAATTAGCTCAATTGTTTGTTGAAGTCTAGTAGTACCAACATTTCTCCCTTTCTAGGGCTTCCATTTCAATCACTGGTGGGGCTTTACAGTCACTGGTACATCGTATGCGGTCACGACCCAAATGAAAACCTAAGCTGGTGTGTCGTATGTGAGAGAAACATGGGCTGTACAGTAAACTCAGTTTACGTGCCCTAAGAGGCTTCGTTCGGTTGCCAAGCCAGACAGGTTCGGAAGCAGAGAGCCAGCGGTTGTTTGGCGGGAGGGTGTGTTTGGCCTAGTCGGTTCACTGCCTTTTCCTGCCAGCTCAGCCTGCTCGCGAACCAGTTGTGCTTGGTTGGGTGGGTGTTTGTTCTGACAAGCCTCCCCTTGCTCCCTCCCCTCCCGCCCCACTTCGCCCAAACCAACGCGCCCCTTGCTTTCTTCCTTTTACTCACTCTCTACTGTACAAGGCTACTTCCACCTCGACGTCACAACGCTCACATGCAAACAAACTTGCAACGGCGCTGTGAAACAGCAAGCTTTGCAAGCTGGAAGGTGACACCCGCTGCGCATAGAGGTGGCATCAGGTTACCAATCACAAGCTCATGGCGATGAGTTCCCCGAGGCGCGAGGCGCCTCGTGACTTACACCCCACATGCACGGAGCTCAACCTTGGAGCCGCTTTGAATGCGGCGGCAGGCGCGGCTGTTGGCAGAAGGACCTGGATGCACCAGGCTATGGCGCCCGTGCCGCGGAGGCCGTCGCGACGGATCTAAGGGTTGATGGGAGGAGCTGGGGTTGAGTCGAGCGGAGAGAGCGCGCGGTAGAAGAGCCAGAGCCTTTTAGGGCGGCGCCTTGCTTCCTCTCGCCGGCTCACTGCTCGAGCCTCAGCAGGCAGTGCAGACTCAGCGGCGGAGGTCGAGCCAAGGGGCGCGCGGAGCGGAGCCGAGCAGCGCGCCCAGTTGCGACCGCTTGGCGCACGGCGAGTGGGCGAGGCAACGGGCAGCGGTGGGCGATAGTAGGGGCAGCGGCAGGCAGGCGCGGCGGTATGATCCCCGACGTGAAGCTGCGGAGCTGGCTATCGCGCAAGGACCGCAAGGACGGCGCGGAGGACTCTCCGCGGGGCAGCGCCAGAGAGCCGTCCGGGAAAGGCAGGGAGAAGCAAGGTGGGGGGACGGGACTCGACAGACTGGGTGCAGTGGGTGCGGATGCCGCGCGCGGTAAGTCTGGCGCGGCGGCGGGCGAGCAAGCGGTGCCTTCAGCGGAGAGCGACGTGCCGCGCTCCGCCTCATCCGACGCGTCCTATGCGCGCAACCCGCGCGCCGACATTGCACGCGATATGCCGCCGGGGGGCGCGATGAGCCCTACGGACGAGGAGTTGGAGCGCGCTATGGCGGAGATGGGCTGCGCAGGCGGGGGGCTAGGGACGGGGGGAGGGAGTTCCGCGCAAGCAGGATCGCCGAGCGGGGCGGTGACTCCGCGATCACGGCGTGAGATATGGAAATGGCGGAGGAGTCGCACGACGGCGCTACCGGTGGGCGGCACGGTGGGCCGGGGGAACGCGGCCGCGCTGCGCGGGTGGCTGGACCGCGAGAGCTCCTTCGCCAGCTCCACCGGCGGAGAGTCCGCCAGCGGGGCCTCCGCCGTGGGCTCTGAGGGCACCGCGGGGGGCGGAGGAGCAGGAGGAGGGAAGAGGGAGGCGGAAGACGGCGGAGGGGAGCAGAACGGGGGAGGGGAGGCGGGTGCGGGGGGCGGGGCGGCAGGCAGCGGGTGGAAGCGGTGGCGGCTTTCGCGGCAGCTGGGGTTCGCGGCGGAGGACGTGCGGCTGATGCGCGAGTTCCTGGCGCACCGCGACGCGTGGGTGGCGCTGGAGGCGAGCCCGTCGACGCGCTTCTACGTCTTCGACTACATGCAGAGCGTCCGCTCTGGCGCTTACCCGCGCGTGCTCGCCGTGAGGCCTCACCCTCACCGCGCATGCATGCCGTGCCCCTCCATTTGACAACGCCTCCTCGTCACACACCCTCTTCCCTTCTTGCTGGAAACACCCCTGCCCCCTTCCCCCACCCCTTCCGTCGATTCCCCCACCCCTCTCCCCCAGTCCCCGCCCCTCCCTCCCCTCCCCCATTCTGTCGCGGCGCCTTGTTCTTTCTCCCCGCTGCCCCGTGCGAGCTGCTTTGTCGAGCTGCTGTCACCCATTCTTCCAACCCCGCGCACTCCACACCCCCCTCCCTCTCTCACCCCCATCCCCCCCTCCCCCTGCGCTATCCCCCTGGGCGGGCGCAGGCGTTCCGCGCAGTGGTGCGCGCGCACGGGCTGTCGGAGGCGGATCTGAAGAGCCAGAAGCGCGAGACGCTGCAGCTGCTGGCGCTGCTGTTCTCGCAGCACGACGGGCTGTGGCGCCTGCGCCGCCAGCAGCTGCTCGAACTCATCGTCGCGTCGCCCTTCTGGCTCGCGCCCGCCCAGGGAGAGGCGCTCGCGGACGACTGGGCGGAAGGGGCGGAAGGGGCGGAAGGGGCGGAAGGGGCGGAAGGGGCGGAAGGGGGAGAGGAGGGAGTGGCGGGGCGTGGCGTGGGAGGGGGCGTGGTGGTGCGAGAAGAGGGGCAGGGCGCGGAGGAGGAGGGGAAGGGGAACGGAATGATAGGGGAGGGCGGGGGCGGGAAGGAGGGTGGCGAGCGCGATGGTGGGAGCGGGGATGGGTCGACGAGAGCAGTGAGCGTGGCAGCAGATTCAGGTGCCGCACAGGGGGGGAATGAGGAAGGGGCTGGCGCAGAGAAGCAGGACGGCGGCACCGGGACCGTGGGGGACGCGGGCAGGGAGGGGCAAGGGGAAGTGGGGGTGGATGGGAAGCAAGCGCAGGGGGTGCGCGAGGAGGAGCAGGCGGTGGGGTCATCGGACGCGGGGCCTGAAGTGGTGGTGGCGCGTGTGGGCAGCAGTGCGCGTGCGGGCATGCAGGGGAGTGACGCCACGGACGGGGCAGTGGCAGGAGGAGGAGACGCGAGGGTGGGGGGTGCGGGGGAGGGCGCAGAGGCGAATGCGGGGCGGAGGGAGAAACTGCGAGGTCCAGGGGAGGGCACAGGGTCAGGGGCGGGGGGACGGGGCAGAGGAGCCGCGCCTATGCCATGGCCCGCGCCCCCTGCCCTGAGAGCCAGAGCAGAGGCGGGCGGCAATGAGGCCACAGCACCACAAGCCACCGGTGGCGCGGCTGCTGCTGCTGCTGGTGCTGCGAGTGATGGCGGCAGCGGGGCAGTGGCCAGGAGCAGCAGCAGTGGCAGCGGCGGCGGCGGTGGCGGGGGGAGCAGCGGCAGCGGAGGGGCGAGTGGGGGGGTGGCATCGGAGATGTACCGGCGCATGAGCAGCAGCTTCCTGCAGCGCGACAAGGAGCTGCTCTCCGCGTTCCTGCAGCGCGCGGCGCACTGGGACTCGCTGGCGCCGCGCACGCCCATGCACGCGCGCTTCCTGGCCACGGTGGAGGGGCTGCACGCGGGCGAGCGCGGCGAGCTGGCGCGCATGCGCGGCATCGTCATGGCGCAGCGCGATGCTGTGGACGTCGCTGACGTGCTCCGCCTCAACACCGGCGCCCTGCAGGTGCTGCTGGGGGGGTGGGGGGAGGGGAGGGAGTGACGGTGAGGGGTTGGGTAGGGGGAAGTGGTGCAGGGGCGGGCTTTCGAGAGGGCGCGTGGGGTGGTGGGCGTGGGAGGGCGTGGTTGTTAGGCGGCGAGCTGGTGGGCTTCTGGTGGTATCTGCTGGAGATGAGCAGCATGGGTGGCACGACACGATGACCTGCCAGTCGCATGTGCCCTGTCTCTCTGTTTACCCCACTGCCCTCCGCACCGTCCTACTTCCCATGCGCATCACTGCGCCCACCTTGTCCCTTTCCCCATGCCTCTGCCCACCCCATTCCCTCCCCTTCCTGTCCCCCTCCTTCCCCCCCCCACGCACACCCCTGGCAACCCCACCAGGTGCTAGCGGGGGTGCTGTCAGACACGCCCGTGCATGCGAGCACCCCACGTGACGACCTCATGGCCATCTGCCTCTCGCACGGCCCCTGGGTGCCGCCCACGCCCGCCACGCCCGCCACTCCCGGCAGCACGCGCTCGCGTCGCTCGCGCAGCAGGGGGTTCTCGCGTGGGGTGGGCGAGGCGTGGGACGAGGGCGCGGCGCGGCGCGCGGACGCCGTGGACGGCGGGGCCGTGGGCAGTGGCAGCGCGCGCATGGAGGGCGAGGGCGCGCGCGACAGGGGGGCAAGAAAGGGCAGAGCAGACAGAGAAGGGGAGTCGGGAGAAGGGGAGTACGGGGTGGGCGGGGGTGAGGAGGAAGGAGGTGGGGTGGGCCGTGGCGAAGGGGGAGGGAGCAGCAGGGGCAGCAGCAAGGAGGCGTTTGCGTATGGGGGCACGTGGGGTGGCAGCCGCAGCAAGGGCGCGGGCAAGAAGGGGACGCTGAGTCGCAAGCACAGGGCGGAGCTGGAGAAGCTGAGGCAGGAGGTGCGCATGATTGAGGAGAAGGCCAAGCTCAAGAAACTCATGCTCGAAGGCACTCCCCCCGATCACCCCTCCGCCTCCACTGCCGCCGCTGCCACTGCTCCTCATGCTGCTGCTGCTGCTGCTGCTGCTGCTGGTGGTGGTGGTGGTGCTGCTGCTGCTACTGCTGCTGCTGGTGCCTCAGTTGCCAGTGATGCTGGTGGCAGTGCGGTTGGGGTTGACGCACGGGACAGGGATAGCAGTGGCAGGAGTTTGCGCAGGAGTGCGAGTAGAGGATCCAGGTCTTTCTCTCACAGGGACCACCACACTGCTCTCGCTGCTGCCAATGCTGCTGCTGCTGCTCCACCTCCCAGTGCTGCCAGTGCGGCTCCACCTCCCTCTGCCTCCCCTGAACCTGCATCCGAACCATCTACAGCCTCTCCTGATGCCCATTCCACCCTAGCACATGAGCAGCATGGCGCTGACATCACCTCCTCCCCTGAATCCGCCGCCACAGCTACACCGTCACCTCTGCTGGGGTCATCCCCCTCTGACGCGCCCAGCTTCCGATCCATGCTGTCCCCTGCTGCCCTGCCCGCCCCCCTGCACGCCCACACCCACGACAGCCTTCACGACAGCCGGCAAAGTGGCGCTGCTGATGCCGTTGCGCTCTGCCCTACTGCCCCTGCTGCCGGCAGTGAGGGAATGCCTGATGCATCTGCTGCACCCTCCACCACCGCCACTGCTCCAGCACCTTCAGTCTACGCTGCTCTCACTCTGCCTGACTCCGCGGCCACTGCCACTACCACCACCACCACCACCACCACCACCACCAGCAGCAGCAGCAGCAGCAGCAGCAGCAGCAGCAGCAGCAGCAGCGGCGCGCTCACAGCAGGCGCCGGCAGCGGGCAGGAGTGGAGTGGAGCGGGAGGCGGCGGCAGTAGGGGAGTGCGCGCGTGGCACAGGCAGCCCATGACGCCCAACCTGGGCGCGTCCTCACGGCGCCTGCGCCCGCTGGCGTTCCTGCGCGGGGACGATGGCGAGCAGGGCTGGGCGGGCGAGGACGTGCACGTGCGCAGCCCGGGGTCCCAGGGCGCCATGGGGCTCGCCGCTCTGCCCCAGGATGAGGGCGAGCGGCAGGGTAGTAGGGGCCGCGGGGCGTCACGAATGCGCGAGAGGGGGCGCAGGGAGCGCGTGGTGCTGGGGGGCGGGGAGATGGATGGGGAGGGCGGCGTGGGGGAGGGCGCCGAGTGGGACGCGGAGGAGGGAGGTGAGGATGGTGGAGATAGGAGTGCGGGGAGTGAAGGGGGTGTGAGGAGAGTAGAGGAGCAGTATGGGAGGGGTGTGTTGGTGAACGGAGGTGGTATTGCAGAGGAAGATGAGGAGGGGGAGGAGGAAGAGGGGGGGAAGGAGGAAGAGGGGGGAGAGGAGGAGGGGGAGGAGGGGGTGGAGGAGGGAGGAGGCGGGATGGAGGAAGGAGGGGTTGAGGAGGAGGATGAACAGGAGCAAGAAGTATATGAAGAATTGGAGGAAGGGGGAGAGGAAGTAGAGCAAGGTGAGGGATTTGACGAGGAAGAGGTGGTGGGGGAGGAAGCGGAGGAAGAAGAGGGAGTGGGAGCGGAAGAAGGGGTAGAAGAGGGAGTGGAGGAAGAGGGGGCAGATAAAAAAGTGGAGGAAGGAGAGGAGGGCGATGAGGGGACGCTAGCAGCGGAGATGGATGATGCTGCCGCACGGTTCTTTGACTCACGCGGCGACGCAGGGGTGTGGCAGGGCATAGGAGCGACGGCCGCACCGGCAGCCGGGGAGCTAGCGAGGCGATGGAAGAAGGGCAAAGAGCGGGCGTCCCAGCAAGCGCGCAGGCGCGGGGGAGGTGGGGGGGCGGACGAGGAGCAGCAGAGGGAGGCGGAGGATGCGGAGGCACTGCTGTCGGCGGCGGCGGCATCAGGAGCGGGCAGGAGGAAGGGGCTGGGGCGAGGCCACATGGACCCCGAGCCCAGTGCCACGCTGCTGCTGCGCCGCTTCAAGGCCAGAGAAGGCCTTCCCGGTGGTGCAGAGGGCGCTGCCAGTGGCACGCCCACGTACGCTGCAGCAACCCCTGACAGCTCCCATGATGACCTCACAGACGGCTCCCACTCCCACGCACATGCACCGCAGCCATCAGCATCAGCAGCAGCAGGATCAGCAGCGCAGGCGTCGTCGCACGCGGTGCACCACGCGGCGTCGCCGTCCTTCTCATCACTCACGGTGGCCATCCCCCGAGCGCCGCTGGGGTCGTCTGACCTGGCCCAGCACTCCCTGTCCCACGCCAGCCCTGCCTCTCATGCCAGCCCGTACGCGCGCAGCCCGTACCACGCCAGCCCCTCGTCCCAGGGCAGCCCCAGCCACTCCAGCGCCTCCTCCTCCCAGGCCAGCCCCCCTCAAGGCAAGACCCACCGCCACCACCACAACCACCACCACCACCCTCCGCAACCCCCACAGCAGCAGCAGGGTCAGCACAGTAGTTCCCTGCACGGCCCGTCTCGGCTCTCCCCCACAGGGTACTCCGCGGGCAGTGCAGCAGGGCAGGGGGGAGCGCGGCAAGGGGGCGGTGGGCCAGCAGATGGCGCGGACGAGATGGATGAGGTGAGCCGCCTGGAGCACGAGGCGCTGCTGCGCTTCTCATCCGGTGCACGGCAGCTGGAGGTGCAGGCGGACAGGGAGAGGCACGCCGTCGACGTCGCAGAGGCCCGCGTCGCCTCCGCTCTCGAGCGCCTTGAGGCCGCCCGCCGCGCCGTGGCTGAGGAGAAGGCCCGGCGCGCGGCGGCAGTGGCTCGGTGGAAGGGGGCGATGATGGCGGTGGAGGATGGCAGCGAGCTGATGGAGGAGGCGTGCGCCGTGGTCAGGCGCAAGGCCGACGAGTGCAGAGACGCGTGGCGGCGCCACGTGGAGTCCACACAGCGGCTGACCTCGGGGGGCAGCACGCCGGGGGGCACGACACGCAAGAAGATGAACCGCATGCGGCAGGAGGAGTTTGAGCGCGCGGCACGCACGCATGAGGAGTTCCTGCGGCTGTGGGAGGAGCTGGAGGCGCTGTGCAAGCCCAGCCTGCAGGCTGCCGTGCAGCGCCTGGCCAGTGGGTCGCTGCATGTGGATGGGGACACGGGCGAGTTCAGCATGCAGGCACCCACCAGCAAGGGCAGGAGTAGAGGCCGCGACAAGCTCAAATAACAGAGACTCGGAGGCCAAGGGGCAAGCACACTGGCAAGATCACTGAGAGTGCATCCATAGGGGCTGAGCCACTCCCACCTCAGTGCTCTCACCGTTCCGCTCCCCCACAATCTCCCTCTGTGCATGCTCTCTGTGGCCCTCTCGGCCTCTCTCCACCATTTGTGATCGGATCCTTCCACTCAGGACGGTTCATTTGGGTCTAGTGAGTAGTTCAATGCATACGCCCTACTACTGTAAGTTGACACAGTGCTGACGAGGGATCTAGGACTGTCCTGTAGAGTAGATGTACGTAGGTCTCTTAACACTAACATAGTGATGGCACTAATCGCAATTTTCAGTCATGAAGGGAACACAGCATGCGTGACTGTGATTTGCCGTTCAGCTGGTGCCTGTGCATGACTCCACATACAGTAAAGGCAGTCACCAGAGATTTCATATCCTTAGTTAAACTTTCTTCACCTGTACAGTGGCCAATATTTGCATGTGATGGTGCTGTAAGGAATTTTTCGGATTCCTTACTGGGTCACTCTGTACGCGTACAACCCCGACTTTCGGAAAACCAGGCTCGGTCCGCCGACCTCGCCTTCCGAGCCACTACCGCGTCGCCTTCGGGTTTCCCAACCCCGAACCTGCACCCAACCATCTCGCGACCCCGCGACCTCGGCCTAGCTAGCCTTGCTATATTGTGCCTAGGCCTCGTTGTTCATTCAGACGTTGTAATCACTTCCGCGTTATTGAATTCTGCGCACTCTTTTCATTCACAACTCATAACACTTGGTATCAGAGCCTAATTTCCTAGGTTACCCTCGCGTTTCCGGGGTAGTTTGTAGAAGGGGAGCGATAGACTTGGTGGGCTGTTAAGCGGTCGGCCCGTGGAATAGATCTGATTATTCCACTCCGACTACGATAGCATTAACGCCTTCACCAGGTCAGAAAAATCGCGAACCACCCCCTGCCCGTTAGACGAAGCCTGCGACACATGGACCAGGCGGAGTTCAACGAGTTCATGCAACAGTTCCGGGAGATGCAGGCCACCATGCAGACTATGTCTGCAGAAATGGAGCGTCTCCAGAAGGAAAACGCCGAACTACACCAGGCGCGTGGTGAAGCGCGCCAGGAGTCGCCTGTCGTGGACGACGCAAGTAGCAGCACTGCACCGGAGGAGCGGCTCTGGGACGAGTTGGAAGGCGATATAAGTGCGGATGAAGCGAGGCAGGCGCAGCAGCAACAGTCACCGCAACAGTCGCAAGCAGCACCGACACGTGTAGCAGCGACAACGACGGCGACACCAGCAGCGATGCCAACGGCCCCGACGCCAACAACGGCCTTCGTTAAAATCAAGCCGACAAACCCGCCCCCGTTTAACCCAAGTGACAAGTTCGTCACTGTTTCTGCATGGTTGTTCGGCGTGGAGGTGTTTTTTAATGCTGCCATGATTTATGACGATGCCACCCGCATTAATTTCGCAGTTTCACTGTTGCGAGGGCCTGCGCTGGAGTGGTGGAGGCGAACGCTGCAACACGAAGGGACTTCGGCAGGAACAGCACGTGCGAACGACGGGACTTCAACACCTGTCACGCATCAGGCAACATCAATCTTCGGGACGGCCACGATACGCACATGGAAGGAGTGGGGCGCCGCCTTGCGAACCAGATTCGAGCACATATCCGCCTCGGATTCTGCTCGCATGCAGCTGCGTACCTGGAAGCAGTTGGCTTCGGTCCAAGACTACACCAGCAAATTCTGCAACTTGGCGGACCAAGTGGACGACATGAGCGATGCGGAGCGGTTGGATCGCTACGTGGCGGGCCTGAAATACGAGATACAGTACGAGGTCCGACGAACCCGGCCACGCAGCTTCAACGACGCCGTCCGGGAAGCCGAGTCAACGGATGCGCTGATGCAGTGGGAGGGCCCTCTTTTTCGTGGATCGACCCAGCAGCCCACGATCAACGGCGTGGATGCACCAAGCCGAGCCCTTGGGCCGTGCTTTCAATGCAACCAGCTGGGCCACCTGAAGAAAGACTGCCCGAGGCTTAAGCAGGGGAAGAAGAACGACGGAGAAGGGTCGGGAAAAGATGTGAGTCAGTAGCAGAAGGGCCACCTACTGACGAGACCCTGTCGCCCGACAATCACCATCCACACCGGGTCGTGGTACCGATCAGAGCTATCGACCAGAACCGGACGAATAACGTGGGTGAACACGTGGACTACCCTGTGCTGGTGGTGGGGAGGGTTAACGGTTATAAAATAAAAATATTCGTTGACGGTGGGGCGAGCCACAGTCTCGTCAACCTGGCAATGGCAAAAAAAATAGGGGTGAAGCTAACCATGTGTCTGCCGGAGATCGATGCAAGGCTGGTGGATGGGACACCGCTGGCCATCCGAGATGAAGCGCGAAGAATTCGGATACAGTGCGGCGACAAATTCGGGTTTGGCATGAAGATGTTGGCGACGACGTTGGACGGCTGCGATGTGCTGCTGGGGAGGGATTGGCTGCAGCGCTTCAATCCGACGATCGACTGGACGACTGGGGCGTGCGTCGTGCGAGGATACGGAGGAAAGACGACGCTTCGAAAATGGATGGAGCCGGAGGGGTGACGACACGTGTCAACGCGGTCAACATGCAGCGTGCGATGAACAGCGGAGCTCAGACCTTCTTGGTGCACCTGTACGAGGTGGCAGCTTCCGAGAAAATCGCGGACATCGACACCCTCTGCGCAGCAGTCCCCGAGGAATTGGCGAGCATCATTCGGAAGTATCCCGAAATTTTCGCGGATGACCTCCCGGATGGCTTGCCCCCCCAACGACCTGAGGATCATCGGATCCAGCTGGAGCCAGGAGCGCAACCTACTGTACGGTCACAGTGGCGGCTCAGCCAACCAGAGCTCGCCAAGTTGGGGCACAGCTGGATTATCTGCTTGCCAAGGGCTTCATCCGGCCAAGCACGTCGCCGTATGCAGCGCCGATACTGTTCACGCCGAAGAAGGACGAGGGCCTACGAAAGTGCATTGATTATCGGGCGCTGAATCGGGTCACGATAAAATCGCGTTACCCGATCCCGCGAACTGACGATCTGCTGGATCAACTTCGCGGAGCTCGGTATTTTTCGAAGATCGACTTGCGAGGAGGCTACCACCAAATTCGCGTGTTCGCCGACGACTGCCCAAAGACCGCATTTCGCACACGCTACGGCAGCTACGAGTTCACAGTGATGCCGTTCGGTCTGACAAACGCGCCCTCGACGTTCCAGCTCACCATGAACGGGATTTTTCGGGACATGCTGGACAAAAAAGTCATCGTGTATCTAGACGACATTCTGGTGTACAGCGCGACAAAAGAGGACCATCTGCGGGATTTAGAGGAGGTGTTCCGGCGTTTACAGGGGCATCGGCTCATTACGAAGGGGTCTAAGTGCGAGTTCCTAAAGCCGGAGTTAGAGTTTTTAGGCCATGTGGTTTCTGGCGAAGGGATTAATGTCAAACATTATATGTTTATATGATTGTAGGCAGTAGTGGGTGATACCTTAGGGGGTACACTGGATTAGGGTTTCCTATTTGTATCCATCCTTCTGTTAGTACAGTCATTCCAGTCCGTTATTACTGACATGGTTTCAGAGCAGGTCCTTCGCTAGGACCGTTCTTAGGGCCCACCGTTACCTACATACCTACCTACCTACTGTGCGCCTCGTGCGCCTACGCGCCCTCGTGCGCCTCCTACCTACCGCGCGCGCGCAGCCCGCCAACCGCCCGCGCGCGACTCGATTTCTTTTTTTTTTAGCGCGCGTATCCCGCTACCCGCCCGCGCGCGGTCGATTTCGCTGCGCGCGCCCCGCTAGCCGCACGCGCGCGGCTGTTTTTCTTTACGCGCGGCCCCGCACGCTGCCCGCGCGCTGCCTGTGCGCCTCGCTGACGCGCCCGCTGCTGCAGCCGCCCGTCGCCCGCTCGCGCGCACCCCGCCGTGGCCCCGCAGGCCCGCAGCTCGCCGCCGCAGCTGCCGCACGCCCGTTGCCCGCAGCCGCCCGTCCGCCGACGCCGCTGCCGCCCGTGCACCGACGCCGCTGCCACCCGTGCGCTGCTGCCGCTGCTGCTTGCGCACCGCTCGCTGCTGCAGCCGCCCGTGCGCTGTCGGCGCTGCTGCCCGTGCGCATAAGCCGCTGCCGCCCGTGCGCCTTTGCAGCCGCCGCCCGCGAGTCGCCCGCTACCGCTAGTGCGCCGCAGGCCAGCAGCCGCTGCCGCTCGCGCACGCCCCGCAGGCCCGCAGCCCGCCGTCGCAGCGGCCGCCCGCCCGCAGCCGCTCGTCGCCTGCGCTTCTGCAGCCGCTGCCCGCGAGGCACTCGATCTCACTGCTGTTTCTTTTCTACCTACCGCGCACACTGCTACCCCTGCAGCTGCCACCAGTGCGCCGTTGCAGCTCCTGCTGCCACGCTTCCTACTACTACTGTTACTACTGCCACTACTACTACTGCTACTGTCACTATGGCTAGTCCGCCAGTTCTAGCTTTCGATGCCGAGGGCCGTCCAGTGAAGTTCGAAACCTGGCTCGATGACCTGCACCTGTTCCTACAGCTCACTGCCAAGGAAGATATCTCACTGTACGACCATGCCCTAGGCCATGCCGCTGCCCCTGACTCGTCTGCTGACAGCACTCTGCGTTCCCAGTGGCAGACCCGTGATGCGCACGCTCGCTTTGCTATTCGCAACTCCCTGCCGCTAGACGAGCGCGAGCACTTCGGCCAGTGCAAGACTGCTAAGGACCTCTACACCGCTGTAGTTGCCCGCTACTCCTCACCCGCTTCTGCCACGCTAGGCCGCCTCACTCTCCCCTACCTGTTCCCCGACCTAGCCTCCTTTCACACTGTCGCAGACCTCATCACCCACCTTAAGACTAGTGAGGCCCGCTTTCGCGCTGCTATGCCTGCCGAGTTTCTCACTAGCAACCCCCCCCCGCTCTGGATCACTCTCTACCACATCGTCACCCGCCTCCCTGACTCTCTGCGCGCAGTCAGGGACCACTTCCTCTCTCGCTCCCCCACTGAGCTCACTGTTGCCCTCCTCGAGAAGGAACTGCTTGCAGCTGAGGCGAGCATCGTCGCTGTAGGCACCTCTCGTGGCGACCCCCGCACCCCGTTCTTTGAGGGGTGTTCCCCTTCCCCCCTCCTCCCCTCTGTCGCCTCTGCTGCTGCTGTCGACCTTCTTGGTGCTGAGAAGGTCGGGACCGCGTCTGCTTCGAGCGGGCGCCGCAGGAACAAGGGGGGCAGGGGTGGGGGTGGTGGCGGAGGAGGTGGGGGTGGAGGCGGTGCGAGTGGAGGCGCGGCTGGGGAGACTGGTGGCGGCAGTGGGGGAGGAGACAGCAGCGGCGGGAGTGGTGGTGGAGGCGGCAGCGGAGGCGGAGGTGGTCGTGGCGGCGGCAGGGGTGGAGGTGGCCGGGGCGGCGGCGGTGGGGGTGGTGGTCGTGGAGGCACTGGCGGAGGGCAGAGTCAGCAGCCCGCCCCGACACTTCAGGCCGCCCGTGAGTGGTATGCGCAGCGTAGCGTTACCTGCACGTACGTCATTCGCACAGGTGACCGCAGCGGCCAGCAGTGTGGGAGGCCGCACCCCACGCAGCGCTGCTTCGCGCGCCTTAACGACGCGTGGCGCACTCAGTTTCCTGCTGCCACTGAGCTGCCGCGCTGGGCTGATCTGGAAAAGAGGGGTGTTGATATTTGGGCTTTAGACTTTGATGCTATTCTCACTGCCATGTATGCGATGTCTATTAGTGGAGAGGGTGCTCAGTACTTGCGTGTTCCGCCCGACCCGGGCATTCAGGCCAGTCCGGCTGCCGCTCTAGGTGCTAGTGCGTCTGCTCCCACAGGTCCTGGTGAGGCCGCTGCCCTAGGTGCTCGTGCGTCCGTGCCCCCTGGTACTGAGTCGACTGCAGCATTGCACACCTTCACACTGGACTCAGGTGCTTCTCGCTCCTTCTTTCGTGACCGCACTGTCCTTGAGCCACTCGCTCGGCCAGTTGCTGTCTCCCTTGCTGACCCCTCTGGGGGTCCGGTCATTGCGACCTCCTCCACTGTCCTTCCTTGTCCGGCGGTCCCGTCCGGCACGCTGTCAGGTCTCTACCTCCCCTCGTTCTCTACGAACTTGGTGGCAGGTAGTGCGCTCCAGGACGGAGGTGTTCACCAGTTCACCCCTACCTACGAGCGCGTGACACACTGCACGTGTGCTCGGACGGGTCGCCACCTGGCTACCTTCACTCGGGAGCCGGGGTCGGACCTGTACACACTGACCACTGAGTCCCCTTAGGTAGCTGCGTCTGCGTCTGCGTCAGGTCAGCTGTCCGCCCCCTGCTCGTGTCGCTCTCTGGCGCATGAGACTGTCCTTTGGCACCACCGCCTTGGTCACCCGTCTGTGCAGCGCCTTCGGGCTATGCACAAACGGGACCTTGTTGCTAGTCTTCCCAGGGTGCTCCCTCCCCTTCCCGACTCGCCTGCTCCTCCCTGTATTCCCTGTGTCGAGGGACGGCAGCGCGCCGCTCCTCACTCCTCCTCCTTTCCCCCGACGACTGCTCCCTTACAGACGCTCCACATGGACGTGTGGGGCCCAGCCCGCGTCCGTGGTCAGGGTCAGGAGAGGTACTTCCTGATTGTTGTTGACGACTTCTCGCGCTACACCACGGTCTTCCCCTTGCGCGCCAAGGGTGACGTCCCTGATGTCTTGATCCCTTGGATCCGCAGATCTCGTCTCCAGCTCAGTGAGCGTTTCCGCTCCGACTTCCCTGTCCTGCGTCTGCACTCTGACAGAGGTGGGGAGTTCTCCTCTGGCCTATTGGAGGCCTTCTGTCAGCAGGAGGGCATTGAGCAGTCGTACACGCTTCCGGCCTCTCCACAGCAGAATGGGGTTGCTGAGCGTCGCATTGGTCTGGTCATGGAGGTCGCTCGTACCTCCTTGAGCCATGCGGCTGCCCCCCATTTTCTGTGGCCGTTTGCAGTCCGATACGCTGCGCATCAGCTCAACCTCTGGCCCCGTGTCTCCTTGCCCGAGACTTCTCCGACACTGCGTTGGACGGGAGAGGCTGGCGATGCGTCGCGTTTTCGGGTCTGGGGATCCCGAGCTTTTGTCCGCGACACGTCCGCGGACAAGCTCTCCCGTCGCGCTGTCCCCTGCGTCTTCCTTGGCTTTGTCCCGGACGCCCCTGGCTGGCAGTTCTACCACCCCACCTCGCGTCGTGTCCTGGCCTCTCAGGACGTCACTTTTGACGAGTCCGTCCCCTACTACCGCCTCTTCCCCTACCGCACTGCCCCGCTCCCCCCCCCGCCTCTCTTCCTCGCTCCAGGTGCTGAGGTACCAGACCCCCTCCCCCCTCAGGGTGCCGCTCCCTCAGGTGTGTCCCAGGTAGACCCGGGTGAGCCTGTCGAGGTAGCTGTTGACTCTCGTCCTGCGTCTAGGGGTGCTGAGCCTGGGGGTGCTGTGTCTGGGGGTGCTGAGCCTGGGAGTGCTGATTCTGGGGGTGCGGAGCCTGGGGGTGCTGAGCCAGGAGGTGCGGAGCCTGGAGGTGCTGAGCCTGGGGGTGCTGAGTCTGGGGGTGCTGAGTCTGGGGGTGCTGAGCCTGTGCGTGCTACACCTGGAGGAGCCCTCTCCTCCCAGCAGCTGCAGGAGAGGTACCTCGAGTACTGCCGCCTCCGGAGAGGTGCTGCTGGAGCTCGTCCCGGTACTTCCCCTCCTACCCAGGAGCTCCCCCCCATTCAGCAGATCCGCGAGTGGTACACACGGCGCTGCAGTCTTCGGAGTGGTGCTCCTGGTGCTGCGGACCCTGGGGGTGGCGCTGCTGCTGGTGCTGAGGACCCGGACGTTGGAGCTGCTGCTGGTGCTGAGGACCCGGACGGTGGAGCTGCTGCTGGTGCTGAGGACCCGGACGGTGGAGCTGCTGCTGGTACTGAGGACTCGGACGGTGGAGCTGCTGCTGGAGCTGAGGACCCGAGCGGTGGCGCTGCTGCTGCTACTGAGGACCCGGGCGTTGGAGCTACTACTGGTACTGAGGACCCGGCCGGTGGAGCTGCTGCTGGTGCTGTGGACCCGGCCGCTGGAGTCTCCTCTGCTTCTGGAGACGCTGCGCGGCCGCGACCGTACTTCGTACCGCTCCTTCAGCAGGTTCTTGGGCAGGCTCCTCCTCCTTGTTCTCCTTCCTCTGTAGAGTGTCCTCTGCCTGTCCAGCCGCAGTCACAGTTCCCGCCTACCTCGCCTCTCCCTGCTCCCTCTCCGTACACTGGTCCCACAGGAGGTCTTACAGAGCGTCGTGAGCCTGAGTCTCGTCCTGCGTCGCCTGTTCGTCCTGCTCGCACTGGTCGTCGTGTCCGTCGTGAGCGTCCTCCTCCTGTCCCAGGCACTCACTACATGACTCTGCGTCCCTCTACTGCTCCTCAGCGTGTCCCTCTGCCGTCTCCTCCTGCGTCTTCTTTGCCTCACGTTCCGGACCCTGAGTCTGACCGGTACCGTGCTGAGCACCCTACTGTCACGCGTCTCCTCGCTACTGTTGTCACTGACCCTACCTTTGAGTCCTCGACTGCGTCTGCTCTGGTCGCTGAGTTGGTTGACTTTGCTGCTGCCTGTCGTCTAGACTACGCTGCTAGCCTTGTTGCTGAGTCTGAGTCTGAGTCTGTCTGTCCTCCGTCCGTCGGGGGTGAGTGTGCTCTTGGCACGGACGTCCTTGAGGACAGACAGGAGGAGTTCCAGTGTCTTGCTGCTGCTTTGCCCCGTCTCGTGTCCTTGCTAGTTGCCCCTGAGGGAGACCCGGATGCACCAGACATCCCGACCCCGCGCACTTACGCTGAGGCGATGGCGGGTCCCTACTCCTCTCAGTGGCAGACAGCCATGGACGCCGAGATGGCCTCCTGGAAGTCCACACGCACCTACGTCGACGAGGTTCCCCCTCCTGGGGCGAACATCGTCAGTGGCATGTGGATTTTCAGGGTGAAGCGGCCGCCGGGTTCTCCGCCTGTCTTCAAGGCGCGTTACGTGGCTCGAGGCTTCAGTCAGCGAGAGGGAGTTGATTTCTTCCAGACCTTCTCCCCCACCCCGAAGATGACTACTCTTCGGGTGCTGCTGCACATAGCCGCTCACCGCGACTACGAGCTTCACTCACTTGACTTCAGCACTGCTTTCTTGCAGGGCAGCCTGCACGAGGAGATCTGGCTGCGCCGCCCACCTGGCTTCACTGGGTCGTTTCCTCCTGGTACCCAGTGGAGGCTTCAGCGGCTGGTCTACGGTCTCCGCCAGGCTCCGCGTGAGTGGCACGACACACTGAGGACTACACTTGCGGCTCTTGGGTTCGCGCCTTCTACAGCTGACCCGTCGCTGTTCCTGCGCACCGACACTTCGCTGCCGCCGTTCTACATCCTCGTGTACGTCGACGACTTGGTCTTTGCCACTGCTGACACTGCAGGACTCGCCTACGTGAAGTCAGAGCTGCAGAGGAGACACACGTGCACAGACCTGGGTGAGCTGACAAGCTATCTTGGCTTGCGGATCACCCGGGACAGAGCACGGCGCACCATCACCCTGACTCAGTCACACATGGTGCAGCAGGTTCTCCAGCGCTTCGGCTTCACGTACTCCTCGCCTCAGTCCACTCCTCTGCCTACCGGTCACTCGCTCTCAGCTCTGCCTTCGGATGAGTCCGTAGAGCCGAGTGGCCCGTATCCAGAGCTTGTGGGCTGCCTCATGTACCTGATGACCTGCACTCGACCTGACCTTGCATACCCTCTTAGCATCCTTGCACGCTATGTCGCTCCTGGCCGTCACAGGAAGGAGCACATGGATGCCGCTAAGAGGGTGTTGCGCTACTTGTGCAGTACGTCGGGCATGGGGCTTGTGCTTGGAGGGCGAGACTGAGTTGTTCTCACAGGGCACTCAGACGCTTCTTGGGCAGACGACCAGGCCACTCAGCGGTCGTCTCAGGGTTACACCTTCAGCCTTGGCTCTGGCTCAGTTTCTTGGCGCTCTACACGCTCTTCTTCTGTTCTCGGCTCTAGTTGCGAGGCTGAGATCTACGCTACAGCCATGGCTGCCCAGGAGCTACGCTGGCTGACCTACCTGCTGACCGACCTCGGAGAGCCGCCTCGTTCTCCTCCAGTCATGTACGTCGACAACAAGGCTGCGGTACTTCCTTGCTCGTGAGCTGCAGCAGCGCGGTCAGCTTTGTATTCGCTACGTGGCCACTGAGGCCAACACTGCTGATGTGTTCACCAAGGCGCTTCAGCCTCGTGACCATCAGCGCTTCTGCACTCTACTAGGCCTTGTGCCTACTGGACCTCACTTACTTACCTCTTGACTTTGCTTGTACTGTGATCACTATATATATCTATACCTGCATGTTTACTCTTGCTAGGTTGTGATCACTGTATCTCTTGCTCTGTTATAAACCTGCATGTGAACTGGTCTTGTGACCACTAGCTTGTGCTCGGAATTTGTGTGGAATCCTCGAGATCCACCCTGAGCTTGTTGTTGCCTTGCTTTGCCTTGACTGGTCTTGTGACCCCTAGGTCTCCCCCACTTTGCCTATGGGGGTGTGTCAAACATTATATGTTTATATGATTGTAGGCAGTAGTGGGTGATACCTTAGGGGGTACACTGGATTAGGGTTTCCTATTTGTATCCATCCTTCTGTTAGTACAGTCATTCCAGTCCGTTATTACTGACAATTAAGATTGACCCGCGTAAAGTGGACGCCATCGTTAAGTGGAAGCCGCCTACTAATATCCCTGAGTTGCAAAGCTTTTTGGGGTTTGTTAACTACGTTCGTCGTTTTGTACCTAATATGGCAGGGATAACCAAGCCGCTAACCGACCTGCTGCACCACGACAGTGATTTTCGGTGGGGGGAGAGGGAGCAGTCCGCCTTCGACGCCCTCAAAAACATTTTGAAGTCACCCCCTGTCCTCCGCCTCGCCGACCCATCTCGACCGTTCGAAGTCGTCACGGACGCCAGCGATTTCGCCGTCGGCGCCGTCCTGCTACAGGACTTCGGCCAAGGGCTGCAACCCATCGCCTACGAATCACGCAAGATGCAGCCACCCGAGCGCAACTACCCAGTCCACGACAAGGAGATGCTGGCCATCGTCCATGCATTCCGCGTCTGGCGCTGCTACCTCACGGGAGCCGACGTGACTATTCGAACCGACCACAAATCGCTACAGTACTTGCGCACACAACCAACACTCAACCCGCGACAAATCCGGTGGCTGGACTTCCTCGAGTCCAACTTTCGGTACAACATCACGTACAAAAAGGGCGCCAACAACATCGCCGACGCCCTCACCCGACCATCCATGCAAAACGCGGCGGTACTAATCGCCCACACCAACCCGATGCTGACGGGACTATTCACCCACGGCTACAAGATCGACCGGTTTTTTTCGGAACCCGCAACAACAGGCTGCTACACCGCACGGTAAATACTACCTAAAAGCCGGTACGAACCGGATTTGGGTACCAGCATACCAGCCTTTACGGGAGCTGCTGACGCAGGAGGTTCACGACTCCAACCTTTCCGGGCATTTCGGCACCGACAAAACACTGAAGCTGCTGCAGCGGAATTATTACTGGCCGGACATGCTCACCGATGTGCAGCGCTACGTGTCAACCTGCCCGACCTGCCAAGCAATGAAGTCGTCGCGACAACGGCCGGCTGGACTGCTGCAACCCCTCGAGCCACCCGAACGACCGTGGCAACAAGTGACGATGGACTTCGTCACGGGGCTACCAGCTGGCGCGAGTGGCAACGACTCGGTGCTGGTCGTCGTCGATCGCCTGACGAAAATGGCGCATTTCGCACCATGCCGAACGACGATCACAGCCGAAGAGATAGTTAAACTGTGTCAGAATCCCAGTCACTAACCACTGGGATAAAAGGGCTTGTTTGTGTAGCGGGTGAGTGCGCCCATAACCCCCCAGGCCAACGTGCCTGTAACCCTTCCCTAGGATCATCGGGGATCACCAGTGGACCTCTGACACCCCCCCGCACTGGGATGCCCGAGGTGCACACACCGGGATTCGAACCCGAGACCTTCGCTCTGATACCATGTCAGAATCCCAGTCACTAACTACTTGGATTAAAGGGCTTGTTTGTGTAGCGGGTGAGTGCGCCCATAACCCCCCAGGCCAACGTGCTTGTAACCCTTCCCTAGGATCATCGGGGATCACCAGTGGACCTCTGACAAACTGTTCATCTCCACCGTCGTACGCCTACACGGGTTACCTTCGGCGATCATCAGCGATCGAGATCCGAAATTTACGTCGAAGTTCTGGCAGGAGACGTGGGCACAGTACGGTACCCGCCTGCAGTTTTCGTCGTCATACCACCCGCAAACCGACGGACAGACGGAACGGACAAATCAGACCATGGAGCAACTGATTCGCACCAACTGCCCAGATATCCACAAGTGGGAGGACTCGCTGCCGACGTTAGAATTCGCGTACAACAACGCCCCTTCGGCCACGACTCGACAATCGCCTTTCTTCCTAAATTACGGGATAGACCCCGTGGTACCCTCTTCAACGACTGTGGACAACCTGGTGCCACGCTCGCAGCAATTTGTCACGGAGCTGCAGACCGTCCGCACGAAAGCCGCTGATTTTATTCGAAGGGCTAATACCACAGCCAGCCGCCAGGCGGACAAGCATCGACGGAATTTACCCTTCCACGCAGGACAGGTTGTGCTCTTGGACACCAAAAATCTTCGCCTGCCGCAGCCCGCGAAATTACGGCCCCGATACGTGGGACCATTTCGGATCATCCAGATGGTGACACCTGTCACCGCGAAGCTGCTGCTGCCCGGCGATTGGAAAACGAATTCATGACGCCTTCCACGTCAGCCTGCTGCGTCATTACGAACAGCCGCAGTCGCCAGCTGTTGCTCGGCCAACCATCGCGCCGACCACCCGTCCAGTAGCAGAACCCACGCTGGAACCTTGGAAGATTCTCAACCATCGCGTGGACGTGACCGCCGCCGGCCGCTCGGTGAAATTCCTGCTTCGCTGGAAAGAACGCACGAGCGAGGACGACACGTATGTCCCCGATGACTCGCTACTGGGACATCCGGTTGTGGATGCTTACCTGGCCCGCCGAGGTGCCTTGGATATTCACCACCTTTCTTAAATGGGGGGGTAGTGTAAGGATATTTTCGGATTCCTTACTGGGTCACTCTGTACGCGTACAACCCCGACTTTCGGAAAACCAGGCTCGGTCCGCCGACCTCGCCTTCCGAGCCACTACCGCGTCGCCTTCGGGTTTCCCAACCCCGAACCTGCACCCAACCATCTCGCGACCCCGCGACCTCGGCCTAGCTAGCCTTGCTATATTGTGCCTAGGCCTCGTTGTTCATTCAGACGTTGTAATCACTTCCGCGTTATTGAATTCTGCGCACTCTTTCATTCACAACTCATAACAGGTGCATTCAAAACCACGAAGGGTGACCAGCAATTTCTCACTCAAGTGGTTATTGTACCGTATGGCCCCGGATATAAGCGCAGGCCTATTAAAAGCGCATGCGCTTGTATCTGGAGCAATGCGCTTATGGAAAATCCTCAACTATAAGCGCACCCCTTGGAAAATCGTGACTTATTACAAGCACACCCTTAAATTAAAAAAAAATGTTATTTTAAACAACCTAGCCTACATTTCTAAACTTTTCATTACCAAAAACATCACATACACGAGGGGTCTCCGCTGTCTAGCCCTACACACATTTCAACCTGCCTAGTCTACCCTACGGCCTATTCTTCCTCCTCGTCCGACCCAGGCTCTGTGGAGTTGTTGGCCCAGAACCCATCTGCTTGGACGTCGTCGTCTACCTCTACCTCATGGGACAGCTGGCCTCTGCGGTGCGCCATGACCAGGTTATCTTCGCTCCCGTCAAGGGCGTCGCTGATGCCGCACGCGAGGAAGGCTTTCTTGATCAGGTCGGCGGGCACAGCCTTCCACGCCCGTGAAATCCACTTGAGCACCACCTCCGGGGGTGGTTTTTTTATGTTCCCTGCATCACACGGAAGGGGGCGGGGGATACATGAGTCCATAAACAGCCATACAAGCACAAGATGAGGAGACGGGAGGACATGTCGTCACTCACCTGCCGGCGCCAGGATGTTCATGCCGTCCTGCTCAAACCAATTCTGGTACTACTGACGAATGCTTGCTTTGAAGCTTTTGTTGACCGACACATCGAGCGGCTGCAGGTCTGCCGTGTGTCAGAATCCCAGTCACTAACCACTGGGATAAAAGGGCTTGTTTATATAGCGGGTGAGTGCGCCCATAACCCCCCAGGCCAACATGCCTGTAACCCTTCCCTAGGATCAATCAGGGATCACCAGTGGCACTCTGACACCCCCCCGCACTGGGATGCCCGAAGTGCACACACCGGGATTCGAACCCGAGACCTTCGCTCTGATACCATGTCAGAATCCCAGTCACTAACCACTGGGATAAAAAGGCTTGTTTATATAGCGGGTGAGTGCGCCCATAACCCCCCAGGCCAACATGCCTGTAACCCTTCCCTAGGATCAATCGGGGATCACCAGTGGCACTCTGACACCGTGCATCCCGCCGGGATGATCGCAGGCACGATGTTGAGCGCCGCGAATCTCGACTTGACCTCGGGTGTCAGGTGACTGCGGTAGGAGTCGAGCACCAGCATGGCGCTACGACTCTGCAGGCCGAATTTCGTCTTGAGGAAGGGCACCCCGCCCACATTGAGCCACTCGATGACGCCCGCGGCCTCCATCCACCCGTTCGCTTGGCAGCCGACCACAACATCTGCACGTAGATAACCGACGAGTTAGAACCACTCTGTTAATACCGTCAAAAGCAAGAGCGACATCATCTTACCATTCGGGAAGTCTCCCTTGGGGAGTGTCTTGCGCTTGAAAAACACCCACGGCTTCAGCTTCTCGCCCGTCGCCGTGCACGCAAGCATCACGGTGACTCTCTCCTTCTGATACCCACCGCTGCGGATGGGCATCGACTTCACGCCCGTCTGCTCCATGGTGGTCGTCGCCGGCATCTCCAACCACAGCGGTGTCTGGTCGGCGTTGATGATGTAGCGGTTGTCAATGTCGTATTCATGCCGGGCGTCTCGAACGTACTGCCAGAACTCCTTGCACTGTTCCTCCACGTCTGTGAACAGGGGGGGAAGGACAGAGTAAGCCGGATTAGTAAGGCGCACATGAGACATGCAACAAAGAACAAAATCATAACCTGTTTTCATGTCGAATTCAACGACAAACGAACCACTTACGCTCCTGTGTTTTCTGCGCCACCTTTGTTTTCATGCGCATGCTGAGGTTCCACCGCTTGCGGAAGCGCTCCGTCCACCGCTGACTGCCCTTCGACTTGACGTCAGGGAACAGCACCTTCATCACTTCTTTCAACCACTCTTGCAGCCGACTGACCGAAACCGCAACTCCGCGGCGTCGCCCGTCGAGGAGTTGTGCGTATACCTTCAACTCCATAGGTCGGTACCAAGACGACCTCCCGTGGCCATGAAGTCGCATCCGTGCGTCGTGTGCAGCCTTGAGCGCATTTGCCTGGTTCTTCCACTCCGTCAGGCATTTTCGATGTATGCCGGACTCCCGCGCCACTTCGTTAACCGATGCCGCAATCTCGAGCCGTACGAGCCACTTCAATTTCTCCTGGGCGGTGTAGGACTTCCGCTTATGTCGCGTCAGCTTGTGCTTGGGGGAAGGGGGGCGGGCATCTCGGTTCTCGGAAGACGGGTGGGGGCGTTTTTTGTTAACGGGCGGATACGTCGGTATCGGCATCTTTGCACGTGGTGCGTCGCGCCACCAGGACTCCACATCGTCATCGGCAGTTGTGTCACAGTCTGGGAACACGTCGTCCTCGTCACCCACTGCACCGTCACCTCCAGCTTCGCCGGCGCCGCTGTCATGTTTGTTGGCGGCCACATCATCGTCGGCGCCCACAGCCGACTCATCCCACGCGCAGGCTTCTGGTTTTCCCCACCGTGGTGCAGGCGCCGGAGCTTGGATGCACTTATCGGGGGCCTTGGGTGTGTCCGCTTCAGCCAACCACTCGTCGAACGTCGCTGGTAAATACAGCTGCAGCACAAGCCGTTGGTGAGCACCTACCGTAACCGAATCAGGCGGATTCGGAGGAGCGGGAGGTGCGAGAGGAGCAGGAGGAGTAGGTGGAGAAGGAGGCGCAGGAGGCGCAGGAGGAGCAGGGGGTGCAGGGGGATCCGGTGGCACAGGAGGCGATGGTGGCTCACGGGTATACCACCCGTCCTCGGTAAATGGCCATGTGCGGCGTGGTTTTTTCTTGAAGAGGAAGTGAGTCCCATTGAATTCCGCCATGGCTTTGCCTGCCAGGCTGGCTAGACTGGAAACTGAATGGAAAAAATGAAGACGATGGTGCAGAAATGGGCAACGACGGGGACCCCTGCTGGTTGGCGGCTCGGGGTCCTCGTCGATGACAGGCAGGAAACCCCCGTCTACCCCCGTAGAGGAACCTGCGTGGCAGCATATACGCTGTGCTGGCAGGGAATCTTCCCCACCCTTCGAGATGGTTCTGCCCGATTGCACATGCCACGCAGCGCATGCGGCTGTGATTGGGCCGCACGGCAACATCCTCGTCACGGCTGTCATGTTCGATGGTTCCAGACAAGTTTGTGCGGTGGGAAACCGAACCGCAGCTATTTCTACCTGAAAACCATGTACGATCCCACTTGGTGCATGGTCGGTTAAATTCGTCTTATTGTGAGCTTCATTTTGGTATGTTAAAAAGTGAATTCCATTTTTTTCCCTTATACAAGCGCATGCGCTTATAAATCTGACTCAATAATAAGCGCACCCCCCCAAAAAACCATGTTTTATTATAAGCGCAGATGCGCTTATATCCGGGGTATTACGGTATTGCATTCATTAGGCAAAGGTACAATCACATATACGGCAGAGTGTGGTTAAAGCTAATGATGATCTGGATTTTGGCCTGGAGGGCTACGATGCAAGTGAATGTAACCCACAGAGGACCCCGTCTACTTGAAACCACTGTCTATGGGAAGGAACACACGCACATGCTGCTCCGCCTCTCCTGCTTTCTCTCAGGCTATCCTCCTATTTCACTATTGGACGCCACAAGAAACTTCCCCCTAAGGGGTTACGGTTGTGTATTGGTTCCATTTTGCACAGCACATGTGCTAGCTCCTCCTACACCGTATGCACCGCCGACTCCACCTGCTCCACCCGCCCCCCTTGCTCCTTCTTTGTCGACTGTCCTGCAAGTCTCTACCCGCGTTCTAGTATACATAAACTACGATGTCCTTGAATCATTGTCCACAAGCTGCTCCTGAACCCTACCCCTTTAAGCACGTGGATGTTGAATAGCTTTCACCCCTCGATCCTCAGGTTGCGAAGGGCAAGCGACGTGCAGATGCCGAAGACCCTTTATGTTATGGCGTGTGGGTCGAAGACACCACAAAATATGCCGATGAATGGTGGAACATCAAGGCTGGCGGCTCTGATGTAGAAGGGTGGCGTGACAGAGATCCCAAAGATGATGAGGAGGCGAATCTGGGTCATGCCAACTGTCGAAATATGACTTAAATATTTTATAACTGCTTGTAGTTGTAGTGTAGGCATTATGCTTTTCTGCTTGTGGTGCACCACTCCTTGCATGTTTCTCATCTATTTGTACTTGCAATTCTATAGTGCATCCCCCTTTTGCTTGGTCAATCCTCTCGACACTTTCTTGCCTAGCCTAAACCCTAGGCTCCTTGTTTTTAAGTCATGAAGCTATTCAGACATGGTGTTGAGCACATTGATCCTGGGCCCACCGTTAGCTTCCACAAAATGAGCTACTCTGCTGCCCGTCGCGCGCCCCGGGCACGCGTCAGTTTTCTGCTCGTCGCGTGCCCCGAGCGCGCTTCGATTTTCTGCGCGTCGCGTGCCCCGGGGCGTGCGACGGTTTCCTGCCCGTCGTGCGCCCCGAGCGCGCGACGGTTTCCTGCCGGTCGTGTATCCCGGGATGCGCGACGGTTTCAGCCTGGCTGCATGCCCTGCCGTCGCCCGCGCAGCTCCCCCTCCCCCCCCCCCCCCACCCTCCCCCCGCCCCCCCCTTCTCCTCCATCTCCCCACTGCGCGTGCAGCAGTGGGGGGAAGGGTATGGGGGTGGCGGGTGTGAGTAATCAGCTGCCGCCCCTCCTCCTCTCTCTCCCACTGCCGTACATGCCGCTGTGTGGGGGGGAAGGGCCTGTGGGAGACGAGGGAGTGGAGGTAGGGATGCCGAGGGGTGTGAAAGGGATTTTGGGAAAATGTGGAAGGTTGAAAGGGGGTGGCCGCCGTGAAGACAACAGCTCTAGTCGCTCGTGAGCCAGTTGCTCCAGTCGCCCGTGAGCCAGTTATCCTAGTCGCCCGTGAGCCCATTGCTCCAGTCGCCCGTGAGTTGTTTCCTCCTACCGCTCGTCTAGCCGCAAAGCCAGTTACTCCAGTTGCCCGAGTGCCAGTTGCTGCAATTGCCAGTGTGCCAGTTGCTCCAGTTGCCAGTGTGCCAGTTGCTCCAGTTGCCCGTGTGCCAGTTGCTCCAGTTGCGCCGTGTGCCAGCAGCTTCAGCCGCCGCCTACGATCTCCTCTCCTCTCTTGGTCCCTCCTCCTCACTTGTCGTGTGCTTCTTCCGCTGCGGCCTGTCTGGTGTACCCCATTATGGAGGCGTTAACTACACTTCTTCCTACAAGCAATTATGGGGGCATGTCGAAATATGTCTTACATATATTATAACTGCTTGTAGTTGTAGTGTAGGCATTATGCTTTCTTGCTTGTGGTGCACCACTCCTTGCATGTTTCTCATCTATTTGTACTCACAACTCTATGTTGCATCCCCCTTTTGCTTGGTCAATCCTCTCGACACTCTCTTGCCTAACATAAACCCTAGGCTCCTTGTTCTAAGTTATGAAGCTATTCTGACACATGCCAACATCAACGAAGCGAAGGCCGCGTATACAGTTATGAGAGTTGGTTGACATGAGCGAAGTCAAGGAAGAAGAGATGTGCGGGGCGCCGGAAGGCACCACTGAGAATATTGCAACCGCAGGACCCATCCCGAGTTTGCAGTCTCGTAAGGACCTGCCCCACCAAGCAAGTGTTTAGCCTTGTAATGCCATCTCTAGTGGACTCGGGAGTCTTACATTGCGTTCCTTGCGATCTGTAGCATCTGCGCATTTGCAGAGAAAAACAACAAGAGTTTTACTAGGAAAGGATAAAATACACAATGAACAAGCAATGGCAGGAATGACTGCATCAGTTTGATAGCGCACAGGCGGATCGACTGCCAGTGCGACAAAGTTCGTCGACCCGACAACGTTGCAAGTCAGCGGCTCACCAACGCACCTCATGAACGACTTGCCAACGTTGCCGACGGAGGCTTGCCAATGTTGCACAAGAGCAGCTTGCCAATGCTGCAAAAGAGCGGTCTTCCAGCTTTGCATCCGCATGTGATTGTGCGCATGCGCGCGCACCTACTCTGCACATGATTGCAGATAGTTACGCATGATGTGCACCGTCGCACATTGCACAGGTGCCAAGTCGGCCACGTGCCGACGGTTGAGCCTGACAAGCTACATTGACCACGTGCTACCACATTGATCAACTTTGCCACAGCAGCCTCGACGACGTTCGCACACCCCTGAAGAACCTCGTCGAGCAGATAACTCAGATGACCAGGTAAAGTCCCTGGTGCCCTCTAGGTTCATAACATTCGTCTTCGTAGGTCGGCACCACATTTCCCTCCCCTACGCGCACTGGCAGAAAGGTGTCGATGAGCGCACAAACCGCAAGCGCTACTGAAGCAGTCGAAGCAATGCATCACGCCGGACGAGTGTACAATCTCATGTCAACCACCGCCATCACTGGCAATCTGTCCCCGCACATGAAGTGGACGGGGACCAAGGGTGACACTTCCATGCTCCATCTATGGGGATGCTTGGTGCAATACCGCCCGTCGACTTCAACCATTGGCAAATTCGTAAGCCACATGCGCTCGGGAATCCATCTCGGCATCAGCTACGAATACAAGGCATGGATCATACTGAATCTGCCCAGCCAAAAGATAACGAACGTGCGCGACGTTATCTTCTACGGACGGCCCAACCTCGCTCATTTTCGCGAAGACGAGCGAACGAACGCGAATCGCGTTTAAACATCGATGGGCACAGCTACGCCACGCCGGAGGACGAAGCTACTGCAGCGATCCTGAAGCAGGACAACACCGGGGAATTCGCAAGAGTCGAGTGTAACGGCAGTGACCACGACGATGAGGAACCGTCAGGGGGAGAAGCCGGCAAAGCAGGAGGAATCAGTGGAGCAGGGGCAAGCAGCAGAGATACCGCACTGCCACCGCCACATGAGCCAGAGATGACGATGACGTGAGAAGGTTATTCCCCAGCATCGCCACGACAACACAGTCCGCTGATGGTCACAAGGCTGAAGCGCCTTGGTGAATACATCAGCAGTGTTGGCCTCAGTGGCCACGTAACGCAGACGAAGCTGGCCGCGCTGCTGCAGCTCTCGAGCAAGGAAGTACCGTAGGGCGATGTGCTTCGTTCTGTGCTCCAGTCTGTGCTCCTCACACAAGGCAATGGCAGCCTTGTTGTCGACGTACAGCACTGGAGGAGAACGAGGCCGCTCTCCCAAGTCGGTCAGCAGGTAGGTCAGCCAGCGGAGCTCCTGGGCCGCCATGGCTGTGGCGTAGATCTCAGCCTCACAACTGGAGCTGAGAACAGAAGAAGAGCGTGTAGAACGCCAAGAAACTGAGCCAGAGCCAAGGCTGAAGGTGTAACCCTGAGACGACCGCTGAGTGGCCTGGTCGTCCGCCCAAGAAGCGTCTGAGTGTCCAGTGAGTACAACTCGGTCTCGCCCTCCAAGCACTAGCCCCATGCCCGACGTACTGCACAAGTAGCGCAACACCCTCTTAGCGGCATCCATGTGCTCCTTCCTGTGACGGCCAGGAGCGACATAGTGTGCAAGGATGCTAAGAGGGTATGCCAGGTCAGGTCGAGTGCAGGTCATCAGGTACATGAGGCAGCCCACAAGCTCTGGATACGGGCCACTCGGCTCTACGGACTCATCCGAAGGCAGAGCTGAGAGCGAGTGACCGGTAGGCAGAGGAGTGGACTGAGGCGAGGAGTACGTGAAGCGGAAGCGCTGAAGGATCTGCTGCACCATGTGTGACTGAGTCAAGGTGATGGTGCGCCGTGCTCTGTCCCGGGTGATCCGCAAGCCAAGATAGCTTGTCAGTTCACCCAGGTCTGTGCACGTGTGTCTCCTCTGCAGCTCCGACTTCACGTGGGCGAGTGCCGCAGTGTCAGCAGTGGCAAAGACCAAGTCGTCGACGTACACGAGGATGTAGAACGGCGGCAGCGAGGTGTCGGTGCGTAGAAACAGCGACGGGTCAGCAGTAGAGGGAGCAAACCCAAGAGCCGCAAGTGTCGTCCTCAGTGTGTCGTGCCACTCACGTGGCGCCTGGCGGAGACCGTAGACCGGCCGCTGGAGCCTCCACTGGGTACCAGGAGGAACCGACCCAGTGAAGCCAGGAGGGCGGCGCAGCCAGATCTCCTCGTGCAGGCTGCCCTGTAAGAAAGCAGTGCTGAAGTCAAGTGAGTGAAGCTCGTAGTCGCGCTGAGCGGCTATGTGTAGCAGCACCCGAAGAGTGGTCATCTTCGGGGTGGGGGAGAAGGTCTGGAAGAAGTCTACTCCCTCTCGCTGACTGAAGCCTCGAGCAACATAGCGCGCCTTGAAGACAGGAGGAGAACCCGGCGGCCGCTTCACCCTGAAAATCCACATGCCACTGACGATGTTCGCCCCAGGTGGGGGAACCTCGTCGACGTAGGTGCCTGTGGACTTCCAGGAAGCCATCTCTGCGTCCATGGCTGTCTGCCACTGAGAGGAGTAGGGACCCGCCATCGCCTCAGCGTAAGAGCGCGGGGTCGGGATGTCTGGTGCATCCGGGTCTCCCTCAGGGGCAACTAGCATGGACACGAGATGGGGCAAAGCAGCAGCAAAGCACTGGAACTCCTCCTGTCTGTCCTCAAGGACGTCCGTGCCAAGAGCACACTCACCCCCGACGGACGGAGGACAGACAGACTCAGACTCAGCAACAAGGCTAGCGGCGTAGTCTAGACGACACCGGGCAGCAAAGTCTATCAACTCAGCGACCAGAGCAGACGCAGCAGAGGACTCAAAGGTAGGGTCAGTGACAACAGTGGCGAGAAGACGGGTGACAGTGGGACTGGCAGCACGACGGGAGTCAGACTACAGGTCAGGAAGAGTAGGAAGAGAGGACGCAGGAGGAGACGGCAGCGGGACACGCTGAGGAGCAGTGGAGGGACGCAGAGTCATGTAGTGAGTGCCAGGGACAGGAGGAGGACGCTCACGTGGGACACGACGACCAGTGCGAGCAGTACGAACAGGCGACGCAGGACGAGACTCAGGCTCACGACGCTCTGTAAGACCTCCTGTGGGACCAGTGTAAGGAGAGGGACCAGGGAGAGGCGAGGCAGGCGGTAACTGTGACTGCGACTGGACAGGCGGAGGACACTCTACGGAGGGAGGAGGACAAGGAGGAGGAGCCTGACCAAGAACCTGCTGAAGGAGCGGTACGAAGTACGGTCGCGGCCGTGCAGCGTCTCCAGAACCAGCAGAGACACCAGCGCCAGGGTCCTCAGTACCAGTAGCAGCTCCACTACCCGGGTCCGCAGCACCAGCAGCAGCTCCACCGCGCGGGTCCTCAGCACCAGCAGCAGCTCCACCGCTCGAGTCCTCAGCACCAGCAGCAGCTCCACTGCTCGGGTCCTCAGCACCAGCAGCAGCTCCAACGCCCGGGTCCTCAGCACCAGCAGCAGCTCCACCGCTCAGGTCCTCAGCACCAGCAGCAGCTCCACCGCTCGGGTCCTCAGTACCAGCAGCAGCTCCAACGCCCGGGTCCTCAGCACCAGCAGCAGCGCCACCCTCAGGGTCCGCAGCACCAGGAGCTCCACTCCGAAGACTGCAGCGCCGCGTGTACCACTCTCGGATCTGCTGAAGGGAGGGGAGCTCCTGGGTAGGAGGGGAAGTACTAGTACTGGCTCCAGCAGCACCTCTCCGGAGGCGGCAGTACTGTAGGTACCTCTCCTGCAGCTGCTGGGAGGAGAGGGCTCCTCCAGGTGTAGCACGCTCAGGCTCAGCACCTCCAGACGCAGCACCCCCAGACTCAGCACCCCCAGGCTCAGCACCTCCAGACTCCGCACCTCCAGGCTCCGCACCTCCAGGCTCCGCACCTCCAGGCTCCGCACCCCCAGACTCAGCACTCCCAGGCTCAGCACCCCCAGACGCAGCACCCCCAGGCTCAGCACCCCCAGGCTCCGCACCCCCAGGCTCAGTACCCCTAGCAGGACGAGAGTCAACAGCTACCTCGACAGGCTCACCCGGGTCTACCTGAGACACACCTGAGGGAGCGGCACCCTGAGGGGGGAGGGGGTCTGGTACCTCAGCACCTGGAGCGAGGAAGAGAGGCGGGGGGGGGAGTGGGGCAGTGCGGTAGGGGAAGAGGCGGTAGTAGGGGACGGACTCGTCAAAAGAGACGTCCTGAGAGGCCAGGACACGACGCGAGGTGGCGTGGTAGAACTGCCAACCAGGGGCGTCCGGGACAAAGCCAAGGAAGACACAGGGGACAGCGCGACGGGAGAGCTTGTCCGCAGACGTGTCGCGAACAAAAGCTCGGGATCCCCAGACCCGAAAACGCGACGCATCGCCAGCCTCTCCCGTCCAACGCAGTGTCGGAGAAGTCTCCGGGAGGGAGACTCGGGGCCAGAGGTTGAGCTGATGTGCAGCGTATCGGACTGCAAACGGCCACAGAAAGTGGGGGGCAGCCGCATGAACCAGGGAGGTACGAGCGACCTCCATGACCAAGCCAATGCGGCGCTCAGCAACCCCATTCTGCTGTGGAGAGGCCGGAAGCGTGAACGACTGCTCAATGCCCTCCTGCTGACAGAAGGCCTCCAAGAGGCCGGAGGAAAACTCTCCACCTCTGTCAGAGTGCAGACGCAGGACAGGGAAGTCGGAGTGGAAACGCTTGCTGAGCTGGAGACGAGATCTGCGGATCCAAGGGATCAAGACATCAGGGACCTCACCCTTGGTGCGCAAGGGGAAGACCGTGGTGTAGCGCGAGAAGTCGTCAACAACAATCAGGAAGTACCTCTCCTGACCCTGTCCACGGACGCGGGCTGGGCCCCACACGTCCAAGTGGAGCGTCTGCAAGGGAGCAGTCGTCGGGGGAAACGAGGAGGAGTGAGGAGCGGCGCGCTGCCGTCCCTCGACACAGGGAAGACAGGGAGGAGCAGGCGAGGGTGGGAGGGGAGGGAGAACCCTGGGAAGACCAGCAACAAGGTCCCGTTTGTGCATGGCCCGAAGGCGCTGCACAGACGGGTGACCAAGGCGGTGGTGCCAGAGGACAGTCTCATGCGCCAGAGAGCGACACGAGCAGGGGGCGGACAGCTGACCTGACGCAGACGCAGACGCAGCTACCTGAGGGGACTCAGTGGTCAGTGTGTACAGGTCCGACCCCGGCTGTCGAGTGAAGGTAGCCAGGTGGCGACCCGTCCGAGCACACGTGCAGTGTGTCACGCGCTCGTAGGCAGGGGTGAACTGGTGAACACCCCCGTCCTGGAGCGCACGACCTGCCACCAAGTTCGTAGAGAACGAGGGGAGGTAGAGACCTGACAGTGTGCCTGACGGGACCGCAGGACAAGGAAGGACAGTGGAGGAGGTCGCAATGACCGGACCCCCAGAGGGGTCAGCGAGGGAGACAGCAACTGGCCGAGCGAGTGGCTCAAGGACAGTGCGGTCACGAAAGAAACAGCGAGAAGCACCTGAGTCCAGTGTGAAGGTGTGCAGTGCTGCAGTCGACTCAGTACCAGGGGGCACAGACTCACGAGCACCTAGAGCAGCAGCCTCACCAGGACCTGGGGCAGCAGACTCACTAGCACCTGGAGGGGCAGTCGGACTGGTCAGAATGCCCGGGTCGGGCGGAACACGCAAGTACTGAGCACCCTCTGCACTCGTAAACATCGCATACATGGCAGTGAGAATAGCATCAAAGTCTAGAGCCCAGATATCAACTCCCTTCCTCTCCAGATCAGCCCAGCGGGGCAGCTCAGTGGCATCAGGAAACTGGACGCGCCAAGCGTCGGTAAGGCGCGAGAAACAGCGCTGCGTGGGGTGTGGCCTCCCACACGTCTGGCCAGTGCGGTCACCAGTGCGGATGACGTACGTGCAGGTAAAGCCACCCGCCCCCCCCCGCTGCGAATACCACTCACGTGCCTCCTGGAGCGACGGGGCGTGCTGCTGGCTCTGGCCACCGCCAGCGCCTCCACGACCACCACCGCCGCCGCCACCGCCTCGGCCACCTTCGCCCCTGCCACCGCTCCCGCCGCTGCTGTCACCACCCCCACTGCCGCCACTAGCCTCTCCAGCCCCACCTCCACTCCCACCGCCTCCACCCCCGCCTCCCCCGCCGCCACCTCCACCCTTGCCCCCCTTGCTCCTGCGGCGCCCGCTCGGAGCAGACGCGGTCCCGACCTTCTCAGCACCAAGGAGGTCGACAGCAGCAGCAGAGGCTACAGAGGGGAGAAGGGGGGAAGGGGAACACCCCTCAAAGAACGGGGTGCGGGGGTCGCCACGAGAGGTGCCTACAGCGACGATGCTCGCCTCAGCTGCAAGCAGTTCCTTCTCGAGGAGGGCAATGGTGAGCTCAGTGGGGGAGCGAGCGAGGAAGTGGTCCCTGACTGCGCGCAGAGAGTCAGGGAGGCGGGTGACGATGTGGTAGAGAGTGATCCAGAGCGGGGGGGGATTGCTAGCAAGGAACTCGTCAGGCATAGCAGCGCGAAAGCGGGCCTCACTAGTCTTGAGGTGGGTGATGAGGTCAGCAACTGTGTGAAAGGAGGCCAGGTCGGGGAACAGGTAGGGGAGGGTGAGGCGGCCTAGTGTGGCAGAAGCAGGTGAGGAGTAACGAGCAACAACAGCAGTGTACAGTTCCTTAGCAGTCTTGTGCTGGCCAAAGTGCTCGCGCTCATCTATCGGCAGGGAGTTGCGAATAGCGAAGCGAGCGTGGGCGTCACGAGTCTGCCACTGTGAGCGCTGAGTGCTGTCTGCAGTGGTAGGAGGGGCAGTAGCGTGACCGAGGGCATGATCGTACAGCGAAATATCCTCCTTGGCAGTGAGCTGTAGGAAGAGGTGCAGGTCATCTAGCCAGGTGTCAAACTTCACTGGGCGGCCCTCAGCATCGAAAGCAAGTACGGGAGGACTAGCCATAGTGGCAGCAGCAGTAGCAGTAGCAGCAGTAGCAGTAGCAGCAGTAGCAACAGTTGTAGTAGCAGTAGGAGCAGTAGTAGGAGCAGCAGTATCGACGGGGCTGCTCAGTACGGGCGGCGCGGCTCGGTCGGGCGGCGCGGCTCGGTTCAGGTAGGGCGGCGCGGCTCGGGTAGGGCGGTGCGGCTCGGTTCGGGCTGCGCGGAGCCGCTAAGCGGGGCGGTACGGGGCCGCGGGGGCCTCTAAGCGGGGCTCGACGGGGCCGCGGGTCCGCTAAGCGGGGCGCGACGGGTTCGCGGGGCCGTGAGGTGGGGCGCGACGGGGCCGCGGGGCCTCTAAGCGGGACGCGACGGGGCCGCGGGGCCGCTAAGCGGGGCGCGACGGGGTCGCGGGGTCGTTAGGTGGGGCGCGACGGGGCCGCGGGGCCTCTAAGCGGGACGCGACGGGGCCGCGGGGCCTCTAGGCGGGGCGCGACGGGGCCGCGAGTCCGTTAGGTGGGGCGCGACGGGGCCGCGGGGCCTCTAAGCAGAGCGCGACGGGGCCGCGGGGCCTTTAGGCAGAGCGCGACGGGGCCGCGGGGCCTCTAAGCGGGGCGCGATCGACGGGGCCAGCGGGGCCGGAAAAAAAAAAAAAAAAAAAGGAGAAGCACGCGAGGGCGCTAAGGGGGAGGCGCTAAAACGCGCTCCGATAGTAGGGCGCACGAGGGCGCTAGTAGGTAGTAGGTAGTGGTGGGCCCGAAGAGAACTTAGGTCCTAGCGAAGGACCTGCTCTGAAACCATGTCAGAAGAACTGAGCAGGAATGATTGAACTAACAGAGAAATCAGTACAAATAGCAAACCCTAGAATTGTGTACCCCATATAGGCTAACCCACTGTAGCCTAACAAACACAACATATATAATGTTCGACAGATATGACCTTTTTTTTATAATTTGTGTAAAGTTCCTTATGTCTTTGTTATAGTTAGTTTGGTTTTGGGGAAGGCTGAAAGGGGAAAGCTGAAAAGTCAGTGTCGACCAACATTTTTACGCTGAATTTCAGTGAACTAGGCTTTAAATGATGAGCTCTCTGTCAAACTATATCTGTACTAGTTGTGTGAAGGCTACAGTGGGGTACAGCCCAAAGTTAGGGTTAGTACTTCTACCCACATCTCATTCAATGCATTCAATCCTGCTTAGTTCTTATTTTGACATGGTTTCAGAGCAGTAGGTCCGTAGGACCGTTTTTTTCGGGCCCACCATACTTAGCAACCGACTACGGTTACCGCGTTACCCCACTACCCTGCGTCGCGCCGCCCGCGCATGCCTTGCCCTGCCCTACCTTGCGTCACACTTCCCGTGTACGCCCTGCGTCGCGCTGCCCCGCGCACGCCCTGCCCTGCCCCGTGTCGCACTGCCCTGTGCACGCCCTGCCCTGCCCCGCGTCGCGCTGCCCCGCGCACGCCCTGCCCTGCCCCGCGTCGCGCTGCCCCGCGCACGCCCTGCCCTGCCCCGCGTCGCGCTGCCCCGCGCACGCCCTGCCCTGCCCCGCGTCGCGCTGCCCCGCGCACGCCCTGCCCTGCCCTGCGTCGCGCTGCCCCGCGCACGCCCTGCCCTGCCCCGCGTCGCGCTGCCCCGCGCACGCCCTGCCCTGCCCCGCGTCGCGCTGCCCCGCGCACGCCCTACCCTGCGCTGCGTCGCGCTGCCCCGCGCACGCCCTGCCCTGCCTCACGTCGCGCTGCCCTGTGCACGCCCTGCCCTGCCCCGTGTACTGCTGCACGTCTCGCCCTGCTGCCCTACGCGACGCGCCCTACGGCAGCCCGCACGTCGCGCTCTGCTGCAGCCGGCGCGTTGCGCCCTGCTGCCCCGCGCGTCGCGCTCTATTGCAGCCCGCGCGTCGCGCCCTGCTGCCCCGCGCGTCGCGCCCTGCTGCAGCCTGCGCGTTGCGCCCTGCAGCCCCGCGCGTCGCGCTCTGCTGCAGCCCGCGCGTCTCTCCCTACAACCCTGCACAAAGCGCGCCCTGCTGCCCGTGCCGCCCAGCCCGAGCCGCCCTGCCCTACCTGATCCGCCCTACTACTCGTACTACTGTTGCTGCTACTGGAGCTGCTGCAGCCTCATCGAGCCGCCCTTCTGCTCTTACTGCTGCTGATACTACTCGTGCTACTGCCTCACTCCGTACTGCTCTGAAGGTCGCGCTCCTCCTAGCTTGCCTGCTATGACATCACTACAGCTACAGCGGCGGCTGTAGCGGCGTCCAACCCTGACGCCCCAGCAGCTTCGTGATTGGTTTTACCAGCGTGGGACGTCTCCGAGTACTGCCCGCTGCCCGTACGCCATTTGCACAGGTCGTCGGGCTGGTCAGACCTGTGGGACACCTGGTCACGCACAGTCCCGCTGCTTCTCCTATTTGAGTGACGCCTGGCACGCAGAGTTTGGCGACGAGGCTGAGCTCCCCCACTGGCTTGAGCTGCTTAGGTCGGGCGTTGATGTCTTTTCTTTAGACTATGACGCTATCCTTGCTGCCATGTATGCTTTGCCTAGCTGTGCTGAGGGTGACTGTTACCTGTGTGTGCAGCACGACCCAGGTATAGCGGCTGCTGCTCTAGGTGCTAGTGAGGCTGCTGCCTTAGATGCTAGAGAGTCTGCTCTCTCTAGTACTGCGCCTGCTGAGGCCTTGCACACCTTCACGCTTGACTCAGGTGCTTCCCGCTGTTTCTTTCGTGACAGTACCGCACTCACACCACTCCCTGCACCTGTTGCAGTGTCTCTGGCTGACCCCTCAGGGGGCCCAGTTCTTGCACGGTCAACCATTTTGCTTCCGTGCCCGGCGGTTCCGTCTGGCTCACTGTCAGGTCTTCACCTCCCCTCGTTCTCTACGAACTTGGTGAGCAACGCAGTTCTCCAGGACCAATGGGTTGACACCTTTACCCCTGGAGGACAGCGTGTGGCGATCTGTACGTGCTCCCGGACGGGCCGCCACCTGGCCACGTTTACCCGTCGGCCAGGGTCGAGTCTTTACACACTGACGACTGCGCCTCCTCAGATAGCTGCTTTTGGTCAGGTGCCAGCGTCACGTCAGGTAGCCTCCCCTTGTTCGTGTCACTCCCTGTCACACCAGACTCTTCTCTGGCACCACCGTCTGGGTCACCCCTCCTTGCCACGTCTACATGGCATTGCATTGTCGCCTCCTTGTGTCTGGTCTTCCCAGGTCTCTTCCTCCCCTCCCTGCCTTCCTTGTGTCGAGGGGCAGCAGCGCGCCGCTCCTCACTCCTCCTCGTTTCCCCCGACATAGGCTCCCCTGCAGACTCTCCATATGGACGTGTGGGGCCCAGACCGCGTTCGTGGACATGGCGGTGAGTAGTACATTCTACTGGTTGTCGACGACTATTCGCGTTACACCACGGTCTACCCCAAGGGTGAGGTCCCTGCTGTCCTAATCCCTTGGATCCTAGCAGTTCATCTCCAGCTCCGTCGCAGGTTCCAGACGGACCTGCCTGTCCTGCGTCTGCACTCTGTCAGAGGTGGCGAGTTCTCCTCCGACCTTCAGCGGGCCTTCTGTCAGGGGGAGGGCATCCTCCAGTCGTTCACGCTTCCGGGCTCACCGCAGCAAAATGGGGTTGCTGAGCGCCGCATTGGCTTGGTCATGGAGATCGCTCGTACCTCCTTGATCCATGCGGCGGCTCCCCATTTTCTGTGGCCGTTTGCGGTCCGGTACGCCGCGCAGCAGCTCAACCTCTGGCCCCGTGTCTCCTTGACGGAGACCTCGCCCACACTGCGTTGGACGGGAGAGGTTGGCGGTGCGTCGGTGCGCTTCCGGGTCTGGGGTGCTCGTGCCCTTGTCCGCGATACGTCCGCGGACAAGCTCTCCTCCCGCACCATTCCCTGTGTCTTCCTTGGCTTCCCCCCTGACGTGCCTGGCTGGCAGTTTTACCACCCCACCTCGCGCCGTGTTCTGTCCTCTCAGGACGTCACCTTTGACGAGTCGGTTCCTTTCTACCGTCTCTTCCCCTACCGCACTGCCCCTCTCCCTCCCCCGCCGCTTTTCCCCGCTCCAGATCCCCCTCCAGTAGACCCCCTCCCCCCTCAGGGTCCTGCTCCTTCAGGTGTGTCTCAGGCTGAGCCTTTCGAGGTCACTTCCGACACCTCTGGCCCAGCTGAGGGGGGTGACGTTGCTGCTGACCACGCGGTGGCCCCCCGCCGCTCACCACGCTTGGCGACCCCTCCGGGTTTTCCACCTCGACCGTCTTCGCTGCCTCTGCCGCCGGTTACGGTCGACTCTGGTGCTGCTGGGGGTGGTGCTGCTCGGGGTGCTGCGTCTGGGGGTGCTGAGCCTGTGCGTGAGGTGCTGGGGGTGCGGAGCCTGGGGGTGCTGAGCCTGCGAGTGCGGAGCCTGGGGGTGCTGAGCCTACGAGTGCGGAGCCTGGGGGTGCTGAGCTGGAGGGTGCTGGGTCCAAGGGTGCTGAGTCTGCTGGCGTTCCTCCGGGTCTCTCTCCACGACGGGGGCCTCTCTCACCACAGCAGCTACGAGAGTGGCTTGCGTGGCGTACCCGCCTAAGGAGTCGTGCTGCTGGAGCTGGAAGTCCTGGTGCTGGAGGTACGGCTGCTCGAGGTGCTGCGGTTGGAGCTGCTGGTGCTGCTCGTCGTGGAGGCGTTGGGAGTGCCGGTGTGTCTGGTTCTGGAGGTGCTCGTACTGGAGGTACTGGAGCTGCCAGGACTGGTGGTGCTACTGGAGCTGGAGGCCCTGGAGCTGCTAGCACAGGAGGTGCTGGTGGTGCTGGTGGTTCTGGAGGAGCTGGAGCTGTTAGTCCTGGAGGTGCTCGTCCTGGAGGTACTGGAGCTGCCGGAGCTGGTGGTGTTGCTCGTACTGGCGGTACTGGAGGTGCTCTCCCATCACAACAGCTCCGCAAGTGGTACGCTCAGCGCTACCGCCTTCGGAGTGGCGCTGCTGGAGCTGGAGGCCCTGGAGCTGGAGGCCCTAGAGCTGTCGACTCTGGAGTTGGCGACCCCAGAGCTGGAGGTGCCGGTTATGGGGATGCTTCTGCTGGAGGTACTGGAGCTGGAGGCGCTGGAGCTGGAGACCCTGGAGCTGAGGGATTTAGAGCTGGAGGTGCTTGAGCTGGAGGCGCTGGCGCTAGAGGTTCTGGAGCTGCTGGAGGTCCTCCTGGTCCTGCGTCGCAATGGCCACCTCTCTCGCCGCAGCAGCTGCGCGAGTGGCTTGCTTCGCGCAACCCCCTTCGGAGTCGCGCTACTGGAGCTGGAGGCACTGCTGGAGGCACTGGATTTGGAGGCACTAGAGCTGGAGACCCTGGAGCTGGAGGTGCCGGTTCTGGAGGTGCTACTGCTGGAGGTCCTTGGGTTGGAGGCCCTGGAGCTGGTGCTGTCGACCCTGGAGTTGGAGACCCTGGAGCTGGAGGTGCCGGTTCTGGGGGTGCTGCTGCTGGAGGCACTGGAGCTGGAGACTCTGGAGCTGGTGCTGTCGACCCTGGAGTTGGAGACCCTGGAGCTGGAGGTGCCGGTTCTGGGGGTGCTGCTGCTGGAGGCACTGGAGCTAGAGGCCCTGGAGCGGGTGCTGTCGACCTTGGAGTTGGAGGCGCTGGAGCTGGAGGTGCTGGCGCTGGAGGCGCTGGAGGACGTGGTTCTGAAGCTACTGGCTCTGGTGGCACTGCACAGCCACGGCTTTCTTCGCTTTTTCCGTCACCGTCGTCTCTGCCACCGCCTGAATCCTGTCTTCGCCAGGTTCTTAGCCTCCCGTCTTCTACTGGCCTCCCGTTACAGCCAGGCTCCCCACTGCCCGCTCCTTCTCCTTACACTGAGCAGAGAAGTTCGCTTACTGAGCGTCATGAGCCTGCGTCTCGTCCTGCCTCGCCTGTCCGTGCTCGTCGCACTGGTCGTCGTGTTCCTCGTGAGCGTCCGCCTCCTGTCACCGGCACGCACATTATGGCACTTTGCCCTTCCTCTGTTCCACACCGTGTTCCCTTGCCGTCTCCTCCTGCGTATTCTCTGCCTGACGTTCCGGATCCTGACTCTGACCTGTTCCGTGCTGCTCACCCGACCTGTCACGCGTCTCGAAGCCACTGTTGTCACTGACCCGTCGTTTAAGTCTGCTGCTGCATCTACCTTTGTCTCTGAGCTTGTTGACTTTGCTGCTGCTTGTCGTCTAGACTTCGCTGCTAGTCTTGTTGCTGAGTCTGAGTCTGTCTGCCCTCCGTCCGTCGGGGGTGAGTGTGCTCTTAGCACGGACGTCCTTGAGGACAGGCAGGAGGACTTTGAGTGTCTTGCAGCCGCTGCACCTCATCTCGTGGCCATGCTGTTTGCCCCTGAGGGAGACCCGGATGCACCAGACATCCCGACCCCGCGCTCTTACGCAGAGGCGATTTTGGGTCCCTACTCCTCTCAGTGGCAGACAGCTATGGACGCAGAGATGGCATCCTGAAAGTCCACAGGCACGTACGTCGATAAGGTTCCCCCGCCTAGGGCGAACATCGTTGATGGCATGTGGATTTTCAGGGTGAAGCGGCCGCCGGGTTCTCCGCCTGTCTTCAAGGCTCGTTACGTTGCACGAGGCTTTAGTCAGCGTCAGGTAGTTGACTTCTTCTAGACCTTCTTCTCTACCCCAAAGATGGCAACTCTTTGGGTGCTGCTGCACGTTGCCACTCAGCGTGACTACGAGCTTCATTCTCTTGACTTCAGCACAGCTTTCTTACAGGGCAGCCTGCACGAGGAGATCTGGCTGCGCCGCCCACCTGGCTTCACTAGGTCGTTTCCTCCTGGTACCCAGTGGAGCCTTCGGCGGCCAGTCTACGGTCTCCGCTAGGCGCCTCGTGAGTGGCACGACACACTGGGGACTACACTTGCGGCTCTTGGGTTTGCGCCTTCGACAGCTGACCCGTCGCTGTTTCTGCGCACCGACACTTCGTTGCCGCCGTTCTACATCTTCGTGTACGTCGACGACTTGGTCTTTGCTACTGCTGACACTGAGGCACTCGCCCTTGTGAAGTCGGAGCTGCAGAAGAGACACACGTGCACAGACTTAGGTAGGCTGCACAGTTACCTTGGCTTGCAGATCACCCGGGACAGAACACGACGCACCATTACTCTGACTCAGTCACACATGGTGCAACAGGTCCTTCAGCGCTTCGGCTTCACTTGGTCCTCGCCACAGTCCACTCCTATGGCTACCGGTCACTCGCTCTCAGCTCCACCTTTGGACGAGTCCGTAGAGCCGAGTGGTCCTTACCCAGAGCTAGTGGGCTGCCTCATGTACCTGATGACCTGCACTCGACCTGACCTTGCCTACCCTCTTAGCATCCTGGCTTGCTACGTTGCGCCTGGGAGACACCGGCGAGAGCTCTCAGAGGCTGCTAAGAGGGTGTTGCGCTACTTGTGCAGTACATCGGGCATGGGGCTCGTGCTTGGAGGACGGGGTGAGGTTGTCCTCACTGGACACTCAGACGTGTCTTGGGTTGACGACCTGGCTACGCAGCGGTCGTTACAGGGTTTCACTTTCAGTCTCGGCTACGGCTCTGTTTCTTGGTGGTCTACCCGCTCGTCTTCTGTTCTCAGCTCCAGTTGTGAGGCTGAGATCTACGCCACAGCCATGGTTGCACAGGAGTTACGTTGGCTCACCTACCTGCTGACCGACTTGGGAGAGCGGCCTCGTTCTCCTCCAGTTCTGTACGTAGACAACAAGGCCGCCATTGCCTTGTGTGAGGAGCACAGACTGGAGCACAGGACGAAGCACATCGATCTGCGTTACTTCCTGACTCGAGAGTTGCAGCAGCGTGGTCAGCTTCGTCTTACTCACGTGGCCACTCGGGCCAACACTACTGATATATTCACCAAGGCACTTCCGTCTGGTGATCATCAGCACCTGTGTACTATGTTAGGCCTTGTGCCTGTTTCGTCTCACTTGCTCACTTCGTGCTTTTGTGTGTAGTATGATTTATATATATGTCTGCATGCTTGCTCTCGCTAGGTAGTGATTACTATATAGTTGCTATTGCATATTTATCTCTGCATGTGAAGTGGCCTTCTGGCCCTTTGTTTGTGCTCGGACTGTGTGGTGACGTTGAGATCCACCCTGTGCTTTCTTTGCTTTTCTTGACTGGTCTTGTGACACCTTGTTCTGAACCACTTTGCCTATGGGGGGTGTGTCAAACTATATCTGACTAGTTGTGTGTAGGCTATGGTGGAGTAGCCATATGGGGTACAACCCAAAGTTAGGGTTAGTACTTGTACCCAAATTTCATTCAATGCATTCATTCATGCTTAGTATTCTGACACTCTCAAAATAATAGGCTCAAGAATCAGCCCAGGTACAATAATTTTGACTGAAATTAATATAAAAACGCTGAAATTTGAGGCCTTGGTCAGTTCTATCATTTTACATTCAACATGCGACCATCCCTAAGCAAGACCCTGACTATGGGTACGTTCTTGGCTGTTGTCAGTCTAGCTGTTTCAAGTCTAATGGACGATTTCGATCATTCCACGTCATCATTGTCAAAATCTACCAAAATCTCAGCCTTTCAGAGTTTGGTTTCAAGGGTCTAGACACCACTCAAGAACGTACACTGAATACCTTCACGAAATGTAACACACTTGTTTCTACTTGCTGTCTTTTTATCTCTCAATGCCAGTATAGTAGTATTATCTCTGCTAGTAGTATTATGAATGTTTGTGGATTTAGTATTTATCGGTGCATCATTTGTTAGAGAGTACGGCTGATTTGCCCAGTAACCAGCACGCAATCCAAAACCTTGATTGTTGCCCCTTGGTACAGGTTCATGTCCAAACGTCCCCAATAACACGAGAATGCTCAAATGAGGGGAGGATAACAATCCGACGTGGCCCTGCTTGCTCGCGACCATCCCTGTGCGCGCCACGCGTCTCCACGACGGCACTTTGCTCGTGGCTCTGGGCTGCCCCCGCCAGGTGCACATCCCTTCCTCTCTCCTGGGCTGTCCTTACCCTCCTCCCCCGCCTCGATCTCACTTGTGTTTCTCTCCTTCCTCGCCCCCTCACACTCTTGCCCTTAGCCACTCCCACCCCGCACTGCTGCTCTCTCCCGTCGTGCAGCGCTGCTCATCCCATGCACAGCACGTGATCGTGCAGCGCGTCTCACTGATCTCCGCATTACCCGTGCGCTGGAGATCGTGAAGCACCTTTCCTTAGGCGTCGAGTGAGGTCTCAACCATGGAAGTAGCTGTGGGTCGGCTTATCGCGAGGCCTGTTTTTTTCTCAGGAGACGTTTTGGAAGTGCAATCATCCTCGCGCCTCGACAGATGCGTCGCTCCCGACCCATCCGCGCGCCCCCCGCGGCGGCTGGCGCTGCAGACCTCCGCCAATGCGCCTAGCACGGCCAGGCGGAATGCGCGGCGCAGCGCGGGGCAGACGAGCGAGGAGGGTCGGTTCGGCGGGAGCAGGGGCAGCAGGGGTCGTTGGGTGGCGCGCAGCAGTCTGGCGGAGCACCACGGCACGGACGCCGCGGCCGCGCGTACCCAGGAGGCTGACGTGGCAGGTAGCAGCGGAGCCGATGCGGCGGCGGTAGAGGATGCGGCGGCGGCGGCGGCGGCTGTGGTGGACCTGTCGGACGTGATGGAGTGGGAGCTGGACTTCTGCTCGCGCCCGCTGCTGGACGAACGCGGCAAGCGCGTGTGGGAGCTGCTGGTGTGCGACAGCAGCCGGCGACTACAATTCGCCGAGTACTTCCCGTCCAATCGCATCAACTCCGCCACGCTCAAGGATGCGCTCTTGCGAGTAATGGACGCCACGGGCGCGCCCAAGCCGCAGAAGATCCGCTTCTTTAGGTGCGCCCGCTGCCGCCCGATCGGATCCGATCCGATCCCTCGTTCTTGTTCCCGTTCGTTTCTCTCCTGATCGTCTGTTTTTTTCGTTCGATAGGGCAGCCGCGGCTCGGCTGCCTACCGAGCGCGGCGTACCCTGAGCATATTGCGCGACTCTTCTTAACCACGCGACTTGGCCTACGTGGTTCAGTAGCGACGAACAATGCGCAAGTTTCTTCCCCGTATCCCTCAGGTACCCTTAACCTGTCCTTCCCCATTCTCGCGTAATGCGTGCGCTCTCTGTATACGCACCACTCTGTCTCTTCCTCTCCCTCGTGGCTCGCACCCGGAATGGTGGTAGCCAGGTGCGTTGCGCCGCGCCCGCATGTCACCTCTTGTGCTCGCCCAGTCCGCCACAGCGCCCTCGTACCACCCTCCGCGTCCTCGCCTCAACTTCCCCTGCCCTCCCCTGCCCTCCCCTGCCCCGTCTTGCTCTCTTCTTCCCTACCTGCCCCTCTCTGCCTCTCGTGTGCGCGCGTGCGGGCGGGCGTGCGCGGCAGGGCGCAGATGGCGACGATTATATCCAAGGCGGCCACGGACCTCGACATTCAGCCCGTGCCCAGCCAGCGGGTACGCCCCCTGCCGCTCTGATCTTGCTCCTCGCAAAATGTTATGCCATCGCCCTGCCGTTCCTCCTCCCTGTGCTGCTTCATATCGCCTCCATCTATCCCTCACCCACCTCGCCCTCACCCTTCCCTCTCCCCCTTCCCTTTACCCCCATCTCTCTCCCCACCGCGTCTTTCCTCCTCCCCCTCCCCCGTTTCCTCCCGCGCCTTCTCCCCCTCGCTACCGCGCGGCGCGGCAGTGCGTGACGTTGCTGCGGTGGTTGGACGAGCGCTACGACGCGGTGTACCGCGTGCAGCCTAACTTCCAAGCCAACGCGCCGCCGCTGCTGCAGCTCGAGGCGGCGGCGCCGCAGGACCTGCCGGACACGCTGCGCGGCGAGCAGTGGGCGTTCGTGCAGCTGCCGCTCTCCGGTCAGTACTCCCCGCGCGCTGCCAAGCTGCTTGCAATAGCCATAGCACTGCGGTCACAAGTCGGTGCACTGCGGTCACAAGTCGGTGCACTGCGGTCACAAGTCGGTGCACTGCGGTCACAAGTCGGTGTTCAAACGCCAATGCGTCCACCCACTCTTTATCCTTGTGCGTCATCGCCATTCCCCTCAACTACCGTGCGTCTCTCGTGCGCACCCGCAAGCTCTCCCCGTTGCCGCCGTACCCCTAGTGCGCAACAGGCGGTGTGGGGGTTGGGCGGAGGGCGGTAGAGGCGTATTGGTGTGGGGGGTTGGCACCTGCGGGAAAAACAACAATCATCATTCAGGGACGAAAGGGTTCGGGAGGCAGTTGGAGCGGGAACGGGAGGGCAGGGACGTGGAATGTGTGTGTATTGCATCCCTTGATGTGGTGACAGTCGCGAGGGCCACATTCACAAGAGAGGGCATTAAAGTAACATGTTGAAGTGTAGTGGGGCAGAAACGACAAGCTGCCCGACTGTGAGCGTGCTTGTCTGTGCGCCTGTGTGTGTATGTGTGCTTGTGGCGTTGGGGAATGATTTGAGGTGAGGGGTAGGATAGGTAGCGGACGGACGAGGGGATGGGAAGAGTGCGAGGTAGGAGTGCGGCGCGATATGTCACCCGCAAGTTCGCTGGGCGCACGTCGTTTCATCTCGCCCCTCACTCGCGTCGCAAGGGTCATTACCATCCCCGCCCACCCTCGCCCATCCCGCTCTCGCCACTCACCCCTGGCCCCTGGCCTCTCTCCCCTGCCCCCTCACCCCTCGCCCCCGCCCACTGCACCCAACGCTGTCGCGTGCGTGTGCGGTGGCACGGCAGGCATACTGGAGGAGATGCAGCGGGTGCGTGCGGGCGACATGTTCGGGAGTGTGTTGGACCTGGCGGCCATGGGGCTCGCGTCCCTACCGCCCGACTCCATGGTGCCGGGCGTCGCCGTCGCCTCCACCAGAGCCACGCCCCTCGCAGGTCAGCGCCGCTCTCGCCCCGCCCGCCCCGCCCGCCCCGTCCCTCTCTCCCTCCCTCCCTCCCTCCCTCCCTCCCTCCCTCCCTCCCTCCCTCCCTCCCTCCCTCCCTCCCTCCCTCCCTCCCTCCCTCCCTCCCTCCCTCCCTCCCTCCCTCCGTCCCTCCCTCCGTCCCTCCCTCCGTCCGTCCGTCCGTCCGTCCGTCCGTCCGTCCGTCCGTCCGTCCGTCCCTCCCTCCCTCCCTCCCTCCCTCCCTCCCTCCCTCCCTCCCTCCCTCCCTCCCTCCCTCCCTCCCTCCCTCCCTCCCTCCCTCCCTCCCTCCCTCCCCCCCTCCCTCCCTCCCTCCCTCCCTCCCTCCCTCCGTCCCTCTCTCTCCTTCCGCCCCTCTCCCTCCCTCCCCCCACGCCGTTCTCCCCCCGCCCCTCTCATCCCGCCTCTCTCCCCGGCCCCCTCCCTCCACCCGTCTCCCCCCGCCCTTTACCCTCTGCTTCTTAAACTCTGCCTCTCTCCCCAGCCCCTCTTGCCCTCCTCTCGCCCCCCGCACTCGCTGCTTGCCCCCCGGCCAAGACCTCTCTGCATGCACGCATGGCCGCTGCTCAGATAGAAGCAGCTAGTGACTCATGGCAAGAGGAGGAGCGGGGTAGAGCTGGGCATGGTGCGTCAGGATAGATCATAGAAGGATGTGCAGCCCGGGTCATGCGAGTTGGCAGCATGGGTGCTGCCACATGTGCCTATGTTTGTGCCTTGCATTCAGGCGTCGCGCCTGGTGTCTGCTCCAGTGCAATGCAACTCGCGTCCCTCTCTCTCTCCCTCTCCCTCTTCCTTTCCACATAACTCATCGGCTGTCCTTTTGACAACTGCCATTCCCTCATCACCCTTGTGCCAGTCCTGCTTGCCTACCTTGCCTGTAGGCTGTAGTGTCTACACCCTTGTCTAATTCCACATTTCTTCTCACGCAGCACTGCGCCCAACCTCGCCCTGACACTGCCCTGCCACATCCTCCTGCCACCTGTGCCTTGCTGTTCCTAGTTCCTCTGCTCACTCTGCTCTCATGCATCCCCAACCCATGTTGCCCTCTCCCATCTAACCCCTCTTTCACTCCCTCCCTCCCCCCTCCCCACAATCCTCCCCTCCCTGTATGCCGTGTGGGGGCTGGCAGCATGGACGAGTGCATTGGAGCTGGCGTCACTGAGGGTGGACCCATCCAAGGCGTGTCTGCTGCTGGCCACGGGGGTGGCGGACACGTGGCGCTACGCCTTCTACCGCCGCTCCATGGCAGCCGATGCAGAGGCGCGTGCATGGGAGGAGGCCAAGCGTGCGTGCGGGGGCTTGCACTTCCTGGCCGTGCAGCGGGACCTGGAGGAGGAGGACTGCACTGGCTTCTGGTTGCTGCAAGACGCTGACCCGCCACGCTTCTAATTGCCTCTGGAAGGCCTGGGTGGTGTTTGGTTGGTTGGTTCCTTGTACACGTTGCTGTGCTTAGTGTGCCTTGTGCTGCTTTGAATATTCTGTCTCTGCTCTGCTGCTTCTTGCTAGTTTGTTTAAATCTGGGCTCGCCAACGAGGTCCTCAGGTTGAGGTAGAGATGGCATAATGTATTACAATCAGATAACAAAGAAGCTGTTGTATTGCGATACGCAGTGAAAATAAGAATATGCACAGAGTGGCACAAAAATGCCACTTATTCCATAGTGTTCCCAGCAGCCATGGGTGAGAATGAGCCTGAGACATGACCTTAGCAGCCACGTGCAATGTGCACCAGTGCAGCAGGTGGGCAGCAGCACCACCACATTACATGACATCATGTCCCATGGCATGGCATGGCATGGCAGGTCATGAGATGAGATCAGAGGCCTTGGAAAGCGGCCTCGAGCTTCTTGGCAGTGACGGTGGGGCTCATGGTCACAGGGCTGTGCGGCGACTCCCCCCCGCCCTGCCCATCGCCCACCCCACCACCACCGGCCCCTGCCCCACCCGCACCTGCTGCTGTGCTGCCCGCATGCGTAGCCCGGGGAGACGTGGATGCCACGCGCAGGCGGCTCAGCGCAGGGGAGGCAGCGGCAGAGGAAGAGGAAGTGATTTGTGCTGTGGGGTGCGAGGACACAGGTGCTGGGGCGGGAACAGTGGAGGGAGGCGGCAGGGTGGTGGTGGAGGGAGGGGGCAGAGAGGAGGAGGCGTCGGTGGGCGGGGGCGGAGAGGAGTGGTGCAGGAAGCGGTTGAGGATGCCACGCACAAAGGGCGCCATGGCTGAGGGGTCCGTGTCATGGAAGTACATGAGCCCGCCCATGCACGCACAGAACAGCACCACCTGGGGGCACGGGGTTGGTAGGGACAAGGGCAGGAGGTGCGGGTGAGGTGTGGTGAGGGTGGGTGTGGGAGGGAGTGCGTTGTGGCGGCATGCAGGTGATGGGAGGTGCGTGCGGGGTGGTTGAACAGCAACGCAAGTGTGGCAGCGGATGGAGGAGCAGAGGGTGTGTGGAAGACGAATGGGATGGAGAGGAGGCAAGAGAAAGAGAGGGGGAGGGGGCAGAGCACCTCGGCCATCTTGATGTCGGGCAGGATGTGGCGGTTGACGAGGATGTAGATGAGCGAGTCCAGCGCACGTGGCAGCACATACAGCGTCAGCTCTGCCCGCCGTGACGCCTTCTCGATCAGCACTGACAGCCCCGCCACCGCTCCTGGTGCCACCACATGGCCGCACACAACAAGGGAGCAGGGAAGAAGAGATGGTGGCGGGTTGGGTGCGTGAGAGGTCGTGGATTCTGGAGCAGCACAGGTAGTAAGCCCTGTGCGCAGGTGATAAGAGCAAAGAACGCAAGGGAACTCAGCAGTGGTTGTGAGAGCGTGCGGAAGTGGGTATGCTTGTGAGTGGGGAGAGGGTGACGGGGAGGAGGAGGGTCACCAGCGAGCCAGTAAAAGAGCTTGTGGTCCTTGAGGACAAACTTGCGATGCGTGCACGCACATGCCTGCCACGCACACATGCATGCACACACACATGCGACATAAGAGCACAAACACGCAGGCACGTGCACGGCATGAGAAGAGGGTGTAGTCTGGTGAGGCGACCGCACAGGTGTGGCAGAGGGAGAATGAGCACACAAGCGAGGAAGTGAGGGTGTGGCAAGACGGCGCAAGGCAGGGGCGTGCAGAGCACCTGGTAGACGCCGACAAAGACAGCGATGAAGGAGGTAGAGCGCAGGGCGGACGATGTGGCCAGCCACACCGTGCGCAGTGGCGACTGCATGAACTGCTCTCACGGCCACGGGGGGAGGGGCGGGCGAGGAGAGAGAAGAGGTGAGGTTATGAGGGAAGAGGCAACGCAGGAGAGTGGTGCAGAGGGACTGCACTGGCCCTGTCTCAATCACACAAGGAGGTATCAGAAGACCTTAGATGCCAACCACTCTCTGGACTATCACCCACTATTCACGCCTCAAACATCCCCCCCCAACTGTACGGCACACGGTGGCCACAAGCAGCAGCGAGGCAGCAGCGCACCTTGCGCAGGTTGAGCACGACAAAGGGCACGAAGGTGAGCGACAGGTACAGCGGAAACGTCTTGCGGAAGGCGTTTCTCGCAGCGCGGAGCTGCGCGCGCGGGCAGGAGGAGCAGTCGGGGTGCAGCATGGAGCAGGGCACGAGCGAGGGCATGGGCCCCATGCCCAGCGGCGCCACCTGCCCCGTGCGCCCACGCAGCAGTGCTGTGAGCGCGAGTGTGTCCATGGGCATGCCCCTGCAGCTGCGCCTCACCGCCTGGCAGGCATGGGTTGGTCAGGGGAGTTGGAGAGGGGATGGAAGAGGGCGCGGGTGGAGGGGGGTGGGGTGTGCGGTTGCGGTGAGGTGAGGAGATGGTGACGGAGGGGTGTGAGGAGAGTGAGAAACAGGTGGTGCAAAATGGGAGGCGAGCCTGATAAGGGAGGAAGAAGGGTGCACGGGGAGAGACACGGAGCAAGTGGGGCCGGTGGGCGGGAGGGCAGGCAAGCACAGAATTCTTGGTGGTAAACACAGAGGCGGTGAGCAAGTGCAAGTGGGCGTCACCTCACCTCGAGCACAGGTGTGGGAATGGGGCCGGTGCGGGAGATGAAGTCCCAGTAGGAGGAGGGCAGGGTCTCAGGGCGCATGACATAGGCGTACATGATCTGCGCCGACGCAAACACAAACAGCACCGTGCTCCCATACCCCCTCAACGGGTGCCTCTGCAGCGCCCGCGCCCACTTGGACTTGGATGCACACGCGCACTGGGACACAGGGGAGCAGGCACGTGCGAGGAGAGGCAGCGGAACCACTGTCAGGAGAGAGGAGGAGTAGGAAAGGGAGGGAGATATTGCGGTGTGGTTACAGGAGAGTGGGCCGCGCAGAGACAGTGGAGGCACATGGCAGGGAGTGCGCAAGGGGCAGACAAGGGGCGCGAGCGCAAGGAGGCACCTGGGCGAGTCTGGCGAGGAGGTAGAGGGCGAGGGAGCGGCGCTTGTTGGGGTCGTCGAGAGCCAGCACGGACAGCCCTGACACCGCCCCCGCTATGGCCCTGCCACCCAGCATGCACACACACACCGCAGCCATGGGGGCGGGGAGGGAGGGAGAGGTGGAGATGAGCAGGGAGCGACGGGATGGGAGGACGTGGCAGAGAAGGAAGAGTGATGGATGTCATGAGAAGAGCCAGGTGCAGTGCTGGCACTTGATCAATGCTCCTCCCATGCATGCTTGCGGTCCTAGGGTGTGCACCAGTGCCAACCACATGTGTCTCCTCCGCTAGGGCCAGCCGATAAGTGGCTGCACGCGTAGCACAGGGCAAGCACGGCATTGGGCGGGTAAGAGCAGGCACAGGAGCAGCCTTGATGTTTCAGGGCAGCAAGGGGATGCGGGAAGGAGGAGAGGCGGCATTTGTTGTGAGAGCAAAGAGCAGGGTGCACTGACGCGTTGGCAGGAGTGTCGCAGTCACGGCAGCGGCGCAGCAGGCAGCGTGTGGCGTGGTAAAGGCCGGAAAAGCCCCCGAAGAAGAGCCCCAGGCGGCACGCCTCCTCGCGCACCATCAGGTTCTTCTCCGACAGCAGCAGCTGCGCGCGCACGCGGGGTTGTTTGTGGGGGGAGAGCACGCGAGGAGAGGGGGAGTGGGGGGTTTTGGGGAAAGTGTGGTGTTGGGGCGTGGCACACCAAGGAGTGGAAGAGATAAAGAAAGAAGGAGAATGACAGAGAGAGGAAAAGAGTGAGACATGGGGGAGCGGGGCACGTGAGGGGAGCGGGTGAAGAGAAGTGGAGGTTGGCGCGCGAGGGGGCCCAGGGCGGGCACCTGGAGGTCAAGCGCGGATTTGAAGGACTTGTTGCGGATGAGCTTGAAGGCGCGCAGCAGCACGCCGATGCCCACGCGCACGCCGTACGCGAGCAGGAAGCTCTGGCACAGGCTGCCCACGGCGTTCGCCACGCACGAGTCGCCGTGCTGGCACAGCGGGTGCCGCGCGCCAAACACTGCTGAGTACGCGTCCGACCGCTTGCGGTGCCGGTTGTACAGCTCCTCCAGCGCCGCGCGCAGCTGCGCCTCCGCCGCCGCCAGCCGCCGCTCCGCCTCCGCCTTCTCCACCGCCGCGCGCGACGCCATTGCCTCGATGTTGGCGCGCATCCATGGCGCCGGCGCGCTCGGCCGCGCGTGCGGGCTGGCGCCGCCGACGCTACCGTTGGTGCTCCTTGTAGTGGTGGTGGTCGTGGTGGTGGGTGCAACGGAGGACGCAGTATGGAAGGCGGTGGCTCGGGTGGGTGGTGGTTGACTGCGAGCGTCAGCGTGCGCATGGCTCGCACTGGCCACCGCACCTCGCGGCTGCGAGGACAGTGCCGACGCGGCAGAGCCTCCCGCCATCGAAGAAGGCTCGTCATGCGCGTCGACTCGACTGTCGCTGGCGCTGGAGCGCGACGCCATGGTATAGTTGGCGACGCACCGCGCGCCACACGGCAGAGAGTCGCGAGAGTCCTTACTCCGGCCTATGCAAGAACGTCCGACAGGGCTGCGGCAGGGCTGGAAAGGAAATACTAAGGGGAGCTCTGCGCTGCGAAATGGCGAGAACAAGGATTGTTCGGTGTTTGAGCGACTGGGCTCCACGCATAACTCAAACGGCGGTTACGTTGTGCAGACTCGAATTTGGCCGACAAGTGCGGAGGTGGTATTTGGAGGTTGAGGCGAGACAATTTCTAGGCACATTCCCGACCGTTATAGCTTTTCCGTTACGATAAAAGTACTTACAAAATACAAGATAGATTAACTGGTGTGAGGAAACAAGTTTTCCTTACTTAGCTCGCGACACACCGCATACCGTGTACAGCACCGTTTCTCGTCAAACACCTTAAATGCAAGCAATTTACAATTTATTTACAGTAGCCTAGCCTTATCGGGTGGAAATATATGGCATGTTTTAGTGTAAGAGTTATTTTAATTAGACAACTTTTCCATGGTCGTTTTAACATCACAGTTAGAGGCGCGAATGTGAGTTTCGACGCGAACTTCATCACCCCCTCGAAAATGCCATGTGGCACCCGCTTAGCCACTTGCAGCGGAAGATTCACCAGCGCGTGGCGACAACAAAATAGTGGGAGGGAAATATTGGCGGATTTTATGTGAAAGTACCACGCAATTTCATCAAGGGAGAAATTTTCGCGATATCCTCCTATACTTGCCGTTACAGCTGCCGCCACCTGAATTGCTACTTCCGCCCTTGCGCCGCTGCTGCTGACTGCCATTGCCTGTCATGGCCACTATTACTAACCTAGTCTTTGACGCAGACGGACGCCCTTTCAAATTAGGGTCGTGGCTTGCGTGCCTACGCATGTATCTCCGGTGTTTCATTAGAGATGGCGTCTCCCTACTCGAGCACACGTCTGGGTCCCTTCAGGGCCTCACGATTCCCCTTGAGCCTGCTGCTCACACTGGCAAGGGCGTGAAGCGGCGGTACTGGGCAGACCGCATTGCCTGCACGTAGTGGACGGAGCGCGACACTGTCGCCCAGCTTGGCGTCCGCGCTCACGTGCCGGTCGACCAGAGGGCCCATCTTTGTCAGGTGAGATCGGCACAAACGTTCCCAGACAGTGTGGTTACACACTACTACCTCAAGCAGTCCTTCATTGACTTATAAAGAGGTACAAGCAAGACAGGCAGTATGGCCAGCACATTCTAGGCAAGGCAAGCCGGGTTGGGAGGCATTGAACAAGGGGATCCAAGCAAGGCAGAGATTACACCCCATAGCAGCCCAAGGCACTCATCCTGGAGGGAGCACGTGTGACACCCATTCTAGCAGGAGCTCCCAACCTTAAGCTAGCCCTCCTATCTAGCTATAGTCCCAACCCCCCCTCTCGTGGCTCCTCAACCAATCACCCCATCCTCGAGGACGTGCCAGAGGTCCCCGAGCCTAGGTTCCTAGGGGTCCATGGGGGCTTGTGGTGAGGCTGCTTCTGCAGCCCGGTTGGACTTTGTCAGCAGGGCGGTTTCTTAACAACGCTGCAGCATCACCGACCATCGTTGGCGGTTTCTTTGAGCCTTGCAGCCACCGTCGTGCGTGGGCCATCCCTGAAGTTCCTCTTGGCAGCGTTCGTGGCCAGCAGGCGGAACAAACGGACTGTGTCTGCTGCCAGCGCCCCGTAGGTCTCCACAGCTAGCCCCAGGAACCCCACGTACGAGGGCCGTACCTCGTACAACCTGTGCTTCCCTACGCTGGCCTCCTCTGCCGCCCACCCTGGGCTCCTCCTCCCTTCCAGGTCCCGCCGCTGCAGAACCGGGTCCGTGACAGTAACATCAGTTATCCACGTTTCTCCAGTTTCACCATCACGAATTGCGAGGTCTGCTCGCTTCCTGTCCACCGGTGGGGAGTAGACAGTCGTCCCGTGTAGCGTCATGTACTTTGCTTCAGTGGCCATCCGCAGACATGCATAGACCAGTGCGTTGTGCGTCCATGTTCGGTCCCTACCCCCGGCACAGCGGAGGAGGTGATTGGGTAGACTTTTGTCGGTGATGGCTGACCGTTCCTGGTTGCACGGGCACTGCTCTGTAATGGGTAAAGCAAGGCCTAAGCGCAGACCCAGCGCCATTGAAAATTTCCCAGGGGAGAGTGTAAGATCCGCCAGGGTGGGGATTGCGTTCAGCCAATCCCCCGCTCCTGTCCCTCGTAGACTCAGCAGCCGCACCAGGTGCCCGTTGTCAACCCCTGGCTTGTCAATCCTGGTGTCTGCCAGCAGCTCCCCCGCCCTCGCCTTGTTGATGTGGGAGGATAGTAGCAGCTGTAGATGCTGTTGACTGTTGCGGTTGGTGCGGTAGTCGTTCAGGACCAGCCGTGCCTGTTCATATAGGCGCTCTTCCAGCTCCCTCAGAGTCGACACCTCCCCCTGGCTTTCGTCGTGGTTGGGGGACAGAAGCGACGCTACTCTGGCGAGGGAGTGGTCCCTGGGGGCGTCCAATTGCTGTAGTAGCTGCTGTGATGCCGCCACCGAGGACAGGTAAGCAGCTGGAGCCTCAGAAACTAGATCAATAAGTCCAAGCCCCCCTAGTCTAACCGGGAGGCTCGCTTGACGCCACGCGAGACTCTGCTCGAGTTCGATCGATGGCCAGTGCAGTTTGGCCGCCTCCAACGCTGTCCGGAGCAAACCCTCACTCCAGCCTCTCCATTCCGCCAACGGCAGTAGCTGGGCCGGTGTGGTAAGCAGGATGTAGGTGATCCTCCTGGAGAGGAGGAGGAGCGCGTGTTGAGGGTGCAGCTGGCTGATAAGGTCACAGGAAGCCGCTGCATTCGTCAGACTCTGGCGCAAGAAGGTCGCGGCCCAATCCGGTGTTCCTATCGGGCTTCCCAGCACCCGAATACCGCCCGCTGCTGCCGTGATGCCTTCCAGTAGAAGGGTACGCTCTGGATCCAGCTCCGGGCCCCATGCCGTTGACTCGCTCTGGATGCAGCTGAGTCCGCATCGCTGTAGTCTGTCCGTGAGGAGGTTAAATGCTAGCGTCGCCTCCTCTGGCGGGCCAATCACCGTGATGTCGTCGGCGTAGGCGTCTATAGTGACGTCCGAGTACGTCATGGCGACGTGGAGAAGAGCCGGCTGTATGGCGGCCGCGAATAGGAGTGGTCCTAAGGGATCTCCTTGGCGGACCCCTCTGGTACTGCTTATGCCCTCACTGCCGAACACGACGTCTAACAGCAGTGGCGACGGGCCGTCATAGAGAGTATGGACAAAGGGGATTAGCGGATTGAGGCCACTGGATGGCGTTCAGGAAGGCCGCACGTTCTACGCTGTTAAAGGCGTTCTCGACATCAATTTGTAGCGCTACGCGACTGGTATCTTCCTCGAGTAGCGCTCTGACGGAGTGGATAATGCACTCTGCACCTCCTTGCATTACCACGCCGAATTGCACCGGAAGGAAGAATGCTCGAATCACACTCCCTAGCTCACTAAGCGCCGCCTTAGCCGTTACGCGTAGAATAGTTTCCCCGATTGCAATAGCACGAACACCGCCGCCTGGTTTCTCGAGTGCTATGAGTCGGGAGGGTAGCAGCACATCTCGCACATTTTGAGGTAGAAAGTTGCCCAGCAAGTGGTTGATGACTCCGCGCAACAGCGTCAACACTTCCTCGTTCCCCAGTGCTGGATCCCGCAGATGTTCGAAGCAGGTTCCTGATGGACCTGCGCCAACCCCGCCCGGACACTTCATCAGGATGCTGCGAGGGTTCTCCTGGCTCACGGATAGTTCCGAATTTTGCTCCCCAGTGACCCAGTAGGGAAGTGGTAACGTCGCCTCTGGGTGTTTCGCACGCAGTGCCGAGACAGTCTCAAATGTCGCTTTCGCCAGCGGGGTGGTTTGTAACGCTGCTACTGCTTTCGACAAGTTGCCTTTCCGAACCAGGCCCTCAGCCCTCAAACACAGCCTTGTTGCGTCCGGCTGATGTCTGATAGGCTCCTGGCTTGGGGCGATCGTGATCGCCTCGTTGTACAAGTTGTCCCACTCCCCCAGCCGAAATTTGTGCAATCGCGCTTCGATTTCAGCCCACCGATTCCCCAGGGACTCATGAGACTGTGGACGGCGTGTGAGCCGTGGTAAAAACATGAGCACTCGCCACCCCCTGGGACAATTCGGATATTGCTGCAGACGAAGTAGTGGTGCTAGGAGGCAGAGCGAGTAGTTGGCTAGCACGTCAGGTGTGGAGATAACTAGTGCAACGGGAGCTAGACTACGGGCTAGGCACGGTTGCTCGTGTGATCTCTGCGTCCGTTGATCCTTAGTCGTTTTCCTAGTGCTAACACTGCTTGCTAGTTCACGGGGCAAATTTGCAAGAGTTTCACTTGGAAATCATCACAACAAAAAGTTCAGAATGAATTGCATCAACATTGGCAACACTGACTACATCAGACCTAGCAAGGCTTGCTGGTCCACTGCCAGCGCAGCACGGTCGTGTCAGAATAACTGAACGAGGAATGAATGAACTAGCAGTGAAACGAGTACAAGTACCTAACCCTAGAATTGTGTACCCCCTATAGGCTAACCCACTGTAGCCTAAACAAGCACAACACATATAATGTTTGACACACCCCCATAGGCAAAGTGGGGGAGAGCAAGGGGTCACAAGACCAGTCAAAGCAAAGCAAAACAAGCTTAGGGTGGATCTCAAGGATACCACACAAATTCCGAGCACAAGCAAGTGGTCACAAGACCAGTTCACATGCAGGTTGATAATATAACAGGAGAAACAGTGATAACAACCTAGCAAGTGTAAACATGCAGGCATATATATAAAGATCACAGTACAAGCAGAGTCAAGAAGTAAGCAAGTGGGGTCCAGCAGGCACAAGGCCTAGAAGAGTACAGAAACGCTGATGGTCACAAGGCTGAAGCGCCTTGGTGAACACATCCGCAAGGTTGGCCTCAGTGGCCACGTAACGCAGACGAAGCTGACCACGCTGCTGCAGCTCTCGAGCAAGGAAGTACCGCAGGGCGATGTGCTTCGTTCTGTGCTCCAGTCTGTGCTCCTCACACAAGGCAATGGCAGCCTGGTTGTCGACGTACAGCACTGGAGGAGAACGAGGCCGCTCTCCCAAGTCGGTCAGCAGGTAGGTCAGCCAGCGTAGCTCCTGGGCAGCCATGGCTGTGGCGTAGATCTCAGCCTCACAACTGGAGCTGAGAACTGAAGAAGAGCGTGTAGAACGCCAAGAAACTGAGCCGGAACCAAGGCTGAAGGTGTAACCCTGAGACGACCGCTGAGTAGCCTGGTCGTCCGCCCAAGAAGCGTCTGAGTGTCCAGTAAGTACAACTCGGTCTCGCCCTCCAAGCACTAGCCCCATGCCCGACGTACTGCACAAGTAGCGCAACACCCTCTTAGCGGCATCCATGTGCTCCTTCCTGTGACGGCCAGGAGCGACATAGCGCGCAAGGATGCTAAGAGGGTATGCAAGGTCAGGTCGAGTGCAGGTCATCAGGTACATGAGGCAGCCCACAAGCTCTGGATACGGGCCACTCGGCTCTACGGACTCATCCAAAGGCAGAGCTGAGAGCGAGTGACCGGTAGGCAGAGGAGTGGACTGAGGCGAGGAGTACGTGAAGCGGAAGCGCTGAAGGATCTGCTGCACCATGTGTGACTGAGTCAAGGTGATGGTGCGCCGTGCTCTGTCCCGGGTGATCTGCAAGCCAAGATAGCTTGTCAGTTCACCCAGATCTGTGCACGTGTGTCTCCTCTGCAGCTCCGACTTCACGTGGGCGAGTGCCGCGGTGTCAGCAGTGGCAAAGACCAAGTCGTCGACGTACACGAGGATGTAGAACGGCGGCAGTGAGGTGTCTGTGCGTAGAAACAGTGACGGGTCAGCAGTAGAGGGAGCGAACCCAAGAGCCGCAAGTGTCGTCCTCAGTGTGTCGTGCCACTCACGTGGTGCCTGGCGGAGACCGTAGACCGGCCGCTGAAGCCTCCACTTGGTACCAGGAGGAACCGACCCAGTGAAGCCAGGAGGGCGGCGCAGCCAGATCTCCTCGTGCAGGCTGCCCTGCAAGAAAGCAGTGCTGAAGTCAAGCGAGTGAAGCTCGTAGTCGCGCTGAGCGGCTATGTGCAGCAGCACCCGAAGAGTGGTCATCTTCGGGGTGGGGGAGAAGGTCTGGAAGAAGTCAACTCCCTCTCGCTGACTGAAGCCTCGAGCCACGTAGCGTGCCTTGAAGACCGGAGGAGAACCCGGTGGCCGCTTCACCCTGAAAATCCACATGCCACTGACGATGTTCGCCCCAGGTGGGGGAACCTCGTCGACGTAGGTGCGTGTGGACTTCCAGGAAGCCATCTCTGCGTCCATGGCTGTCTGCCACTGAGAGGAGTAGGGACCCGCCATCGCCTCAGCGTAAGTGCGCGGGGTCGGGATGTCTGGTGCATCCGGGTCTCCCTCAGGGGCAACTAGCATGGACACGAGGTGGGGTAAAGCAGCAGCAAAACACTGGAACTCCTCCTGTCTGTCCTCAAGGACGTCCGTGCCAAGAGCACACTCACCCCCGACGGACGGAGGACAGACAGACTCAGACTCAGACTCAGCAACAAGGCTAGTGGCGTAGTCTAGACGACACCGGGCAGCAAAGTCTATCAACTCAGCGACCAGAGCAGACGCAGCAGAGGACTCAAAGGTAGGGTCAGTGACAACAGTAGCGAGGAGACGGGTGACAGTGGGACTGGCAGCACGACGGGAGTCAGACTCCGGATCAGGAAGAGTAGGCAGAGAGGACGCAGGAGGAGACGGCAGCGGAACACGCTGAGGAGCAGTGGAGGGACGCAGAGTCATGTAGTGAGTGCCAAGGACAGGAGGAGGACGCTCACGTGGGACACGACGACCAGTGCGAGCAGTACGAACAGGCGACGCAGGACGAGACTCAGGCTCACGACGCTCTGTAAGACCTCCCGTGGGACCAGTGTAAGGAGAGGGAGTAGGGAGAGGCGAGGCAGGCGGGAACTGTGACTGTGACTGGACAGGCGGAGGACACTCTACTGAGGAAGGAGGACAAGGAGGAGGAGCCTGACCAAGAACCTGCTGAAGAAGTGGTACGAAGTACGGTCGCGGTCGCGTAGCGTCTCCAGAACCAGCAGGGACACCAGCGACAGGGTCCTCAGCACCAGCAGCAGCTCCAACGTCCGGGTCCTCAGCACCAGCAGCAGCTCCACCGCTCGGGTCCTCAGCACCAGCAGCAGCTCCACCGTCCGGGTGCTCAGCTCCAGCAGTAGCTCCAACGCCCGGGTCCTCAGCACCAGCAGCAGCGCCACCGCTCGGGTCCTCAGCACCAGCAGCAGCTCCACCGTCCGGGTCCTCAGCTCCAGCAGTAGCGCCAACGCCCGGGTCCTCAGCACCAGCAGCCGCGCCACCGCTCGGGTCCGCAGCACCAGCAGCAGCTCCAACGCCCGGGTCCTCAGCACCAGTAGCAGCGCCACCCCCAGGGTCCGCAGCACCAGGAGCACCACTCCGAAGACTGCAGCGCCGCGTGTACCACTCTCGGATCTGCTGAATGGGGGGGAGCTCCTGGGCAGGAGGGGAAGTACTGGTGCGAGCTCCAGTAGCACCTCTCCGGAGGCGGCAGTACTGTAGGTACCTCTCCTGCAGCTGCTGGGAGGAGAGGGCTCCTCCAGGTGTAGCACGCTCAGGCTCAGCACCCCCAGACTCAGCACCCCCAGGCTCAGCACCCCCAGGCTCAGTACCCCTAGGCTCAGCACCCCCAGACTCAGCACCCCCAGGCTCAACACCCCCAGGCTCCGCACCTCCAGGCTCCGCACCCCCAGGCTCCGCACCCCCAGGCTCCGCACCCCCAGGCTCAGTACCCTCAGACTCCTCACGGTCAGGCTCAGCACCCCCAGCAGGACGAGAGTCAACAGCTACCTCGACAGGCTCAACCGGGTCTACCTGGGACACACCTGAGGGAGCGGCACCCTGAGGGGGGAGGGGGTCTGGTACCTCAGCACCTGGAGCGAGGAAGAGAGGCGGGGGGGGGAGCGGGGCAGTGCGGTAGGGGAAGAGGCGGTAGTAGGGGACGGACTCGTCAAAAGTGACGTCCTGAGAGGCCAGGACACGACGCGAGGTGGCGTGGTAGAACTGCCAACCAGGCGCGTCCGGGACGAAGCCAAGGAAGACACAGGGGACAGCTCGACGGGAGAGCTTGTCCGCGGACGTATCGCGAACAAAAGCTCGAGATCCCCAGACCCGAAAACGCGACGCATCGCCAGCCTCTCCTGTCCAACGCAGTGTCGGAGAGGTCTCCGGTAAGGAGACACGGGGCCAGAGGTTGAGCTGATGCGCAGCGTATCGGACTGCAAACGGCCACAGAAAGTGGGGGGCAGCCGCATGAACTAAGGAGGTACGAGCGACCTCCATGACCAAGCCAATGCGGCGCTCAGCAACCCCATTCTGCTGTGGAGAGGCCGGAAGTGTGAACGACTGCTCAATGCCCTCCTGCTGACAGAAGGCCTCCAAGAGGCCAGAGGAAAACTCCCCACCTCTGTCAGAGTGCAGACGCAGGACAGGGAAGTCGGAGCGGAAACGCTCACTGAGCTGGAGACGAGATCTGCGGATCCAAGGGATCAAGACATCAGGGACGTCACCCTTGGTGCGCAAGGGGAAGACCGTGGTGTAGCGCGAGAAGTCGTCAACAACAATCAGGAAGTACCTCTCCTGACCCTGACCACGGACGCGGGCTGGGCCCCACACGTCCATGTGGAGCGTCTGCAAAGGAGCAGTCGTCGGGGGGAAGGAGGAGGAGTGAGGAGCGGCTCGCTGCCGCCCCTCGACACAGGGAAGACAGGGAGGAGCAGGCGAGGGTGGGAGGGGAGGGAGAACCCTGGGAAGACTAGCAACAAGGTCCCGTTTGTGCATGGCCCGAAGGCGCTGCACAGACGGGTGACCAAGGCGGTGGTGCCAGAGGACAGTCTCATGCGCCAGAGAGCGACACGAGCAGGGGGCGGACAGCTGACCTGACGCAGACGCAGACGCGGACGCAGCTACCTGAGGGGACTCAGTGGTCAGTGTGTACAGGTCCGACCCCGGCTGCCGAGTGAAGGTAGCCAGGTGACGGCCCGTCCGAGCACACGTGCAGTGGGTCACGCGCTCGTAAGCAGGGGTGAACTGGTGAACACCCCCGTCCTGGAGCGCACTACCTGCCACCAAGTTCGTAGAGAACGAGGGGAGGTAGAGGCCTGACAAAGTGCCTGACGGGACCGCAGGACAAGGAAGGACAGTGGAGGAGGTTGCAACGACCGGACCCCCAGAGGGGTCAGCGAGGGAGACAGCAACTGGCCGAGCAAGCGGCTCAAGGACAGTGCGGTCACGAAAGAAACAGCGAGAAGCACCTGAGTCCAGTGTGAAGGTGTGCAGTGCTGCAGTCGACTCAGTACCAGAGGGCACGGACTCACTAGCACCTAGAGCAGCAGCCTCACCAGGACCTGGGGCAGCAGACTCACTAGCACCTAGAGCGGCAGCCGGACTGGTCAGAATGCCCGGGTCGGGCGGAACACGCAAGTACTGAGCACCCTCTCCACTAGTAAACATCGCATACATGGCAGTGAGAATAGCATCAAAGTCTAAAGCCCAGATATCAACTCCCTTCTTCTCCAGATCAGCCCAGTGGGGCAGGTCAGTGGCATCAGGAAACTGGGCACGCCACGCGTCAGTAAGGCGCGCGAAACAGCGCTGTGTGGGATGCGGCCTCCCACACTGCTGGCCAGTGCGGTCACCAGTGCGAATGACGTACGTGCAGGTAAAGCCACGCTGCGCATACCACTCACGGGCGGCCTGAAGCGACGGGGCGGGCTGCTGACTCTGTCCACCGCCAGCGCCTCCACGACCACCACCGCCGCCGCCACCGCCCCGGCCACCTCCACCCCTGCCGCCGCCACGACCACCTCCGCCTCCGCTGCCGCCTCCGCCCCTGCCACCGCTCCCGCCGCTGCTGTCACCACCCCCACTGCCGCCACTAGCCTCTCCAGTCCCACCGCCACCCCCACCGCCACCACTCCCGCCTCCCCCGCCGCCACCTCCACCCTTGCCCCCTTTGCCCCTGCGGCGCCCGCTCGGAGCAGACGCAGCCCCGACCTTCTCAGCACCAAGGAGGTCGACAGCAGCAGCAGAGGCGACAGAGGGGAGGAGAGGGGAAGGGGAACACCCCTCAAAGAACGGGGTGCGGGGGTCGCCACGAGAGGTGCCTACAGCGACGATGCTCGCCTCAGCTGCAAGCAATTCCTTCTCGAGGAGGGCAATGGTGAGCTCAGTGGGAGAGCGAGCGAGGAAGTGATCCCTGACTGCGCGCAGAGAGTCAGGGAGGCGGGTGACGATGTGGTAGAGTGTGATCCAGAGCGGGGGGGGTTGGTGGCAAGGAACTCGTCAGGCATAGCAGCGCGAAAGCGGGCCTCACTGGTCCTGAGGTGGGTGATGAGGTCAGCGACTGTGCTGAAGGAGGCCAGGTCGGGGAACAGGTATGGGAGGGTGAGGCGGCCTAGTGCGGCAGAGGCAGGTGAGGAGTAACGAGCAACGACAGCAGTGTACAGGTCCTTAGCAGTCTTGTGCTGGCCAAAGTGCTCGCGCTCATCTAGTGGCAGGGAGTTGCGAATAGCGAAGCGAGCGTGGGCGTCACGAGTCTGCCACTGTGAGCGCTGAGTGCTGTCTGCAGTGGTAGGAGGGGCAGTAGCGTGACCGAGGGCATGATCGTACAGCGAAATATCCTCCTTGGCAGTGAGCTGTAGGAAGAGGTGCAGGTCATCTAGCCAGGTGTCAAATTTCACTGGGCGGCCCTCAGCATCGAAAGCAAGTACGGGAGGACTGGCCATAGTGGCAGCAGTAGTTGCAGTAGGAACAGTAGTAGTAGCCGTAGAAGAAATAGGAGGAGCAGCAGTATCGACGGGGCTGCTGGTACGGGCGGCGCGGCTCGGTCTGACGGCGCGGCTCGGTTCAGGTAGGGCGGCGCGGCTCGGTTCGGTTGCGCGGAGCTGTTAAGCGGGGCTCGACGGGGCCGAGGGGCCGCTAAGCGGGGCGCAGGAGGGTCGCGGGGCCGTGAGGTGGCGGGCGACGGGGCCACGGGGCCGCTAAACGGGGTGCGCGCGGGGCCGCGGGGCCTCTAGTTGAGGGTCGACGGGGCCGCGGGGCCGCTAAACGGGGTGCGCGCGGGGCCGCGAGGCCTCTAGGTGTGGGGCGACGGGGCCGCGGGGCCGCTAAACGGGGTGCGCGCGGGGCCGCGGGGCCTCTAGGGTGGGTCGACGGGGCCGCGGGGCCGCGACACGGGGTGCGCACGGGGCCGAGGGGCCTCTAGGGTGGGTCGACGGGGCCGCGGGGCCGTAAACGAGGGCGCACGAGGGCGCTGAGGGGGAGGCGCTAACGCAGCACTCCGACAGTAGGTAGGAAGTAGGTAGTAGAGGTGGGCCCGAAAAAAAACTTAGGTCCTAGCGAAGGACCTGCTCTGAAACCATGTCAGAATAACTGAACGAGGAATGAATGAACTAGCAGTGAAACGAGTACAAGTACCTAACCCTAGAATTGTGTACCCCCTATAGGCTAACCCACTGTAGCCTAAACAAGCACAACACATATAATGTTTGACAGGTCGACCGCGTGCCAGCACAACTCTGTCGACCGCGCTCCAGCAGAGCAGAGTCGCGGCTTGCCAACGTTGCAAGTCCGCGGTGCGCCAACGCTGCAGTATGTCGGCTGCACAGCGTTGCATCCGCGGGACAACGGTGCACCAGCTTCGCAGGTGCGTGCAGCTGGTTGGCGCCCAACTCCCCGTCACTTGCCCAGCGCAGACACTTCACCCGTGACGGCGCCCACCAGCCACGTCGACCTCGGGATACCACCCCCGAGATCGCCAGCGTAGATAACATCCCCGGCGACTTTCGCGTACGTCGCCCGGGTATCCTGGTTGACCGGGTACTTCGCGGTCCTCCCGCGGTTTCTCGGTCACCACGGTCCACCACGATTTCGTGGCTCCGCGGTCCCCCATGATTTCGTGGCTTCGCAGTCCCCCACGATTTCGTGGCTCCGCGGTCCCCCACGATTTCGTGGCTCCGCGGTCGGCTCCGCCCAAGCGAGGACGGGGCCAAACACAACTCCCGTTGACACTCCCCTGCCGCGTTCACGCTTGGGCCCCTCCCGCGGCCCACACGGCAGTACTGCTCGGAGAATAGCCCGTCGGCGTGCACACAACGCACAGCACGCCGGTCACCGCACCAGCCATGCAAGAGGGCATGGCACCTACTGCTGCACTTCGTCGACTTCGTCGCCCACGTCGGCCAAGCGCACCTGGCTGATGGTGACGGAGCACCGGTTGAAAGCCGGATAGTGCAGCGCCTTCGTGAGGAAGTCAGCCGGCTGCTCAGCGGTCGGGATGTACTGCAACGCAAACTTCCCCCGCTTCACCATGTGCTGCAGCCAGGCCTGTCGCCGCTCCATGTGCTTGAGGTTGCCCGTCAACCCCATGCGCTCGGAAACTGTGATGGCCGACTTGTTGTCCACCCTCAGGACCGTCGGCTTCCCAGCATCCAGCTGCTGGAACTCTGCGAGGAGGAAGCGAAGTCGGCGTCCCTCCTTGCCAGCTTCGACGGCCGCCACGTACTCCGACTCGGTCGACGACAAGCGCTGGCTCGACCAGGAGACCGCGGCCCCTCCGTAGACGAACACGTAGCCGCCCGTGCTCATCCGGTTCTGCTTGTCGCCCGCGTCGTCGGCGTCCACGTAGCCGACCAGCTCCAGTGACTCAGGTCCACCGCCAAACTCCAAGGCGGTGTCACGCGTGCTGGCGAGGTAGGCGAGGCAGCGGTCGACTTCGCGCCAGTGCTGGTCGCTCCTCACCGTGAGGCCGCTCCCCAGCTTGCTGCATGCGAAGGCGATGTCCGGCCTCATCGTCGTCGCCGCGAACTGCAGCGAGCCAACCTTCTGCCGGTACTCCTCCTCGCGCTCCTGCGCCTCCTCGTCATTGAACGTCAGTTCCGTGTAGGCGCCGAAGGAGACCGGCGTCTTCGGAGTGCGCCCGGTCTGCTCCTCGTCGATGAAGCGCCTGCGTAGCTTGTCGGCGTAGCCCTGCTGGTGCAGCCACAATTTTCGCGCCGGCCTGTCGCGCACGATCTCCAGGCCGAGATACTTCTGCATCGGCGAAATTTCGCGCAGCTCAAAGGCGGCTTCCAGCAGCTTCTTCAGCTCCTTCAGCATCGCGTGTCAAACATTATATGTGTTGTGCTTGTTTAGGCTACAGTGGGTTAGCCTATAGGGGGTACACAATTCTAGGGTTAGGTACTTGTACTCGTTTCACTGCTAGTTCATTCATTCCTCGTTCAGTTATTCTGACATGGTTTCAGAGCAGGTCCTTCGCTAGGACCTAAGTTTTTTTTCCGGGCCCACCTCTACTACCTACTTCCTACCTACTGTCGGAGTGCTGCGTTAGCGCCTCCCCCTCAGCGCCCTCGTGCGCCCTCGTGTACGGCCCCTTAAGGCCCCGTCGACCCCGCACGCTGCCCCTTAGTGGCCCCGTCGCACCCGCGCGCGCCCCGATTCCGGCCCGCTTGGCCCCGTCGACCCCGCGCGCACCCCGTTTAGCGGCCCCGCGGCCCCGTCGACCCACCCTAGAGGCCCCGCGGCCCCGCGCGCACCCCGTTTAGCGGCCCCGCGGCCCCGTCGACCCACCCTAGAGGCCCCGCGGCCCCGCGCGCACCCCGTTTAGCGGCCCCGCGGCCCCGTCGCCCCACACCTAGAGGCCCCGCGGCCCCGCGCGCACCCCGTTTAGCGGCCCCGCGGCCCCGTCGACCCTCAACTAGAGGCCCCGCGGCCCCGCGCGCACCCCGTTTAGCGGCCCCGTGGCCCCGTCGCCCGCCACCTCACGGCCCCGCGACCCTCCTGCGCCCCGCTTAGCGGCCCCTCGGCCCCGTCGAGCCCCGCTTAACAGCTCCGCGCAACCGAACCGAGCCGCGCCGCCCTACCTGAACCGAGCCGCGCCGTCAGACCGAGCCGCGCCGCCCGTACCAGCAGCCCCGTCGATACTGCTGCTCCTCCTATTTCTTCTACGGCTACTACTACTGTTCCTACTGCAACTACTGCTGCCACTATGGCCAGTCCTCCCGTACTTGCTTTCGATGCTGAGGGCCGCCCAGTGAAATTTGACACCTGGCTAGATGACCTGCACCTCTTCCTACAGCTCACTGCCAAGGAGGATATTTCGCTGTACGATCATGCCCTCGGTCACGCTACTGCCCCTCCTACCACTGCAGACAGCACTCAGCGCTCACAGTGGCAGACTCGTGACGCCCACGCTCGCTTCGCTATTCGCAACTCCCTGCCACTAGATGAGCGCGAGCACTTTGGCCAGCACAAGACTGCTAAGGACCTGTACACTGCTGTCGTTGCTCGTTACTCCTCACCTGCCTCTGCCGCACTAGGCCGCCTCACCCTCCCATACCTGTTCCCCGACCTGGCCTCCTTCAGCACAGTCGCTGACCTCATCACCCACCTCAGGACCAGTGAGGCCCGCTTTCGCGCTGCTATGCCTGACGAGTTCCTTGCCACCAACCCCCCCCCCGCTCTGGATCACACTCTACCACATCGTCACCCGCCTCCCTGACTCTCTGCGCGCAGTCAGGGATCACTTCCTCGCTCGCTCTCCCACTGAGCTCACCATTGCCCTCCTCGAGAAGGAATTGCTTGCAGCTGAGGCGAGCATCGTCGCTGTAGGCACCTCTCGTGGCGACCCCCGCACCCCGTTCTTTGAGGGGTGTTCCCCTTCCCCTCTCCTCCCCTCTGTCGCCTCTGCTGCTGCTGTCGACCTCCTTGGTGCTGAGAAGGTCGGGGCTGCGTCTGCTCCGAGCGGGCGCCGCAGGGGCAAAGGGGGCAAGGGTGGAGGTGGCGGCGGGGGAGGCGGGAGTGGTGGCGGTGGGGGTGGCGGTGGGACTGGAGAGGCTAGTGGCGGCAGTGGGGGTGGTGACAGCAGCGGCGGGAGCGGTGGCAGGGGCGGAGGCGGCAGCGGAGGCGGAGGTGGTCGTGGCGGCGGCAGGGGTGGAGGTGGCCGGGGCGGTGGCGGCGGCGGTGGTGGTCGTGGAGGCGCTGGCGGTGGACAGAGTCAGCAGCCCGCCCCGTCGCTTCAGGCCGCCCGTGAGTGGTATGCGCAGCGTGGCTTTACCTGCACGTACGTCATTCGCACTGGTGACCGCACTGGCCAGCAGTGTGGGAGGCCGCATCCCACACAGCGCTGTTTCGCGCGCCTTACTGACGCGTGGCGTGCCCAGTTTCCTGATGCCACTGACCTGCCCCACTGGGCTGATCTGGAGAAGAAGGGAGTTGATATCTGGGCTTTAGACTTTGATGCTATTCTCACTGCCATGTATGCGATGTTTACTAGTGGAGAGGGTGCTCAGTACTTGCGTGTTCCGCCCGACCCGGGCATTCTGACCAGTCCGGCTGCCGCTCTAGGTGCTAGTGAGTCTGCTGCCCCAGGTCCTGGTGAGGCTGCTGCTCTAGGTGCTAGTGAGTCCGTGCCCTCTGGTACTGAGTCGACTGCAGCACTGCACACCTTCACACTGGACTCAGGTGCTTCTCGCTGTTTCTTTCGTGACCGCACTGTCCTTGAGCCGCTTGCTCGGCCAGTTGCTGTCTCCCTCGCTGACCCCTCTGGGGGTCCGGTCGTTGCGACCTCCTCCACTGTCCTTCCTTGTCCTGCGGTCCCGTCAGGCACACTGTCAGGCCTCTACCTCCCCTCGTTCTCTACGAACTTGGTGGCAGGTAGTGCGCTCCAGGACGGGGGTGTTCACCAGTTCACCCCTGCTTACGAGCGCGTGACCCACTGCACGTGTGCTCGGACGGGCCGTCACCTGGCTACCTTCACTCGGCAGCCGGGGTTGGACCTGTACACACTGACCACTGAGTCCCCTCAGGTAGCTGCGTCCGCATCTGCGTCTGCGTCAGGTCAGCTGTCCGCCCCCTGCTCGTGTCGCTCTCTGGCGCATGAGACTGTCCTCTGGCACCACCGTCTTGGTCACCCGTCTGTGCAGCGCCTTCGGGCCATGCACAAACGGGACCTTGTTGCTGGTCTTCCTAGGGTTCTCCCTCCCCTCCCACCCTCGCCTGCTCCTCCCTGTCTTCCCTGTGTCGAGGGGCGGCAGCGAGCCGCTCCTCACTCCTCCTCCTTCCCCCCGACGACTGCTCCTTTGCAGACGCTCCACATGGACGTGTGGGGCCCAGCCCGCGTCCGTGGTCAGGGTCAGGAGAGGTACTTCCTGATTGTTGTTGACGACTTCTCGCGCTACACCACGGTCTTCCCCTTGCGCACCAAGGGTGACGTCCCTGATGTCTTGATCCCTTGGATCCGCAGATCTCGTCTCCAGCTCAGTGAGCGTTTCCGCTCCGACTTCCCTGTCCTGCGTCTGCACTCTGACAGAGGTGGGGAGTTTTCCTCTGGCCTCTTGGAGGCCTTCTGTCAGCAGGAGGGCATTGAGCAGTCGTTCACGCTTCCGGCCTCTCCACAGCAGAATGGGGTTGCTGAGCGCCGCATTGGCTTGGTCATGGAGGTCGCTCGTACCTCCTTAGTTCATGCGGCTGCCCCCCACTTTCTGTGGCCGTTTCTGTGGCCGTTTGCATCAGCTCAACCTCTGGCCCCGTGTCTCCTTACCGGAGACCTCTCCGACACTGCGTTGGACGGGAGAGGCTGGCGATGCGTCGCGTTTTCGGGTCTGGGGATCTCGAGCTTTTGTTCGCGATACGTCCGCGGACAAGCTCTCCCGTCGAGCTGTCCCCTGTGTCTTCCTTGGCTTCGTCCCGGACGCGCCTGGTTGGCAGTTCTACCACGCCACCTCGCGTCGTGTCCTGGCCTCTCAGGACGTCACTTTTGACGAGTCCGTCCCCTACTACCGCCTCTTCCCCTACCGCACTGCCCCGCTCCCCCCCCCCGCCTCTCTTCCTCGCTCCAGGTGCTGAGGTACCAGACCCCCTCCCCCCTCAGGGTGCCGCTCCCTCAGGTGTGTCCCAGGTAGACCCGGTTGAGCCTGTCGAGGTAGCTGTTGACTCTCGTCCTGCTGGGGGTGCTGAGCCTGACCGTGAGGAGTCTGAGGGTACTGAGCCTGGAGGTGCGGAGCCTGGGGGTACTGAGCCTGGGGGTGCTGAGTCTGGGGGTGCTGAGCCTGGAGGTACTGAGCCTGGGGGTGCTGAGCCTGGGGGTGCTGAGTCTGGGGGTGCTGAGCCTGAGCGTGCTCCACCTGGAGGAGCCCTCTCCTCCCAGCAGCTGCAGGAGAGGTACCTCGAGTACTGCCGCCTCCGGAGAGGTGCTTCTGGAGCTCGTCCCGGTACTTCCCCTCCTACCCAGGAGCTCCCCCCCATTCAGGTGATCCGCGAGTGGTACACGCGGCGCTGCAGTCTTCGTAGTGGTGCTCCTGGTGCTGCGGACCCGAGCGGTGGTGTTGTTGCTGGTGCTGCGGACCCTGGCGTTGGAGCTGCTGCTGGTGCTGCGGACCCGAGCGGTGGCGCGGCTGCTGGTGCTGAGGACCCGGGCGTTGGCGCTACTGCTGGAGCTGAGGACCCGGACGGTGGAGCTGCTGCTGGTGCTGAGGACCCGAGCGGTGGCGCTGCTGCTGGTGCTGAGGACCCGGGCGTTGGAGCTACTGCTGGAGCTGAGCACCCGGACGGTGGAGCTGCTGCTGGTGCTGAGGACCCGAGCGGTGGAGCTGCTGCTGGTGCTGAGGACCCGGACGTTGGAGCTGCTGCTGGTGCTGAGGACCCTGTCGCTGGTGTCCCTGCTGGTTCTGGAGACGCTACGCGACCGCGACCGTACTTCGTACCACTTCTTCAGCAGGTTCTTGGTCAGGCTCCTCCTCCTTGTCCTCCTTCCTCAGTAGAGTGTCCTCCGCGTGTCCAGTCACAGTCACAGTTTTCGCCTGCCTCGCCTCTCCCTGCTCCCTCTCCTTACACTGGTCCCACGGGAGGTCTTACAGAGCGTCGTGAGCCTGAGTCTCGTCCTGCGTCGCCTGTTCGTACTGCTCGCACTGGTCGTCGTGTCCCACGTGAGCGTCCTCCTCCTGTCCCTGGCACTCACTACATGACTCTGCGTCCCTCCACTGCTCCTCAGCGTGTTCCGCTGCCGTCTCCTCCTGCGTCCTCTCTGCCTACTCTTCCTGATCCGGAGTCTGACTCCCGTCGTGCTGCCAGTCCCACTGTCACCCGTCTCCTCGCTACTGTTGTCACTGACCCTACCTTTGAGTCCTCTGCTGCGTCTGCTCTGGTCGCTGAGTTGATAGACTTTGCTGCCCGGTGTCGTCTAGACTACGCCACTAGCCTTGTTGCTGAGTCTGAGTCTGAGTCTGTCTGTCCTCCGTCCGTCGGGGGTGAGTGTGCTCTTGGCACGGACGTCCTTGAGGACAGACAGGAGGAGTTCCAGTGTTTTGCTGCTGCTTTACCCCACCTCGTGTCCATGCTAGTTGCCCCTGAGGGAGACCCGGATGCACCAGACATCCCGACCCCGCGCACTTACGCTGAGGCGATGGCGGGTCCCTACTCCTCTCAGTGGCAGACAGCCATGGACGCAGAGATGGCTTCCTGGAAGTCCACACGCACCTACGTCGACGAGGTTCCCCCACCTGGGGCGAACATCGTCAGTGGCATGTGGATTTTCAGGGTGAAGCGGCCACCGGGTTCTCCTCCGGTCTTCAAGGCACGCTACGTGGCTCGAGGCTTCAGTCAGCGAGAGGGAGTTGACTTCTTCCAGACCTTCTCCCCCACCCCGAAGATGACCACTCTTCGGGTGCTGCTGCACATAGCCGCTCAGCGCGACTACGAGCTTCACTCGCTTGACTTCAGCACTGCTTTCTTGCAGGGCAGCCTGCACGAGGAGATCTGGCTGCGCCGCCCTCCTGGCTTCACTGGGTCGGTTCCTCCTGGTACCCAGTGGAGGCTTCAGCGGCCGGTCTACGGTCTCCGCCAGGCACCACGTGAGTGGCACGACACACTGAGGACGACACTTGCGGCTCTTGGGTTCGCTCCCTCTACTGCTGACCCGTCACTGTTTCTACGCACAGACACCTCACTGCCGCCGTTCTACATCCTCGTGTACGTCGACGACTTGGTCTTTGCCACTGCTGACACCGCGGCACTTGCCCACGTGAAGTCGGAGCTGCAGAGGAGACACACGTGCACAGACCTGGGTGAACTGACTTCCTGGGTGTTGGCCCCGTCCTCGCTTGGGCGGAGCCGACTTCCTGGTCGGGTGTAGGGGTGCAGCCGACCTGCAGTAGTGGGCGAGCCGGTCGACGGGGTTGGTCGACCTGCACGGAAGCCACTGCAAGGGCGCCGACTTTGGGAGGGCGCCAACTTCGAGTGGTCGACTTGAGAAGTCGACCTGCAGAGGGCGTCGACTTGGGGACGCCGACCTGGAGTTGGTCGACCAGAGGGCGTGGTCGACCTGGTGAGGTCGACTGGAGGTGGCCGTCGACTTGGGAGGTCGACAGGCACGCACAGGAGCACCTGGTCGACGTGGTTGCCCGGTCGACCAGGTTACCTGGGTGACGAGGGTCTGCGAAGGCACGCGAAGGTCGCCCAGGCGAGGTTGGCAAGGACGACCTCGGTGGTGGTATCCCGAGGTCGACCTGGCAGATGAGATGCAGTCGTCAGCACAAGGTGGACTTGGTGCGTACGCTGTGCAGGTGACGAAGCAGTGCGCGCCAATCATCTACGAGCACCTGCGAAGCTGGTGCGATGCTGGACTGCAGGAGCAACGCTGGCACGCCGTCGACTTGCGCTGTTGTCACACCATCGACCTGCAGCGTTGGCAAGCCGCGACTCTGCATTGCTGGAGCGCGGTCGACCAAGTCGTGCTGGCACGCGGTCGACCGTGCCGAGCTGGCAGTCGACCTGCTTGCATGCTAGCTCTGATGTAGTCTTGCCTTGCCAACTTCTTTGTATCATTGTTGTCAACTTTCTCTAGTGAAACTCTTGCCAAATTGCCTTGTGAACTAGCAAGCAGGGTGTGCACTAGGAAAACGACTAAGGAACAGAGAACGCAGAGATCACACGAGCACACGTGCCTAGCCCGTAGTCTAGCTCCCGTTACTAGAGTTATCTCCGCATGGTGCGGTGAGCGTGGACGGCACAACGACTTACCTTTCAGTCTAGTCGACTTAGTTGCACCTTACCTAAGTTGTTCGTAGGCCGGCAGCTGTGCGGTAGTCGCCATGGTAGGCGCCATAGGTGACACGGGGGTGGTGGACACCCTGGAGGCACGGCTGGAAAACGCGAGGAGGAAGCACGAGGCCAACGAGTATGGCGACCTGCCGTGGGCGGTCGTCGAGGCTGGCATCCGTTCCTTGTGGGCGACGGAGCACCCTTCTCGGCCTGCTTCTCCTCGACCGGTGAACACCGAGGGCGACGTCGACGCAGGTGTCAACGCCGGAGGCAACCAAGTCGGCAGCAGTGCGGGAGGCACGTCGTCGAGGCAGCGTGGTGTGATTCACGCCGACGAAGTCGGCGGCGTTCAGACGCGAGGAATGCGGTCGTTGGCGGCTGCAGGGTTCTCGCAGGGCGACGTCGGAGGTCGACGGAGTGGGTCCGTGCCGATGTCGGCAACCCAGGTGACAGCAGGCGGGATTGCACCGAGCTACGGCTACTTCAAGTTTACGCCGGATAGGATCTCGGTGACTCCCCTACTGGTCGGCCGACCCGACATTCTCACCTGGAAGGAAGCTATTGAGCCCCAGCTGGAGATGGCCGGGCTCATCAACTTTGCTCGTGGTACCGTGGCGACGCCGAGCGACCCCGACTTGCGTGCGGAGTTTCGCGCCGTGCAGCTGCTGACCTTCACGGTCATCTCGCGGTGCTGCACGCCGGGCGTGCAGATCGCCCTGAAGTGGTGCAGGGAGTACCTCGACGCCGGCCACCAGGCGTGGCACTTCATTGAGTCGACGTACCAGGTCACCGACGACCTGTTTATCGCCCAGCTTGAAGGGCAGCTGACGCACCTGCGCATGGGCGACGAGGAGACGGCGACCGACTACTGCAACCGGGCCCGGCGAATTCTCGCCACCATCAGGATGGCCGGTGCGGAGTATTCGACGGCGTCATACATCACCCATGTCATGCAGGGACTCCGGAGCAGCTACAACCTGTTGAAGCGGCTGTCCATGGCGCCGAGCACGAGGGCGACGCTCAACGAGGACAACCTAACCTCGTACATCCTGCAGGACGAGGCGATGCAGGAGGCTGAGCGGTCCCAGGAGCTCTTGGCGCAGGCAAACTTTGTCGCCCCGGCGAAGCAAGGCGGTCGACCGGGGCAGCGTGGACAGTCTGGCGGCAGTGGTAGCGGTGGCTCGAAGTCGGCCAAGGAGGTCGACAAGAAGAAGTCGACCAAGGACAGTGGCCGGGGAGGAGGAAGTCGACGTCGGGAGTGCTGGCTGTGCGGCGACCCCGATCACCTCTCCTTCGAGTGCCCCGACCGCAGTGACTCGGACGACGACGACAAGGGAGGCCGCGGGAGGTCTGGCAGTCGTCGACCTCGTCGAGGAGGAAGTCAATCGCGCAAGGAGAAGCAGTCGACCAAGTCGTCGACCTCGGCGAAGGACGCCGACTCCTCTGCTGGCGGCAAGGGGAGCGGCGACAAGTCGGCGTCGTGCTCCCTGGTCGGCGTCGTGGAGCCGACCGTCTCACTGGCGCCGGAGGCCGGTGAGGACTTCCAGGCGATGGCAGCAGCAGTGCAGGCGAACCCGGCGGTGGTCTTGCTGGACAGCGGCTGCTCCCACCACCTGATGGGGACCAAGGACGCCTTCGTCGACCTGGGGCCGAGCGGCGACTTGAAGCACGTGCGTGGCTTCAATGGGGCGCTGCAAGACGTCCAAGGCCGGGGCACGGTCGCCTTGCAAGGCGAGGCCGGGAAGCAGGTTCTCATCCCCGACGTACTGTACGTCCCGGGTGTGTGGGCCAACCTGCTGTCGTCCGGCCAGCTGAAGGAGCATGGCGTGAAGTTTCGGGAGGACGGCGATGGTGTGCTGCTCATCTCGGCAGCGGGAGAGGTGCTTGGTCGGGCGACGTACTCCGGGCGAGTCCTCTGCACCGACCTGCGTCCCTGCTCACCGAGGTCGACGTCGCCCACGCCGGAGGTTGTGGCCCTGCGGGCGATCGTCTCCAAGGCGAAGTCGACGCCGGACAGGATGCACGCTCGGCTTGCGCACGTCGGCATGGACACCATCAGGAGCTCGGCGAAGAACGAGGTCGCCATTGGGCTGGACCTCAAGTCGGCGATGGGCGCCGACCCACCGTGTGTCTCGTGCGTCGGCGGGAAGCTGGCGCGGCACACCTTCCCCGACCAAGGCTCCGACGCCGCCGACGTGCTAGCCGTCGTCCACCTCGACTTGTGTGGGCCGTTCCGCGTGGCTGCCAAGGACGGTAGCCTGTACTTCTTGCTGCTGAAGGACCGCAAGACCCGCTACGTGTGGGTGAGGCCGGTCGCCAAGAAGTCGGATGTGCTGCTGGAGTTCCGGAAGTGGCTGGTGCTGGTGGAGCGGCAGACGAAGAAGTCGGTGCTGATGCTGCGCTCGGACCGAGGCGGGGAGTTCCTCGGGAAGACGTTCACCGACTTCGTGGACGGCAAAGGGATCGTCCACGACCTGACCTGCCCGTACACCCCGCAGCAGAACGGCATGGCGGAGCGGGAGATGCGGACGGTGGTGGAGTCGGTGAGGACGATGCTACTGCACATGGGCGTGCAGCACCACTGGTGGCACCTCGCTCTGCGGCAGGCCGTCTGGATCCGCAACTGCCTCGAGCGGTCGGCGACGCCGGGGACGACGCCATACCAGCTACTGACCGGGACGAAGCCCGACTTGTCGCTGGCGCGCGTGTGGGGCTGCATGGCGCAGTTCCTCGTCCCCGAGCAGCAGCGGGGTGGCAAGCTGAAGCCGAAGGCCAAGTGGGGCCTTCATCTCGGCGTGTCGGAGGCGAGCAAGGGCTGGGAGCTCCTCGACATCGCCGCCAACCGGGTGGTCACCACGTCGGACGTGGTGTTCTACGAGGACCTGTCGCTGGAGGAGTGGAGGTCGGCGCATGGCCCCGTGTCAGGGCGGACACTGATGGCCACGCCGACGGATACCTCGACGGCGACGCTCCCTCTGCTCGCTGAGGTCGGTGAGCTTGCTGAGGACGACGCCGAGGTCGTCCACCCTTCCTCTACCCCCCCTGCCCCTCCCCTCGTCGACCTGCGTGGGCTGACTCCGCCGTCGGCCTCCGGCGATGAGGGGAGCTGTGGGACGTCGCCTGTGGCGCCGATCAAGGGCATCGCCGGTGGCCGACAGGACGAGCGGCAAGTCGACGAACAGCAGGTCAACAAGCCGGTCGACCTGGGAGTGCAGTCAACTTGGATAAGGGGGGAGCCGGTCGAGGAGGTGCAGCCGACTAGGGTGCAGCCGACAGGGGAGCAGGCAGCAGCGAGGCCGACCAAGGAGCAGTCGGCGACCTGGCAGTCGGTAGGGGAGCTGACCGCAGGGGAGAAGTCGGTCGGGACGCCGACCGAAGTGCAGCAGGACGACGAGGATGGCGGTGAAGATGAAGGGGAGCAGTTGGGCGACGAGGAGCCGGTCGACCAGAAGGTGGTCGACCAGTCCACCGACCGGGACGTGGTGGTGGTCCCTCCTGAACCCCGGAAGTCTGGTCGACTTCGGAGGCCGCCCGACTTCTTCATCCCCGCTGCCTTCACCACGGTGTACGACGTGGAGGACGACGATGACCTGCCGTACGACGACGCTGATGAGGACGAGGAGTTTCTGGAGCTCGACCCCGACATGCTGGCCGACCCCGACCACCGTTGGGACATCTCGACGATGACGGTGAAGGAGGCGTTAGCAAGCTGGAAGGGCCCGGCGGTGAAGGCCGCCATGGAGGAGGAGATCCGCAGTCTCCTCGCCATGGGCACGTGGGAGCTGGTCGAACGCCCGCCGGGAGTGAATGTCATGAAGAACCGGTGGGTGCTGACGACGAAGTACAACATCGACGACACCGTCGAGCGGGAGAAGGCGAGGCTGGTCGTGAAGGGCTTCACGCAGGTGTACGGCGCCGACTACGACGAGACGTTCGCGCCGGTGGGCAGCTACGTCACGCTGAGGATCTTCCTCAGTATCGTCGCCGTCCTCAACCTGAACCTGATGCAGCTCGACATGAAGAACGCCTTCCTGCAGAGCAAGCTCGACCGGGTGTTGTACATGTCGCAGCCGGACTACTTCAACGACGGAACCGGCCGGGTGTGCAAGCTGCTGAAGAGCCTATACGGGCTGAAGCAGTCGCCGCTGCTGTGGTACTTGGCGCTCAACGACGTGCTGGTCGGCGCTGGGTGGAAGAAGAGCCAGGTCGACGAGGCCCTCTACTTCAAGGTCGGCGACGACGGGGCGACTTGCTGGGTGCTGGTCTACGTCGACGACTTGCTCGCCGCCAGCAGCAGCACCGTGATGCTGAAGGAGCTGAAGGAGCTACTGGAGGCCGCCTTCGAGCTGCGCGAGATCTCGCCGGTGCAGAAGTACCTCGGGCTGGAGATCGTGCGCGACAGGTCGGCGGGGAAGCTGTGGCTGCACCAGCAGGGCTACGCCGACAAGCTACGTAGGCGCTTCATCGACGAGGAGCAGGGCGGCCGGACTCCGAAGACGCCGGTCTCGGTCGACGCCTACGCCGAGCTCACCTTCGACGACGAGGAGGCACAGGAGCGACAGGAGGAGGAATACCGGCAGAAGGTCGGCTCGCTGCAGTTCGCGGCGACGACGACGAGGCCGGACATCGCCTTCGCCTGCAGCAAGCTGGGGAGCGGCCTCACGGTGAGGAGCGACCAGCACTGGCGCGAGGTCGACCGCTGCCTCGCCTACCTCGCCAACACGCGTGACACCGCCCTGGAGTTCGGCGGTGGACCTGAGTCGCTGGAGCTGGTCGGCTACGTGGACGCCGACGACGCCGGTGACAAGCAGAGCAGGACGAGCACGGGCGGCTACGTGTTCGTCTACGGAGGGGCCGCAATCTCCTGGTCGAGCCAGCGCATCAAATGCGCGACGCTGTCGTCGACCGAGTCGGAGTACGTGGCGGCCGTCGAAGCTGGCAAGGAGGGACGCCGACTTCGCTTCCTCCTCGCAGAGTTCCAGCAGCTGGATGCTGGGAAGCCGACGGTCCTGAGGGTGGACAACAAGTCGGCCATCACAGTCGCCGAGGGCATGGGGTTGACAGGCAACCTCAAGCACATGGAGCGGCGACAGGCCTGGCTGCAGCACATGGTGAAGCGGGGGAAGTTTGCGCTGCAGTACATCCCGACCGCTGAGCAGCCGGCCGACTTCCTCACGAAGGCGCTGCACTATCCGGCTTTCAACCGGTGCTCCGTCGCCATCGGCCAGGTGTGCTTGGCCGACGTGGGCGACGAAGTTGACGAAGTGCAGCAGTAGGTGCCATGCCCTTTTGCATGGCTGGTGCGGTGGACGACGTGCTGTGTGTTGGGTGCACGTCGACGAGCAGTTCTCCGAGCAGTGCTGCCGTAAGGGGTGGAGGCCCAAGCGTGAACGCGGCAGGGGAGTGTCAACGGGAGTTGGGTGTTGGCCCCGTCCTCGCTTGGGCGGAGCCGACTTCCTGGTCGGGTGTAGGGGTGCAGCCGACCTGCAGTAGTGGGCGAGCCGGTCGACGGGGTTGGTCGACCTGCACGGAAGCCACTGCAAGGGCGCCGACTTTGGGAGGGCGCCAACTTCGAGTGGTCGACTTGAGAAGTCGACCTGCAGAGGGCGTCGACTTGGGGACGCCGACCTGGAGTTGGTCGACCAGAGGGCGTGGTCGACCTGGTGAGGTCGACTGGAGGTGGCCGTCGACTTGGGAGGTCGACAGGCACGCACAGGAGCACCTGGTCGACGTGGTTGCCCGGTCGACCAGGTTACCTGGGTGACGAGGGTCTGCGAAGGCACGCGAAGGTCGCCCAGGCGAGGTTGGCAAGGACGACCTCGGTGGTGGTATCCCGAGGTCGACCTGGCAGATGAGATGCAGTCGTCAGCACAAGGTGGACTTGGTGCGTACGCTGTGCAGGTGACGAAGCAGTGCGCGCCAATCATCTACGAGCACCTGCGAAGCTGGTGCGATGCTGGACTGCAGGAGCAACGCTGGCATGCCGTCGACTTGCGCTGTTGTCACACCATCGACCTGCAGCGTTGGCAAGCCGCGTCCCTGCACTGCTGGAGCGCGGTCGACCAAGTCGTGCTGGCATGCGGTCGACCGTGCCGCGCTGGCAGTCGACCTGCTTGCATGCTAGCTCTGATGTAGTCTTGCCTTGCCAACTTCTTTGTATCATTGTTGTCAACTTTCTCTAGTGAAACTCTTGCCAAATTGCCTTGTGAACTAGCAAGCAGGGTGTGCACTAGGAAAACGACTAAGGAACAGAGAACGCAGAGATCACACGAGCACACGTGCCTAGCCCGTAGTCTAGCTCCCGTTACTAGAGTTATCTCCGCAGCACTCGCCCACGTGAAGTCGGAGCTGCAGAGGAGACACACGTGCACAGACCTGGGTGAACTGACAAGCTATCTTGGCTTGCGGATCACCCGGGACAGAGCACGGCGCACCATCACCTTGACTCAGTCACACATGGTGCAGCAGATCCTTCAGCGCTTCCGCTTCACGTACTCCTCGCCTCAGTCCACTCCTCTGCCTACCGGTCACTCGCTCTCAGCTCTGCCTTCGGATGAGTCCGTAGAGCCGAGTGGCCCGTATCCAGAGCTTGTGGGCTGCCTCATGTACCTGATGACCTGCACTCGACCTGACCTTGCATACCCTCTTAGCATCCTTGCGCGCTATGTCGCTCCTGGCCGTCACAGGAAGGAGCACATGGATGCCGCTAAGAGGGTGTACGTCGGGCATGGGGCTAGTGCTTGGAGGGCGAGACCGAGTTGTACTTACTGGACACTCAGACGCTTCTTGGGCGGACGACCAGGCTACTCAGCGGTCGTCTCAGGGTTACACCTTCAGCCTTGGCTCCGGCTCAGTTTCTTGGCGTTCTACACGCTCTTCTTCTGTTCTCAGCTCCAGTTGTGAGGCTGAGATCTACGCCACAGCCATGGCTGCCCAGGAGCTACGCTGGCTGACCTACCTGCTGACCGACTTGGGAGAGCGGCCTCGTTCTCCTCCAGTGCTGTACGTCGACAACCAGGCTGCCATTGCCTTGTGTGAGGAGCACAGACAGGAGCACAGAACGAAGCACATCGCCCTGCGGTACTTCCTTGCTCGAGAGCTGCAGCAGCGTGGTCAGCTTCGTCTGCGTTACGTGGCCACTGAGGCCAACCTTGCGGATGTGTTCACCAAGGCGCTTCAGCCTTGTGACCATCAGCGTTTCTGTACTCTTCTAGGCCTTGTGCCTGCTGGACCCCACTTGCTTACTTCTTGACTCTGCTTGTACTGTGATCTTTATATATATGCCTGCATGTTTACACTTGCTAGGTTGTTATCACTGTTTCTCCTGTTATATTATCAACCTGCATGTGAACTGGTCTTGTGACCACTTGCTTGTGCTCGGAATTTGTGTGGTATCCTTGAGAACCACCCTGAGCTTGTTTTGCTTTGCTTTGACTGGTCTTGTGACCCCTTGCTCTCCCCCACTTTGCCTATGGGGGTGTGTCAAACATTATATGTGTTGTGCTTGTTTAGGCTACAGTGGGTTAGCCTATAGGGGGTACACAATTCTAGGGTTAGGTACTTGTACTCGTTTCACTGCTAGTTCATTCATTCCTCGTTCAGTTATTCTGACATCGCGGTGCTGCTGCTCGCGGCGAGAAGGTCGTCGACGTAGACCAGCACCCAGCAGGTCACCTTGTCGTCGCCGACCTTGAAGTACAGAGCCTCGTCGACCTGACTCTTCTTCCAGCCAGCGCCGACCAGCACGTCGTTGAGCGCCAAGTACCACAGCAGCGGCGACTGCTTCAGCCCGTAAAGGCTCTTCAGCAGCTTGCACACCCGGCCGGACCCGTCGTTGAAGTAGTCCGGCTGGTACATGTACAGCACCCGGTCGAGCTTGCTCTGCAGGAAGGCGTTCTTCATGTCGAGCTGCATCAGGTTGAAGTCGAGGACGGCGACGATGCTGAGGAAGATCCTCAGCGTGACGTAGCTGCTCACCGGCGCGTACGTCTCGTCGTAGTCGGCGCCATACACCTGCGTGAAGCCCTTCACGACCAGCCTCGCCTTCTCGCGCTCGACGGTGTCGTCGATGTGGTACTTCGTCGTCAACACCCACCGGTTCTTCATGATGTTCACCCCCGGTGGGCGTTCGACCAGCTCCCAGGTGCCGTTGCTGATGAGGCTGTGGATCTCCTCCATGGCGGCCTTCACCGCCGGACCCTTCCAGCTCGCCAGCGCCTCCTTCACCGTCATCGTCGAGATGTCCCAACGGTGCTCGGGGTCGGCCAGCATGTCGGAGTGGAGCTCCGAAAACTCCTCATCGTCTTCGGCGTCATCGTACGCCAGGTCGTTGTTGTCCACATCGTAGACCGTGGTGAAGGCAGCGGGGACGAAGAAGTCGGGTGGCCTTCGAATTCGGCCCGACTTCCGAGGTCCGGGCTGCACCTCCACCACGTCGCTCGATGTGCCTTCATCGAACTGCTCCCCTGTCGTCCGCTCCTCTGAAGCGAGCTCCGGGTTCGACTGGTCCCCTGGCGACGGCTTCTCTGACACGCGCTTCCCGTTCGAAAGCTCCCCGCCCAAATGCTTCGCGGTTTCCTCCGTGGGCTTCTTCACGGTCTCCTCCGCGATCTCCTCCGCGGTCTCGTCCGCGGTCTCGTCCGCGGTCTCCTTCGCGGTTTTCGCGGTGTCCTTCGCGGTACCCGTCGCGGTCTCCTTCGCAGCGTTTTTCGCGGCTTCCTTCGCGGTGTTTTTTCGCGGCTTCCTTCGCGGTGTTTTTCGCGGCTTCCTTCGCGGTGTTTTTCGCGGCTTCCTTCGCGGTGTCCAAAGTTGGCTGCACATCCGTGGCCCGCTTTTCCGCGACTGGCTTGGCATCACGTCGGCCACCGGCGATGCTCCTGGCCGGCGCCGCAGGCGACTCCCCACGACTCCCCTCATCGCCGGAGGCCGGCACCGAAGTCAAGCCACGCTGTCCGACTGGAAGGGGAGGGGAAGAAGGGGCAGGAGATGCAGGGGCGACCGCGACATCCTCATCAGCCTGTTCACCAACCTCGGCGAGCAGAGGAAGCGTCGCCGTCGAGGTGTCCGTCACCGGGTTGGCCCGCGTCCGCCCCGACGCGGGCCCGAATTCCGACTTCCACACCTCCAGCGAAAGAGTTTCGTAGAACACCACGTCCGACGTGGTGACCACCCGGTTGGCGGCGATGTCAAGGAGCTCCCAGCCCTTGCTCTCCTCCGACACGCCGAGGTGAAGGCCCCACCGGGCCTTCGGCTTCAGCTTCCCACCGCGCTGCTGCTCTGGGACGAGAAATTGTGCCATGCAGCCCCACACCCGCGCCAGTGACAGGTTGGGCTTCTACCCGGTGAGAAGCAGGTACGGCGTCGTCCCCGCGGGCAGCGACGACCGCTCCAGGCAGTTGCGAACCCAGACGGCCTGCCGCAGGGCGAGATGCCACCAGTGGTGCTGCACGCCCATGTGTAGCAGCATCGTCCGCACCGACTCCACCACCGTCCTCATCTCCCGCTCCGCCATGCCATTCTGCTGCGGGGTGTAGGGGCAGGTGAGGTCGTGGACGATTCCCTTGCCATCCACGAAGGCAGTGAACTCCCGGCCGAGGAACTCCCCGCCTCGGTCAGAGCGCAGCTGCAGCACTTACTTCTTCGTCTGCCGCTCCACCAGCACCAGCCACTTCTGGAACTCCAGCAGCACGTCCGACTTCTTGGCGACCGGCCGCACCCACACGTAGCGGGTCTTGCGGTCCTTCAGCAGCAAGAAGTACAGGCTGCCGTCCTTGGCAGCCACGCGAAACGGCCCGCACAGGTCGATGTGCACGACGGCCAGAGCGTCCTTGGCGTCGGAGCCTTTGTCGGGGAAGGTGTGCCGCGCCAGCTTCCCACCGACGCACGAAACGCAGGGCGAGGCAGCGCCGGACGCCGACTTGAGGTCCAGCCCGGTGGCGACTTCGTGCTTCGCCGAGCTCAGGATGGTGTCCATACCGACGTGCGCGAGCCTCGCGTGCAGTCTGTCCGGCGTCGCCTTCGTCGCCGAGACGATGGCCCGCAGAGCCACTTCCTCCGCTGCAGTCGACACCGAGCAGGGACGCAGGTCGGTGCAGAGGACCCGGCCGGAGTACGTTGCGCGACCAAGCACGTCGCCCGTCGCCGAGACGAGCAGCATGCCGTCGCCGTCCTCCTTCAGCTTCACGCCGTGTTCCTTCAGCTGGCCGGATGACAGCAGGTTCGCGTGCACGCCGGGGACGTACAGCACGTCGGGGATGAGCACCCGCTTCCCGGCCTCCCCTTGCAGCGCAACCGTGCCCCGTCCCTTGACGTCCTGCAGCGCCCCATTGAAGCCGCGCACGTGTTTAACGTCGCCGCTCGGCCCCATGTCGACGAAGACCTCCTTCGTCCCCATCAGGTGGTGGGAGCAGCCGCTATCCAGCAGGACCACCGCCGGGTTCGCCTGCACCGCTGCCGCCAGCGCCCGGAAATCCTCACCGGCCTCCGGCGCTAGTGAGACGGTCGGCTCCACGACGCCGACCATAGAGCATGTTGCCGACTTGTCGTCGCTCCCCTTTCCGCCAGCAGAGGAGTCGGCGTCCTTCGCCGAGGTCGACTTGGTCGACTGCTTCTCCTTGCGCGGCTGGTTGCCTCGACGTGGACGATGGCTGGCCGACCTCCGATGGCCTCCCTTGGCGTCGTCGTCGTCGGATTCGCTGCGGTCGGGACACTCGAAGGAGAGGTGGTCGGGGCTGTGGCAGATCCAACACTCCCGACGCTGACTTCCTCCTCCGCGACCGCCGTCCTTCGCCGACTTGCCCTTGTCAGCGTCCTTGGCCGGCTTCCCACCTCCGCTACCACCGCTGCCGGGCTTGCCGCGCTGCCCTGGTCGGCTACCTTGCTTCGCCGGGGCGGCGTAGTTTGCCTGCAGCAGGAGATCCGTGGACTTCTCGGCTTCCTGCATTGCCTCATCCTGCAGAATATACGAGGTGAGGGAATCCTCGTTGAGCGTCGCCCGCGTGCTCGGCGCCATGGACAGCCGCTTCAGCAGGTTGTAGCTGCTCGTGAGTCCCTTGATCACATGCCGTAGAGTAATTCACGCCGGCCATCCTCATCATGGCGAGGAGTCGCCGAGCACGGTTGCAATAGTCGGTTGCCGTCTCCTGCTCGCCCATCCGCAGGTGTGACAGCTGCTCCTCGAGCTGGCCGATGTACAGGTCGTCGGTGACCTGGTACGTCGTCTCGATGAAGTGCCACGCTTGGTGCCCGGCGTCAAGGTGCTCTCTGCACCACTTCAAGGCGATCTGCACGCCCGGCGAGCAGCACCGCGAGATGACCATGAAGGTCAGCAGCTGCACGGCGCGAAACTCCGCACGCAAGTCGGGGTAGATCTCCTCCGGCGTCGCCACGGTCCCACGAGCGAAACCGATCAGCCCGGCCATCTCAAGTTGGGGCTCGATCGCCTCCTTCCAGGTGAGGATGTCCGGTCGACCGACCAGCGGGGGGGTGACCTAGATCTTGTCCGGCGGAAATTTGAAGTAGCCGTAGCTCGGCGCGATCCCTTCCGCGGTCACGTGTGTCGCCGACATCGACGCCACACCACTTCGTCGTCCTCCGACGTAGCCCTGCGAGGTCCCTGCAGCCGCCGACGACTGCATCCCTCGCGCCTGAACGCCGCCGATTTCACCGGCGTGTATTCTGCCACGATGTGCCTCCCGCACTGCTACCGACTTGGCCTCCATCGGCGTTGATGCCCGCGTCGACGCTGCCCGCGGTGTTCACCGGTCGAGGAGAAGCTGGCCGAGAAGGGTGCTCCGTCGCCCATAGGGAACGGGTTCCAGCCTCGACGACCGCCCAAGGCAGGTCGCCATACTCGTTGGCCTCGTGCTTCCTCCTCGCGCTTTCCAGCCGTGCCTCTAGGGTGTCCACCACCCCCGTGTCACCTACGGCTACTACCATCGTGACAACCGCACAGCTGCCGGCCTACGAACAACTTAGGTAAGGGGCAACGAAGTCGACTAGACTGAAAGGTAGGTCGGGTGCCGTCCACGCTCACCGCACCATGCGGAGATAACTAGTGCAACGGGAGCTAGACTATGGGCTAGGCACGGGTGCTCATGTGATCTCTGCGTTCGTTGGTCCTTAGTCGTTTTCCTAGTGCTAACACTGCTTGCTAGTTCACGGGGCAAATTTGCAAGAGTTTCACTAGGAAATCATCACAACAAAAGTTCAGAATGAATTGCATCAACATTGGCAACACTGACTACATCAGACCTAGCAAGGCTTGCTGGTCCACTGCCAGCGCAGCACGGTCGACCGCGTGCCAGCACAACTCTGTCGACCGCGCTCCAGCAGAGCAGAGTCGCGGCTTGCCAACGTTGCAAGTCCGCGGTGCGCCAACGCTGCAGTATGTCGGCTGCACAGCGTTGCATCCGCGGGACAACGGTGCACCAGCTTCGCAGGTGCGTGCAGCTGGTTGGCGCCCAACTCCCCGTCACTTGCCCAGCGCAGACACTTCACCCGTGACGGCGCCCACCAGCCACGTCGACCTCGGGATACCACCCCCGAGATCGCCAGCGTAGATAACATCCCCGGCGACTTTCGCGTACGTCGCCCGGGTATCCTGGTTGACCGGGTACTTCGCGGTCCTCCCGCGGTTTCTCGGTCACCACGGTCCACCACGATTTCGTGGCTCCGCGGTCCCCCATGATTTCGTGGCTCCGCAATCCCCCACGATTTCGTGGCTCCGCGGTCCCCCACGATTTCGTGGCTCCGCGGTCCCCCACGATTTCGTGGCTCCGCGGTCGGCTCCGCCCAAGCGAGGACGGGGCCAAATACAACTCCCGTTGACATCAGGTGGGAGTCTTCTTGCGACAAATGGTTGGTCGCCTCGTGTTAGCAGCGCAATGTTCCACGCGTCCGTTCCCTCCCAAAGCGATTCTGTCACAGCCAAATCGTTCGGCGAACGGACGTCCTGCTGTCCAGCCACCTCCGCACGATTCTCACCCTGCTGCCCCGTCACCGGCACCCCATTTGCTGGATTGTTGTGGCTGCGCCGTCGTTGATCGTTCCGGATCTGGCCAGGATGCTCAGGTTCCAGCTCAATATTCTCAGAGGATGGGGTAGGCGAGGGGATAAAGGGCGCATCGTGTCAAAGTAACTAGGCAAGAATGAATGAACTAGCAGAGGTTTGGGTACAAGTATGAAACCCTAGTTGGGGTTGTACCACTACAGCCAATAGGCTACCCCACTACAGCCTACAAGCATAATACAGTTTAACACACCCCCATAGGCAAAGTGGGGGAGAACAAAGGGTCACAAGACCAGTCCAGCAAAGCAAAGCAAAGCCCAGGGTGGATCACAACGTCACCACACTCCAAGCACAAGTAAAGGCCACAAGGCCAGTTCACATGCAGTGCTAGATATAGTACAAGACAAGCAACACAGTGATCAAAACCTAGCAAGCAAGCAACAAGATATATATAAAGTACAGTACAAAGAATGTCAAGCAGTGAGCAAGTGAGGAAACGTGGACACAAGGCCTAAAGAAGTACAGTGCCGCTGATGATCACTAGGCGGGAGCGCCTTGGTGAAGATATCAGCAGTGTTGGCCTTCGAGTCCACGTACACAAGCCGAAGCTGACCGCGCTGCTGAAGCTCTCGAGCAAGAAAGTAGCGAAGAGCAATGTGCTTCGTCCTGTGCTCCAGTCTGTGCTCCTCACACAAGGCAAGAGCCGCCTTGTTGTCACCGTACAGAACTGGAGGAGAACTAGGCCGCTCTCCCAAGTCAGTCAGCAGGTAGGTGAGCCAGCGTAACTCCTGTGCAGCCATGGCTGTGGCGTAGATCTCAGCCTCACAACTAGAGCCGAGAACAGAGGAAGAGCGGGTGGACCGCCACGAGACAGAACCAGAGCCAAGGCTGAAGGTGTAACCCTGTGACGACCGCTGCGTAGCCAGGTCGTCCACCCAAGAAGCGTCCGAGTGACCAGTGAGGACAACTCTGTCGCGTCCTCCAAGCACCAGCCCCATGCCTGATGTACTGCACAAGTAACGCAGCACCCTCTTAGCAGCCTCCCAGTGCTCTCGCCTGTGTCTCCCAGGCGCAACGTAACGAGCAAGGATGCTAAGAGGGTACGCGAGGTCAGGTCGCGTGCAAGTCATCAGGTACATGAGGCAGCCTACAAGCTCTGGGTACGGGCCACTCGGCTCTACGGACTCGTCCGAAGGTGGAGCTGAGAGCGAGTGGCTGGTAGCCAGAGGTGTGGCCTGTGGTGAGGAGAACTGGAAGCCGAAGCGCTGAAGGACCTGCTGCACCATGTGTGACTGAGTCAGGGTGATGGTGCGGCGAGCTCTGTCCCGGGTGATCTGCAAGCCAAGGTAGCTACGCAGTTCACCCAGGTCAGTGCAGGTGTGTCTCTTCTGCAGCTCCGACTTTTCACGAGCGAGTGCCTCAGTGTCAGCAGTAGCAAAGACCAAGTCGTCGACGTACACGAGAATGTAGAACGGCGGCAGCGACGTGTCTGTGCGCAGAAACAGCGACGGGTCAGCAGTAGACGGCGCGAACCCAAGAGCCGCAAGTGTAGTCCTCAGTGTGTCGTGCCACTCACGTGGCGCCTGGCGGAGACCGTAGACTGGCCGGCGGAGACTCCACTGGGTACCAGGGGGAAACGACCCAGTAAAGCCAGGTGGGCGGCGCAGCCAGATCTCCTCGTGCAGGCTGCCCTGCAGGAACGCTGTGCTGAAGTCAAGAGAGTGAAGCTCGTAGTCACGCTGAGCAGCAACGTGCAGCAGAACCCGAAGAGTGGTCATCTTCGGGGTGGGGGAGAAGGTCTGGAAGAAGTCGACCCCCTGACGCTGACTGAAGCCTCTAGCAACGTAACGAGCCTTGAAGACAGGCGGAGAACCTGGCGGCCGCTTCACCCTGAAAATCCACATGCCACTGACGATGTTCGCCCCAGGAGGGGGAACCTCGTCGACGTAGGTGCCTGTGGACTTCCAGGATGCCATCTCTGCGTTCATGGCTGTCTGCCACTGAGAGGAGTAGGGACCCGAGATCGCCTCTGCGTAAGTGCGCGGAGTGGGGATGTCTAGTGCATCCGGGTCTCCCTCAGGAGCAAGCAACTAGGCCACGAGATGAGGTACAGCAGCCGCAAGAGAGTCAAAGTCCTCCTGCCTGTCCTCAAGGACGTCCGTGCCAAGAGCACACTCACCCCCGACGGACGGAGGACAGACAGACGCAGACTCAGACTCAGCAACAAGGCTAGCAGCGTAGTCTAGACGACAGGCAGCAGCAAAGTCAACCAACTCAGCGACCAGAGCAGACGCAGCCGAGGACTCAAAGGTAGGGTCAGTGACAACAGTAGCTAGGAGACGCGTGACTGTAGGGTGCTCAGCGCGATACCGGTCAGACTCAGGGTCCGGAACGGCAGACAAAGAGGACGCAGGAGGAGACGGTAGAGGGACACGCCGAGGAGCAGTAGAGGGACGCAGAGTCATGTAGTGAGTGCCTGGGACAGGAGGAGGACGCTCACGACGGACACGACTACCAGTGCGAGCAGGACGAACAGGCGACGCAGGATGAGACTCAGGCTCACGACGCTCTGTAAGACCTCCTGTGGGACCAGCGTACGGAGAGGGAGCAGGGAGAGGCGAGGTAGGCGGTAACTGTGACTGCGGCTGGACAGGCGGAGGACACTCGACGGAGGGAGGAGGACAAGGAGGAGGAGCCTGCCCAAGAACCTGCTGAAGGAGCGGTACGAAGTACGGTCGCGGCCGCGCAGCGTCTCCAGAAGCAGAGGAGACTCCAGCGGCCGGGTCCTCAGTACCAGCAGGAGCTCCAACGTCCGGGTCCCCAGCACCAGCAGCAGCGCCACCGCTCGGGTCCTCAGCTCCAGCAGCAGCTCCACCAGGCGGGTCCGCAGCACCAGCAGCAGCGCCACCCCCAGAGTCGGCAGCTCCAACTCCGCTAGCACCGCCAGCGCCAGAGTCCCCAGCTCCAGCAGCTCCAGTCGCAGTGCTCCCAGAACAACCAGTCCCGGCAGCTCCAGTACCCCCAGGACGAGCAGCCCCAGCACCCCCAACTCCAGCCGAGCCACTAGGACGGCGAAAGCGCCGGACGTACCAGTCACGAAGCTGCTGCGGTGTGAGAGACTGCTCAGCACCCCGAACCGGAGCACCCCCAGACGCAGTAACCCGAGGCTCCGTAGGCTCAGTAGCAGCACCCCCAGGCTCAGCACCCGCAGGCTCAGCACCCGCAGGCTCAGCACCCCCAGTCGCAGCACCCCCAGGCTCAGCACCCCCAGGCGGCAAACTCTCAGGCACAGTACCCTCAGCTCCAGCACCCGCAGTCCCAGCACTCCCAGGCCCCGCACCCGCAGGCTCAGCACCCCCAGGCTCAGCACCCCCAGGCTCCGTACTCTCAGGCACCGTACCCTCAGCTCCAGCACCCTCAGTCCCAGCACCCGCAGTCCCAGCACCCCCAGGCCCAGCACCCCCAGGCTCAGCACCCCCAGGCTCAGCACTCCCAGCAGCACCACCCGCAGCAGCACCTGAGTCACCTGTGACCTCGACAGGCTCAGCGACGGGAGGAGGGTCTACCTGAGAGACACCTGAAGGAGCAGGACCCTGAGGGGGAAGGGGGTCTACCGGAGGGGGACCAGGAGCGAGGAAAAGCGGCGGGGGAGGGAGAGGGGCAGTGCGGTAGGGGAAGAGACGGTAGAAAGGGACCGACTCGTCAAAGGTGACGTCCTGAGAGGCGAAGACCCGGCGCGAGGTGGGGTGGTAAAACTGCCAGCCAGGCGCGTCAGGGACAAAGCCAAGGAAGACACAGGGAAGCGTGCGGGAGGAGAGCTTGTCCGCGGACGTATCGCGGACAAGGGCACGAGCACCCCACACCCGGAAGCGCGACGCATCGCCAACCTCCCCCGTCCAACGCAGTGTGGGCGAGGTCTCCGGCAAGGAGACACGGGGCCAGAGGTTGAGCTGATGCGCGGCGTACCGGACAGCAAACGGCCACAGAAAATGGGGAGCCGCCGCGTGGACCAAGGAGGTACGAGCGACCTCCATGACCAGGCCAATGCGGCGCTCAGCAACCCCATTCTGCTGTGGGGAGTCCGGAAGCGTGAAGGTCTGCTCGATGCCCTCCGCCTGACAGAAGGTCCTCAAGAGATCGGAGGAAAACTCACCACCTCTGTCAGAGTGCAGACGCAGGACAGGAAGATCCGTCCGGAAACGGCGGCGGAGCTGGAGACGAACCGTGCGGATCCAAGGGATCAGAACAGCAGGGACCTCACCCTTGGTGCGCAAGGGGAAGACCGTGGTGTAACGCGAGTAGTCGTCGACAACCAGCAAAAAGTACCGCTCACCGCCCTGACCACGAACGCGGGCTGGGCCCCACACGTCCAGGTGGAGGGTCTGCAGAGGAGCCTCTGTCGGGGGGAACGAGGAGGAGTGAGGAGCGGCGCGCTGCCGCCCCTCGACGCAAGGAAGGCAAGGCGGCGCAGGCGAGGCAGGGAGGGGAGGGAGGGACCTGGGAAGACCAGACACAAGGTGGCGACGGTGCATGCCACGAAGGCGTGGCAAGGAGGGGTGACCCAGGCGGTGGTGCCAGAGAAGAGTCTGGTGCGACAGGGAACGACACTCACAGGCGTGGGCTACCAGACCTGACGCAGACACCTGACCGACAGCAGCGACCTGAGGAGACGCAGTGGTCAGTGTGTAGAGACTCGACCCCGGCCGACGGGTAAACGTAGCCAGGTGACGGCCGGTCCTGGAGCACGTGCAGATCGCCACACGCTGTCCTCCAGGGGTAAAGGTGTCAACCCACTGATCCTGGAGGACAGCGTTGCTCACCAGGTTCGTCGAGAACGAGGGGAGGTGGAAACCTGACAACGAGCCAGACGGAACCGCCGGACAAGGGAGGACAGTGGTGGACTGGGCAAGGACTGGGCCCCCAGAGGGGTCAGCCAAGGAGACTGGGACCGGTGCAGGAAGCGGTGTGAGCTCAGTACTGTCACGAAAGAAGCAACGGGAAGCACCTGAGTCAAGGGTGAAGGTGTGACAGGCCTCAGCCGGTGCGGTACCTGAGAGAGCAGTCTCTGTGGGTGCTGTACCTGAGAGAGCAGACTCGAAACCAGCCGGGACAGCACTGGAGGGAGCAAGTACAGGGGGCACCATACCAGAGAGAGCAGACTCACTAGTACCCAGGGCAGCGGGCTCTATACCTGGGTCAGGCGGCACACACAAGTAACAGTCTCCCTCGGCACTAACAGTCAATGCATACATGGCAGCAATAATAGCATCATAGTCAAGAGCAAAGACATCAACACCAGCCCTCATGAGCTCAGCCCAGCGGGGGCGCTCAACATCCGCACCCATCTCCTCACGCCAAGCGTCGTCAAGGCGGGAGAAGCAGCGGTACGGGGTGTGGAACCTCCCACACGTCTGTCCCTTGCGGTCACCTGTGCGAATGACATAAGAACAGCGGCCACTGCCCCCCGACGTCCCACGCTGAGCAAGCCACTCACGAAGCTGCTGGGTCGTCTGGGGACGCTGCTGCTGCTGGGAGCTCTGGCCCGAGCCAGTGCCTCCACTCCGACCTCCGCCGCCACCACTACCACCGCTCCGACCGCCACCGCCACCACCGCCACCACCGCCACCGCCGCCACCGCCGCCGCCGCCACTACTGCCACTGCTTCCTCCGCCGCCCCCGCCTCCACCACCGACCCCACTCCCACCAGCGCTCCCGCCACCGCTCCCTCCAGCACCGCCTCCCCCCCCACCTCCCCCACCTCCTCCCCCCCCAGCGCCACCACCACCACCCTTGCCCCCCTTGCCCTTGCCGGTGCGGCGCCTCCCACCAGGAGCAGAAGCAGCGCCAACAGACTCAGCACCAAGGAAGTCAACAGCAGCAGCAGCAGCGTAGGAGGGAGCGAGGGGAGAGGGAGAACACCCCTCAAAGATGGGGGTGCGAGGAGCGCCACGAGCAGCACCGACAGCTACAATGCTCTTTTCGGCCGCGAGCAGCTGCTCCTCTAGGAGGGCGACTGTTAGCTCAGTGGGACAGCGAGCAAGGAAGTGGTCTCGAACTGAGCGGAGGGTGTCAGGGAGACGGGTGACTATGAAGTGGAGTGTCCAGTACAGTGGAGGGGGGTTCTTAGCGCAGAACTCGGTGGGAAGGGCGGCACGCAGGCGAGCATCACTAGTGCGAAGGTGGGTGATAAGATCGGCGACTGTAGTAAAGGTGGACAGATCGGGGAACAGGTACGGCAGCATGAGGCGGCTAAGCTCGGCTGTGGCAGGCGAGGAGTAGCGAGCAACGACAGCATCGTACAGGGCCTTAGCGGATTTGCAGTCGCCAAAATGCTCGAGCTCAGCTAGCGGCAGGTGACTGCGAATGGCTAGGCGAGCAGCTGCGTCACGAGTCTGCCAGTGGGAACGAACACTAAGCTCGGCTGTGGCAGCAGGAGCAGCGGCAGCACCAGACGCGTAGTCATAGAGGGAGATGTGGTCCGTGCTATTGCTCATAAGATACAACTGCAGGTCGTCGAGCCAGGAAGTGAACTGCACGGGACGGCCCTCAGCATCGAAGGAAAGAACGCGAATAGAGGCCATAGCTCAGGCGTGAGGGCACAGCAGAGCAGCAGCAGCAGCAGAGGGGACGCGCTAGAGCGAAGCTAGCAGCCACAGCAGGAGCAAGCGGCGGTGCACAGGCAGGGAGCAGCGGGCGGCGCTGCGAAGCAGGTAGCGGGCGGGCGGGCGGCGCTGCGAGCGGGCAGCGAAGCGGGCGGGCCGCGAAGCGGGCAGCGAGCGGGCGGGCGGGCTGCGAAGCGGGCAGCGGGGCGAGCGGGCTGCGAAGCGGGCGGGCCGCGAAGCGGGCAGCGAGCGGGCGGGCGGGCTGCGAAGCGGGCGGGCCGCGAAGCGGGCAGCGAGCGAGCGGGCTGCGAAGCGGGCGGGCCGCGAAGCGGGCAGCGAGCGGGCGGGCGGGCTGCGAAGCGGGCAGCGGGGCGAGCGGGCTGCGAAGCGGGCGGGCCGCGAAGCGGGCAGCGAGCGGGCGGGCGGGCTGCGAAGCGGGCGGGCCGCGAAGCGGGCAGCGAGCGGGCGGGCGGGCTGCGAAGCGGGCGGGCCGCGAAGCGGGCAGCGAGCGGGCGGGCGGGCTGCGAAGCGGGCAGCGGGACGAGCGGGCTGCGAGCGGGCGGCTCGGCGGGCGGGCGACACTGCGAGGGGCGCGCGAGGGCGCTAGTGAGGGGCGCGCGAGGGCGCTAGCAAGGGGCGCGCGAGGGCGCTAACGAGGGGCGCGCGAGGGCGCTAACGAGGGTGCGCGCGAGGGCGCTAACGAGGGGCGCGCGAGGGCGCTAACGAGGGCGCACGAGGGCGCTACGAGGCTAGGGCACGGGGTAGCGTGGTAACCGCATGCGAGCGGTGGTGGGCCCTAAAAAAAAACGGTCGGTAGGTCCTAGGGACCTCCTGCTCTGAATACCATGTCAAAGTAACTAGGCAAGAATGAATGAACTAGCAGAGGTTTGGGTACAAGTATGAAACCCTAGTTGGGGTTGTACCCCATATTGGCTACCCCACTACAGCCTACAAGCATAATACAGTTTAACACATCGGTGTCAGAGTCCTCAGCATCCGCCTCCTCCCCCACTTGTACCGCGGGGTTTGGTTCCATCCGCCCGTGGCGCTCCCTCCAGCTCCCCGTTCTCGTTGGTTCCGGCGGGGCTCGAGCCCATGTTTCCGCGGACTCCCTATCCTGGAAGGCCAGGTCTGCCCGTTTGCGCGTGACGGGCGGTGAAAACACCGAGGTCTCATGGAACGTGTTGAAACCCGCCTCTCTTGCCATCCTCAGTGCCGCATACACCAGACTATTATGGGTCCTTACGACATCCCCGCCGACTCCACACCGCAGCAGATGATTAGCCAGGCTTGTGTATGAAATGTGTGAGCCGTCTTTCTTACAGGGGCAGGCCACCGTGACCGGTAGCTCAAGGCCGAGGCGGAAACCCAGTGCCATTGAGAACTGACCCGGGGATAATGTAAGGTCAGATCTCATTGGCAACGCGTGTAACCAGTCCCCCACTCCGACCCCCCGCAGACTGACGAGCCTCACTTCATGCCCGCAGTCCGCCCCAGTCCTATCTTCCATCGTGTCCGCCAGTAGTTCCGCCGCCCTCCGCGTCTGAATGTGCCTGGACAGCTGCAGGTTTCCTTGCCCTGCCGGTCCCGACCTGTATGCCTCTATTGCCGTCTGCGCCTCGGCCGGTAGAACTGCTTCCAGTGCAATGAGCCTGTTCACTAGTGGCGGCGCCGGCGCCCAGTCGTGGGACAGCAGCGCCCTGACTGCACTCAGTAAGTGGACATCAGACAGGTTCATCTGGACCAGGAGCAGTCTCGCCGCAGTCACCGAAGCGATGTACGCCGCCGGCGCCTCGGAGGTCGGGTCGACTATGCTCAAGCCCCCCAACCGGACAAGCAGGGTGGCTTGGCGCCAGAGAAGGCTCTGCTCCAGCTCTGTAGCAGGGGCCCGTAGCTTAGCCACTGCAAGGGAGGCCCCCACGAGGGACTCGCTCCACGCTCTCCACTCCTCCTGTCAGAATAACTGAGCAGGAATGAATGAACTAGCACAGAGTTTGGTACAAGTAGGAAACCCTAACTTTGTGTACCCCCTAAGGTGTAACCCACTACAGCCTACATAATATAAACATACAATGTTTGACACACCCCCATAGGCGCAGTGGGAGACAACCACAGGGTCATGAGACCAGTCAAAGCAAAGCAAAGCAAGCTCAGGGTGGATCTCAAGGATACCACACAAATTTTGAGCACAAGCAAGTGGTCACAAGACCAGTTCACATGCAGTTTGATAATATAGCAAGAGATACAGTGATCACAGCCTAGCAAGAGTAAACATGCAGGTAGATATATAGAGATCACAGTACAAACAGAGTCAAGAAGAAAGCAAGTGTGGACTAGTAGGCACAAGGCCTAGAAGAGTACAGAAGCGCTGATGGTCACAAGGCTGAAGTGCCTTGGTGAACACATCAGCAGTGTTGGCCTCAGTGGCCACGTAACGTAGACGAAGCTGACCGCGCTGCTGCAGCTCTTGAGCAAGGAAGTACCGCAGGGCGATGTGCTTCGTTCTGTGCTCCAGTCTGTGCTCCTCACACAAGGCAATGGCAGCCTTGTTGTCGACGTACAGCACTGGAGGAGAACGAGGCCGCTCTCCCAAGTCGGTCAGCAGGTAGGTCAGCCAGCGTAGCTCCTGGGCCGCCATGGCTGTGGCGTAGATCTCAGCCTCACAACTGGAACTGAGAACAGAAGAAGAGCGTGTAGAGCGCTAAGAAACTGAGCCAGAGCCAAGGCTGAAGGTGTAACCCTGAGACGACCGCTGAGTAGCCTGGTCGTCCGCCCAAGAAGCGTCTGAGTGTCCAGTAAGTACAACTCGGTCTCGCCCTCCAAGCACTAGCCCCATGCCCGACGTACTGCACAAGTAGCGCAACACCCTCTTAGCGGCATCCATGTGCTCCTTCCTGTGACGGCCAGGAGCGACATAGCGTGCAAGGATGCTAAGAGGGTATGCAAGGTCAGGTCGAGTGCAGGTCATCAGGTACATGAGGCAGCCCACAAGCTCTGGATACGGGCCACTCGGCTCTACGGACTCATCCGAAGGCAGAGCTGAGAGCGAGTGACCGGTAGGCAGAGGAGTGGACTGAGGCGAGGAGTACGTGAAGCGGAAGCGCTGGAGGATCTGCTGCACCATGTGTGACTGAGTCAAGGTGATGGTGCGCCGTGCTCTGTCCCGGGTGATCCGTAAGCCAAGATAGCTTGTCAGTTCACCCAGGTCTGTGCACGTGTGTCTCCTCTGCAGCTCCGACTTCCGTGGGCGAGTGCCGCAATGTCAGTAGTGGCAAAGACCAAGTCGTCGACGTACACGAGGATGTAGAACGGCGGTAGCGAGGTGTCGGTGCCAGCGACGAGTTAGCAGTAGAGGGAGCGAACCCAAGAGCCGCAAGTGTTGTCCTCAGTGTGTCGTGCCACTCACGCGGTGCCTGGCGGAGATCGTAGACCGGCCGCTAGAGCCTCCACTGGGTACCAGGAGGAACCGACCCAGTGAAGCCAGGAGGGCGACGCAGCCAGATCTCCTCGTGCAGGCTGCCCTGTAAGAAAGCAGTGCTGAAGTCAAGTGAGTGAAGCTCGTAGTCGCGCTGAGCGGCTATGTGCAGCAGCACCCGAAGAGTGGTCATCTTCGGGGTGGGGGAGAAGGTCTGGAAGAAGTCTACTCCCTCTCGCTGACTGAAGCCTCGAGCAACGTAGTGCGCCTTGAAGACAGGAGGAGAACCCGGCGGCCGCTTCACCCTGAAAATCCACATGCCACTGACGATGTTCGCCCCAGGAGGGGGAACATCGTCGACGTAGGTGCCTGTGGACTTCCAGGAAGCCATCTCTGCGTCCATGGCTGTCTGCCACTGAGAGGAGTAGGGACCCGCCATCGCCTCAGCGTAAGAGCGCGGGGTCGGGATGTCTGGTGCATCCGGGTCTCCCTCAGGGGCAACTAGCATGGACACGAGATGGGGCAAAGCAGCAGCAAAGCACTGGAACTCCTCTTGTCTGTCCTCAAGGACGTCCGTGCCAAGAGCACACTCACCCCCGACGGACGGAGGACAGACAGACTCAGACTCAGACTCAGCAACAAGGCTAGCGGCGTAGTCGAGACGACACCGGGCAGCAAAGTCAACCAACTCAGCAACCAGAGCAGACGCAGCGGCGGACTCAAAGGTAGGGTCAGTGACAACAGTGGCAAGGAGACGCGTGACAGTGGGACTGGTAGCACGACGGGAGTCAGACTCCGGGTCAGGAAGAGTAGGTAGAGAGGACGCAGGAGGAGACGGTAGAGGGACACGCTGAGGAGCAGTGGAGGGACGCAGAGTCATGTAGTGAGTGCCAGGGACAGGAGGAGGACGCTCACGGGGGACACGACGACCAGTGTGAGCAGTACGAACAGGCGACGCAGGACGAGACTCAGGCTCACGACGCTCCGTAAGACCTCCTGTGGGACCAGTGTAAGGAGAGGGACAAGGGAGAGGCGAGGCAGGCGGTAACTGTGACTGCGACTGGACAGGCGGAGGACACTCTAAGGAGGAAGGAGGACAAGGAGGAGGAGTCTGACCAAGAACCTGCTGAAGGAGCGGTACGAAGTACGATCGCGGCCGCGCAGCGTCTCCAGAACCACCAGAGACACCAGCGCCAGGGTCCTCAGTACCAGCAGCAGCTCCAACGTCAGGGTCCTCAGCACCAGTAGCAGCTCCAACGTCCGGGTCCTCAGCACCAGCAGCAGCTCCACCGTCCGGGTCCGCAACACCTGTAGGAGCTCCAACGTCCGGGTCCTCAGCACCAGCAGCAGCTCCAACGCCCGGGTCCTCAGCACCAGCAGCAGCTCCACCGTCCGGGTCCGCAGCACCAGCAGGAGCTCCAACGCCCGGGTCCTCAGCACCAGCAGCAGCTCCAACGCCCGGCTCCTCAGCACCAGTAGCACCTGCAGTACCAGGGTCCGCAACACCAGGAGCGCCACTCCGAAGACTGCAGCGTCGGGTGTACAACTCTCGGATCCGCTGAAGGGAGGGGAGCTCCCGGGTAGGAGGGGAAGCACTGGTACCAGCTCCAGCAGCACCTCTCCTGAGGCTGCAGTACTGTAGGTACCTCTCCTGCAGCTGCTGGGAGGAGAGGGCTCCTCCAGGGGTAGTACTCCCAGGCTCAGGACCACACCGCTAGACTCAGCACCCCCAGACTCAGCACCCCCAAGCTCCGCACCCCCAGGCTCAGCACCCCCAGACTCAGCACCTCCAGGCTCAGCACCCCCAGGCTCCGCACCTCCAGGCTCCGCACCCCCAGGCTCAGCACCGCCAGGCTCCTCACGCGCAGGCTCAGCACCCCTAGCAGGACGAGAGTCGACAGCTACCTCGACAGGCTCACCCGGGTCTACTTGGGACACACCTGAGGGAGCGGCACCCTGAGGGGGGAGGGGGTCTACCACAGCAGCACCTGGCGCGAGGAAGAGAGGCGGGGGGGGGGAGCGGGGCAGTGCGGTAGGGGAAGAGGCGGTAGTAGGGGACGGACTCGTCAAAAGTGACGTCCTGAGAAGGCAGAACCCGGCGCGAGGTGACGTGGTAAAACTGCCAACCAGGCGCGTCCGGGACAAAGCCAAGGAAGACACAAGGAACAGCGCGAGAGGAGAGCTTGTCCGCGGACGTATCGCGAACAAAAGCTCGGAAACCCCAGACCCAAAAACGCGACGCATCACCAACCTCTCCCGTCCAACGCAGTGTCGGGGAAGTCTCCGGTAAGGAGACATGGGGCCAGAGGTTGAGCTGATGCGCAGCGTATCGGACAGCAAACGGCCACAGAAAGTGGGGGGCAGCCGCATGGATCAAGGAGGTACGAGCGACCTCCATGACCAAGCCAATGCGGCGCTCAGCAACCCCATTCTGTTGTGGAGAGGCCGGAAGCGTGAACGACTGCTCAACGCCGTGCTCCGCACAGTAGGCTGCCAAGAGGTCGGAGGAAAACTCACCACCTCTGTCAGAGTGCAGACGGAGGACCGGAAAGTCCGAGCGGAAACGCTCGCTGAGCTGGAGACGAGCTCTGCGGATCCAAGGGATCAAGACATCAGGGACCTCACCCTTGGTGCGCAAGGGGAAGACCGTGGTGTAGCGTGAGTAGTCGTCAACAACAATCAGGAAGTACCTCTCCTGACCCTGTCCACGGACGCGGGCTGGGCCCCACACGTCCAGGTGGAGCGTCTGCAAGGGAGCAGTCATCGGGGGAAAGGAGGAGGAGTGAGGAGCGGTGCGCTGCCGCCCCTCGACATAGGGAAGACAGGGAGGAGCAGGCGAGGGTGGGAGGGGAGGGAGAACCCTGGGAAGACCAGAGACAAGGTACCGTTTGTGCATGGCACGAAGGCGCTGCACAGATGGGTGGCCAAGTCGGTGGTGCCAGAGGACGGTCTCGTGCGCCAGAGAGCGACACGAGCAGGGGGCCGACAGCTGACCTGACGCGGACGCGGACGCAGCTACCTGAGGGGACTCAGTGGTCAGTGTGTACAGGTCCGACCCCGGCTGCCGAGTGAAGGTAGCCAGGTGACGGCCCGTCCGAGCACACGTGCAGTGTGTCACGCGCTCGTAGGCAGGGGTGAACTGGTGAACACCCCCGTCCTGGAGCGCACAACCCGCCACCAAGTTCGTAGAGAACGAGGGGAGGTGGAGACCTGACAGTGTGCCCGACGGGACCGCAGGACAAGGAAGGACAGTGGAGGAGGTCGCAATGACCGGACCCCCAGAGGGGTCAGCGAGGGAGACAGCAACTGGCCGAGCGAGTGGCTCAAGGACAGTGCGGAGCGAGAAGCACCTGAGTCCAGTGTGAAGGTGTGCAGTGCCGTAGTCGACTCAGTACCAGGGGGCACAGACTCACGAGCACCTAGAGCAGCAGCCTCACCAGCACCTGGGGTAGCAGACACGCAAGTACCTGGAGGGGCAGACTCACTAGCACCTAGAGCGGCAGCCTCACTGGTCAGAATGCCCGAGTCGGGCGGAACACGCAAGTACTGAGCACCCTCTCCACTAGTAAACATCGCATACATGGCAGTGAGAATAGCATCAAAGTCTAGAGCCCAGATATCAACTCCCTTCTTCTCCAGATCAAACCAGCGGGGCAGCTCAGTGGCATCAGGAAACTGGGTGCGCCAAGCATCGTCAAGGCGCGAGAAACAGCGCTACGTGGGGTGCGGCCTCCCACACATCCCGCCCCCCGGCGCTGCGCATACCACTCACGGGCCTCCTGAAGTGACGGAGCGGGCTGCTGGCTCAGACCACCGCCAGCGCCTCCACGACCACCACCGCCGCCGCCACCTCCTCGACCACCCCCTCCCCTGCCGCCGCCACGACCATCTCCGCCTCCGCCGCTGCCACCGCCCCTGCCACCGCCCCCGCTGCTGCCGTCACCACCCCCACCGCCGCCACTAGCGTCTCCAGCCCCACCTCCACTCCCACCGCCTCCACCTCCGCCTCCCCCGCCGCCACCTCTACTCCTGCCCCCTCTGTTCCTGCGGCGCCCGCTCGGAGAGGACGCCGTCCCGACCTTCTCAGCACCAAGGAGGTCGACAGCAGAAGCAGAGGCTACAGAGGGGAGAAGGGGGGAAGGGGAACACCCCTCAAAGAAAGGGGTGCGGGGGTCGCCACGAGAGGCACCTACAGCGACGATGCTCGCCTCAGCTGCAAGTAGTTCCTTCTCGAGGAGGGCAATGGTGAGCTCAGTGGGGTAGGGAGCTAGGAAGTGATCCCTGACTGCGCGCAGAGAGTCAGGGAGGCGGGTGACGATGTGGTAGAGAGTGAGCCAGAGCGGGAGGGCGGTTCCTAGCAAGGAACTCATCGGGCATAGCAGCGCGGAAGCGGGCCTCACTAGTCTTGAGGTGGGTGATGAGGTCAGCAACTGTGTGAAAGGAGGCCAGGTCGGGGAACAGGTAGGGGAGTGAGAGGCGGCCTAGTGCGGCAGAAGCAGGTGAGGAGTAGCGAGCAACGACAGCAGTGTACAGTTCCTTAGCAGTCTTGTGCTGGCCAAAGTGCTCGCGCTCATCTATCGGCAGGGAGTTGCGAATAGCAAAGCGAGCGTGGGCGTCACGAGTCTGCCACTGTGAGCGGGCAGTGCTGTCAGCAGAAGTATCAGGGGCAGTAGCATGGCCTAGGGCGTGATCGTACAGTGAGACGTCCTCCTTGGCAGTGAGCTGTAGGAAGAGGTGTAGGTCATCTAGCCAGGTGTCAGAATAACTGAGCAGGAATGAATGAACTAGCACAGAGTTTGGTACAAGTAGGAAACCCTAACTTTGTGTACCCCCTAAGGTGTAACCCACTACAGCCTACATAATATAAACATACAATGTTTGACACCTCCCTATCCAACGCGTCTAGAGGTGTCGTGCGTAGCAGATCCTGGGGGAGAGGAGAAGCAGTGTGTGCTGAGGGTGCAGCTGCGCGATAAGAGGGACCGGCGCCGAAGCTTTGGCGAGCTCCGCGCGGACCTGGTCCGCGCAGTAGTCCGGGGTTCCTACTGGGCTCCCCAACACCCGTATCCCGTCTCTGCTCAGTGCTAGGCCGTGCGGCAGCTCAGTGGTCGTGGCTTCTCCCACGGACATTCCCCATGCTGACGATTTGGTGATGTTACACCGAAGTCCGCATCGTGCCAACTCCAACACGATAATGTCGAACGCTTTGCAGGCCTCCTCTCGCGGGCCGACGATGGTTATGTCGTCGGCTTAGGCCATCACCGCCACCTCCGGGACGAGCGACTCCGCGCTCTGTAGGGTCGGCTGAATAGCCGCGGCGAAGAGCAGCGGTCCTAGCGGGTCCCCTTGCCGAACCCCACGCGACGAGAGAATATGGTCCACCCCCATTCGCCGGTCAACTAGCAGTCGCGACGGACTGCCGTAGAGCGTGGATACGAGCGGCATGAGTTGCTGTAAGTTCCCGAGTGACAGCGTGTTGAAGAACACCGCACGTTCGACGCTGTTGAACGTATTCTTGACATCGAGTTGCAGGGCAATATGGTCCCTATTCTCCTGGAGCAACGCGCGTACTGTGTGGATAATACATTCCGCCCCGCCCATGACCGAAACTCCGTATTGCACCGGCAGGAAAAACTCGCGGATTTTCGGGGCCAGTTCCTTCAGCGCCGCCTTCGCCGCTACCCGCAGTATTGCTTCGCCTATGGCGATCGGTCGTACCCCACCACCAGGTTTCTCAAGCGCTATTAGACGGGAGGGCAGGATGATGTCGCGCACAGCCTGGGTTTGCTTCCCATTCAGAAGACCGCGGATGACTTGCGTGAGGAGGAGTAACACTTCCCCATTGCAATGGGCTGGATCTTTGAGGTGCTTGAAGCAGGTTCCCGAAGGACCGGCCCCGATCCCATTCGGGCACTTCGCCAGGATTTTGCGGATGTCGTCCGGCGATATGTAGATAGACGAGGCCGTCTGCTCGGTTACCCAATTCGGGATTTCCAACCCCGCAACAGGGTGCTTCGATTGGAGGGCCGAGAGGGTTTCTGGTGTAGCACTTGCAAGTGGTGTATTCTGCAGCGCCGCCACTGCCTTTGAAATATTTCCCTTCTTAACCAAACCCTCCGGTCGTGCACAAAGCCCCGCCTCATCCACCGGCTGTCGAACTCGCTCGCCTGTAACGGGGATGGCACACGCGTCAGCGTACAAATCGACCCAGTCGCCTAACCTGAAATGCCGCAGACGTGTTTCTATCGTGGCCCATCTGCTCCCTTCTGCAGGTTCAGGTGGTGGCCGCAAAGTTAGCCTCGGCAGATACTGCAGGATTTTCCAGGCCCCTGGGCAGTCAGGTTTTTGACCGAGGCACAGGAGTGGGGCGAGCAGGCACAGCGTGTAGCTTTCCAAAAGCTTGGGAGGCATCCGCCGCACTAGGAAGGGCTGATCCTGCCTCTGGAGCGGCGCCAAATCCCATCCTCCCGCCATTTCCCAAATGGCATCCATACCCGCCAGCTCAGCTGGCAATTTCTCGCTCGGTTGACGAGTTTCCACACCTGCCGCATCTGCTCCCGCTGCCTGGGGATTCTCCCAACCCTCATTCCCTCGTCTCGCCAGTCGTCGAATTTCCTCCTGCTCATCCACCTCCCCTCCAGAGTCATCGTCCTCAGGTGTGTTGGAACGACTGGGGATAAAATCGCTCCCGTCCGCGGAGTTGTCAGGCTCCTCAGCGATTTGATTCGTCGAAGCAGGCACCCTTTCTGGGCGGTCGTGTCGTTCCCGCCACGTCCCGGATCTCACCAGCGCCTCCTCTCCCCCCAGCAGGGCCCCCCGCCCCCGTCCAGCGTTTGCGTGCCCTCCCGCACGTCCCGGGCTCGCTTCAACCCTTGCCCCCGATCCGCGACCCGCACCGCGTGTCTCGCGTCCGGCCGGGACCCACGGCGCCTGTGGCGCCGCTGATCCCGTTCCTGTTGGCCTTCCCCACACGATATTCGGCGTGCGCGACGCGCTCCGCGTCACACGGCGGGTGGTTAGTCTCTCATAACTGGTCTGAGGCTCCACGTGACGTGGCGACTGTGCCTGTGTCTGTCCTCCCCCTCCCTGCATTTGATGCTCTTCCCCTGCCTGTATTTGACGCTCCTCCCCTGCTCCGGTACCCTCGTTCCGTGCAGATGCCGACTCGCGCTCATGCTCTTGTGGCTGCCGCGTTTGCAGAAGCCAACCTAGGAGAGGTCCCGGGCGCCTCGGTGCCAACCCCGCTCCTAGCCGCCGCGGGGCTGGCCGGGCGCGGAGCTGCACCGTCCTCCCTCGCACGCCGGGCGTCGCGCCGCGAGAACCGTGGCCCCTTGCGTCGTCCTCCGCCTGGGCGCACTCTGGCATGTTTGCAGCCTCGGCAGCAGCAGGCATTCCGACGTGTCCGCCGTCAGCAGGTGCACCCGCCTCATTCACTTGCTCGGCGCCAGCAACCGCAGCCGCCTCCAGCGCGGCAGCCGCCCCAGTCGCAGCAACCGCCGCAAATTGCTGCGGGGCAGCGTCCTGGGGGTTCGCCCCTTCCTCGCGCGCCTCCGCCCGCGGCGCCGTCTCCTCCGCCTCCCCCTCCTGTGTCTGTGCCGCCACCGGTTGCTGCTCCCCCCCAGAGGGCGGAATCATCGGGCCCGCTCCGGAGGAGGGGGGCAAGTCGTCGCTAGAGGTGGAGGGAGGGGCAGCAGAACTCTGCGCCACTCCCTGCTCAGCCTCCGCCTCCCCCGCAGTCTCCTCCCCCGCCGTCACCTCCACCTGCTGCGTCCGGGCCATCCCCTGAGGCAGTGTCGCTGGTCTTCCGCCCTCCTCTAGAGCCTTCCCCTGGGAGTCATTGCCGTTCCTGGACGCAGACTCTCCCCAGACGTAGGCCCAGTTGCACCGTTGGAGTTTGTGGGAGCATGATCCCCAAGATGACCGAGCCCTCCGCTTCGAGCGGCACGTTGGGAACGTGGGGACCTGTCTGTCCCTGCTGGCGATGGTGCTGGACCAGCTCCACGTGTATCAGTCGCGCTTGGCGCGGTGCGGGGAAGTTGTCCCGCCGATGTCGCGACGGGAGCAGGAGCAGGCTGCGGCGGCAACGATTCAGATACCCCGCATGCTGCCTTTGATCGGGTTGGTGCTCGGGTCCCCTGGTTCCGCATTGGGGCCCGGGCCCGCTTTGTTGAGACGGCTTGCACGTGCCGCGCTGCAGGCCCCACGCGACATTGTGCCAGCCGCCGCGTACGTGCTACGCTGGATGGACGGGCGGCTGTCTTGGATCCTGGCCGAGTAGTGGACCCTTTCCCTATGCCCGCCTCCTTTTTTCCAGGCCGGGCCTTGGGCTTCCCCATGGCTTACTGATCGCACGGGGGTGGTGCTGCGGTCGTTGGTACTGCTGCCTGCATGTTGTATCACTCGTTGTATTAGTGACAGGCCATGTTGTCTACTTGCCACCCCTCTCGCGCGGCCAAAGGCCGCGCCGCGAGCGTCGGCCGCCTTCGGCGGCCGGCGCGAGCCGCTGGATTTGGAGAGTGAAACTAACTCACCCACGAATAATGAGCTCGGTAGCCTAGATCCAAGGCCTTTATACTATGGAAACAGGCCTAGAAATGGCTAAGGACTAGATCCTAGGGGAGAGAGGCCTAGAAATGGCTAAGGACTAAGACTAAGCCATAACTCTCTCTCTCTCTCTCGCTCTCTCGAACGAGCCGCTGGATTTGGAGAGTGAAACTAACTCACCCACGAATAATGAGCTCGGTAGCCTAGATCCAAGGCCTTTATACTATGGAAACAGGCCTAGAAATGGCTAAGGACTAGATCCTAGGGGAGAGAGGCCTAGAAATGGCTAAGGACCAGATCCTGAGGCCTAGTCCTCTCTGGTTTCCTCACAGGTTTCCACCTCTCCTCGTTCGCTACGAACTTGGTAAGTAACGCTGTCCTGCAGGATCACTTGGTAACTACCACCACACCTGTGGGCAAGCTTGTGGCGATCTGTACGAACTCAGTGACTGACGACCACCTCACCACGTTCACTTGGAGACCTGTGTCTATCTTGTACACAGTGTACATTGAGTCTGCACAGTTGGCTGCGTTCGGACAGGTGGCTACGTCCGGTCATGTCCCTGCGTCTTGCTCGTGTCGGGTACTCACACACCCATCCCTCCTCTGGCCCGACCATCTTCGTCACCCCTCCCTGCGGCGTCTGCGTCGCATGCACTCACTCAGGCCTTCCGAGGACCCTGCCCCCGCTCCCACCGTCGCTTGCGCCGCCGTACACTCCTTGCATCGAGGGGCGGTAGCGTGCCGCTCCTCACTACTCTTTCCCTCTGATCACTGCTCATTTGTAAACCTTGCACATCGATGTGTGGGGCCCCGCTCCAGTCCGTGGGCCAGGCCTGGAGCGCTACATCCTGCTAGTCGTCGACGACTATACGTGTTCCACCACGGTGTTTCTCTTAAAGCGCAAGTGCGACATTCGTCTTGTTTTGATCCTTTGGATCTGCGCTGTCCGTTCCCAGCTGAGCGTATGGTTCCGTCAGGACCTTCCGGTACTCCGTCCGCACCCTGACCGTGGAGATGAGTTTTCATCCGGTCTCCTTCATCATTCAATCTTTCACGCTTTCAGCTTCTCCACAGCGGAATGGGATTGCTGAAAGCCGCAATGGCTAGATCATGGAGGTTGCTTGCACTGCTATGATCCATGCGGCCTCTCCCCATTTTATGTGAATGTTTGCGGTCCAAAATACCGCACATCAGCTCAACCTACACTGCGTTGGTGGGGGGGGGTTGGCGATGCGTCGGCGCTTGGGTTCTCTGTTTGATGGCCCTTGTCCGTGTTACTACTGCGGACAAGCTCTGTTCTCACATCGTTCACTACGTCTTCCTTGGCTTTCCCCCTGACGCGCATGGCTGGCAGTTTTATCACCCAGCCACGCATCGTGTCTTTTCCTCCCAGGACATCACCTTTGATGAGTCGGTTTGCTACTGTCGTCGCCTTCCCCATGTGTCCTCTCCTCCCTCCCCCCCCCCCCCCCCCCCCCTCCCCTCACCCCCCCTCTTCCTAGTCCCAGGTTACCACTCGGTAGACCCCCACCCCCCTTCGCGCCTGCTCCCTCAGATGTGTCTCAGGTCACACCACCCCCCTTGGTTGAGCCTTTGGAGGTCTCCTCGAGCCCGGCTGAGGAGGGTGACCCTGTTGCTGACGACACTGCGACCTCTCGCCGCTCCCTGCGCTCTAAGACCCCTCTTGGCTTTCCGCCTTGGCCATCTTCACCGCTTGTGCTCTCTGTTGCTGTGGAATCCAGTGCTACTGGAGGTGGCGGCGCTGGAGGTGTGGGCTCTGAGGGTGCTGATGCTGGAGGTGCGGGTTCTTGGGGTGCTGAGCCTGGAGGTGCTGCACCTGGAGGTGGGCAGCAGCTGTTGGCGAGACTCTCTCGCCGCAACTGCTGCATTAGTGGGTAGTCAGACGCCGTGCAGACTCTGGACAGGGTGCTGGTTCTGGGGGTGCTGAGCGTGAGATTGCTGACTTTGGGGGTGCAGAGCGTGGGGGTGGACAGCTACTGCTGTCGCGTCCACTAGAGACTCTCTCGCCACAGCACCTGCGTGAGTGAGTAGTCGGACGCACTGCTGAGTCTGGAGGTGCTGATTTTGCGGATGCTGAGCATGGGGGTATTGTCACTGGACGTACTAAGCTTGGGGTCACTGACTCTAGAGCAGGAGGCACTGGAGGTACTAGAGCAGGAGGTGCTGAGGCTACTGGTGCTGGGGGTACTAGAGTCGGGGATACTGGTGCTGGACGTGCTGGTGCTGGAGGTCTTGGAGGTACTGGCGTTGGAGGTGCTGGCGTTGGCAGTGCTGGAGGTGATGCTGCTGGAGGTGCTGCCGCTGGAGGTGCTGGATGCGGAGATAACTAGTGCAACGGGAGCTAGACTACGGGCTAGGCACGGGGCAAGAGTGATCGTAGCGTTCGTTCGTTCCTTAGTCGTTTCCAAGTGCTAACACTGCTTGCTAGTTCACAAGGAAATTTGGCAAGAGTTTCACTAGGAAAACATGAGAACAAAAGTTCAGAATGATTGAAGCAACATTGACAACACAGACTACATCAGACCTAGCAAGGCTGTTGGCCGACTGCCAGCGCAGCACGGTCGACCGCGTGCCAGCACGACTTGGTCGACCGCGCTCCAGTAGTGCAGAGTCGCGGCTTGCCAACGTTGCCAGTCCGCGGTGTGCCAACGCTGCAGCAAGTCGGCTGCACAGCGTTGCATCCGCGGGACAACGGTGCACCTGCGTGCAGCTGGTTGGCGCCCAACTCCCCGTCACATGCCCAGCGCAGACACTCCACCCGTGACGGCGCCCACCAGCCACGTCGACCTCGGGATACCACCCCCGAGGTCGTCCTCGCAGAAACCACTTCCCGGCGACCTTCGCACACGTCGCCCGGGTATCCTGGTCGACCGGGTATCCCGCAACCCCCATGGCCCCCGGTCGTCCACCCGCGGCACCCGTGGTTCTCCCGCGGTCCGGTGGTCCCGCGGCCCTCCCGCGGTCCCGCGGTTCTCCCGCGATCCCGCGGTCCCGCGGCCCTCCCACGGTCCCGCGGTTCTCCCGCGATCCCGCGGTCCCGCGGCCCTCCCGCGGTCCCGCGGTCCTCCCGCGGCCCCGCGGTCCTCCCGCTGCCCCGCGGTCCTCCCGCGGCCCCGCGGTCCTCCCGCGGCCCCGCGGTCCTCCCGCGGCCCCGCGGTCCTCCCGCGGCCCCGCGGTTCTTCCGCGGCCTTGCGGTTCTCCCGCGGCCCCGCGGACGGCCCCGAGGACGGGGCCAAACACTACTCCCATTGACACTGGAGGTACTGGAGCTGGCGGTATCGGAGGTTCTGGTGAGCAGCAGCCGTCTGCGCTTCACCACCTTCTTAGTCTCCCACATGTGGCTACTGAGTTCCCTGTCGCTGGCACTACTCCTCTTTGCCTGACCCGTGTCAAGTGCCATTGCCTATTGAATCTCCTCTCCCTACTCCTTCGCGTTATTCCTCGTTGCCCAAGTCCCTGACCTAGCGTCGGGAGCCTGAGTCTCGTGCTTCCTCTTCTGCTACTTCCCCTGTTCGTGCTTGTGGTTCTTGTTCCCGCCGTGTTCGCCCTCCTCCTCCTCCCTGTGAGCACACCATGGCACTTCGTCCTTTCGCTGCTGCACAAAATCTTGTCATTTTTCTCCTCTTGCGTCCTCTCTTCCTGAGGTTCCTGGCCTTGAGCCTGACCTTGCTTATTCTACTAATCCTACTGTCAAGCGTGTTCTGGCCACACGTATAACTGCCCTACCTTTGAGTCTGCTGTTGTGTTTGCCTTAATCATTGAGGTCATTGACTTTGCTGCTGCGTGTCATCTTGGCTACGTCGCTAGTCTTGTTTCTGGGTCTGACTGTCCTCGCTAGCTTGCCCTTTGTATTGACGTCCTTGAGGACACACAGTTTGAGCTTAAGTGCCTTGCGGCTACTGTACCTCAACTCACTGACATGCTACTTGACCCTGAGGAAGACCTGGATGCAATAGATATCCCGACCTCGCTGACTTCTCCACACCCTTCCTGCAGAGCAGCCTTTACGAGGAGATTTGGCTGCATCCCCCACCTAGCTTCACTGGGTCGTTTCTTGAGGGTACCCAGTAGAGCCTCCGACGTCCACTCTACGATCTCCGCCAGGCGCCCCGCGAGTGGCACGACACAATGAGACACACCTGCACTGACCTGGGTGAGCTGCGCAGCTACCTTGGCTTGCAAATCACCCGGGACAGAGCACGGCGCACCATCACTCTGACTCAGTCACACATGGTGCAGGAGGTCCTGACGTGCTTTTGCTTTCGGTTCTCCTCGCGTCAGCCCACTCTTCTGCCTATGTGCCACTCACTTTCAACTCCACCTTTGGACGAGTCCGTAGGGTTGAGTGGTCCGTATCTGGAGCTAGTGGGCTGCCTCATGTACCTAATGACCTGCACTCGACCTGACCTTGAGTACCCTGTTAGCATCCTGGCAAGCTTCATTGTGCCGATAAGCACCGCCCTAAGCACTACAGGGCTGCCTAGAGGGTATTGCGTTACTTGTGCAGTATATCAAGTATGGGGCTTGTGCTTGGAGGACGGGGTTCAGTTGTGCTCACTAGGCACCCAGATGCTTCTTGGGCAGACGAATGAGAGAGTTAGCGGTCATCACAAGGTTACAATTTTAATCTCCGCTCTGATTCTGTCTCCTGGAGCCCCCCCCCTGTTTGTCTTCTGTTCTCAACTTCAATTGTAAGGCTAAGATATACGCAGGGGCCATGGCTGCACAGGAGTTACGCTGGCTGACCTACTTGCTGACCTCGTTCTCCTCCGGTCCAATACGTCGACAACAAGGCCATGATTGCCTTTTGTCGGGAGCAGAGACTGGATCACAGAATGAAGCACATCGATCTTTCTTATTTTCTTGCACAGGAGCTACATCATCTTGGACAACTTTGCCTTGCTTAGGTGGCCTTACAGGCCAACACAGCTGATATCTTCACTTAGGTCCTTGTGAGGATCTAGGATCGAGCTCAGAAAAGAGAATGTGAATTGAATGAATCACCTGGGTACAACACGAGGCTATATATAGGCTCGACACAAGGCAGGTAACCCAGGTGTTACGCGAATGTCCTGAGGGCCGCGAAGCGTCCTGAACAGAACCTTCCCGAACTCGGTAGAAAGCCATTCGGTGGAAACCGAATAAGCTTGAGTTCGGTACACGTAACCTGGTCCGGTGCCTATAACTGTAATAACTATAGTAAAGTAACGAACCTAGCAGCGAATGCAGCAGCGGCGACACCAACACTGCACCCAGCAGCAGCGGCAGCGGCTACAGTGAATCTTGAGGCGGCACGTCCGAGACTACCGGAGACACCGACGTCCGTCGATTCATTGCGACCCTCGAAAATTATTTTGAGGCCGTTGGCTGTACGACCCCGACACACGATGCAATGAGGATTCGGCTCGCAGCGACACTGTTGCGAGGCCCGGCGCTCGAGTGGATTTACAACAGTAATGAGATCCGAGGCGAGGAGTCATGGACACAGTTTCGGGCAGCTTAAATTTAACGCTTCGAACCGATCAATTCCAGCTACATGGTGCTGCAGCATATACATCGGCACAAACAGTATGGCAGTGTAACACAGTAGACGCAGCTTCAACTGAATTACCGATTTGGCTGAAGGGGAAAAAATCCAAGCGTATACTGAGGGGCTAAAAATGGAAGTTTGCCGACAACAACAATAACAACTACCGCGACATGGTGTGTGCAGCAGAGAGATTTGATGCGCTGACGCGAGGTCAACCCGAGACACGACACCACATGCTGAACAGATCATTCGACATGAAGCGATCGGCACCACCCTCGACTTCCGACCCAATGGATATCGACAAGATCGACTCCAAGAAGCGGCCGACAAAATACGGGAAATGTGAATTTTGCGGCACAGCAGGATTTCGACTCTTGGCGTGTTAAAAATTGAAGAAGGCGCGAGCGGAGTGCGTGCGTGGCCAAGAATTGAGCATGTCTTGACTCATGTGGGAGCAGACAAATGGGTGCCCTATGTGGAGTGGCTTGGAAGGAAGCCAAAGGTGGATATGCTTCGGGTGTTCGGGTGCATGTGCATGGCGCTCGTACCTAAGCATCTTCGGCACAACAAGCTTGGTGCCAAGGCGATATGGGCCGTGCACTTGGGCATGGCTCAAAACAGCAAAGGGTGGCTTCTTTGGGACCCATTCACCAAGAAGTTCTTGGTGAGCAGGGACTGCAAGTTCATGGAGAACTTCATGTACAAGGATTGGAAGGCGGAAAATGAGGCGAAGAAAAGCGTGCGGTTTGGGGAGGTGAAGAGTTCCGGTTTGGAGCACGTTCTTTGGAGCTGAGCAGCGGCAGCACCACCACAAGGCAATCTTCTCGTATGAATGGGGGAGAGGAGGCCAAGGATGCAGAGGAAGAAGAGGAGGAGGTGCAGCAAATGAGCGAGCGTGCAACGACACTTTCTTCCCGCACTACGAGTACTCCACGGATCCGAGTCACACCGCAGCAATGCCAAGGCCTTCAAGTCCCTGCAGCTAGGGAGGAAGGAAGGGTCAAGAGGAAAGTTCAAGCCTCTAAGAGTCTAACATATGATGCGCCAGGAGAGCCGGGCAAGTCCATCTTGGCCGGAGCGGCAATGATGGTCGGAGACGACGAGGAGAGTGACTACGAGGAGTGTGCCTTCGCGTTCTTCTCTCCGGTGGAGATGCCGGGAGAACCAGCAACTCTCAAGGAGGCCTTGGAGAGTAGTGATGCTGAGGAGTGGAAGAAGGCAATGGAGAGAGAACTGAAGAGCATTGAGGAGAACGACACGTTTGAATTGGTGGAGCTACCGGAGGGGCGTACGGCGATAACGTCCAAGTGGCTCTTCAAGATCAAGTCGGACTTCGACGGCATGTACTACAAATCTAGCGCTACAAATCTAGGCTTGTAGTTAAGGGGTACCAGCAGAAGGAGAAGGTGGAATTCAAGAAGTTGTTTGCTCCTATGGTGAAGTAGACAACGCTGCACACTCAACTGGCAGGAGCCGCCATCAAAGGATTGGTGGTGAAGCAGACGGACAATGTAACGGCGTTCCTCAACGGCGACCTAGAGGAGGAGATTTTTATGGCGCAGCCAGAGGGGTTTGATGATGGTAGCGGCAGAGTGTGGAAGCTGAAGAAGGCCCTCTATGGGCTGAAGCAGGCCCCGAGGCAATGGTACTTGAAGCTGCAAGAAGTATTGGAGGAGATCGGCTTCACTCCCTCAACGGCCGATCATTCCTTGTTCATGCTTGGCGAGGGGGAGCAGAGGAGCTTCATGGTGGTTTATATGGATGACATCCTCAACCCTCCTCTGACCTTGCAAAGGAGGTGGTGCTGAAGCTTAAGGACAAGTTCAAGTGCAAGGCACTTGGTGACGTAAATTTCTACCTCGGGCTTCACATCAAGCGTGATGAGGATAAGCGGTGCATGCGGGTGCACCAACGGAAGTACCTGGAGGCCCTGGCTGCCAACTTTCGGCAGAGTGAAGGCCATGTGGCCACTCCATTCCCTTCAGGGTTCTGTCAGAATGAACGGACAGGAATGATTGAACTAACAGTGAAATCAGTACAAGTACCTAACCCTAGAATTGTGTACCCCCTATAGGCTAACCCACTGTAGCCTAAACAAACACAACATATATAATGTTTGACACACCCCCATAGGCAAAGTGGGGGAGAGCAAGGGGTCACAAGACCAGTCAAAGCAAAGCAAAACAAGCTTAGGGTGGATCTCAAGGATACCACACAAATTCCGAGCACAAGCAAGTGGTCACAAGACCAGTTCACATGCAGGATGATAATATAACAAGAGATACAGTGATCACAACCTAGCAAGTGTAAACATGCAGGCATATATATAAAGATCACAGTACAAGCAGAGTCAAGAAGTAAGTAAGTGAGGTCCAGCAGGCACAAGGCCTAGAAGAGTACAGAAACGCTGATGGTCACAAGGCTGAAGTGCCTTGGTGAACACATCAGCAAGGTTGGCCTCAGTGGCCACGTAACGCAGACGAAGCTGACCACGCTGCTGCAGCTCTCGAGCAAGGAAGTACCGCAGGGCGATGTGCTTCGTTCTGTGCTCCAGTCTGTGCTCCTCACACAAGGCAATGGCAGCCTGGTTGTCGACGTACAGCACTGGAGGAGAACGAGGCCGCTCTCCCAAGTCGGTCAGCAGGTAGGTCAGCCAGCGTAGCTCTTGGGCAGCCATGGCTGTGGCGTAGATCTCAGCCTCACAACTGGAGCTGAGAACAGAAGAAGAGCGTGTAGAACGCCAAGAAACTGAGCCGGAGCCAAGGCTGAAGGTGTAACCCTGAGACGACCGCTGAGTAGCCTGGTCGTCTGCCCAAGAAGCGTCTGAGTGTCCAGTAAGTACAACTCGGTCTCGCCCTCCAAGCACTAGCCCCATGCCCGACGTACTGCACAAGTAGCGCAACACCCTCTTAGCGGCATCCATGTGCTCCTTCCTGTGACGGCCAGGAGCGACATAGCGCGCAAGGATGCTAAGAGGGTATGCAAGGTCAGGTCGAGTGCAGGTCATCAGGTACATGAGGCAGCCCACAAGCTCTGGATACGGGCCACTCGGCTCTACGGACTCATCCGAAGGCAGAGCTGAGAGCGAGTGACCGGTAGGCAGAGGAGTGGACTGAGGCGAGGAGTACGTGAAGCGGAAGCGCTGAAGGATCTGCTGCACCATGTGTGACTGAGTCAAGGTGATGGTGCGCCGTGCTCTGTCCCGGGTGATCCGCAAGCCAAGATAGCTTGTCAGTTCACCCAGGTCTGTGCACGTGTGTCTCCTCTGCAGCTCCGACTTCACGTGGGCGAGTGCCGCGGTGTCAGCAGTGGCAAAGACCAAGTCGTCGACGTACACGAGGATGTAGAACGGCGGCAGTGAGGTGTCTGTGCGTAGAAACAGTGACGGGTCAGCAGTAGAGGGAGCGAACCCAAGAGCCGCAAGTGTCGTCCTCAGTGTGTCGTGCCACTCACGCGGTGCCTGGCGGAGACCGTAGACCGGCCGCTGAAGCCTCCACTGGGTACCAGGAGGAACCGACCCAGTGAAGCCAGGAGGGCGGCGCAGCCAGATCTCCTCGTGCAGGCTGCCCTGCAAGAAAGCAGTGCTGAAGTCAAGTGAGTGAAGCTCGTAGTCGCGGTGAGCGGCTATGTGCAGCAGCACCCGAAGAGTGGTCATATTCGGGGTGGGGGAGAAGGTCTGAAAGAAGTCAACTCCCTCTCGCTGACTGAAGCCTCGAGCCACGTAGCGCGCCTTGAAGACAGGAGGAGAACCCGGCGGCCGCTTCACCCTGAAAATCCACATGCCACTGACGATGTTCGCCCCAGGTGGGGGAACCTCGTCGACGTAGGTGCCTGTGGACTTCCAGGAAGCCATCTCTGCGTCCATGGCTGTCTGCCACTGAGAGGAGTAGGGACCCGCCATCGCCTCAGCGTAAGTGCGCGGGGTCGGGATGTCTGGTGCATCCGGGTCTCCCTCAGGGGCAACTAGCATGGACACGAGGTGGGGTAAAGCAGCAGCAAAGTACTGGAACTCCTCCTGTCTGTCCTCAAGGACGTCCGTGCCAAGAGCACACTCACCCCCGACGGACGGAGGACAGACAGACTCAGACTCAGACTCAGCAACAAGGCTAGTGGCGTAGTCTAGACGACACCGGGCAGCAAAGTCGATCAACTCAGCGACCAGAGCAGACGCAGCAGAGGACTCAAAGGTAGGGTCAGTGACAACAGTAGCGAGGAGACGGGTGACAGTGGGACTGGCAGCACGACGGGAGTCAGACTCCGGATCAGGAAGAGTAGGCAGAGAGGACGCAGGAGGAGACGGCAGCGGGACACGCTGAGGAGCAGTGGAGGGACGCAGAGTCATGTAGTGAGTGCCAGGGACAGGAGGAGGACGCTCACGTGGGACACGACGACCAGTGCGAGCAGTACGAACAGGCGACGCAGGACAAGACTCAGGCTCACGACGCTCTGTAAGACCTCCTGTGGGACCAGTGTAAGGAGAGGGAGCAGGGAGAGGCTCAGCACCAGCACCAGCAGCAGCTCCAGCTCCAGCAAATCGTGGTCCTCAGCACCAGCAGCAGCTCCACCGTCCGGGTCCTCAGCTCCAGCAGTAGCTCCAACGCCCGGGTCCTCAGCACCAGCAGCAGCTCGACCGCTCGGGTCCTCAGCACCAGCAGCAGCTCCACCGTCCGGGTCCTCAGCTCCAGCAGTAGCTCCAACGCCCGGGTCCTCAGCACCAGCAGCAGCGCCACCGCTCGGGTCTGCAGCACCAGGAGCACCACTCCGAAGACTGCAGCGCCGCGCGTACCACTCTCGGATCTGCTGAATGGGGGGGAGCTCCTGGGTAGGAGGGGAAGTACTGGTACGAGCTCCAGTAGCACCTCTCCGGAGGCGGCAGTACTGTAGGTACCTCTCCTGCAGCTGCTGGGAGGAGAGGGCTCCTCCAGGTGTAGCACGCTCAGGATCAGCACCTCCAGACACAGCACCCCCAGACGTAGCACCCCCAGGCTCAGCACCTCGAGACTCCGCACCCCCAGGCTCCGCACCCCCAGACTCAGCACGGTCAGGCTCAGCACCCCCAGGCTCAGCACCTCCAGACGCAGCACCCCCAGACGCAGCACCTCCAGACTCAGCACCTCCAGGCTCCGCACCCCCAGGCTCCGCACCCCCAGACTCCTCACGGGCAGGCTCAGTACCCCCAGCAGGACGAGAGTCAACAGCTACCTCGACAGGCTCAACCGGGTCTACCTGGGACACACCTGAGGGAGCAGCACCCTGAGGGGGGAGGGGGTCTGGTACCTCAGCACCTGGAGCGAGGAAGAGAGGCGGGGGGGGGAGCGGGGCAGTGCGGTAGGGGAAGAGGCGGTAGTAGGGGACGGACTCGTCAAAAGTGACGTCCTGAGAGGCAAGGACACGACGCGAGGTGGCGTGGTAGAACTGCCAACCAGGCGCGTCCGGGACAAAGCCAAGGAAGACACAGGGGACAGCGCGACGGGAGAGCTTGTCCGCGGACGTGTCGCGAACAAAAGCTCGAGATCCCCAGACCCGAAAACGCGACGCATCGCCAGCCTCTCCCGTCCAATGCAGTGTCGGAGAAGTCTCCGGTAAGGAGACACGGGGCCAGAGGTTGAGCTGATGCGCAGCGTATCGGACTGCAAACGGCCACAGAAAGTGGGGGGCAGCCGCATGAACCAAGGAGGTACGAGCGACCTCCATGACCAAGCCAATGCGGCGCTCAGCAACCCCATTCTGCTGTGGAGAGGCCGGAAGCATGAACGACTGCTCAATGCCCTCCTGCTGACAGAAGGCCTCCAAGAGGCCAGAGGAAAACTCCCCACCTCTGTCAGAGTGCAGACGCAGGACAGGGAAGTCGGAGCGGAAACGCTCACTGAGCTGGAGACGAGATCTGCGGATCCAAGGGATCAAGACATCAGGGACGTCACCCTTGGCGCGCAAGGGGAAGACCGTGGTGTAGCGCGAGAAGTCGTCAACAACAATCAGGAAGTACCTCTCCTGACCCTGACCACGGACGCGGGCTGGGCCCCACACGTCCATGTGGAGCGTCTGCAAAGGAGCAGTCGTCGGGGGGAAGGAGGAGGAGTGAGGAGCGGCGCGCTGCCGCCCCTCGACACAGGGAAGACAGGGAGGAGCAGGCGAGGGTGGGAGGGGAGGGAGAACCCTAGGAAGACCAGCAACAAGGTCCCGTTTGTGCATGGCCCGAAGGCGCTGCACAGACGGGTGACCAAGGCGGTGGTGCCAGAGGACAGTCTCATGCGCCAGAGAGCGACACGAGCAGGGGGCGGACAGCTGACCTGACGCAGACGCAGACGCGGACGCAGCGACCTGAGGGGACTCAGTGGTCAGTGTGTACAGGTCCGACCCCGGCTGCCGAGTGAAGGTAGCCAGGTGACGGCCCGTCCGAGCACACGTGCAGTGGGTCACGCGCTCGTAAGCAGGGGTGAACTGGTGGACACCCCCGTCCTGGAGCGCACTACCCGCCACCAAGTTCGTAGAGAACGAGGGGAGGTAGAGACCTGACAGTGTGCCTGACGGGACCGCAGGACAAGGAAGGACAGTGGAGGAGGTCGCAACGACCGGACCCCCAGAGGGGTCAGCGAGGGAGACAGCAACTGGCCGAGCGAGTGGCTCAAGGACAGTGCGGTCACGAAAGAAACAGCGAGAAGCACCTGAGTCCAGTGTGAAGGTGTGCAGTGCTGCAGTCGACTCAGTACCAGCGGGCACGGACGCACTAGCACCTAGAGCAGCAGCCTCACCATCACCTGAGGTGGCAGACACGCGAGCACCTGCAGTGGCGGTCTCACTAGCACCTAGAGCGGCAGCCTCACTCACACTACACGGCAGCTGCACCGGTCCGCGCCCAGAAGCTCCCGAACGACGCACTCCAGAGTGACTACCACGACCACCACCCCGAGAGCCCAAACTCGCGTACCACTCACGAGCCCGCTGGAGCGTAAGAGGACACTGCTGCTGCACCTGTCCACTACCAGATGCTCCCGAACAACGCACGCCAGAGCGACTACCACTACGGCCACCCCGACAGCCCAAACTGGCGTACCACTCTCGGGCCCGCTGGAGCGTAAGAGGACACTGCTGCTGCACCTGTCCACTACCAGATGCTCCCGAACAACGCACTCCAGAGCGACGACCACGACGGCCACCCCGACAGCCCCAACTAGCGTACCACGCACGCGCACGAAGCAGCTGGGGCGAAGGAGGGCACGGCAGCTGCACCTGTCCACTACCAGAAGCTCCCGACCGACCCACTCCAGAGCGACCACCACTACGGCCACCCCGACAGCCCCAACTAGCGTACCACTCACGCGCACGAAGCTGCTGGGGCGTGAGGGACTCACGCGCACGGCCCTGGAGCTGCATCTGGCCACGCCAGGAGCAGCAGTAGTAGCAGTAGCGGCAGCAACAGTAGTAACAGCAGGAGCTGTGGCAGTGGGAGTAGAAAAGGCAGTAGCAGCAGTAGCAGCGGTAGCAGTGCTGGGCAATGCTCACCAGTGGTCGGCGCGGCAGGCGCAAGACGGTGGCGACAGCGGGGCCGCTACAACTGCAGGGCTGGGCCGGGCCGCAGCAGGGAGCTCCGCGGCAGCTGCTGCAGGGCGAGGCCGGGCCGCGACGGCAGCTGCTCCAGGTGCCAGGGGCGGCTGCTGCAGTGGCGGCGGCTCCAGGGGCCAGGGGCGGCTGCTGCAGCGGTGGTTGCTCCAGGGGCCAGGGGCGGCTGCTGCAGGTGCGTGCTGCTCCAGAGGGGGCTGCTGCAGTGGCGGGCGGCTCCAGGGGCTGCTACTGCAGTGGCGGGCGGCTCCAGGGGCTGCTGCTGCAGTGGCGGCTGCTCCAGGGGCTGCTGCTGCAGTGGCGGCTGCTCCAGGGGCGAGAGGCGGATTAGGTCAGGGCGACGCGGCGAGAAGGGCGACGCGGCGGGCAGGTGGCGACGCCGCGGGCAGGGCGACGCGGCGGGCAGGTGGCGACGCCGCGGGCAGGTCGACGCCGCGGGCAGGGGACGACGCCGCGGGCAGGCGACGACGCCGCGGGCAGGCGACGACGCCGCGGGCAGGCGACGACGCCGCGAGCAGGCGACGACGCCGCGGGCAGGCGACGACGTCGCGGGCAGGCGACGACGCCGCGGGCAGGCGACGACGCCGCGGGCTGGCGACGACGCCGCGGAAAGCGGGCCGCGCGCGGGTGGCTAGCAGGCCGTGCGTGCGCGGTAGGGAGAGGCGCACGAGGGCGCAAGAGCGCACGAGGGCGCGCGGTAGTAAGAGGCGCACGAGGGCGCGAGGGCGCACGAGGGCGCGCGGTAGTAAGAGGCGCACGAGGGCGCGAGGGCGCACGAGGGCGCACGGTAGTAAGAGGCGCACGAGGGCGCGAGGGCGCACGAGGGCGCACGGTAGGTAGGTAGGTAGGTAGCGGTGGGCCCTAAAACGGTCCTAGTGAAGGACCTGCTCTGATACCATGTCAGAATGAACGGACAGGAATGATTGAACTAACAGTGAAATCAGTACAAGTACCTAACCCTAGAATTGTGTACCCCATATAGGCTAACCCACTGTAGCCTAAACAAACACAACATATATAATGTTTGACAGGTTCAAGTGTGTGAAGGGACCAGAGGAGGAGAGCGTTGGTGAAGAGGAGAGGCGCCGATTTCACTCGGTGGGCAGCCTCACGTATGCGACGGTAAATACCCGACCAGACATCGTGTTTGCTACCAGGCAGAGCTAGCAGCTGGAATGAGGGTGGCCAAGCATCTTGGCCAAACACCGACTGTTGGGCTGCAATACTCGGCGGCGGCACAAAGGCGCCAAAAGGGCGCGGATGGTGTTGAACCCGGGCGTTTGTTCCTCACGGCCTTCTCCGATGCCTCTTATGCATCGGAACCAGAGGACATGACAAGTGTGGGAGGCTTCATCTGCTGTGTTGGTGGAGGCCCAACTGCTTGGGAGAGCAAGAAGCAAGTAGACCAAGCATTGAGCTCGGTGGAGTCCGAGTACATGGCACTCTTCCGTGCCGTACGGGAGATTGTGTGGCAGCGGCGTTTGTTGGCTGAATTGGGGGAGGAGCAGCAAGGACCTACCCCACTCTATTGTGACAGCCAAGGTGCCATTGCTCTTGCTAAGGATCCTGTGTTGCATGGCCTCACGAAGCACATGAGGGTGAAGTGGCATTGGACGAGGAGCATGGTGGCCGCGGGTGAAGTTGAGTTGCGCTACGTGAAGACGACGGGGCAGCCAGCTGACATGATGACCAAGAGGCTGGTGGAGCAGCAGCATTGGAAGTGTTGCAAGCTGGCTGGGATGGATCTAAACTGAGAGAGCAAGATCCTAAGGCCAACAACCCGAGGGGGAGTTTGTTGGTGCAACCCTATGGTTTGGTTAATAACTCGGCTTGTTGTCCGTGTGCGTGCATGCATGTGTGCATGGAATGGTCTGAGGGTACCAAATAGTATGTATTTCATGCTTATAATAGTATTTGAATGATGGGTTATGTCGAATGTGTTTCGAGTCAATAGCGAGTTATCGCTCGTCACGTGATACGCGGTCATTTGTGTCTCGCGCGCGGTTTCTATTTTGTCGTGCGCGGTTTCTATTTTGTCGTGTGTCGAACGTTCGGCATGTCGCAGGTGTGTGCAGTAGACCCATCAAGAACTCAAGGATGAGTTTGTGATGAAGAACCCGAGCCTTGGTTTCAAGCTTCAGGTGACTTCAAAGCTCGCCAAAGGGGTAAATTTCAAGATATCAAGAATAGTTACATTACTTTGTGTAGTGTAACATTTCTCTTGGTGTAGGCCCTTGTGGAGGGTATTTTCGAGACCTTTCTTGGTTGGGGACAGTGTGGCACTGTTCCACATCACTGTAGCTCGGCTCTTGGGGTTTATAGGAGCTGGGAGTCATGCCCAACTAGTAACTCTTCTAGCATTTCCTCAATATGTGTTCTAAGACTATGTTGCTGCCGTAGTGTCGTTCGTTCAAACTGGCGTTGTGTCGTCAATTCTTGATGAAATCGTGCGATCTAAATTGCCTATTGTAGGCGACGTTAAGACGCTCTAGATCCAAGTTGAATCAGATCATTTGGACAGTTGAAATTGCTGTGCAGAAATCTGACTGCGCACTCTATCTTTCGTTCTAGGCACATTGAAACCAATTGTGACAATAACAAGGACTTCGTCGACTTGGAGCCGGGTGGCGACGTGAAGCACATGAGCGGCTTCAATGGGGCGTTGCAGGACTTCCAGGAAGCCATCTCTGCGTCCATGGCTGTCTGCCACTGAGAGGAGTAGGGACCCGCCATCGCCTCAGCGTAAGTGCGCGGGGTCGGGATGTCTGGTGCATCCGGGTCTCCCTCAGGGGCAACTAGCATGGACACGAGGTGGGGTAAAGCAGCAGCAAAGCACTGGAACTCCTCCTGTCTGTCCTCAAGGACGTCCGTGCCAAGAGCACACTCACCCCCGACGGACGGAGGACAGACAGACTCAGACTCAGACTCAGCAACAAGGCTAGTGGCGTAGTCTAGACGACACCGGGCAGCAAAGTCGATCAACTCAGCGACCAGAGCAGACGCAGCAGAGGACTCAAAGGTAGGGTCAGTGACAACAGTAGCGAGGAGACGGGTGACAGTGGGACTGGCAGCACGACGGGAGTCAGACTCCGGATCAGGAAGAGTAGGCAGAGAGGACGCAGGAGGAGACGGCAGCGGGACACGCTGAGGAGCAGTGGAGGGACGCAGAGTCATGTAGTGAGTGCCAGGGACAGGAGGAGGACGCTCACGTGGGACACGACGACCAGTGCGAGCAGTACGAACAGGCGACGCAGGACGAGACTCAGGCTCACGACGCTCTGTAAGACCTCCTGTGGGACCAGTGTAAGGAGAGGGAGCAGGGAGAGGCTCAGCACCAGCACCAGCAGCAGCTCCAGCTCCAGCAAATCGTGGTCCTCAGCACCAGCAGCAGCTCCACCGTCCGGGTCCTCAGCTCCAGCAGTAGCTCCAACGCCCGGGTCCTCAGCACCAGCAGCAGCTCGACCGCTCGGGTCCTCAGCACCAGCAGCAGCTCCACCGTCCGGGTCCTCAGCTCCAGCAGTAGCTCCAACGCCCGGGTCCTCAGCACCAGCAGCAGCGCCACCGCTCGGGTCTGCAGCACCAGGAGCACCACTCCGAAGACTGCAGCGCCGCGCGTACCACTCTCGGATCTGCTGAATGGGGGGGAGCTCCTGGGTAGGAGGGGAAGTACTGGTACGAGCTCCAGTAGCACCTCTCCGGAGGCGGCAGTACTGTAGGTACCTCTCCTGCAGCTGCTGGGAGGAGAGGGCTCCTCCAGGTGTAGCACGCTCAGGATCAGCACCTCCAGACACAGCACCCCCAGACGTAGCACCCCCAGGCTCAGCACCTCGAGACTCCGCACCCCCAGGCTCCGCACCCCCAGACTCAGCACGGTCAGGCTCAGCACCCCCAGGCTCAGCACCTCCAGACGCAGCACCCCCAGACGCAGCACCTCCAGACTCAGCACCTCCAGGCTCCGCACCCCCAGGCTCCGCACCCCCAGACTCCTCACGGGCAGGCTCAGTACCCCCAGCAGGACGAGAGTCAACAGCTACCTCGACAGGCTCAACCGGGTCTACCTGGGACACACCTGAGGGAGCAGCACCCTGAGGGGGGAGGGGGTCTGGTACCTCAGCACCTGGAGCGAGGAAGAGAGGCGGGGGGGGGAGCGGGGCAGTGCGGTAGGGGAAGAGGCGGTAGTAGGGGACGGACTCGTCAAAAGTGACGTCCTGAGAGGCAAGGACACGACGCGAGGTGGCGTGGTAGAACTGCCAACCAGGCGCGTCCGGGACAAAGCCAAGGAAGACACAGGGGACAGCGCGACGGGAGAGCTTGTCCGCGGACGTGTCGCGAACAAAAGCTCGAGATCCCCAGACCCGAAAACGCGACGCATCGCCAGCCTCTCCCGTCCAACGCAGTGTCGGAGAAGTCTCCGGTAGGGAGACACGGGGCCAGAGGTTGAGCTGATGCGCAGCGTATCGGACTGCAAACGGCCACAGAAAGTGGGGGGCAGCCGCATGAACCAAGGAGGTACGAGCGACCTCCATGACCAAGCCAATGCGGCGCTCAGCAACCCCATTCTGCTGTGGAGAGGCCGGAAGCATGAACGACTGCTCAATGCCCTCCTGCTGACAGAAGGCCTCCAAGAGGCCAGAGGAAAACTCCCCACCTCTGTCAGAGTGCAGACGCAGGACAGGGAAGTCGGAGCGGAAACGCTCACTGAGCTGGAGACGAGATCTGCGGATCCAAGGGATCAAGACATCAGGGACGTCACCCTTGGCGCGCAAGGGGAAGACCGTGGTGTAGCGCGAGAAGTCGTCAACAACAATCAGGAAGTACCTCTCCTGACCCTGACCACGGACGCGGGCTGGGCCCCACACGTCCATGTGGAGCGTCTGCAAAGGAGCAGTCGTCGGGGGGAAGGAGGAGGAGTGAGGAGCGGCGCGCTGCCGCCCCTCGACACAGGGAAGACAGGGAGGAGCAGGCGAGGGTGGGAGGGGAGGGAGAACCCTAGGAAGACCAGCAACAAGGTCCCGTTTGTGCATGGCCCGAAGGCGCTGCACAGACGGGTGACCAAGGCGGTGGTGCCAGAGGACAGTCTCATGCGCCAGAGAGCGACACGAGCAGGGGGCGGACAGCTGACCTGACGCAGACGCAGACGCGGACGCAGCGACCTGAGGGGACTCAGTGGTCAGTGTGTACAGGTCCGACCCCGGCTGCCGAGTGAAGGTAGCCAGGTGACGGCCCGTCCGAGCACACGTGCAGTGGGTCACGCGCTCGTAAGCAGGGGTGAACTGGTGGACACCCCCGTCCTGGAGCGCACTACCCGCCACCAAGTTCGTAGAGAACGAGGGGAGGTAGAGACCTGACAGTGTGCCTGACGGGACCGCAGGACAAGGAAGGACAGTGGAGGAGGTCGCAACGACCGGACCCCCAGAGGGGTCAGCGAGGGAGACAGCAACTGGCCGAGCGAGTGGCTCAAGGACAGTGCGGTCACGAAAGAAACAGCGAGAAGCACCTGAGTCCAGTGTGAAGGTGTGCAGTGCTGCAGTCGACTCAGTACCAGCGGGCACGGACGCACTAGCACCTAGAGCAGCAGCCTCACCATCACCTGAGGTGGCAGACACGCGAGCACCTGCAGTGGCGGTCTCACTAGCACCTAGAGCGGCAGCCTCACTCACACTACACGGCAGCTGCACCGGTCCGCGCCCAGAAGCTCCCGAACGACGCACTCCAGAGTGACTACCACGACCACCACCCCGAGAGCCCAAACTCGCGTACCACTCACGAGCCCGCTGGAGCGTAAGAGGACACTGCTGCTGCACCTGTCCACTACCAGATGCTCCCGAACAACGCACGCCAGAGCGACTACCACTACGGCCACCCCGACAGCCCAAACTGGCGTACCACTCTCGGGCCCGCTGGAGCGTAAGAGGACACTGCTGCTGCACCTGTCCACTACCAGATGCTCCCGAACAACGCACTCCAGAGCGACGACCACGACGGCCACCCCGACAGCCCCAACTAGCGTACCACGCACGCGCACGAAGCAGCTGGGGCGAAGGAGGGCACGGCAGCTGCACCTGTCCACTACCAGAAGCTCCCGACCGACCCACTCCAGAGCGACCACCACTACGGCCACCCCGACAGCCCCAACTAGCGTACCACTCACGCGCACGAAGCTGCTGGGGCGTGAGGGACTCACGCGCACGGCCCTGGAGCTGCATCTGGCCACGCCAGGAGCAGCAGTAGTAGCAGTAGCGGCAGCAACAGTAGTAACAGCAGGAGCTGTGGCAGTGGGAGTAGAAAAGGCAGTAGCAGCAGTAGCAGCGGTAGCAGTGCTGGGCAATGCTCACCAGTGGTCGGCGCGGCAGGCGCAAGACGGTGGCGACAGCGGGGCCGCTACAACTGCAGGGCTGGGCCGGGCCGCAGCAGGGAGCTCCGCGGCAGCTGCTGCAGGGCGAGGCCGGGCCGCGACGGCAGCTGCTCCAGGTGCCAGGGGCGGCTGCTGCAGTGGCGGCGGCTCCAGGGGCCAGGGGCGGCTGCTGCAGCGGTGGTTGCTCCAGGGGCCAGGGGCGGCTGCTGCAGGTGCGTGCTGCTCCAGAGGGGGCTGCTGCAGTGGCGGGCGGCTCCAGGGGCTGCTACTGCAGTGGCGGGCGGCTCCAGGGGCTGCTGCTGCAGTGGCGGCTGCTCCAGGGGCTGCTGCTGCAGTGGCGGCTGCTCCAGGGGCGAGAGGCGGATTAGGTCAGGGCGACGCGGCGAGAAGGGCGACGCGGCGGGCAGGTGGCGACGCCGCGGGCAGGGCGACGCGGCGGGCAGGTGGCGACGCCGCGGGCAGGTCGACGCCGCGGGCAGGGGACGACGCCGCGGGCAGGCGACGACGCCGCGGGCAGGCGACGACGCCGCGGGCAGGCGACGACGCCGCGAGCAGGCGACGACGCCGCGGGCAGGCGACGACGTCGCGGGCAGGCGACGACGCCGCGGGCAGGCGACGACGCCGCGGGCTGGCGACGACGCCGCGGAAAGCGGGCCGCGCGCGGGTGGCTAGCAGGCCGTGCGTGCGCGGTAGGGAGAGGCGCACGAGGGCGCAAGAGCGCACGAGGGCGCGCGGTAGTAAGAGGCGCACGAGGGCGCGAGGGCGCACGAGGGCGCGCGGTAGTAAGAGGCGCACGAGGGCGCGAGGGCGCACGAGGGCGCACGGTAGTAAGAGGCGCACGAGGGCGCGAGGGCGCACGAGGGCGCACGGTAGGTAGGTAGGTAGGTAGCGGTGGGCCCTAAAACGGTCCTAGTGAAGGACCTGCTCTGATACCATGTCAGAATGAACGGACAGGAATGATTGAACTAACAGTGAAATCAGTACAAGTACCTAACCCTAGAATTGTGTACCCCATATAGGCTAACCCACTGTAGCCTAAACAAACACAACATATATAATGTTTGACAGGTTCAAGTGTGTGAAGGGACCAGAGGAGGAGAGCGTTGGTGAAGAGGAGAGGCGCCGATTTCACTCGGTGGGCAGCCTCACGTATGCGACGGTAAATACCCGACCAGACATCGTGTTTGCTACCAGGCAGAGCTAGCAGCTGGAATGAGGGTGGCCAAGCATCTTGGCCAAACACCGACTGTTGGGCTGCAATACTCGGCGGCGGCACAAAGGCGCCAAAAGGGCGCGGATGGTGTTGAACCCGGGCGTTTGTTCCTCACGGCCTTCTCCGATGCCTCTTATGCATCGGAACCAGAGGACATGACAAGTGTGGGAGGCTTCATCTGCTGTGTTGGTGGAGGCCCAACTGCTTGGGAGAGCAAGAAGCAAGTAGACCAAGCATTGAGCTCGGTGGAGTCCGAGTACATGGCACTCTTCCGTGCCGTACGGGAGATTGTGTGGCAGCGGCGTTTGTTGGCTGAATTGGGGGAGGAGCAGCAAGGACCTACCCCACTCTATTGTGACAGCCAAGGTGCCATTGCTCTTGCTAAGGATCCTGTGTTGCATGGCCTCACGAAGCACATGAGGGTGAAGTGGCATTGGACGAGGAGCATGGTGGCCGCGGGTGAAGTTGAGTTGCGCTACGTGAAGACGACGGGGCAGCCAGCTGACATGATGACCAAGAGGCTGGTGGAGCAGCAGCATTGGAAGTGTTGCAAGCTGGCTGGGATGGATCTAAACTGAGAGAGCAAGATCCTAAGGCCAACAACCCGAGGGGGAGTTTGTTGGTGCAACCCTATGGTTTGGTTAATAACTCGGCTTGTTGTCCGTGTGCGTGCATGCATGTGTGCATGGAATGGTCTGAGGGTACCAAATAGTATGTATTTCATGCTTATAATAGTATTTGAATGATGGGTTATGTCGAATGTGTTTCGAGTCAATAGCGAGTTATCGCTCGTCACGTGATACGCGGTCATTTGTGTCTCGCGCGCGGTTTCTATTTTGTCGTGCGCGGTTTCTATTTTGTCGTGTGTCGAACGTTCGGCATGTCGCAGGTGTGTGCAGTAGACCCATCAAGAACTCAAGGATGAGTTTGTGATGAAGAACCCGAGCCTTGGTTTCAAGCTTCAGGTGACTTCAAAGCTCGCCAAAGGGGTAAATTTCAAGATATCAAGAATAGTTACATTACTTTGTGTAGTGTAACATTTCTCTTGGTGTAGGCCCTTGTGGAGGGTATTTTCGAGACCTTTCTTGGTTGGGGACAGTGTGGCACTGTTCCACATCACTGTAGCTCGGCTCTTGGGGTTTATAGGAGCTGGGAGTCATGCCCAACTAGTAACTCTTCTAGCATTTCCTCAATATGTGTTCTAAGACTATGTTGCTGCCGTAGTGTCGTTCGTTCAAACTGGCGTTGTGTCGTCAATTCTTGATGAAATCGTGCGATCTAAATTGCCTATTGTAGGCGACGTTAAGACGCTCTAGATCCAAGTTGAATCAGATCATTTGGACAGTTGAAATTGCTGTGCAGAAATCTGACTGCGCACTCTATCTTTCGTTCTAGGCACATTGAAACCAATTGTGACAATAACAAGGACTTCGTCGACTTGGAGCCGGGTGGCGACGTGAAGCACGTGCGCGGCTTCAATGGGGCGTTGCAGGACGTCTACGGCCGTGACACGGTTGCTTTGCAAGGGGAGGCCGGGAAGCGGGTGCTCATCCTCGACGTGCTGTACGCCCTGGCCGTGCACACGAACCTATTGTTGGCGGGTCAGCTAAGAGAGAACGGCATGAAGCTGTAGGACGACGGCAATAGGATGCTGCTCGTCTCGGCAACGGGTGACGTGCTTGATCGAGCAACGTACTACGGCCGGGTCCTCTACACCAGCTTGCGTCCCTGTTCGGCGACGAAAGCAGCAGAAGTGGTGGCTCTGCGGGCGATCGTCTCGGCGACAAAATCGACGCCGGACCGGCTCCACGCGAGGCTCGCGCATGTCAGCATGGACACCTTCCGGAGCTCGGCGAAGCATGAGATCGCCAGCGGGTTGGACCTCAAGTCGGTGTCCGGCACCGACTCCCCGTGCATTTCGTGCGTCGGCGGGAAGCTGGCATGACACACCTTCCCCGACCAAGGCTCCGACGCCGACGACGTGCTGGCTGTCGTGCACATCGACTTGTGCGGGCCTTTTTGGGTGGCTGTCAAGGACGGCAGCCTGTACTTCTTACTGCTGAAGGACCACAAGGCACGCTAGGTGTGGGTGAGGCCGGTCGCCAAGAAGCCGGATGTGCTGCAAGAGTTGATGCGGTGGCTGGTGGTGGCTGAGCACCAGACGAAGAAGTCGGTGCTGATGCTGCGTTCTGACCGGGGAGGGTAGTTCCTCGAGAAGCACTTCACCGCCCTCGTGGACGGCAAGGGGATCCTCCCGTACACTCCGCAGCAGAACGGCATGGCGGAGCGGGAGATGCGATCAGAGGTGGAGTCGGTGCGGACGATGCTGCTGCACATGGGAGTGCAGCACCACTGGTGGCACCTCGCTCTGCGGCAGACCGTCTGGGTCCACAACTGCCTTGAGAGGTTGGCGTTGCCGCCGGGGACGACGCCGTTCTAGCTGCTGACCGGGAAGAAGCCCGACTTGTCGCTGGCACGAGTGTGGGGCTGCATGGCGCAGTTCCTCGTCCCTGAGCAGCAGCGCGGTGGGAAGCTGAAGCCGAAGGCCAAGTGGGGCCTTCACTTCGGAGTGTCGGAGGAGAGCAAGGGCTGGGAGCTCCTCGACATCGCCGACAACCAGGTGGTCACCACATCGGACGCGGTGTTCTACGAGGCGATGTCACTGGAGGTGTGGAAGTCGGAGGATGGACCGGCATCGGGACGGACGCCGACCAACCTGCCGACGGACACTCGACAGCAACACTGCCTGTGCTTGCCGAGGTCGATGAGCTGGTTGATGAGGACGCCGAGGACGTCCAGCCTCCTTCCCCTCCTCCTGCACCTCCTACCCCATCACTTGTCGCCGACCTGCGCGGACTGACTTCGACGTTGGCCAGCGGCGATGAGGGGAGCAGTGGGGCGTCGCCTGTGGCGCCGGCCGAGTGCATCGCCGATGGCCTACGTGACGGTTCAGCAGGTCGATGTGGGAGTGAAGTCGACACCGACTAGGGAGGAGCTGGCCGAGGAAGTGCAGCCGACTTTGGTGGAGCCGGTGAAGGAGGCATCGGCAAGGCAGCAGCGCACAGGGAAACAGGCAGCAGCGAAGCCGACTAAGAAGTCGGCAACCGAGCAGTCGGCAGGGGAGTTAACCGCAGGGGAGAAGTCAGCAGGAAAGCCGATCGCACTCTGAGGGCAGTCAAGTTGGTGACGATGAAAGAGACGCTGAGGAGTCCACCGAAAGTGAAGTGGTGGAGGTCCAGTCAGGACCACGGCATACAGGCCGACTTCGGAGGCCACCCAACTTCTTCATATTGGCTGCCATTACCACTTGTACGGCATGATCGACAACGACATGCTGTACAACGACGAAGACGGGGATAAAGATTTCCCGGAACTCGACCCGACATGCACGCCGACCCCGAGCATCGTTGGGACATCTCCACGATGACGGTGAAGGAGGCGTTGGCGAGCTGGAAGGGCAAGGCGGTGGAGGAGATCCGTAGCCCCATCAGCATGGAAACCTGGGAGCTGGTCGAGTGCCCATCCCGGGTGAACATCATGAAGAACCGGTGGGTGCTGACGACCAAGTACCGCATCGACGACACCGTCAAGCGCGAGAAGGCGAGGCTGGTCGTGAAGGGCTTCACGCAGGTGTATGGCGCCGACTACGATGAGACGTACGCGCCGGTGAGCAGCTATGTCATGCTGAGGATCTTCATCAGCATCGTCACCGTCCTCGACTTCATATTGATAGACAGAATTCTTACGTGAGCCGTATGATATAAAAACTTCAAGTACGGTTTTTTCAGCTCGATATGAAAAAACGCCTTTCTGCAGAGTAAGCTCGACCGGGTGCTGTACATGTACCAGCCGGACTACTTCAACGACGGGTCTGATGGTGTGTGCAAGCTGCTGAAGAGCCTTTACGGGCTGAAACTGTCAGAATGAACGGACAGGAATGATTGAACTAACAGTGAAATCAGTACAAGTACCTAACCCTAGAATTGTGTACCCCCTATAGGCTAACCCACTGTAGCCTAAACAAACACAACATATATAATGTTTGACACACCCCCATAGGCAAAGTGGGGGAGAGCAAGGGGTCACAAGACCAGTCAAAGCAAAGCAAAACAAGCTCAGGGTGGATCTCAAGGATACCACACAAATTCCGAGCACAAGCAAGTGGTCACAAGACCAGTTCACATGCAGGATGATAATATAACAAGAGATACAGTGATCACAACCTAGCAAGTGTAAACATGCAGGCATATATATAAAGATCACAGTACAAGCAGAGTCAAGAAGTAAGTAAGTGAGGTCCAGCAGGCACAAGGCCTAGAAGAGTACAGAAACGCTGATGGTCACAAGGCTGAAGTGCCTTGGTGAACACATCAGCAAGGTTGGCCTCAGTGGCCACGTAACGCAGACGAAGCTGACCACGCTGCTGCAGCTCTCGAGCAAGGAAGTACCGCAGGGCGATGTGCTTCGTTCTGTGCTCCAGTCTGTGCTCCTCACACAAGGCAATGGCAGCCTTGTTGTCGACATACAGCACTGGAGGAGAACGAGGCCGCTCTCCCAAGTCGGTCAGCAGGTAGGTCAGCCAGCGTAGCTCTTGGGCAGCCATGGCTGTGGCGTAGATCTCAGCCTCACAACTGGAGCTGAGAACAGAAGAAGAGCGTGTAGAACGCCAAGAAACTGAGCCGGAGCCAAGGCTGAAGGTGTAACCCTGAGACGACCGCTGAGTAGCCTGGTCGTCTGCCCAAGAAGCGTCTGAGTGTCCAGTAAGTACAACTCGATCTCGCCCTCCAAGCACTAGCCCCATGCCCGACGTACTGCACAAGTAGCGCAACACCCTCTTAGCGGCATCCATGTGCTCCTTCCTGTGACGGCCAGGAGCGACATAGCGCGCAAGGATGCTAAGAGGGTATGCAAGGTCAGGTCGAGTGCAGGTCATCAGGTACATGAGGCAGCCCACAAGCTCTGGATACGGGCCACTCGGCTCTACGGACTCATCCGAAGGCAGAGCTGAGAGCGAGTGACCGGTAGGCAGAGGAGTGGACTGAGGCGAGGAGTACGTGAAGCGGAAGCGCTGAAGGATCTGCTGCACCATGTGTGACTGAGTCAAGATGATGGTGCGCCGTGCTCTGTCCCGGGTGATCCGCAAGCCAAGATAGCTTGTCAGTTCACCCAGGTCTGTGCACGTGTGTCTCCTCTGCAGCTCCAACTTCACGTGGGCGAGTGCCGCGGTGTCAGCAGTGGCAAAGACCAAGTCGTCGACGTACACGAGGATGTAGAACGGCGGCAGTGAGGTGTCTGTGCGTAGAAACAGTGACGGGTCAGCAGTAGAGGGAGCGAACCCAAGAGCCGCAAGTGTCGTCCTCAGTGTGTCGTGCCACTCACGCGGTGCCTGGCGGAGACCGTAGACCGGCCGCTGAAGCCTCCACTGGGTACCAGGAGGAACCGACCCAGTGAAGCCAGGAGGGCGGCGCAGCCAGATCTCCTCGTGCAGGCTGCCCTGCAAGAAAGCAGTGCTGAAGTCAAGTGAGTGAAGCTCGTAGTCGCGGTGAGCGGCTATGTGCAGCAGCACCCGAAGAGTGGTCATATTCGGGGTGGGGGAGAAGGTCTGAAAGAAGTCAACTCCCTCTCGCTGACTGAAGCCTCGAGCCACGTAGCGCGCCTTGAAGACAGGAGGAGAACCCGGCGGCCGCTTCACCCTGAAAATCCACATGCCACTGACGATGTTCGCCCCAGGTGGGGGAACCTCGTCGACGTAGGTGCCTGTGGACTTCCAGGAAGCCATCTCTGCGTCCATGGCTGTCTGCCACTGAGAGGAGTAGGGACCCGCCATCGCCTCAGCGTAAGTGCGCGGGGTCGGGATGTCTGGTGCATCCGGGTCTCCCTCAGGGGCAACTAGCATGGACACGAGGTGGGGTAAAGCAGCAGCAAAGCACTGGAACTCCTCCTGTCTGTCCTCAAGGACGTCCGTGCCAAGAGCACACTCACCCCCGACGGACGGAGGACAGACAGACTCAGACTCAGACTCAGCAACAAGGCTAGTGGCGTAGTCTAGACGACACCGGGCAGCAAAGTCGATCAACTCAGCGACCAGAGCAGACGCAGCAGAGGACTCAAAGGTAGGGTCAGTGACAATAGTAGCGAGGAGACGGGTGACAGTGGGACTGGCAGCACGACGGGAGTCAGACTCCGGATCAGGAAGAGTAGGCAGAGAGGACGCAGGAGGAGACGGCAGCGGGACACGCTGAGGAGCAGTGGAGGGACGCAGAGTCATGTAGTGAGTGCCAGGGACAAGAGGAGGACGCTCACGTGGGACACGACGACCAGTGCGAGCAGTACGAACAGGCGACGCAGGACGAGACTCAGGCTCACGACGCTCTGTAAGACCTCCTGTGGGACCAGTATAAGGAGAGGGAGCAGGGAGAGGCGAGGCGGGCCGAGGACACGCTACGGAGGGAGGAGGACAAGGAGGAGGAGCCTGACCAAGAACCTGCTGAAGAAGTGGTACGAAGTACGGTCGCGGCCGCGCAGCGTCTCCAGAACCAGCAGCGACACCAGCGGCAGGGTCCTCAGCACCAGCAGCAGCTCCACCGTCCAGGTCCTCAGCACCAGCAGCAGCTCGACCGCTCGGGTCCTCAGCACCAGCAGCAGCTCCACCGTCCGGGTCCTCAGCTCCAGCAGTAGCTCCAACGCCCGGGTCCTCAGCACCAGCAGCAGCTCGACCGCTCGGGTCCTCAGCACCAGCAGCAGCTCCACCGTCCGGGTCCTCAGCTCCAGCAGTAGCTCCAACGCCCGGGTCCTCAGCACCAGCAGCAGCGCCACCGCTGGGGTCCGCAGCACCAGGAGCACCACTCCGAAGACTGCAGCGCCGCGCGTACCACTCTCGGATCTGCTGAATGGGGGGGAGCTCCTGGGTAGGAGGGGAAGTACTGGTACGAGCTCCAGTAGCACCTCTCCGGAGGCGGCAGTACTGTAGGTACCTCTCTTGCAGCTGCTGGGAGGAGAGGGCTCCTCCAGGTGTAGCACGCTCAGGATCAGCACCTCCAGACACAGCACCCCCAGACGTAGCACCCCCAGGCTCAGCACCTCGAGACTCCGCACCCCCAGGCTCCGCACCCCCAGACTCAGCACGGTCAGGCTCAGCACCCCCAGGCTCAGCACCTCCAGACGCAGCACCCCCAGACGCAGCACCTCCAGACTCCGCACCCCCAAGCTCAGCACCCCCAGGCTCCGCACCCCCAGACTCCTCACGGGCAGGCTCAGTACCCCCAGCAGGACGAGAGTCAACAGCTACCTCGACAGGCTCAACCGGGTCTACCTGGGACACACCTGAGGGAGCGGCACCCTGAGGGGGGAGGGGGTCTGGTACCTCAGCACCTGGAGCGAGGAAGAGAGGCGGGGGGGGGAGCGGGGCAGTGCGGTAGGGGAAGAGGCGGTAGTAGGGGACGGACTCGTCAAAAGTGACGTCCTGAGAGGCAAGGACACGACGCGAGGTGGCGTGGTAGAACTGCCAACCAGGCGCGTCCGGGACAAAGCCAAGGAAGACACAGGGGACAGCGCGACGGGAGAGCTTGTCCGCAGACGTGTCGCAAGCAAAAGCTCGAGATCCCCAGACCCGAAAACGCGACGCATCGCCAGCCTCTCCCGTCCAACGCAGTGTCGGAGAAGTCTCCGGTAAGGAGACACGGGGCCAGAGGTTGAGCTGATGCGCAGCGTATCGGACTGCAAACGGCCACAGAAAGTGGGGGGCAGCCGCATGAACCAAGGAGGTACGAGCGACCTCCATGACCAAGCCAATGCGGCGCTCAGCAACCCCATTCTGCTGTGGAGAGGCCGGAAGTGTGAACGACTGCTCAATGCCCTCCTGCTGACAGAAGGCCTCCAAGAGGCCAGAGGAAAACTCCCCACCTCTGTCAGAGTGCAGACGCAGGACAGGGAAGTCGGAGCGGAAACGCTCACTGAGCTGGAGACGAGATCTGCGGATCCAAGGGATCAAGACATCAGGGACGTCACCCTTGGCGCGCAAGGGGAAGACCGTGGTGTAGCGCGAGAAGTCGTCAACAACAATCAGGAAGTACCTCTCCTGACCCTGACCACGGACGCGGGCTGGGCCCCACACGTCCATGTGGAGCGTCTGCAAAGGAGCAGTCGTCGGGGGGAAGGAGGAGGAGTGAGGAGCGGCGCGCTGCCGCCCCTCGACACAGGGAAGACAGGGAGGAGCAGGCGAGGGTGGGAGGGGAGGGAGAACCCTGGGAAGACCAGCAACAAGGTCCCGTTTGTGCATGGCCCGAAGGCGCTGCACAGACGGGTGACCAAGGCGGTGGTGCCAGAGGACAGTCTCATGCGCCAGAGAGCGACACGAGCAGGGGGCGGACAGCTGACCTGACGCAGACGCAGACGCGGACGCAGCGACCTGAGGGGACTCAGTGGTCAGTGTGTACAGGTCCGACCCCGGCTGCCGAGTGAAGGTAGCCAGGTGACGGCCCGTCCGAGCACACGTGCAGTGGGTCACGCGCTCGTAAGCAGGGGTGAACTGGTGGACACCCCTGTCCTGGAGCGCACTACCCGCCACCAAGTTCGTAGAGAACGAGGGGAGGTAGAGACCTGACAGTGTGCCTGACGGGACCGCAGGACAAGGAAGGACAGTGGAGGAGGTCGCAATGACTGGACCCCCAGAGGGGTCAGCGAGGGAGACAGCAACTGGCCGAGCGAGTGGCTCAAGGACAGTGCGGTCACGAAAGAAACAGCGAGAAGCACCTGAGTCCAGTGTGAAGGTGTGCAGTGCTGCAGTCGACTCAGTACCAGCGGGCACGGACGCACTAGCACCTAGAGCAGCAGCCTCACCATCACCTGAGGTGGCAGACACGCGAGCACCTGCAGTGGCGGTCTCACTAGCACCTAGAGCGGCAGCCTCACTCACACTACACGGCAGCTGCACCGGTCCGCGCCCAGAAGCTCCCGAACGACGCACTCCAGAGTGACTACCACGACCACCACCCCGAGAGCCCAAACTCGCGTACCACTCACGAGCCCGCTGGAGCGTAAGAGGACACTGCTGCTGCACCTGTCCACTACCAGATGCTCCCGAACAACGCACGCCAGAGCGACTACCACTACGGCCACCCCGACAGCCCAAACTGGCGTACCACTCACGGGCCCGCTGGAGCGTAAGAGGACACTGCTGCTGCACCTGTCCACTACCAGATGCTCCCGAACAACGCACTCCAGAGCGACGACCACGACGGCCACCCCGACAGCCCCAACTAGCGTACCACGCACGCGCACGAAGCAGCTGGGGCGAAGGAGGGCACGGCAGCTGCACCTGTCCACTACCAGAAGCTCCCGACCGACCCACTCCAGAGCGACCACCACTACGGCCACCCCGACAGCCCCAACTAGCGTACCACTCACGCGCACGAAGCTGCTGGGGCGTGAGGGACTCACGCGCACGGCCCTGGAGCTGCATCTGGCCACGCCAGGAGCAGCAGTAGTAGCAGTAGCGGCAGCAACAGTAGTAACAGCAGGAGCTGTGGCAGTGGGAGTAGAAAAGGCAGTAGCAGCAGTAGCAGCGGTAGCAGTGCTGGGCAATGCTCACCAGTGGTCGGCGCGGCAGGCGCAAGACGGTGGCGACAGCGGGGCCGCTACAACTGCAGGGCTGGGCCGGGCCGCAGCAGGGAGCTCCGCGGCAGCTGCTGCAGGGCGAGGCCGGGCCGCGACGGCAGCTGCTCCAGGTGCCAGGGGCGGCTGCTGCAGTGGCGGCGGCTCCAGGGGCCAGGGGCGGCTGCTGCAGGTGCGGGCTGCTCCAGGGGGGGCTGCTGCAGTGGCGGGCGGCTCCAGGGGCTGCTACTGCAGTGGCGGGCGGCTCCAGGGGCTGCTGCTGCAGTGGCGGCTGCTCCAGGGGCTGCTGCTGCAGTGGCGGCTGCTCCAGGGGCGAGAGGCGGATTAGGTCAGGGCGACGCGGCGGGCAGGTGGCGACGCCGCGGGCAGGGCGACGCGGCGGGTAGGTGGCGACGCCGCGAGCAGGGCGACGCGGCGGGCAGGTGGCGACGCCGCGGGCAGGTCGACGCGGCGGGCAGGTGGCGACGCCGCGGGCAGGTCGACGCGGCGGGCAGGTGGCGACGCCGCGGGCAGGTCGACGCGACGAGGGCAGGCGACGACGCCGCGGGCAGGCGACGACGTCGCGGGCAGGCGACGACGCCGCGGGCAGGCGACGACGCCGCGGGCTGGCGACGACGCCGCGGAAAGCGGGCCGCGCGCGGGTGGCTAGCAGGCCGTGCGTGCGCGGTAGGGAGAGGCGCACGAGGGCGCGCGGTAGGGAGAGGCGCACGAGGGCGCGAGGGCGCACGAGGGCGCGCGGTAGTAAGAGGCGCACGAGGGCGCGAGGGCGCACGAGGGCGCGCGGTAGTAAGAGGCGCACGAGGGCGCGAGGGCGCACGAGGGCGCACGGTAGTAAGAGGCGCACGAGGGCGCGAGGGCGCACGAGGGCGCACGGTAGGTAGGTAGGTAGGTAGCGGTGGGCCCTAAAACGGTCCTAGTGAAGGACCTGCTCTGATACCATGTCAGAATGAACGGACAGGAATGATTGAACTAACAGTGAAATCAGTACAAGTACCTAACCCTAGAATTGTGTACCCCCTATAGGCTAACCCACTGTAGCCTAAACAAACACAACATATATAATGTTTGACAGAAACAGTTGCCGCTGCTGTGGTACAAGACGCTCACCGACGTGCTGGTCGGCGCTGGCCGGAAGTAGAGCCAGGTCGACGAGGCTCTCTACTTCAAGGTCGGCGCCGACAAGGTGGCCTGCTGGGTGCTGGTCTACGTCGACGACCTGCTCGCCGCCAGCAGCAGCACCGTGATGCTGAACGAGCTGCTGGAGGACACCTTCGAGCTGCGGGAGATCTCGCCGGTGCAGAAGTACCTTGGGCTGGAGATCGCGACAGGTTGGCGAGGAAGCTGTGGCTGCACTAGCAGGGCTGCGTAGGCGGTTCTTTGATGAGGAGCAGACCGGGCGCACCCCGAAGACGCCGGTCTCCATTAACGCCTACGCCAAGCTCACCTTCGACGACGAGGAGGCACAGGAGCGACAGGAGGAGTACCGGCAGAAGGTCGGCTCGCTGCAGTTCGCGGCGACGACGATGAGGCCGGACATCGCCTTCGCCTGCAGCAAGCTGGGGAGCAGCCTCACGGTGAGGAGCGACCAGCACTGGCGCGAGGTCGACCGCTGCCTCAACTACTCGCCAGTACGCGTAACACCTGTTGTGAGAGTACGACGGCTTATGCTTGTTATTCATGCTTGCTTTTATTCCCTTACGCTATTTCTAGCTTAGGTTTATTTTATGCATGCATGAATTGCTTGGTTTCCTAGGTTCGTTGCTTTAGTTATAGGCACCAATCTAGGTTACGTGTACCGAACTCAAGCTATTCGGTTGCCACCGAATTGCTTTCTACCGAGTTCGGGAAGGTTCTGTTCGGGACGCTTCGCGACCCTCGGAACATTCGCGTAACACCTAGGTTACCTGCCTTGTGTCGAGCCTATATATAGCCTCGTGTTGTACCCAGGTGATCATTCAATTCACAATCATCTTTTCTGAGCTCGATCCTAGATCCTCACAACACCGCCTTAGAGTTCGGGGGTCGTCTGGAGACGCTGGAGCTGGTCGGCTACGTTGACGACGACGCCGACAACAAGCAGAACGGGACGAGCACGAGCGGCTACGTGTTCGTCTACGGAGGGGCCGCGGTCTCCTGGTCGAGCCAGCGCATTATATGCGCGACACTGTCGTCGACCGAGTCGGAATACGTAACGGCAACCGAAGCCGGCAAGGAGGGACAGAGTTACGGCAGCAGGACGCCGGGACACCGACTGTCCTCTGGGTAGACAAGATGCCGGCCATCACGGTCGCCGACGGCATAGGGTTGACGAGCAACCTCACACACCAATCAACTACAAGCACCCTGTTGGTGTAAGGGCCTAATAAACTCAAGCTATTAGGACTTAATAAAACTCTCCTCGGGGTCACCTCCAAGGGTCCTTGGGTGCCTGGTACAAGACCAGCCCCTATCCTCGGGTCCGATTTTGTAGAGAGAGGAACCAAGAATGACTTAGCCAAAATAGCGAGAGTACCTTGAATGTCGCGCAGCGTGCCGTGCAGACCGTCGATCGGATTAAGCTGAGAATTTGCTATATCGAAGCTCGCTCCAAGAGCTTTAAAAATAAACTCAAGCTATTAGGACTTAATCAAACTTAAAACCTCTCCTCGGGGTCATCTCCAAGGGTCCCTGGGTGCCTAGTACAAGACCAGCCCCTATCCTCGGGTCCGAGTTTGTAGAGAGAGGAACCAAGAATGACTTAGCCAAAATAGCGAGAGTACCTTGAATGTCGCGCAGCGTGCCGTGCAGACCGTCGATCGGATTAAGCTGAGAATTTGCTATATCGAAGCTCGCTCCAAGAGCTTTAGAATAAGCCAAGTTGCCTCGCGAAAAGTTCTGCCATTACAAAGTTATGGCTCGGACAGCGTTTGCCTAGCATTAGAGTGCTAACGTACTAGCGTTGACTCGGGTAGCATTACGCCGTCGAACCGCGTAGAAACGAAATTCCAGCGAGGAAGGAATTCGCATGAATCAATTGACTATATTCAGGTACAAACAGAGAAGGACTAAATAGTTCTAGCTAGCAAGGACCTTGGGAATCAACCTGGGAACAATCAGGGATGATCCCAAATATTTCCAAGCAACAGAGCCAACTTGACTGGACAACTTGGCAGGTGGTAGGTTGGTAAACAACCTCTGGTTCTGTTTTTTCCAACCTGGGAAAACAACAACCAGGTTCAGGTTCTAAAAACAGAACCTGTTTTGTCTTTGCCCAACCAGCCAAATGCTGGTTCCGCTGGTTTCCCCTGGCCTTGTAGCATGCAGATACAGACAAAAAACATCCAACCTTCACCTAAATTGTACCCCTATAGTGCCTGCCCTGCTACACTATAGTCAACCAAACAAAACAGTACAATTTCGAGCTGGATAGAACTGAATCTGCGCAATCAATTTAACCGAACTGCAAAGCTTCCATCTTGGGTTCCTTTGCGAGCTCGTCCTTTCTGCTTGCACTGTTCATAGCGCGTACAATGTTGTGCCAAAGCGCACATTGCGCGAGTACCTGCAAATGCTTCAAGCGAAAATTGCGAAAGCAAACAAACACACAAAACACCATTCACACGCAAATGCATTCGCACACTCATACTCGTACAAACAGACGGCAGGATGTCGTGCAATGTGAATTTGCACCCAACACACTCCCCCTCAGCCTGCCGGCTGCATTTCCATCATTCCATGCTAGTTCATGCTCATTCCACTCATGCGCACACAACGCCAATGAGGCTCATCTCCTTACGCAGCCAGTGCCACTTGATACGCATGTGCTTGTTCAGCCCGTAATGCACAACATTCCTGGCCATCCCAAGAGCCCCCTTGCTGTCACAAAACAGCGGCGTAGCAACCTTCTGCTCCTGGCCAATCTCCAATAACAACCTCCTTAGCCAAATCACCTTCCTCACCCCGTCCCGTCTGCTTCTTGGACCTCCAACTAACAGGTCCACCCCCAACTACGCAGATGTATCCTCCCACAGATGAGGAATCCTCCTTCTCAGAAGCCCAAGTAGCATCGGTAAAGCAAGTGAGAAAGAGCTTGCCTTCTCCAAGCCGCTCCCCCTTCTCTTTCAGCACCTCAACCCCTTTCTGCTTCACCTGTGCAGATGCGGAGTATTGAACTCCAATGCTTGGGTGGGAGTTCAGATACTTCACCACGCGCTCAGCTGCATCCACCTGCTCCTCAGATGGATTCTGCACCACCCTAGCCAGCTGCCCAACTGAGAAAGAAATGTCGGGCCTCGTGTGAACCGCTGCATACAAGAGGCTGCCCACCAAGGATTGAAATTGCTGCTGCTCCTCAGCTTCAACCCCTTCATCCTCTGCAGCCTTCACAAGCTTGAATTCTGCTGGTAGGGGAGTTGCAACTTTGCGCTCATTCTCAATCCCATACTTCTCCCCCAGCTCCTTGATGAACTTCCCACTAACGGCTGCATTCTTCTAGATGGTGACCTGTCCCCTGTCGTTAGTCTTGATCCTTAGCACCCACTTGCATTGTACCGCTTTCTTTCCCTCAGGCAGCACCACTAGTTCCCAAGTCCCATTCTCCAGCAGGCTCTGGTACTCAGCATCCCTAGAAGCCAGCCACTTGTCCCTATCTGGTCCAGCTAATGCCTCTTCCATGCTAGCTGGTTCCTCTGGTGCAGGGGCAAGAAAACAGTAGGCAGGTTCATCCTCCTCATCCGGGTCATAGCCAAGTGGTAGAATCAGCATTGCCTCCTCGGTCCCAAGCTGCTGCTCCGCTACACCTGATCCTGCAGTCAGCTTCTTAGTAGCCATACGGGTACGTCCTGGCCTGAAGACGGGTGTCTCCCATCCCTTCATAACGACACCTTTGAGCTTCTTAGTTTTCCCCTGCTGCTGCTCTCCTCCCTCGGATCCAGCAGCTCCACTAGTGCTGCCGCCAGTTTCCACACCACCAGCAGGTACTTCCTGTACCTTCTCTCCATCACCATTCCCTGCAGCTGCCTCCTCTCCCTCCTCCCACACACTAGGAGTCAGGTCCAGCTGCATGGTGATCTGCTCCATCTGCTGGGATACCCTTGCCTCCGGCTGTTTCTCCCAGCTCCCATACATCATGCCCTCAATGAATTTCACATCCCTGCTGTCAAACAACACACCCTTGGATGGTTCCCACAGCAGCCATCCCTTGCTCTCAGCAGCCAGCCCCAAATGCACACACCAGATTGCACTCGCCCCCAACTTACTGCGGTAGGTCTTGGGGACGTGGGCGACTGCCATGCAGCCAAACACCCTCAGCATGTCCACCGGCAGCTTCCTCCCAAGTCGTCTCCAACGGCACCCACGAGCCATCTCTAACCTTAGTGAGCACCCTGTTCCTAGCCACGGTGGCGTGCCGGACAGCATGGGGCCACATCGAGTCGCTCAGCCCAGATTCTATGAGCAGCGCCCTAGCTGTCTCCAGAATTGTCCGGTTCGCCCGTTCTGCTACGCCGTTCGACTGTGGGGTGTAAGCCGTGGTCAGCTCCCTCTGGATGCCCTGCTTCTTGAGCCAAGCCGTCATCTCAGCTCCAAGGAACTCACCACCCCGGTCTGTCCTAATCCGCTTCACCACACACTCTGCTTGCTTCTCCACGAACGGCAGCCAATCGTCCCGAATTGTGGAGGCGGCGTGATCTTTCTGCTTTAGGGGATACGCCCACATTAGCCTGCTCCAGTCATCCACTATGGTTAGGAAATACCGCTCCCCCTTGTGCCCTTGCACCGGCAGCGGCCCCACCAAGTCCATGTGGACCAGCTCCAACGGCTTCTTGCTCCTGCCAGCCACACTATGGAAGGGGAAACGGGTAAACTTTGAGAGCAAACAGATTTCACAGTTATCATCGGGTGGCTGTCCGTTCAGCTTCAGACCCTTAACGGCTCCATCTTTCTCCAGCTGCTTCAGCAAGGGCATTGCCACATGCCCCAAGCGTGGATGTGCCGTTGCCACATCTGTCTCCCCAGATCTGGCCGACACTTTCACACCTACCCCTCCAACGGTGTTGCACTCCTCCTGGGATGCAGACCCCTCTCCAGCCTGCCCCCCACCGTGCCACGCCAGCGCCGGCAGCTGCCACATAGATCTGTACACGTCCTTGCTCTCGTGCAGATCCCAAAGCACCCAATTGCCCAGCTTCCCCTTATAAGTGCGAGCCCCATCCGTGTTGGTGGTCTCCCCAGCCTTGCCAAGCTTACGGAGGGAGATAAGGTTGGCCTTCAGGTCGGGGACGAGGAGAACGTCGTGCAGCACCACCGGCTTGCCATCCGCTCCCTTAAATGCAGCTCGTCCCGCACCAGCCACCTTCAACATGTGTCCAGAGGCAGAGCACACCTCGTTAATCGGTGCAGCGCGTACGTCGTCCAGCAGGTCCTTGCGCGGCGTCATCGTCCAAGCAGCGCCTGTGTCCAACACCCAATAGTCCAGGGGGTGCAGCTCTGCTCCAACCTTAGCAGATGCGTCTCCTTGCTCCCCCTTTTCTCCCACATGGAAGCTTTGGCCCGCGGTGCGCTCCTTCTTCTCCGCACCGCCGTTGCCCTTCGGGTTGTTGTCGGACGAATCAGCGACCATGTTGGCACCGTTTTTCTGGTTCCTCCGCGCGCCGCCATCCTGGCAACGACTCTGGGGGGTCCATCCATCAGGTTTCTTATAGCACAAAAACCAGGGGTGCCCTTCCTTCTCACAATACCAGCAACTCCCTTTCATTTTGCCACCAGCACCCGACTTGCCCCCACGTCCAGATTTCGCACCACGACCCCAACCGGTACCTCCTTGTTGGTCGTTGGAGTCGTCGACTTTGTTTGCACCGCGTCCAGCATCACAGAAGCCGCATCCTCTACCACGTCGGCTCCCTTGCATCCCGTAGCCGCTGCTGCCATCGTCTCCACCCCTCAGTTGGCGGCGACGGAAGTCCTCCTCCAGAATCTTCGTCCGCACCCACTCGAGCGTCCACAAGCTCTGGTTCTGCGGCAGGCTCAATCCGCCTCGATTCTGGCAGCAGCGAGAGCATCTTCAGGCACTTGGTCTGCTCCGGGTAGGTGATTCCCGCGATCGCCAGCTTCGCGTAGAGATCACGCATCTTGTCCAGAACAGGTTGCACCGGCTCTCCCTCACTCAGGCGCAACGCGGACAGCTCCCTCTCCATCATGAGCGTCGCGGCGACGGAGGTAGGGGCGTGCAGCTCCTTCAACACGGTCCACGCCTTCGGACCGCACTCAACCTCCGGCAGCAGGTATATGATGTGATGGCGCTGGTTCAGCTCCAAACTCTGCGACATCAAATAGTAGCCAGCCGAGGCGCGCTCGTCCCAATCTTCCTGAAGGGCGGGGTCACTCCGTCTGACGGAAATAAAGTTGCATTTTCCAGGCCCAATCATCATAGCCCTCACCATTGAACTTCTCGACGGTGAAGTTTTTCAGCACCTCCTTGATCAGCGAGCCCTGGTTTGTTTGCGCTCCCCTTGGCGCTGAAACACCAGAATCTTGGCTGCCGCTATGATCTTGGGCTGAAGATTCACCAGCTCCCGCCGAGGTGTTGCCTGCCATAGCTACCTATAACGAGGATCACTATAACGTAGCTCTGATACCAGCTTGTTGGTGTAAGGGCCTAATAAACTCAAGCTATTAGGATTTAATCAAACTTAAAACCTCTCCTCGGGGTCACCTCTAAGGGTCCCTGGGTGCCTGGTACAAGACCAGCCCCTATCCTTGGGTCCGAGTTTGTAGAGAGAGGAACCAAGAATGACTTAGCCAAAATAGCGAGAGTACCTTGAACGTCGCGCAGCGTGCTGTGCAGACCGTCGATCGGATTAAGCTGAGAATTTGCTATATCGAAGCTCGCTCCAAGAGCTTTAAAATAAGCCAAGTTGATTCACGAAAAGTTCTGCCATTATGAAGTTATGGCTCGGAAAGCATTTGCCTAGCATTAGAGTGCTAGCGTACAAGCGTTGACTCGGGTAGCATTATGCCGTCAAACCGCGTAGAAACGAAATTCCAGCGAGGAAGGAATTCACATGAATCAATTGACTATATCTAGGTACAAACAGAGAAGGACTAAATAGTTCTAGCTAGCAAGGACCTTGGAAACAACCAGGGATGATCCCAAATAATTCCAAGCAACAGAATCAACCTGGCTGGACAAAATAGCAGGTTGTAGGTTGGCAAACAACCTCTGGTTCTGTTTTTCCAACCTGGGAAAACAACAACCAGGTTCAGGTTCTAAAAACAGAACCTGTTTTGTCTTTGCCCAACCAGCCAAATGCTGGTTCTGCTGGTTTTCCCTGGCCTTGTAGCATGCATATACAGACAAACAACATCCAACCTTCACCTAGATTGTACCCCTATTGCTCCTGCCCTACTACACTATAGTCAACCAAACAAAGCAGTAAAATTTCGAGTTGGAAACTGCGCAATCAATTCAACCGAACTGCAAAGCTTCCATCTTGGGTTCCTTTGCGAGCTCGTCCTTTCTGCTTGCACTGTTCATAGCGCGTACAATGTTATGCCGAAGCGTACATTGCGCGTGTACCTGGTCGACCAGGGGGTAGTGCTTGACCTAGGGAGGTCGACTGGACGTGGCCGTCGACTTGAGAGGTCGACGAGCACACACAGGAGCTACTGGTCGACCTGGTTGCCCGGTCGACCAGGTTACCTGGGTGACGAGGTGCTGCGAAGGCTTGCGATGGTCGCCCAGGTGGTTTTGGCGAGGACGACCTCGGTGATGGTATCCCGAGGTCGACGTGGTGCATCAGAAGCAGTCGTCAGCACGAAGTTGATGTGGTGTGTGCGCTGTGCAGGTGACGAGGCACTGCACGCCAATCATCTGCGAGCAGTTGCGAAGTAGGTGCAATGCTGTCCTTTGGGAGCAACGTTGGCACGCCGTCGACCTGCAGTGTTGGCAAGCCGCGACTCTGCACTGCTGGAGCAAGTCGACCAAGTCGTGCTGGCACGCGGTCAACCATGCTGCGCTGGCAGTTGTCCTGCTTGCATGCTAGCTCTGATGTAGTCTTGCCAACTTCATTGTATCATTATTGTCAACCTTTGCTAGTGAAACTCTTGCCAACTTTCCCTGTGGACTAGCAAGCAGTGTGTGCACTAGGAAAACGACTAAGGAACAAGGAACGCAGAGATCACACGAGCACCCATGCCTAGCCCGTAGTCTAGCTCCCGTTGTAGTAGTTATCTCTGCAAGGACCTGCTGGACGAAGTACGCGCTGCACCGATCAATGAGGTGTGCTCCGCCTCTGGACACATGTTGAAGGTGGCTGGTGCGGGACGAGCTGCGTTTAAGGGAGCAGATGGCAAGCCGGTGGTGCTGCACGATGTTCTCCTCGTCCCCGACCTGAAGGCCAACCTTATCTCCCTCCGTAAGCTTGGCAAGGCTGGGGTGAACACCAACACGGATGGGGCTCGCACTTATAAGGGGAAGCTGGGCAATCGGGTGCTTTGGGATCTGCACGAGAGCAAGGACGTGTACAGATCTATGTGGCAGCTGCCGACGTTGGCGTGGCACGGTGGGGGGCAGGCTGGAGAGGGGTCTGCATCCTAGGGGGAGTGCAACGCCGTTGGAGGGGTTGGTGTGAAAGTGTCGGCCAGATCTGGGGAGACGGATTGAGCAACGGCACACCGACATTTGGGGTATGTTACAATGCCTTTGCTGAAGCAGCTGGAGAAAAATGGAGTCGTTAAGGGCTTGAAGCTGAACGGACAACCACCCGATGATAACTGTGAAATTTGCCTCCTTTCAAAGTTCACCCGTTTCCCCTTCCATAGTGTGGCTGGCAGGAGCAAGAAGCCGTTGGAGCTGGTCCACATGGACTTGGTGGGGCCGCTGCCGGTGCAAGGGCACAAGGGGGGGGGGGAGCGGTATTTCCTAACCATACTGGATGCCTGGAGCAGGCTAATGTGGGCATATCCGCTGAAGCAGAAAGATCACGCCGCCTCCACGATTCGGGACGATTGGCTGCCGTTCGTGGAGAAGCAAGCGGAGAGTTTGGTGAAGCGGATTAGGACAGACCGGGGTGGTGAGTTCCTTGGAGCTGAGATGACGGCTTGGCTCAAGAAGCAGGGCATCCAGAGGGAGCTGACCACGGCTTACACCCCACAGTCGAACGGTGTAGCAGAACGGGCAAACCGGACAATTCTGGAGACAGCTAGGGCGCTGCTCATAGAATCTGGGCTGGGCAACTCGATGTGGCCCCATGCTGTTCGGCACGCTACCGTCGCTAGGAACAGGGTGCTCACTAAGGTTGGGGATGACTCGTGGGTGCCGTTGGAGAGGTGGCTTGGGAGGAAGCCGCCGGTGGACATGCTGAGGGTTTTTGGCTGCATGGCAGTCGCCCACGTCCCCAAGACCTACCGCAGTAAGTTGGGGGCGAGTGCAATCTGGTGTGTGCATTTGGGGCTGGCTGCTGAGAGCAAGGGATGGCTGCTGTGGGAACCATCCAAGGGTGTGTTGTTTGACAGCAGGGATGTGAAATTCATTGACGGCATGATGTATGTTAGCTGGGAGAAACAACCAGAGGCAAGGGTGTCCCAGCAGATGGAGCAGATCACCATGAAGCTGGACCTGACTCCTTCTGTATGGGAGGAGGGAGAGGAGGCAGCTGCAGGGAATGGTGATGGAGAGAAGGTACAGGAGGCACCTGCTGGTGGAGGAGAGGCACTAGATAGCATTGGTAAAGCTGCTGGATCTGAAAGAGGAGAGCAGCAGCAGAGCAAGGGTAAGGTGCAAAAGAGGAAGCCAAAGGGTGTCGTTATGAAGGGTTGGGAAACACCCGTCTCTAGGCCAGGACGCACCCGCATGGCAACAATGAAGCTGACTGCAGGAGCTGGTGAAGCAGAGCAGCAGCTTGGGAATGAGGAGGCAATGCTGATTTTACCTCATGGCTATGACCCGGATGAGGAGGATGAAACTGTCTACTGTTTTCTTGCCCCTGCACCAGAGGAACTAGCTGCTATGGAGGAGGCAGCTGTTTTAGAGGAGATAGGGTTCAAGACCAGCAGCTGTGATGAGAGCCTCTTTCTCAAGGGGGAAGGGGAGGAGCTGGTAATGTTTCTGGTCTATGTAGACGACATTATTCTCTTCAGCAGCAGCATGAAGGAGATCCAAAAAGTGCAGCAGCAGCTGATGGAGAACTTCAAGTGCAAGAACCTTGGGGAGGTAAAGTACTACCTCGGGATGCACGTGGAGAGGGATCTGGATCACAGGTGGTTGAAGCTGCACCAGGAGAAGTTTATCAAGGAGCTGGGGGAGAAGTATGGGATTGAGAATGAGTGCAAGGTTGCAACTCCCCTGCCAGCAAAATTCAAGCTTGTGAATGCTTTAGAGGATGAAGGGGTTGAAGCCAAAAAGCAGCAGCAATTTCAGTCCTTGGTGGGCAGCCTCTTGTATGCAGCGGTTCACACGAGGCCCGACATCTCTTTCTCGGTTGGGCAGCTGGCCAGGGTGGTGCAGAATCCATCAGAGGAGCAGGTGGATGCAGCTGAGCGTGTGGTGAAATATCCGAACTCTCACCCAAGCATTGGAGTTCAATACTCCGCATCTGCACAGGTGAAGCAGAAAGGGGTTGAGGTGCTGAAAGAGAAGGGGGAGAGGCTTGGAGAAGGCAAGCTCTTTCTCACTTGCTTTACCGATGCTACTTGGGCTTCTGAGAAGGAGGATTCCTCATCTGTGGGAGGATACATCTGCGTAGTCGGGGGTGGACCTGTTAGTTGTGGGTCCAAGAAGCAGACGGAGACGGCACTCTCCTCTGTTGAGTCAGAGTACATGGCAATGTTCCATGGGGTGAAGGAGGTGATTTGGCTGAGGAGGCTGTTAGAGGAGATTGGCCAGGAGCAGAAGGTTGCTACGCCACTGTTTTGTGACAGCAAGGGGCTCTTGGGATGGCAAGGAACGCTATGCTTCATGGGCTGAACAAGCACATGCGTATCAAGTGGCACTGGCTGCGTAAGGAGGTGAAGAGGGGGACGGTGAATCCGATCTATATCAAGACTCACCAGCAGACTTTCTCACCAAGAGGCTTGCGGATGAGCCTCATTGGCGTTGTGTGCGCATGAGTGGAATGAACATGAACTAGCATGGAATGATGGGAATGCAGCCGGCAGGCTGAGGGGGAGTGTGTTGGGTGCAAATTCACTTTGCACGACATTCTGCCGTCTGTTTGTACGAGTATGCGTGTGTGAATGCATTTGTGTGTGAATGCTGTGTTCGTATCTTTGTGTGTTTTTGCAATTTTCGCTTGAAGCATTTGCAGGTACTCGTGCAATGTGCGCTTCGGCACAACATTGTACGCGCTATGAACAGTGCAAGCAGAAAGGACGAGCTCGCAAAGGAACCCATGATCGTGGAAGCTTTGCAGTTCGGTTGAATTGATTGCGCAGATTCAATTATATCGAACTTGAAATTGTACTGTTTTGTTTGGTTGACTATAGTGTAGGAGGGCAGGCACTATAGGGGTACACTTAAGGTGAAGGTTGGATATTTTGTCTCTGTATCTGCATGCTACAAGGCCAGGGAAAACCAGCAGAACCAGCATTTGGCTGGTTGGGCAAAGACAAAACAGGTTCTGTTTTTAGAACCTTAACCTGGTTTTTGTTTTTCCCAGGTTGTTTACCAACCTACCACCTGCTATTTTGTCCAGCCAGGTTGGTTCTGTTGCTTGGAATTATTTGGGATCATCCCTGGTTGTTCCCAGGTTGATTCCCAAGGCCCTTGCTAGCTAGAACTATTTATTCCTTCTTTGTTTGTACCTGGATATAGTCAATTGTTTCAAGCGGATTCCTTCCTTGCTAGAATTTCGTTTCTGCGCGGTTCAATGGCGAAATGCTACCAGAGTCAACGCTAGTACGCTAGCACTCTAATGCTAGGCAAGCGCTGTCCTGCCGTCTGTTTGTACGAGTATGCGTGTGCGAATGCATTTGTGTGTGAATGGTGTGTTCGTATGTTTGTGTGTTTTCACAATTTAGTAGCCATACGGTTACGTCCTGGTTTGGAGACGGGAATCTCCCATCCCTTTATAACGACACCCTTCGGCTTCTTAGTTTTCCCCTGCTGCTGCTCTCCTCCCTCAGATCCAGCAGCTCCACTAGTGCTACTGCCAGTCTCCACACCATTTTCAGCACCAGCAGCTATCTCCATCACCTTTCCTTGCAGCTGCGTCATCTCCCTCCTCCCACACACTAGAAGTCAGGTCCAGCTGCATGGTGATCAGCTCCCTCTAGATGCCCTGCTTCTTGAGCCAGGCAGTCATTTCAGCTCCACGAAACCCACCACCCCGGTCTGTCCTAATTCGCTTCACCACACACTCGGCTTGCTTTTCCACAAACGGCAGCCAATCATCTCGTATCGTGGAGGCAGCGTCGTCCTTCTGCTTCAGCGGATATACCCACATCAGCCTGCTACAATCATCCACAATTGTACGGAAATACTGCTTCTACTTGTGCCTTTGCACCGGCAGCGGCCCCACCAAGTCCATGTGGACCAGCTCCAACGGCTTCTTGCTCCTGCCAGCCACACTATGGAAAGGGAAACGGGTGAACTTTGAAAGCAGGCAAACTTCACAATTTCATTCAAGCATTAACGGCTCCATCTTTCTCCAGCTGCTTCAGCAAAGGCATTGCCACATGCCCCAAGCGTCGGTGTGCCGTTGCCCAATCCGTCTCCCCAGATCTGGCCGACACTTTCACACCAACCCCTCCAACGGCATTGCACTCCCCCTGGGATGCAGACCCCTCTCCAGCCTGCCCCCTGCCGTGCCACGCCAACGCCGGCAGCTGCCACATGGATCTGTACACGTCCTTGCTCTCGTGCAGATCCCATAGCAACCTGATTGGCCTGCTGCCCCTTATAAGTGCAAGCCCCATCCGTGTTGGTGTTTACCCCAGCCTTGCCAAGCTTACGGAGCGAGATAAGGTTGGCCTTTAGTCCGGGGATAAGGAGAACGTCGTGGAGCACCATCGGCTTGCCATCCGCTCCCTTAAACGCAGCTCGTCCCGCACCAACCACATTCAACATGTGTCCAGAGGCGGAGCACACCTCATTGATCGGTGCAGCGCGTACGTCGTCCAACAGGTCCTTGCGCGGCGTCATCGTCCAAGCAGCGCCCATGTCCAACACCCAAAAATCCAGGTGGTAAACCTCTGCTCCAACCTTGGCAAATGCGTCTCCTTGCCCCCCCTTGTCTCCCACACGGAACAATTGCCCCCCCCCTTGTCAGACGAATCAGCGACCATGTTCGTGCCGTTTTTCTGGTTCCTCCGCGCGCCGCCATCCTGGTGACGATTCTGGGGGGTCCATCCATCGGGTTTCTTATAGCACAAAAACCAGGGGTGCCCCTCCTTCTCACAATACCAGCAACTCCCTTTCATTTTGCCACCAACACCAGATTTGCCCCCACGTCCAGATTTTGCCCCGCGACCTTAACCAGTGCCTCCTTGTGGGTCGTTGGAGTCGTCGTCCTTCCTTGCACCGCGCCCGCACTCCCAATACCGCGTCCTCTGCCACGTCGGCTCCCTTGCATCCCGTAGCCGCTGCTGCCGTCGTCTCCACCCCTCAGTTGGCGGCGACGGAAGTCCTCCTCCAGAATCTTCGTCCGCACCCACTCGAGCGTCCAGAAGCTCTGGTTCTGCGGCTGGCTCAGGGCGGGTCCAACTCTGTACACGTTCATTTTTTTTTTGTAAATTTAACGTCAATGCAATCTTCAAACTTGACTGTACCCCAAACTGTACTTAGAATAGTCTCTGTCCTTAAAATTCGGAGCGCAGACATGGTTCAACAAAGAGACTAGATACAGTATCAGGAAAAGAGTTACTAAATATCGCATGAGATTGGCGCGACGACGAATCGCCATTTTCTATTTGTTGCAGCTAGTCGAATTAGTTGCGACCGACCTTTGGCGATTCGCATGCGTTACTGATCGCCGTTCATGACGCAATACAAACTGCTGGACCAATTCAACTTGTTACTTTGAATTGCGCGTCTCAGGGAACGTTTTTGAATTGCGTCGTCGGAAGAACTGTTTCCAGTCAACTGCTTTGTAAAACATAAAAATGCCTGTTACACGCCTGCGTTGAAAAAAAAAAACGGGTATGAACAAAGTTGGACCCGCCCTCAATCTGCTCGTGAATTGAAGCCACGATTCCGGCAGCAGCGAGAGCATCTTCTGGCAATTGGTTTGCTCCGAATAAGTGTTTCCCGCGATCGCCAGCTTCGCGTAGAGGTCGCGCATCTTCTCCAGACAGGTTGCACCGGCTCTCCCTCGCCCAAGCGCAACGCGGACAGAACCCCCTCCATCATGAGCGTTGCGGCGACGGAGGTAGGGGCGTGCAGCTTCTTCAACACGTCCACGCATTCAGACCGCACTCAACCTCCGGCAGCAGGTGCATGACGTGGTGACGCTGGTTCAGCTCCAAACTCTGCGACATCAAATAGTAGCCAGCCGAGGCGCGCTCGTCCTAACCTTCCTACAGCGCGGGGTCACTCGGTCTAGGCTCCTCCCCAATCATTAGTTTCAGCAAACCGATCTGACGGAAATACAGTTGCATTTTCCAGGCCCAACCATCATAGCCCTCATCATAAAACTTCTCGACGGTGAAGTTCTTCAGCACCTCCTTGATCAGCAAGCGTTAGTTCGCGCTCCCCTTGGCGCCAAAACACCAAAATCTTGGCTGCCGCTACGATCTTGGGCTGAAGATTCACCAGCTACCGCCGATGTGTTGCCCGCCATAGCTACCTATAACGAGGATCACTATAACACAGCTCTGATACCAGCTTGTTGGTGTAAGGGACTAATAAACTCAAGCGGTTAGGACTTAATCAAACTTAAAACCTCTCCTCAGGGTCACCTCCAAGGGTCCTTGGGTGCCTGGTACAAGACCTGGGACACACCTGAGGGAGCGGCACCCTGAGGGGGGAGGGGGTCTACCACAGCAGCACCTGGCGCGAGGAAGAGAGGCGGGGGGGGGGAGCGGGGCAGTGCGGTAGGGGAAGAGGCGGTAGTAGGGGACGGACTCGTCAAAAGTGACGTCCTGAGAAGGCAGAACCCGGCGCGAGGTGACGTGGTAAAACTGCCAACCAGGCGCGTCCGGGACAAAGCCAAGGAAGACACAAGGAACAGCGCGAGAGGAGAGCTTGTCCGCGGACGTATCGCGAACAAAAGCTTGGGATCCCCAGACCCGAAAACGCGACGCATCGCCAACCTCTCCCGTCCAACGCAGTGTCGGGGAAGTCTCTGGTAAGGAGACACGGGGCCAGAGGTTGAGCTGATGCGCAGCGTATCGGACAGCAAACGGCCACAGAAAGTGGGGGGCAGCCGCATGGATCAAGGAGGTACGAGCGACCTCCATGACCAAGCCAATGCGGCGCTCAGCAACCCCATTCTGCTGTGGAGAGGCCGGAAGCGTGAACGACTGCTCAATGCCGTGCTCCGCACAGTAGGCTGCCAGGAGGTCGGAGGAAAACTCACCACCTCTGTCAGAGTGCAAACGCAGGACAGGAAAGTCCGAGCGGAAACGCTCGCTGAGCTGGAGACGAGCTCTGCGGATCCAAGGGATCAAGACATCAGGGACCTCACCCTTGGTGCGCAAGGGGAAGACCGTGGTGTAGCGTGAGTAGTCGTCAACAACAATCAGGAAGTACCTCTCCTGACCCTGTCCACGGACGCGGGCTGGGCCCCACACGTCCAGGTGGAGCGTCTGCAAGGGAGCAGTCGTCGGGGGAAAGGAGGAGGAGTGAGGAGCGGTGCGCTGCCGCCCCTCGACATAGGGAAGACAGGGAGGAGCAGGCGAGGGTGGGAGGGGAGGGAGAACCCTGGGAAGACCAGAGACAAGGTACCGTTTGTGCATGGCACGAAGGCGCTGCACAGATGGGTGGCCAAGTCGGTGGTGCCAGAGGACGGTCTCGTGCGCCAGAGAGCGACACGAGCAGGGGGCCGACAGCTGACCTGACGCGGACGCAGACGCAGCTACCTGAGGGGACTCAGTGGTCAGTGTGTACAGGTCCGACCCCGGCTGCCGAGTGAAGGTAGCCAGGTGACGGCCCGTCCGAGCACACGTGCAGTGTGTCACGCGCTCGTAGGTAGGGGTGAACTGGTGAACACCCCCGTCCTGGAGCGCACAACCCGCCACCAAGTTCGTAGAGAACGAGGGGAGGTGGAGACCTGACAGTGTGCCCGACGGGACCGCAGGACAAGGAAGGACAGTGGAGGAGGTCGCAATGACCGGACCCCCAGAGGGGTCAGCGAGGGAGACAGCAACTGGCCGAGCGAGTGGCTCAAGGACAGTGCGGTCACGAAAGAAACAGCGAGAAGCACCTGAGTCCAGTGTGAAGGTGTGCAGTGCCGTAGTCGACTCAGTACCAGGGGGGCACAGACTAACGAGTACCTAGAGCAGCAGCCTCACCAGTGCATGGGGTAGCAGACACGCAAGTACCTGGAGGGGCAGACTCACTAGCACCTAGAGCGGCAGCCTCACTGGTCAGAATGCCCGAGTCGGGCGGAACACGCAAGTACTGAGCACCCTCTCCACTAGTAAACATCGCATACATGGCAGTGAGAATAGCATCAAAGTCTAGAGCCCAGATATCAACTCCCTTCTTCTCCAGATCAAACCAGCGGGGCAGCTCAGTGGCATCAGGAAACTGGGTGCGCCAAGCATCGTCAAGGCGCGAGAAACAGCGCTACGTGGGGTGCGGCCTCCCACACATCCCGCCCCCCGGCGCTGCGCATACCACTCACGGGCCTCCTGAAGTGACGGAGCGGGCTGCTGGCTCAGACCACCGCCAGCGCCTCCACGACCACCACCGCCGCCGCCACCTCCTCGACCACCCCCTCCCCTGCCGCCGCCACGACCATCTCCGCCTCCGCCGCTGCCACCGCCCCTGCCACCGCCCCCGCTGCTGCCGTCACCACCCCCACCGCCGCCACTAGCGTCTCCAGCCCCACCTCCACTCCCACCGCCTCCACCTCCGCCTCCCCCGCCGCCACCTCTACTCCTGCCCCCTCTGTTCCTGCGGCGCCCGCTCGGAGAGGACGCCGTCCCGACCTTCTCAGCACCAAGGAGGTCGACAGCAGAAGCAGAGGCTACAGAGGGGAGAAGGGGGGAAGGGGAACACCCCTCAAAGAAAGGGGTGCGGGGGTCGCCACGAGAGGCACCTACAGCGACGATGCTCGCCTCAGCTGCAAGTAGTTCCTTCTCGAGGAGGGCAATGGTGAGCTCAGTGGGGTAGGGAGCTAGGAAGTGATCCCTGACTGCGCGCAGAGAGTCAGGGAGGCGGGTGACGATGTGGTAGAGAGTGAGCCAGAGCGGGAGGGCGGTTCCTAGCAAGGAACTCATCGGGCATAGCAGCGCGGAAGCGGGCCTCACTAGTCTTGAGGTGGGTGATGAGGTCAGCAACTGTGTGAAAGGAGGCCAGGTCGGGGAACAGGTAGGGGAGTGAGAGGCGGCCTAGTGCGGCAGAAGCAGGTGAGGAGTAGCGAGCAACGACAGCAGTGTACAGTTCCTTAGCAGTCTTGTGCTGGCCAAAGTGCTCGCGCTCATCTATCGGCAGGGAGTTGCGAATAGCAAAGCGAGCGTGGGCGTCACGAGTCTGCCACTGTGAGCGGGCAGTGCTGTCAGCAGAAGTATCAGGGGCAGTAGCATGGCCTAGGGCGTGATCGTACAGTGAGACGTCCTCCTTGGCAGTGAGCTGTAGGAAGAGGTGTAGGTCATCTAGCCAGGTGTCAGAATAACTGAGCAGGAATGAATGAACTAGCACAGAGTTTGGTACAAGTAGGAAACCCTAACTTTGTGTACCCCCTAAGGTGTAACCCACTACAGCCTACATAATATAAACATACAATGTTTGACACCTCCCTATCCAACGCGTCTAGAGGTGTCGTGCGTAGCAGATCCTGGGGGAGAGGAGAAGCAGTGTGTGCTGAGGGTGCAGCTGCGCGATAAGAGGGACCGGCGCCGAAGCTTTGGCGAGCTCCGCGCGGACCTGGTCCGCGCAGTAGTCCGGGGTTCCTACTGGGCTCCCCAACACCCGTATCCCGTCTCTGCTCAGTGCTAGGCCGTGCGGCAGCTCAGTGGTCGTGGCTTCTCCCACGGACATTCCCCATGCTGACGATTTGGTGATGTTACACCGAAGTCCGCATCGTGCCAACTCCAACACGATAATGTCGAACGCTTTGCAGGCCTCCTCTCGCGGGCCGACGATGGTTATGTCGTCGGCTTAGGCCATCACCGCCACCTCCGGGACGAGCGACTCCGCGCTCTGTAGGGTCGGCTGAATGGCCGCGGCGAAGAGCAGCGGTCCTAGCGGGTCCCCTTGCCGAACCCCACGCGACGAGAGAATATGGTCCACCCCCATTCGCCGGTCAACTAGCAGTCGCGACGGACTGCCGTAGAGCGTGGATACGAGCGGCATGAGTTGCTGTAAGTTTCCGAGTGACAGCGTGTTGAAGAACACCGCACGTTCGACGCTGTTGAACGTATTCTCGACATCGAGTTGCAGGGCAATATGGTCCCTATTCTCCTGGAACAACGCGCGTACTGTGTGGATAATACATTCCGCCCCGCCCATGACCGAAACTCCGTATTGCACCAGCAGGAAAAACTCGCGGATTTTCGGGGCCAGTTCCTTCAGCGCCGCCTTCGCCGCTACCCGCAGTATTGCTTCGCCTATGGCGATCGGTCGTACCCCACCACCAGGTTTCTCAAGCGCTATTAGACGGGAGGGCAGGATGATGTCGCGCACAGCCTGGGTTTGCTTCCCATTCAGAAGACCGCGGATGACTTGCGTGAGGAGGAGTAACACTTCCCCATTGCAATGGGCTGGATCTTTGAGGCGCTCGAAGCAGGTTCCCGAAGGACCGGCCCCGATCCCATTCGGGCACTTCGCCAGGATTTTGCGGATGTCGTCCGGCGATATGCAGATGGACGAGGCCGTCTGCTCGGTTACCCAATTCGGGATTTCCAACCCCGCAACAGGGTGCTTCGATTGGAGGGCCGAGAGGGTTTCTGGTGTAGCACTTGCAAGTGGTGAATTCTGCCTTTGAAATATTTCCCTTCTTAACCAAACCCTCCGGTCGTGTACAAAGCCCCGCCTCATCCACCGGCTGTCGAACTCGCTCGCCTGTAACGGGGATGGCACACGCGTCAGCGTACAAATCGACCCAGTCGCCTAACCTGAAATGCCGCAGACGTGTTTCTATCGTGGCCCATCTGCTCCCTTCTGCAGGTTCAGGTGGTGGCCGCAAAGTTAGCCTCGGCAGATACTGCAGGATTTTCCAGGCCCCTGGGCAGTCAGGTTTTTGACCGAGGCACAGGAGTGGGGCGAGCAGGCACAGCGTGTAGCTTTCCAAAAGCTTGGGAGGCATCCGCCGCACTAGGAAGGGCTGATCCTGCCTCTGGAGCGGCGCCAAATCCCATCCTCCCGCCATTTCCCAAATGGCATCCATACCCGCCAGCTCAGCTGGCAATTTCTCGCTCGGTTGACGAGTTTCCACACCTGCCGCATCTGCTCCCGCTGCCTGGGGATTCTCCCAACCCTCATTCCCTCGTCTCGCTAGTCGTCGAATTTCCTCCTGCTCATCCACCTCCCCTCCAGAGTCATCGTCCTCAGGTGTGTTGGAACGACTGGGGATAAAATCGCTCCCGTCCGCGGAGTTGTCAGGCTCCTCAGCGATTTGATTCGTCGAAGCAGGCACCCTTTCTGGGCGGTCGTGTCGTTCCCGCCACGTCCCGGATCTCACCAGCGCCTCCTCTCCCCCCAGCAGGGCCCCCCGCCCCCGTCCAGCGTTTGCGTGCCCTCCCGCACGTCCCGGGCTCGCTTCAACCCTTGCCCCCGATCCGCGACCCGCACCGCGTGTCTCGCGTCCGGCCGGGACCCACGGCGCCTGTGGCGCCGCTGATCCCGTTCCTGTTGGCCTTCCCCACACGATATTCGGCGTGCGCGACGCGCTCCGCGTCACACGGTGGGTGGTTAGTCTCTCATAACTGGTCTGAGGCTCCACGTGACGTGGCGACTGTGCCTGTGTCTGTCCTCCCCCTCCCTGCATTTGATGCTCTTCCCCTGCCTGTATTTGACGCTCCTCCCCTGCTCCGGTACCCTCGTTCCGTGCAGATGCCGACTCGCGCTCATGCTCTTGTGGCTGCCGCGTTTGCAAAAGCCAACCTAGGAGAGGTCCCGGGCGCCTCGGTGCCAACCCCGCTCCTAGCCGCCGCGGGGCTGGCCGGGCGCGGAGCTGCACCGTCCTCCCTCGCACGCCGGGCGTCGCGCCGCGAGAACCGTGGCCCCTTGCGTCGTCCTCCGCCTGGGCGCACTCTGGCATGTTTGCAGCCTCGGCAGCAGCAGGCATTCCGACGTGTCCGCCGTCAGCAGGTGCACCCGCCTCATTCACTTGCTCGGCGCCAGCAACCGCAGCCGCCTCCAGCGCGGCAGCCGCCCCAGTCGCAGCAACCGCCGCAAATTGCTGCGGGGCAGCGTCCTGGGGGTTCGCCCCTTCCTCGCGCGCCTCCGCCCGCGGCGCCGTCTCCTCCGCCTCCCCCTCCTGTGTCTGTGCCGCCACCGGTTGCTGCTCCCCCCTAGAGGGCGGAATCATCGGGCCCTCTTTGGGGGAGGGGGGCAAGTCGTCGCCAGAGGCGGAGGGAGGGGCAGCAGAACTCTGCGCCACTCCCTGCTCAGCCTCCGCCTCCCCCGCAGTCTCCTCCCCCGCCGTCACCTCCACCTGCTGCGTCCGGGCCATCCCCTGAGGCAGTGTCGCTGGTCTTCCGCCCTCCTCTGCAGCCTTCCCCTGGGAGTCATTGCCGTTCCCGGACGCGGACTCTCCCCAGACGCAGGCCCAGTTGCACTGTTGGAGTTTGTGGGAGCATGATCCCCAAGATGACCGAGCCCTCCGCGTCGAGCAGCGCGTTGGGAACGTGGGGACCTGTCTGTCCCTGCTGGCGATGGTGCTGGACCAGCTCCACGTGTATCAGTCGCGCTTGGCGCGGCGCGGGGAAGTTGTCCCGCCGATGTCGCGACGGGAGCAGGAGCAGGCTGCGGCGGCAACGATTCAGATACCCCGCATGCTGCCTTTGATCGGGTTGGTGCCCGGGTCCCCTGGTTCCGCATTGGGGCCCGAGCCCGCTTTGCTGAGACGGCTTGCACGTGCCGCGCTGCAGGCCCCACGCGACATTGTGCCAGCCGCCGCGTACGTGCTACGCTGGATGGATGGGCGGCTGTCTTGGATCCTGGCCGAGTAGTGGACCCTTTCCCTATGCCCGCCTCCTTTTTTCCAGGCCGGGCCTTGGGCTTCCCCATGGCTTTACTGATCGCACGGGGGTGGTGCTGCGGTCGTTGGTACTGCTGCCTGCATGTTGTATCACTCGCTGTATTAGTGACAGGCCATGTTGTCTACTTGCCACCCCTCTCGCGCGGCCGAAGGCCGCGCCGCGAGCGACGGCCGCCTTCGGCGGCCGGCGCGAGCCGCTGGATTTGGAGAGTGAAACTAACTCACCCACGAATAATGAGCTCGGTAGCCTAGATCCAAGGCCTTTATACTATGGAAACAGGCCTAGAAATGGCTAAGGACTAGATCCTAGGGGAGAGAGGCCTAGAAATGGCTAAGGACCAGATCTTGAGGCCTAGTCCTCTCTGGTTTCCTCACAGGTTTCCACCTCTCCTCGTTCGCTACGAACTTGGTAAGTAACGCTGTCCTGCAGGATCACTTGGTAACTACCACCACACCTGTGGGCAAGCTTGTGGCGATCTGTACGAACTCAGTGACTGACGACCACCTCACCACGTTCACTTGGAGACCTGTGTCTATCTTGTACACAGTGTACATTGAGTCTGCACAGTTGGCTGCGTCCGGCCAGGTGGCTACGTCCGGTCATGTCCCTGCGTCTTGCTCGTGTCGGGTACTCACACACCCATCCCTCCTCTGGCCCGACCATCTTCGTCACCCCTCCCTGCGGCGACTGCGTCGCATGCACTCACTCAGGCCTTCCGAGGACCCTGCCCCCGCTCCCACCGTCGCTTGCGCCGCCGTACACTCCTTGCATCGAGGGGCGGTAGCGTGCCGCTCCTCACTACTCTTTCCCTCTGATCACTGCTCATTTGTAAACCTTGCACATCGATGTGTGGGGCCCCGCTCCAGTCCGTGGGCCAGGCCTGGAGCGCTACATCCTGCTAGTCGTCGACGACTATACGTGTTCCACCACGGTGTTTCTCTTAAAGCGCAAGTGCGACATTCGTCTTGTTTTGATCCTTTGGATCTGCGCTGTCCGTTCCCAGCTGAGCGTATGGTTCCGTCGGGACCTTCCGGTACTCCGTCCGCACTCTGACCGTGGAGGTGAGTTTTCATCCGGTCTCCTTCATCATTCAATCTTTCACGCTTTCGGCTTCTCCACAGCGGAATGGGATTGCTGAAAGCCGCAATGGCTTGATCATGGAGGTTGCTTGCACCGCTATGATCCATGCGGCCTCTCCCCATTTTATGTGAATGTTTGCGGTCCAAAACACCGCACATCAGCTCAACCTCGGGCCTTGTGTCTACGAGTTAGAGGCCTCGCCTACACTGCGTTGGTGGGGGGGGGTTGGCGATGCGTCGGCGCTTGGGTTCTCTGTTTGATGGCCCTTGTCCGTGTTACTACTGCGGACAAGCTCTGTCCCCACATCGTTCACTACGTCTTCCTTGGCTTTCCCCCTGACGCGCATGGCTGGCAGTTTTACCCAGCCACGCATCGTGTCTTGTCCTCCCAGGACGTCACCTTTGACGAGTCGGTTTGCTACTGTCGTCGCCTTCCCCATGTGTCCTCTCCTCCCTCCCCCCCCCCCCCCTCCCCTCACCCCCCCTCTTCCTAGTCCCAGGTTACCACTCGGTAGACCCCCACCCCCCTTCGTGCCTGCTCCCTCAGATGTGTCTAAGGTCACACCACCCCCCTTGGTTGAGCCTTTGGAGGTCTCCTCGAGCCCGGCTGAGGAGGGTGACCCTGTTGCTGACGACAGTGCGACCTCTCGCCGCTCCCTGCGCTCTAAGACCCCTCTTGGCTTTCCGCCTTGGCCATCTTCACCGCTTGTGCTCTCTGTTGCTGTTGAATCCAGTGCTACTGGAGGTGGCAGCGCTGGAGGTGTGGGCTCTGAGGGTGCTGATGCTGGAGGTGCGGGTTCTTGGGGTGCTGAGCCTGGAGGTGCTGCACCTGGAGGTGGGCAGCAGCTGTTGTCGCATCCACACGAGACTCTCTCGCCGCAACTGCTGCATTAGTGGGTAGTCAGACGCCGTGCAGACTCTGGACGTGCTAGTTCTGGGGTTGCTGAGCGTGAGATTGCTGACTTTGGGGGTGCAGAGCGTGGGGGCGGACAGCTACTGCTGTCGCGTCCACTAGAGACTCTCTCGCCACAGCACCTGCGCGAAAGAGTAGTCGGACGCACTGCTGAGTCTGGAGGTGCTGATTTTGCGGATGCTGAGCATGGGGGTATTGCCACTGGACGTACTAAGCTTGGGGTCACTGACTCTAGAGCAGGAGGCACTGGAGGTACTAGAGCAGGAGGTGCTGAGGCTACTGGTGCTGGGGGTACTAGAGTCGGGGATACTGGTGCTGGACGTGCTGGTGCTGGAGGTCTTGGAGGTACTGGCGTTGGAGGTGCTGGCGTTGGCAGTGCTGGAGGTGATGCCGCTGGAGGTGCTGGATGCGGAGATAACTAGTGCAACGGGAGCTAGACTACGGGCTAGGCACGGGGCAAGAGTGATCGTAGCGTTCGTTCGTTCCTTAGTCGTTTCCAAGTGCTAACACTGCTTGCTAGTTCACAAGGAAATTTGGCAAGAGTTTCACTAGGAAAACATGAGAACAAAAGTTCAGAATGATTGAAGCAACATTGGCAACACAGACTACATCAGACCTAGCAAGGCTGTTGGCCGACTGCCAGCGCAGCACGGTCGACCGCGTGCCAGCACGACTTGGTCGACCGCGCTCCAGTAGTGCAGAGTCGCGGCTTGCCAACGTTGCCAGTCCGCGGTGTGCCAACGCTGCAGCAAGTCGGCTGCACAGCGTTGCATCCGCGGGACAACGGTGCACCTGCGTGCAGCTGGTTGGCGCCCAACTCCCCGTCACATGCCCAGCGCAGACACTCCACCCGTGACGGCGCCCACCAGCCACGTCGACCTCGGGATACCACCCCCGAGGTCGTCCTCACAGAAACCACTTCCCGGCGACCTTCGCACACGTCGCCCGGGTATCCTGGTCGACCGGGTATCCCGCAACCCCCATGGCCCCCGGTCGTCCACCCGCGGCACCCGTGGTTCTCCCGCGGTCCGGTGGTCCCGCGGCCCTCCCGCGGTCCCGCGGTTCTCCCGCGAACCCGCGGTCCCGCGGCCCTCCCACGGTCCCGCGGTTCTCCCGCGATCCCGCGGTCCCGCGGCCCTCCCGCGGTCCCGCGGTCCTCCCGCTGCCCCGCGGTCCTCCCGCGGCCCCGCGGTCCTCCCGCGGCCCCGCGGTCCTCCCGCGGCCCCGCGGTCCTCCCGCGGCCCCGCGGTTCTTCCGCGGCCTTGCGGTTCTCCCGCGGCCCCGCGGACGGCCCCGAGGACGGGGCCAAACACTACTCCCATTGACACTGGAGGTACTGGAGCTGGCGGTATCGGAGGTTCTGGTGAGCAGCAGCCGTCTGCGCTTCACCACCTTCTTAGTCTCCCACATGTGGCTACTGAGTTCCCTGTCGCTGGCACTACTCCTCTTTGCCTGACCCGTGTCAAGTGCCATTGCCTATTGAATCTCCTCTCCCTACTCCTTCGCGTTATTCCTCGTTGCCCAAGTCCCTGACCTAGCGTCGGGAGCCTGAGTCTCGTGCTTCCTCTTCTGCTACTTCCCCTGTTCGTGCTTGTGGTTCTTGTTCCCGCCGTGTTCGCCCTCCTCCTCCTCCCTGTGAGCACACCATGGCACTTCGTCCTTTCGCTGCTGCACAAAATCTTGTCCTTTTTCTCCTCTTGCGTCCTCTCTTCCTGAGGTTCCTGGCCTTGAGCCTGACCTTGCTTATTCTACTAATCCTACTGTCAAGCGTGTTCTGGCCACACGTATAACTGCCCTACCTTTGAGTCTGCTGTTGTGTTTGCCTTAATCATTGAGGTCATTGACTTTGCTGCTGCGTGTCATCTTGGCTACGTCGCTAGTCTTGTTTCTGGGTCTGACTGTCCTCGCTAGCTTGCCCTTTGTATTGACGTCCTTGAGGACACACAGTTTGAGCTTAAGTGCCTTGCGGCTACTGTACCTCAACTCACTGACATGCTACTTGACCCTGAGGAAGACCTGGATGCAATAGATATCCCGACCTCGCTGACTTCTCCACACCCTTCCTGCAGAGCAGCCTTTACGAGGAGATTTGGCTGCATCCCCCACCTAGCTTCACTGGGTCGTTTCTTGAGGGTACCCAGTAGAGCCTCCGACGTCCACTCTACGATCTCCGCCAGGCGCCCCGCGAGTGGCACGACACAATGAGACACACCTGCACTGACCTGGGTGAGCTGCGCAGCTACCTTGGCTTGCAAATCACCCGGGACAGAGCACGGCGCACCATCACTCTGACTCAGTCACACATGGTGCAGGAGGTCCTGACGTGCTTTTGCTTTCGGTTCTCCTCGCGTCAGCCCACTCTTCTGCCTATGTGCCACTCACTTTCAACTCCACCTTTGGACGAGTCCGTAGGGTTGAGTGGTCCGTATCTGGAGCTAGTGGGCTGCCTCATGTACCTAATGACCTGCACTCGACCTGACCTTGAGTACCCTGTTAGCATCCTGGCAAGCTTCATTGTGCCGATAAGCACCGCCCTAAGCACTACAGGGCTGCCTAGAGGGTATTGCGTTACTTGTGCAGTATATCAAGTATGGGGCTTGTGCTTGGAGGACGGGGTTCAGTTGTGCTCACTAGGCACCCAGATGCTTCTTGGGCAGACGAATGAGAGAGTTAGCGGTCATCACAAGGTTACAATTTTAATCTCCGCTCTGATTCTGTCTCCTGGAGCCCCCCCCCTGTTTGTCTTCTGTTCTCAACTTCAATTGTAAGGCTAAGATATACGCAGGGGCCATGGCTGCACAGGAGTTACGCTGGCTGACCTACTTGCTGACCTCGTTCTCCTCCGGTCCAATACGTCGACAACAAGGCCATGATTGCCTTTTGTCGGGAGCAGAGACTGGATCACAGAATGAATCACATCGATCTTTCTTATTTTCTTGCACAGGAGCTACATCATCTTGGACAACTTTGCCTTGCTTAGGTGGCCTTACAGGCCAACACAGCTGATATCTTCACTTAGGTCCTTGTGAGGATCTAGGATCGAGCTCAGAAAAGAGAATGTGAATTGAATGAATCACCTGGGTACAACACGAGGCTATATATAGGCTCGACACAAGGCAGGTAACCCAGGTGTTACGCGAATGTCCTGAGGGCCGCGAAGCGTCCTGAACAGAACCTTCCCGAACTCGGTAGAAAGCCATTCGGTGGAAACCGAATAAGCTTGAGTTCGGTACACGTAACCTGGTCCGGTGCCTATAACTATAATAACTATAGTAAAGCAACGAACCTAGGAAATCAAGCAATTCATGCATGCAGAAACGAAACCTAAGCTAGTAATAGCGTAATAAAGTAAAAGCAAGCATGCATGGCTGGCATAAGCCGTCGTACTCTCACCGTCCTAGGGTCTGGTGGTCATCAGCGTTTTTGCACTGCTTTAGGTCTCGTGCTTACTCGGCCACACTTGCTTACCTCTTGACTTTGCTTTTGTACTGTGATCTATGTATATCCATGCATGCTTACTCTTGCAAGGTCGTGATCACTTAACTGCATGTGCTTTTATAACTCTGCATGTGAACTGGCCTTGTGGCCACTTGCTTGTGCTCGGACTGTGGGGTGACTTTGTGATCCATTCTGAGCATCGCTCTTTTGCTTCTCTTGACTAGTCTTGTGGCCACTCATTCTTCGAGCTATGGGGGTGTGTCAAACCATATATGTTTGTTCTCTAGGATGTAGTGGGGTAGCCCATATAGGGTACAACTCATTGAGGTTAGTACTTGTACTGCACTTTTTTGACAGTATTACCCCTCGAGAAGGAGGGTGGAGGTGGGGGGGGAAACTGGGAAGGATACTGTAGGGTCCAAAGGCTATGTGCTAGCCGGCAGGGAGAACGGGTAGTTACTCTTCGCGGCCATGAGATCAACAGGCGATCTGCTGTCTCTGCTGGATCCTTGCCCTCGACGGTCAAGATTGACCATGGCATTCTCCCTCCCCCAGGTGGTGGACTGCTATGGCTGTCATCGCATTAATTATGTGAGTTATTTGTATGCATTCTTGTCAAATTCTTGATGATTCTGTGTGGCAGCTGACGTCGACAAAATTGTCATCAGTGCGCTTCCGAGATTTTCGGAGACAATCGTAATGCGTGTTGGCGTCACTTCATCGTCGTCAACTGTTCACGGCATTTTCATAGTAGTTGCGTGCGTCAAGTGGCGACAAGCGTCTTTGTTATATTGCGCACAAGGCTATTGAAGGTCTTGGGCAAGTGGTGATCATCGCTACTGTGCGCGAAGATTTCAGAGTAAACAGCACGTTGGAAACTACAGCTGGTCGAGCAAGCCGGGTGCTCTGTAATTTGCGTCAGAAAATGAAACGGCAAGGAGAGGCAATTTGGCGATTGCTCGAAGAAAGCGAGGGTCTACCATCGCCTCGCTTGGGTGTAGCGGTGTTGCTGCATGAAGGTGCGTCACTGTCATTTTTTATAGGAGCGATACAGTGAGAGACAGAAGTTGTATTCCGAGCATACGCATACGACCGGACTGTTCTATGCTGGTCCCTCTTGTTCTTGGCAACGAAATGATCGGCGAAGTTTTCAGAGCAACTATGGCAACATGTACTGTAGTTCAGGCGGCGCAGGCCCTTCTGGCAAGAGGTAGCTGTGTTCGCAGACAGGACAGCATATCGCGGAACAACGTTTTGGAGCAGTGTCTAGACCTGCAATTTCAACGGTTATACTAGCTACAATATACGTAATGGCATAAAGTATGGGTCTGGTAAGTGAAACAGGTTTTGGGTTCAATAGGCGAGAGGACGACCTACCAAAAAGGGTTGTTTGCTGTTGCCAGGTTTCGCATCTGTAGTTGGATAGGGCCCATTATCGACCAAAGTCGTATGACGGCTCACATACCCCACACCATATAGCTTCAGAAACAGCCTAAAAGGGCGTAAGTTCCCGTTGGGACTGGACAGATAATGTGGGGCCCTGCGTTTAGCCCTATGCTGGTAACAAAGCGCGTGTATTGTGCAAGTTCGACAGCTGGGCATAAAAGAAAAACTTCCGAGTGGCGCATGGGAGTAGAACGACACTGTTCTGGCCCCGACATAAGCAGACCATTGCCAACCATTACCCAGTCCAAAAAAGTCGGAGCTGACGAAATTGTGGCATCTGGCGGAGTTTCCGAAGCTGTAGAGTTTGAAGCACGCTAGGAATGGTGGGCAGCAAGCGGTCGGCTGAGTGTTCGATGAAACTCGCTCCGATTTCGATAGTGGTGTGCTTTCTTCGGATGTTTTTAGAAATTGTGGCAAAAAAAGAAAAAACAAAAAAAAAAAACAAAAAAAGAAGGGGAAAAAAAAAAGAAAAGAAAAAGAAAAGTGTGCATGCTTTTCCAATCGTTTGGAGTGCGGTTGATTCATACACGATTTCTTAACGAATTTAGTGTCTACTTGGGGACGCCTGACGGTTCGAGTCTTACGTATAAGAAGCGTGGTGGAGACGTGCATCGCCAAGGATACCTAAAATCGACTGAGTGGATTTCCAACGGGTGTGAAGATGGGTGAACTTCGGAACACCGCGAAAACGTCGGGGCCACTCGGTGGAATACACTTTGAGACTCGATTCAACAACCGCAATTTTCGGGCTATACTCCAACGGTGGAAGGTTGGTGAATGTCAGGTCGCAAAGTCATTTTTTCGCGTTCCAGCGCAGCAATGCTCGCACCGCTCCAGCACTGCACAGATGCAGTGCGCCAACGTTGCATGTCCACGGTGTGCCAGTGCTGCAGCAAGTCGGCTGCACAGCGTTGCATCCGCAGGACAACGGTGCACCTGCTTCGCAGGTGTGCGCGGCTGGTTGGCGTCCAATGCCCCGTCACGTACCCAGCGCAGACATTCCACCCATGACGGCGTCCTCCAGCCACGTCGACCTCGTGATACCATCCCCGAGGTCGTCCTCGCAAAAAACTACCCCCGGCGACCTTCGCACATGTCGCCCGGGTATCCCAGTCAACCGAGCAACCTCGCCTGGTCGTCCATCGCAGTCGGTCGTTGTTTACGCCAAGCCCGGCGCTCCAGGGTCGGCGTCCACTCGGCTGTCCAGGCTCCCAAATCGGCGTCCAGGCGCCCGGGACGCCGAGCAGACCCCCAGGTCGGCGTCCCACCTCCCAGGACGCCGAGCAGACGCCCAGGTCGGCGTCCAGGCGCCCAGGACGCCGAGCAGACGCCCAGGACGGCGTCCAGGCGCCTTGGACGCCGAGCAGACGCCCAGGACGGCGTCCAGGACGCCGAGCAGACGCCCAGGACGGCGTCCAGGCGCCCAGGACGCCGAGCAGACGCCCAGGACGGCGTCCAGGCGCCCAGGACGCCGAGCAGACGCCCAGGACGGCGTCCAGGCGCCCAGGACGCCGAGCAAACGCCCAAGACGGTGTCCAGGACGCCGAGCAAACGCCCAGGACGCCGTGTAGATGCCAAGGACAGCGACCACCTGCTCGGCGCCCTCCAGCCAGGCGCCCCCCAACACAACGCCCTTGCAGTGGCCCCCGTGCCCACTACTCTAGGTCGGCTGCATCCCCCCGCACAACCGACCACGAGGTCGGCTCCGCCCAAGCGAGGACGGGGCCAAACACAACTCCCGTTGACATTGCCGTCATTCATAACTATTTCTTGTACCCTTAATTTTTTGTCAACCCCTATTCTTTTTCTCTCTTAACTTTCTTTTTGCTCCTAGACTAGGGATTTCCCTAGCCTACGTAGCTTCATAATTTTGACAACAATGGTGGGAACGATGGTCAATGTGATTGTCACGATGTGGTAACGGGATACTATTAGTGTTGCAAGTTGTTCTAAATAGAATGCGCGAAAGACTTTATCAAGAGAATGTAATTACGAAATACCGAGAAGGCAATGAAAGTGACGAGCAATTATTGGGCAAACCTAGCTAGGCGAGGACCTTGGACGTGCGAGGGTTGGAAGTATTGTGGTTGGTGCAAGGCGACTCAGAAGTGGTTCGGGCCGAAAATATCGCTCGAGCCCAAATCGACGTGAAGTGCTCAGGCTAGGCTACAATAAGGAATTTGTAAATTCCTTGCACTCTCCCACCTTCAGAATACGACCCCCTTATACGTAGTCAAGTCTTGTAGTGTTGGTGTAAGGGCCTAATAAACTTTAGCTATTAAGACTTACTCAAAACCTCTCCTTGGGGTCACCTCCAAGGGTCCCTGGGTGCCTGGTACAAGACTAGCCCCTATCCTCGGGTCCGAGTGTTTAGAGAGAGGAATCAATAATGACTTAGCCAGATTAGCAAAAGTACCTTGTACGTCGCACAGCATGCCATGAAGATCGTCGATCGGATTAAGCGAGATTGTGCTATATTGAAGCTCGCTCCAACAGCTTTTAAAATAAGCCAATTTGCCTCTCGAAAAGTGTTGTCATTACAGTGTTATGCTCGGATAGCGTTTGCCTAGCGTTGGAGTGCTAGCGTACTAGCGTTGACTCGGGTAGCATTCTGCCATCAAACCGCGTAGAAACGAAATTCCAGCGAGGAAGGAATTTGCTTGAATCAAGTTGACTATATCTAGGTAGAAACAAAGAAGGAATAAATAGTTCTAGCTAGCAACGACCTTGGAAATCAACCTTGGAACAGCCAGCAATCATTCCAAACAATTCCATGCAACAGAACCAACCTTGCTGGAACAAATAGCAGGTGGTAGGTTGGTGAACAACCTCTACATCTGTTTTTCCAACCTGGAAAAACAACAACCAGGTTCAGATCCTAAAAACACAACATGTTTTGTCTTTGCCCAACTAGCCAAATGCTGGTTCCGCTGGTTTCCCTTGGCCTTGTAGCATGCAGATACAGACAAACAACATCCAACCTTCACCTAATTTGTACCCCTATAGTGCCTGCCCTGCTACACTATAGTTAACAAAACAGTACAATTTCGAGTTGGATAGAACTGAATATGCGCAAGTATATAAACCGAACCACAAAGCTTCCATCTTGGGTTCCTTTGCGAGCTCGTCCTTTCTGCTTGCACTGTTCATAACGCGTACAATGTTGTGCCGAAGCGCATATCATGCGAGTACCTGCAAATGCTTTAAGCGAAAATTGCGAAAGTATGCAAACGTACGAACACACCATTCACACGCAAATGCATTCGCACACACATACTCGTACAAACAGGCGGCAGGATGTCGTGCAACATGAATTTGTCCCAAACATATAGTAGTGTGAAAACTGTAGATCTTCGGTTGGAGGAAAGTCGTAAAGGCGTAGAATGTCGAGCTGACGCATGGATCAGTGCTTGTCCAAGCGAGAATTCCGAGGTCGGAATTTCAATCGTCGATTTTCTGATGTCGATCTGACGGCTGCAATCGAATTGTCGAACTGAATTTGCGAATGGATAGTAGTCGTTGACATAGCGGATGTGAATTGGACGGTAGCGATGCATTCCATGTTGGCGAGAACTATGGGCGCGAAACCTAGTGTCAGCGAACAGGAACTGTCGATATTTAATCATGAGCGTCCATTGTGCTGAATGTGTCTGATGAAACTGTCAGAAACCACCAAGAGAGATACAGTGCAAAAGGACTCCCTCCCCCCTCCCTTTCTGTGAAGAAGGTCGTCCACCAAAATGTGCACAATTGAGCGGGTATGAAACTCCAACCACTCTGTAGGTCCGAATACCAAGTGGTATGACCCCATTGAAGACGCTTAGCAGCTGCACTGTCAAAATTGTTGTTCGTGGCAAAATTTTACTGTCTTGTCTCGCGAAAACACTCCATGTTAAATTGCCGAAGTCCTTTGAAGATATATTTTTTTTGTGCAGGGGCTTATGCGGAACCCCTTCAGATCGTTGCCTGTAATGAATTTTCGTTGTCCTTTTGTCGTGACTGCTACTGCAGCATCTCCACCTGGCAAAGAATGCCACCTAGAAATGCCGCGTGTGTTATTTTGTTGTTGCAACATCAACCGTGCTGCGCTAGAGGTCGACCAGCAGCCTAGCTAGCTCTGATGTAGTTGGCTTCTGATGATACACGCCGATGAAGTCGGCGGCGTTCAGGCACGAGGGATGCAGTCGTCATCGGCTGTAGGGGCCTCGCAAGGCGTCATCGGAGGCCAACGAAGTGGATTGGTGCCGATGTCAGCGACACACGTGACCGCGGGGGGGGATTGCGCCGAGCTACGGCTACTTCAAGTTTACGCCGGACAGGATCTTGGTCACCCCCCTGCTCGCCGGACGACCCGACATCCTCACCTGGAAGGAGGCAATCGAGCCTCAGCTGGAGATGGCCGTGTCAGAGGTCCACTGGAGATCCCCGATGATCCTAGGGAAGGGTTACAGGCATGTCGGCCTGGGGGGTTATGGGCGCACTCACCCGCTATACAAACAAGCCCTTTTATCCCAGTGGTTAGTGACTGGGATTCTGACATGGTATCAGAGCGAAGGTCTCGGGTTCGAATCCCGGTGTATGCACTTCGGGCATCCCAGTGCGGGGGGGTGTCAGAGGTCCACTGGAGATCCCCGATGATCCTAGGGAAGGGTTACAGGCATGTCGGCCTGGGGGGTTATGGGCGCACTCACCCGCTATACAAACAAGCCCTTTTATCCCAGTGGTTAGTGACTGGGATTCTGACAGGCCGGGCTGATTGGCTTCGCCCGCAGCACTGTGACGATGCCAGAGGAGATCTACCCCGACTTACGTGCGGAGTTTCGCGCCGTGCACTTGCTGACCTTCACGGTCATATCGCAGTGCTGCTCGGCGGAAGTGCAGATCGCCTTGAAGCCGTGCAGGGACTACCTGGACGCCGGCCACCAGGCGTGGCACTTCATTGAGTCGACGTACCAGGTCACCGACGACCTGTACATCGGCCAGCTCGAGGAGCAGATGACGCACCTGCGGATGGGCGAGCAGGAGACGGCGACGGACTACTGCAACCGGGCACGGCGACTTCTCCACGGCGTGCAGTACTCCACGGCGTTGTATGTCACGCACGTCCTATAGGGGCTTCCGAGCAGCTACAACATGCTTAAGCGGCTGTCGGTGGCGCCGAGCACGCGGGCGACACTCAACGAGGACTCTCTTACCTCGTACATCCTGCAGGATGAGGCGATGCAGGAGGCCGAGAAGTCCACGGAGCTCCTGCTGCAGGCAAACTACGCCGCCCCGGCGAAGCAAGGTAGCCGACCAGGGCAGCGCGACAAGCCTGGCAGCGGTGGTCGCAGAGATGTGAAGCCGGCCAAGGACGCCGACAAGGGTAAGTCGGCGAAGGAAGGCGGTCGCGGAGGAGGAAGTCGGCGTCGGGAGTGCTGGATCTGCCACAGCCCCGACCACCTCTCCTTTGAGTGTCCCGACCGCAGCGAATCCGACGACGACGACGCCAAGGGAGGCCGTGGGAGGTCGGCCAGCCGTCGTCCACGTTGAAGAAACCAGCCGCGCAAGGAGAAGCAGTCGAACAAGTCGCCGACTCCTCTGCTAGCGGCAAGGGGCGAGGCGACGGGGAGGCGTCGTAGAGCCGACCGTCTTGCTGGCGCCGGAGGCCGATGAGGATATCCAGGCGGTGGCGGCAGCTGTGCAGGCGAACCCGGCGGTGGTCCTGCTGGACAGTGGCTGCTCGCACCACCTGATGGGGACGAAGGAGGTCTTCGTCGACATGCAGCCGAGCGGCGACGTGAAGCACATGCGCGGATTCAATGGGACGTTGCAGGACGTTCACGGCCGTGGCACGGTTGCGCTGCAAGGGGAGGCCGGGAAGCGGGTGCTCATCCCCGACGTGCTGTACGTCCCGGGCGTGCACGCGAACCTGCTGTCGGCCGGTCAGCTGAAGGAGAACGGCGTGAAGCTGCAGGACGACAACGACGGAATGCTGCTCGTCTCGGCGACGGGCGACGTGCTCGGTCGAGCAACGTACTCCGGCCGGGTACTCTGCACCGACCTGCGTCCCTGCCCGGCAACAACTGCAGCGGAGGAAGTGGCCCTGCGGGCAATCGTCTCGGCGACGAAGGCGACGCCGGACATGCTGCACGCGAGACTCGTACACGTCGGCTTGAACACCATCCTGAGCTCGGCGAAGCACGAGGTTGCCACCGGGCTGGACCTCAAGTCGGCGTCCGGTGCCGCTTCGCCTTGCGTCTCGTGCGTCGGCGGGAAGCTGGCGCGGCACTCCTTCCCCGACAAGGGCTCGGACGCCGAGGACGCCCTGGCCGTCGTGCACATCGACCTGTGCGGGCCGTTTCGTGTGGCCGCCAAGGATGGCAGCCTGTACTTCCTGCTGCTGAAGGACCGACGTGCCTACCGTCCTCGAGCCATGGCTACTCGCGAGGGGTGGCGCCCAGGGCCTGTGTGGGCTCCGCCTACACTCGGACCGTGGTGGTGAGTTTTCTTCCACTCGACTGGAGACGTTCTGTCAGGGTAGGGGGATCATCCAGTCTTACACGTTACCAGCCTCGCCACAGCAGAACGGGGTAGCCGAGCGACGCATCGGCCTGGTCATGGAGGTTGCCCGGACCTCCATGTGCCATGCCGGTGCCCCCCAGTTCTTGTGGCCTCAGGCAGTCCGCTACGCCGCGCACCAGCTGAACCTGTGGCCTAGTGACGCACGGCCACGGGTGACGCTGGTCTTCCTTTGGACAGGTTCTCCGGGTGTAGCAGCTGACTTCCGCGTTTGGGGCTCTCTGGCTCACGTTCGCGCCCCTGGCGCGAACAAGTTGTCTCCGCGCACCCGTCCCTGTGTCTTTCTTGGTTTCCCTTTGGACGCCTCCGGCTGGTTGTTCTACGACCCAGTCGCCTACCAGTTCTTCGCTTCTCAGGACGTCACGTTCGACGAGTCTGTCTGTTACTACAGGAGTCGCCCCCACCGAGGTACTGAGGCCTTTTCCCCCCGGCTGTTCCTCACCCTTGAGCCCCCCCCAGTCGCTCCGGTAGCCCCCAACCCTTCGCGTCCTGCCCCGCCAGGTGTGTCGCGCGTCACTCCGCAGTCGTCCCCCCCGCAGCGTCCAGTCCGTGTCGTGTCTAGGGGTGCGGAAGGTGCAGTTGCGGAGGGTGAGGGTACTGGGGCTGCAGGAGCTGGTGGTGTTGGCTCTGGGGGTGCAGGGGTTGTGGGTGTGGAGTGTCAGAGGTCCATTGGGGATCCCCGATGATCCTAGGGAAGGGTTACAGGCACGTCGGCCTGGGGGGTTATGGGCGCACTCACCCGCTATATAAACAAGCCCTTTTATCCCAGTGGTTAGTGGCTGGGATTCTGACATGGTATCAGAGCGAAGGTCTCGGGTTCGATTCCCGGTGTGTGCACTTCGGGCATCCCAGTGCGGGGGGGTGTCAGAGGTCCATTGGGGATCCCCGATGATCCTAGGGAAGGGTTACAGGCACGTCGGCCTGGGGGGTTATGGGCGCACTCACCCGCTATATAAACAAGCCCTTTTATCCCAGTGGTTAGTGGCTGGGATTCTGACATGGAGGTCACTCCCGTGGAGGACACGGCAGCCTCGAGCCGGCGGCCTCGCCCTGCGTCACCCCCTGGCTTCCCGTCCGTCCCGCAGTTCCCTCCTCGTTCTTCTCTGCGGCCGGTTTCTGCGGAGCCCGGGAGTGTTACTGCGGGAGGCACTGGAGGCCCAGGGGGTGTCATCGGTGGAGGTGTTGGTTCTGGGGGTGCTGGAGCTGGAGGCACTGGCACTGTGGCGCCTTCACCGCGCACTGTATGTTTCCTGACCCATGAGCAGCGTTTCTTCCAGTTGGAGATGGAGGAGCGTGCGCGGTTTGAGAGGGCACAGCAGCAGCAGCAGCAGCAGCAGGAGAGAGTAGAGGAGGAGTCACGGCCGCACCAGGAGAGGGTAGAGCAGGAGTCCCACCCGCAGCAGCAGGTGCAGTTACGGACACAGAAGGAGAGAGTAGAGCAGTCATGGCCGCACCAGGAGAGGGTCGAGAACGAGTCCCACCCGCAGCCGCAGGTGCAGTTACAGACCCAGCGGAAGAGAGTAGAGGAGGAGTCACGACCGCAGCAGGAGAGGGTAGCGCAGGAGTCCCAGTCGAAGCAGCGGGTGCAGCTGCAGTCACAGCAGGAGAGGGCAGAGGCGGAGCCACAGGAGCAGCAGCAGGGGCCGGTACTGTCGCAGCAGACGCCAGAGGAGGCGGAGCAGCAGCGACTGCGACTACGCGACCTCCCCGACCCAGCACCTGCACGCTTTGTTCGTGTTCCCCTACCGTCCCCTCCTGTTCCCCCTGTAGAGTCCCTTTCTTCGTCCCAGTGGACTCGTCGTTCTCCCCTCAGTCATGCTGTGTCCCCAGAGCGTCGTCGGTCTCGTTACCGTGTAGACGGCCCGTTTCACCTTGTTCTCCGCTCTCGTGTTCCACCTCCTCTACTCCTTCCACAGCCTCCTGAGTCGTCCCTCACTGTGCTTCATGACCCGTTGTCCGACTACCTCTGTGCCTCCCGTCCTGTTGTCTCCCGTGTTTTGTCCGCGTTGGTCACTCACCCGACTGCACCCTTGTCGTCTGTCACAGCACTTTTTACCACTGTCGCTGGCTTTGCCTCTTCCCACCGCCTTGACTACGCCACTCACTTGGTGAGTGGCCGTGCTCGTTCTCCGTCCTCTTGGGGTGCTCCTATCTTTCCCCTTGACTTCCTAGAGGGCAGGCAGTTTGAGCTTGGTTTCCTTGCGGCACCGCTGTTCCTCATCTCTGCGCCATGCTGCTTGCCCCTGAAAGGGATCCAGACGCTCTTGACATCCCAATCCCTCGCACTCACGCTGAGGTGGTGTCGGGACCTTGGGCCTCGTACTGGATAGCAGCTGAGGAGGCAGAGATGGCATCTTATAGGTCCACTGGCACTTACGTCGACGCAATCCCCCCACCTGGGACGAACGTCGTTAGTGGCCGATGGCTCTACAAGGTGAAGCGGCTGCCTGGATCACCACCGGTGTTCAAGGCGCGCTATGTGGCGAGAGGCTTCAGTCGAGAGAGGGGGTGGACTTATTCTAGACCTTCGCCCCCACCCCGAAGATGAGTACTCTTCGGGTGTTGCTGCAAATTGCAGCACAGCGCGACTACGAGTTGCACTCCTTGGACTTTTCTACCGCGTTCGTTCAGGGGAGCCTGCACGAGCAGATCTGGCTGCATCGCCCGCCTGGCTTTACTGGCTCTTTCCCACCTGGGACCCAGTGGCAGCTGCGTCGACCGGTCTATGGCCTTCGTCAGGCTCCACGCGATTGGCACGACACACTTCGCTCGACCCTTGCAGCGCTTGACTTCTTTCCGTCGTCTGCCGACTCGTCACTGTTCGTTCTCCGTGGCTCGACCCCGTTCTTTGTACTTGTTTACGTTGACGACCTGGTCTTCGCCACTCCCGACTGACACGCACTGGCCTCCGTGAAGGAGGAACTGCAGAGGAGACACACTTGCACTGACCTTGGTGAGCTGCAGCACTACCTTGGCCTGCAGATCACTAGGGACAGGGCAGCTCGCACCATTACGCTGACGCAGTCGCATATGGTCGAGAAGATCCTCACGCGGTTTCGCTTCCCGTTCTCCAAGGTACAGCCCAACCCTCTTGCTGTGGATCATGGGCTCACGGCTCCACCTTCGGACGAGTCATTTGAGTCTAGTGGTCCATATCCTGAGCTGGTAGGTTGTGTCATGTACCTGATGACCTGTACTCGTCCTTGCGCGCTTTCTTGCGCCTGGGAGACACCGACCTTCCCACTGGTACGCTACTAAGAGGGTGGCGAAGTATGTGGCGAGTACATCAGGCATGGGACTTGTCCTTGGAGGGAAGCAGCCAGTTACACTCACAGGTTACTCGGACTCGTCGTGGGCCGACGACGCGGAGACGCGTCAGTCTACACAAGGGTACTCCTTTAGCCTCGGGACAGGTGTTGTTTCGTGGCGGTCGACTCGGGCGTCGTCCATCGCCGGTTCCAGCTGTGAGGCAGAGGTGTACGCTGCGGCCATGGCCGCTCAGGAGCTTCGCTGGCTGTCCTTCCTCCTCACCGACCTTGGTGAGCGGCCTCGCTCTCCCCCAGTCTTGTTCGCCGACAACAGGTCTGTTGTCCTGTTGTGTGAGGAGCCCCGACTGGTTGGGAAGGCGAAGCGCATCCAGCTTTGTTACTTCCTTCTGCGTGAGTTGCAGCAGCGTGGCCAGGCACTCGTTCGACGTGTGGTCTCTGAGGCCAAAACGGCAGATATCTTCACGAAGGCGTTGCCGCCTTGTGTCCATCAGCGTTTCTGCACCCAGCTTGGCCTTGTGCCTGCCCGTCCTCACTTGCTTACGTAGAGATGCCTTGTTCTGCTTGTTTGTACTCTTGCATCTCATTATATTGCTCTGCTATAAACCTGCATGTGAACTGGCCTTGTGGCCTTATGCTTGCTCTCGGAGTGTGTGGTGACTTTGAGCTCCACCCTGAGATTTGTTTTGTTCTTGCTGACTGGTCGTATGAACCTTGCTTGCTCTCAGACTGTGTGGTGTCTTTGAGACCCACCCTGAGCAATGTGTTGCTTTCCACAGGACTACCGTCACCTAGACTATGGGGGTGTGTCAAGCTATATTAGATATAGCTTATATTTGTTAGTCTAGGTGTACATTTCTTGACCTAGGGTTCTGTTTGGGTTCACCGGATATATCTTGCAGTATGTTTCATTCCATAGTTAACTTTTACATTGTGACAGCAAGACCCGCTACGTGTGGGTGAAGCCGGTCGCCAAGAAGTCGGACGTGCTGCGGGAGTTCCAGCAGTGGCTGGTATTGGCCGAGCGATAGGCGAAGAAGTCGGTGCTGCATCTGCGCTCTGACTGGGGAGGGGAGTTCCTTGGTAAGGAGTTCATCGCCTTCGTGGATGGTAAGGGGATCATCCACGACCTGACCTGCCCATACACACGGCAGCAGAATGGCATGGCGGAGCGAGAGATGCGGACGGTGGTGGAGTCGGTGCGGACGATGCTGTTGCACATGGGCGTGCAGCACCACTGGTGGCACCTTGCTCTGTTGCAGGCCGTCTAGATCCGCAACTGCCTTGAGCGGTCGTCGCTGCCGCCGGGGACGACGCCGTACCAGCTGCTCACCGGGAAGAAACCCGACCTGTTGTTTTGGCACGCGTGTGGGGCTGCATGGTGCAGTTCATGGTTCCCGAGCAGCAGCGCGGTGGGAAGGTGAGGCCGAAGGCCAAGTGGGGCCTCCACTATCAGAGGTCCACTGGAGATCCCCGATGATCCTAGGGAAGGGTTACAGGCACGTTGGCCTAGGGGGTTATGGGCGCACTCACCCGCTACACAAACAAGCCCTTTTATCCCAGTGGTTAGTGACTGAGATTCTGACATGGTATCAGAGCGAAGGTCTCGGGTTCGATTCCCGGTGTGTGCACTTCGGGCATCCCAGTGCGGGGGGGTGTCAGAGGTCCACTGGAGATCCCCGATGATCCTAGGGAAGGGTTACAGGCATGTTGGCCTGGGGGGTTATGGGCGCACTCACCCGCTACACAAACAAGCCCTTTTATCCCAGTGGTTAGTGACTGAGATTCTGACATCCACCTCGGCGTGTCGGAGGCGAGCAAGGGGTGCGAGCTCCTTGACATCGCCAACAACCGGGTGGTCACCACGTCGGATGTGGTGTTCTACGAAACCATGTCGCTGGAGGTGTGGAAGTCGACGCATGGGCCGGCGTCGGGGCGGACGCCGGCTACCTCGCCGACGGACTCCTCCACCGCGACACTCCCTCTGCTCATCGAGGTCGGTGAGAGTGCTGAAGAGGACGCCGAGCACGTCCCCCCTTCTTTCCCTAACACTGCCGTTCCCCCTCCCGTGGCCGTTTTGCATGCGCCGACGCCGACGTCAGCCTCCAGCGATGAGGGGAGCAGTGGGGTGTCGCCTGTGGCGCCGGCCGAAGGCATCGCCGGTGGCCGAAGTGGCGTTCAGCAAGTCGGCGTGGAAGCGGAGCCGCCAAAGGCAAGGGAGCAACAGGCCGAGGAGTTAACACCGGGAAAGGTGAAGTCGGCAAAGGGGGCGTCTGGAGGGAAGCCGCCGACAGGGGAGCAAAGGCCAGTGAAGCCGACAGGGGAGTTTACGGCAACGGAGAAGTCGGCTGGGACGCCGGCTTTGGTGCAGCAGGACGCCGAGGACAGCGAAACCGGCAAAGCTGAAGGGGAGAAGTTGGACGCCGGGCAGTCATCGGACGCCGGGCAGTCTACTGACAGCGATGTAGCGGAGGTCCGCTCCGAGCAGCCTGAACCGCGACGTTCAGGACGAGTCCGGAGGCCGCCGGAGCGGCTGACCTACCATGTCTGCCTCCCGCCAGCCACCTTCACCACACTGTACAACAATGACGACGACGACCTGACGTACGACGGCGCCGAGGACGACGAGAAGTTTCCGGAGCTCGACCCCGACATGCACGCCGACCCCGAGCACCGCTGGGACATCGCGACGATGACGGTGAAGGAGGCGTTAGCGAGCTGGAAGGGCAAGGCGGTGAAGGCCGCCATGGACGAGAAGATTCGCAATCTGATCGTCAACGGCACGTGTGAGCTGGTTGAGCGCCCCCCTGGCGTCAACATCATGAAGAACCGGTGGGTGCTGATGACGAAGTACCGCATCGGCGACACTGTAGAGCGCGAGAAGGCGAGGCTGGTCGTAAAGGGCTTCACGCAGGTGTATGGTGCCGACTACGACGAGACGTACGTGCCGGTGAGCAGCTACGTTTTGCTGAGGATCTTCCTCAGCATCGTCGCCGTCCTCGACCTCAACCTGATGCAGCTGGACATGAAGAACGCCTTCCTGTAGAGCAAGCTCGACCGCGTGCTCTACATGTACCAGCCGGACTACTAGAACGATGGGTCCGACCGGGTGTGCAAGCTGCTGAAGAGCCTCTACAGGCTGAAGCAGTTGCCGCTGCTGTGGTACATGGCGCTCAACGACGTGCTGGTCGGCGCCGGCTGGAGGAAGAGTCAGGTCGACGAGGCATTGTACTTCAAGGTCGGCGCCGACAAGGTGGCATGCTGGGTGCTGGTCTACGTCGACGACCTGCTCGCCGCCAGCAGCAGCACCGCGATGCTGAGGGAGCTGAAGGAGCTGCTGGAGGTCGCCTTCGAGCTACGCAAGATCTCGCCGATGCAGAAATACCTCGGGTGGGAGATCGTGCGCGACAGGTCGGCGAGGAAGCTGTGGCTGCACCAGTAGGGCTATGCCGACAAGTTGCATAGGCACTTCATCGACGAGGAGCAAGGTGGTCAGACCCCGAAGACGCCGGTCTCTGTCGACGCCTACGCCGAGCTCACCTTCGACGACGAGGAGGCGCACGAACGCCAGGAAGAGGAGTACCGGCAGAAGGTCGGCTCGTTGCAGTTTGTGGCGACGTCGACGAGGCCGGACATCGCCTTCTCCTGCAGCAAGCTCGGGAGCAGACTCACGGTGAGGAGTGACCAGCACTGGCGCGAGGTCGACCGCTGCCTCGCCTTCCTCGCCAACGCGCGTCACCACCCTGGAGTTCGGCGGTGGTCCGGAGACGCTGGAGCTGGTCGGCTACGTTGACGCCGACGACGATGGCGACAAGCAGAACTTGACGAGCACGGGTGGCTACGTGTTCGTCTACGGAGGGGCCGCAGTCTCCTGGTCGAGCCAGCGCATCAAGTGCGCGACGCTGTGATCGACCGAGTCAGAGTACATGGCGGCCGTGGACGCAGGGAAGGAAGGACGCCGACTTCGCTTCCTCCTGGCAGAGTTTTGGCAGTTGGACGCCGGAAATCCGACTGTCCTTCGGGTGGACAACAAGTTGGCCATCACAGTCGCCGAGGGCATGGGGTTGACGGGCAACCTCAAGCACATGGAGCGACGACAGGCCTGGCTGCAGCACATGGTGAGGCGCGGGAAGTTTGCGTTGAGCTATATTCCGACCGCTGAGCAGCCGGCCGACTTCCTCACGAAGGCGCTGCACTACCCGGCCTTCAACCGGTGCTCCGTTGCAATCGGCCAAGTGCGTCTGGCCGACGTGGGCGACGGCGACAACGACGTGCAGCAGTAGGTGCCATGCCCTCATGCATGGCTGGTGCGGTGTCCGGCGTGCTGTGTGTTGTGTGCACGCCGCCGAGCTAAACTTCGAGAAGTGCTGTCGTGTGGGCTGGGGGCCCAAGCGTGAATGCGGCAGGGGAATGTCATCGGGAGTTGTGTTTGGCCCCGTCCTTGCTTGGGCGGAGCCGACCTCGTGGTCGGTTGTGCGGGGGGATGCAGCCGACCTGCAGCAGTGGGCACGGGGGCCACTGCAAGGGCGTTGAGCTGGGGGGCGCCTGGCTGGAGGGCGCCGAGCAGGTGGACGCCGTCCTTGGCGTCTGGACGGCGTCCTGGGCGTCTGCTCTGCGTTCTGGGCGCCTGGACGCCGTCCTGGGCGTCTACTCGGCGCCCTCGGCGCCTGGACGCCATCGTGGACGCCTGGACGCTGACCTGGGCCTCTGCTCGGCGTCCTGGGAAGTTGGAAGCCGACCTGGGGTCTGCTCGGCGTCCCAGGCGCCTGGACACCGATTTGGGAGCTTGGACGGCGTCCTGAGCGAGTGGACGCCGACCCTGGGACGCCGGGCTTGGCGTAGCCTACGATCGAGTGCGATGGACGACCAGGCGGGGTTGCCCGGTTGACCGGAATACCCGGGCGACATGTGCGAAGGTCGCCGGGGGTGGTTTCTGCGAGGACGACCTCGGGGGTGGTATCCTGAGGTCGACGTGGCTGGAGGACGCCGTCACGGATGAAATGTCTGCGCTGGGCACGTGACGGGGCGTTGGACGCCAACCAGCCGCGCACATCTGCGAAGCATGTGCACTGTTGTCCTGCGGATGCAACGCTGTGCAGCCGACTTGCTGCAGCGCTGGCACACCGTGGACATGCAACGTTGGCACACCGCATCTGTGCAGTGCTGGAGCGGTGCGAGCATTGCTGCGCTGGAACACGGTCGACCGTACTGCGCTGGATCTCGACCAGCAGCCTAGCTAGCTTGATGTAGTCTGTGTTGCCAACGGTGTTGCAATCATTCAGAACCTTTGTTGTGATGTTTTCCTAGTGGAACTCTTGCCAATTCTCCCCGTGAACTAGCAAGTAGTGTGCGCACAAGGAAACGACTAAGGAACGAACGAACGCAGAGATCCCTCTCACACACGTGCCTTCCCCGTAGTCAAGCTCCCGTTGTACGAGTTATCTCCACAGGCAAGAGGGTTACTACTAAGAGACAGACAATGGAAGTGTACACTAGCTATGCTGTATGCAATTACATAAAGAAATACATTTCTGAACCATTATGGTCACCCATAACCCGGTCTCAAAGTAGCACGGTCGACCAGAAGAAACCGCTAAGCTGGCGTCAACATCGATGCTCGTCGGTTGACCTCATGTCGACGACCACCTTCGTCTACCAGAGCCCAGACAACTTCACTTAAGTCAACCTCGCCGAAGTTGGCATAACTTTTGCCGGCTTCGCTCAAGTCGGCTTCGTCGTGCGCGGCTTCGCCAAAGTTGGCTTACCGCCGAACTTGACCAACCAAGCCAGCTTGCTCGTCCAAGTCGGCGTCGACCACAAAGAGTGGCTGGCTGCACACCTTGCATACCAGAAACAAGTCGGCTTCACCCAAACGGGGTGTGGCCTTTTCTCATATACATAGTGTTAGTCACTTCGACCATGTTGTCGTCAAAGTGATCGTCTGGGATGTCGCGAATGTTGTCGTGAGTAGTGTCCATGTTTGCGTCTTCCTCCATGGGAGAGTGCATTGAAGCACTTTCATAGTTGCGTTGAGCTTGTACTGCTTCGTTTGGGTCGATGTTTGTTGGAATGAATGTTGGTGTGCCGAGGTTTGTTGTAGTGGGAATGAAGGGTGAAATTGTGCATTTGCACAGCATGGGCCATCGCGCAAAGCCAATAAACGGTTGCCATAATATCTTCTTCATGAGAGCTCTCTTTTTTGTTGCGAGGCTCCCGTTGTTTCTTTCAGCCAATCCTTGCTGCTCGTGAGCGTAAAGAAGTGAGATTATCCTCTTAATCTCCTTCTCGGTGCAAAATTTCCAATACCTCTCATTGACATATTTTGTTGCTCCATCCGTTTGGAAGGCCTTCAGCTTCTCGCCCTCGGATTGTGTTTGTGCCATTTTCAGCCACAGATAGAAGCAGTCGAAGGTGGCTTCGCGGCTAGAGATGTTTGCGACCTAGAAAAACCTCGAGAAGTATCGATGAAGGTGATGGTGTAGTACTCCCCTTTCAACCCGTGAGTGGACAGGCATGGGAAGTTCTTGTAAACCCCATCTAGCGGCTCGTATCGTTCAGTGCCAGGTATTTTCTTTGGAATGAGTTTTTGTGCTAGTGTCGCTTCTGGGAAGACTCTATAGGCGGGTGAGTAGTTTTTTTCGGCTGAAGCTTGATTTGGTCAGGTGGTAGTAGTACGTCTTCCGTGAACACTCTATCGTTTATCGAATTGTTAAATCATTTGACCGATGGGTGTCCCAGTCGTTGATGCCAAATGTCTTTTCCAGTGTGATATCCGCGTGTGCGAACGTACAGTCATTTCTCCCTTGCTAATATGTCTGCTGCTGTTCAAATTGTTATTCTGTCTGCAGGTTCATCAAGCATAAGCTCCTGAACAGCTGCGCCGCAGAAAGTCTCGAGTCTACTTCTACGGAACACAACGTCGGAGCCGCGGATGGTTCTCGCTACGGTTGTCACGCGGAGCAGTTGTGGGCCTTGCTAGGGAATTGGTGCTTCGTCAGGGCCGCGGTTTTCTTCAAATTAAGCGACGACGCCTTCTTCTGTGTCATCACTAATTGGTGCTCCCTTTCTATCTAGACGGTAGGAGCTGCTTCCGTCTGTTGTGACAGGGATGGTGTAAGATTCAGCATCGGGCATGAGTTTTTTTTCATGAACAGGGAGTTCTACTGCGTGTTGCGACATGTTGACGATGACGTCCTCTCGTATCGCTTTAGTAATATCTTGCCCTTATTCTTTGGTGGTTGCATGCTGCCAAGTGGTGCCGTTCTGGCCTTCTCCAGTCTCAGTGTGTTGCCTAAGTGGAGGTCCCCAGCCTGCTCCACATGTTACCCATTCGATCTCTATTGTGTCTCAACCCGTCATTATGTCCCGACCTATAGGTTGTTTAACTTTTGGCCAGGCAAATTCACGTCTTGTGACCTTTTCTTCAATTGCTTGTGGTCCCATTTCAAATTGAGATCGGGATCGCGAGCGAGCGGCACATTTCGTCTGGACCTAGACTCTCCAATGACGTCTTGGGGTAAATGAGTCCATACACGCGGCGAGGGTTGTCCGAGAGGTTCAATAAATGGGATGCGGTCTCCGTCACACTTGTTCTTATGTGAATTGAAGTTCAGCACGAACACACTGTTATCACTTCTGGCTTTCCCAATGAGAGTCATTTTCATAAATTAGATTTCATCTCGTGTGATTGTAGTTGAATACCGCACTTTATTAGCCGGGCGGGCGAGACAAGATTGAAGCGAAGATTCATGTCTACGAGTACGTCGCTGATTTGAATCAAGAGGTTAGTGTCTTTGGACAGGAGCTGGATAATTCCGTGTCTCTTCGCTCACATTGACAAGTCATTTGCGATGGTGATTTCAACATTGCTGATGAGCTCCTTGCTGTTTAAGATGAAGCAATGGGAGGCGACCATGTGTTGGTTGAAGCAACTGTCCATGTACCAGTTGTTACACTTGCGATGTTTGCATGATGTAACGTAATGTTCCATGTTTGAGTCTTGCTAATAGTTCCACTCCTCGTCGTCCTCATGCATGTGGCGACTCCTTGATCCCTTGTGGCGCTTCCCCGTCGCATGGGATGTGTCCGACTGTCAATTTGTCATAAGTTGGGTCATTGCCTTGTTCAGCTTCGACTGACCCTCCTTCTTCTTCGATAGGTGGGACCGGAACTTATCTTCCTAGCTTGATGGTCTGTATTGCACCATGCATGTTAACACGTGAAAGCCGGTAAGACACTAATGTGTTAATTTAAAGAAAATAGCAAACGCGCCCTAGCATTCTAGGTTTGATCTCAAACCGTAGATTTAGGCTAAGACGCGGATCGTTGGAAATCGTGTTTGCTTAAAAAATGTTGACCCAAATAAATGCGCGACTACTATGTCGGATCTTGCCTTAATTCTATGAACTGTGTTTTTACGGGCCCTTTTTGGTCGCTTTTCTCGCCCTTGACCTCACGATTTCGGGTAGCTACTGTATATAGAATGTAAGAGGTCCACTGGTGATCCCCGATTGATCCTAGGGAAGGGTTACAGGCACGTTGGCTTGGGGGGTTATGGGCGCACTCACCCGCTACACAAACAAGCCCTTTTATCCCAGTGGTTAGTGGCTGGGATTCTGACATGGTATCAGAGCGAAGGTCTCGGGTTCGAATCCCGGTGTGTGCACCTCGGGCATCCCAGTGCGGGGGGGTGTAAGAGGTCCACTGGTGATCCCCGATTGATCCTAGGGAAGGGTTACAGGCACGTTGGCTTGGGGGGTTATGGGCGCACTCACCCGCTACACAAACAAGCCCTTTTATCCCAGTGGTTAGTGGCTGGGATTCTGACATAGAATTTGACTAAAATTACAAGCAGATACAATTGCTAGGGTTTCATGGCATGCCCAAACTCTCATTTGTTTCATGCGTGCCACGTCACCATTGGCGATAATCCGTCGAAAACCAGCGCATCATTCAATCGATCAAATTTGCTTCTATGCAGGGTAATGATATCCGTTTGTCAGGTATTAGCCTACGGCTTTTCCCTTGAACACGTTAATCACCCTTAAAGTACCCAAACTGACGCATGCCCTTCACTCTGTCATGCATGGCAATATTTAGGGAGCATTTATGGTAAGTTGCGACTGTTTGTGATTTCAAATATAGTCCACATGACTGCCCGAAATTCGGAGAGAAAGGGCGGGAACAGCGACAAAAAATAGGGGGCATGTTCGCCAGGTCCATCAAGTTGAGGCGGGTTCTGACGTGGCGAGCTCGCTGTAATTTGACTCGATGATTATGAAGCAAGAACGATTTTCGACAATGCGCGTGATTTCACCGTAAATTCAAGAGCTAATCTCAGGGCACCTCAGACCAACCGACAGCCCTGCCCCAAACCCAACCCTACCGACAGCCCTGCTCATGTCAGACAAGTACCAGCCATTTTCAGGTGCATGCCACTCAGTCTAGGAACACTATTCAGATGCATGCCATGTTATTGGGCAGGTGTGTACACTTTACGCGGCTTAGAAATTTGTGATCGTAAAATTACAAGCTTCCCAAGATTCGTTTAAAATTAGCACAAACAGTCGAGAATAGATGCGATTCCGGATTACGCAAATCGAAATCGGAATGGTTGGCTCTCGACACTGCATTTTCTGACGTTACCAGAAGCAATCATTGCATGTTTGCCCGAGTTCACGCGAATTCCTGCTTCGCACCAACTCTTTTTAAACGAACTTAAATGCTAGATAAGTTGTACTGCTGACGCTGTTGACGGACGCTGCGCATGGCAAATCAACAATTTGTTCTAGGGCGTGCATAAATTGGGAAAGAGACATCTCAAATATGAAAAGTCTCACCGACTGTTTGTAAGGTGTGCCCCTACAAAAGATGTTCATACGGTACATGTATATTCTAATTGTTGGGACATCTTAAATTTCTTTACTTACCATTTATAATACTTGTAGTATATGTATTTCATAGCGGTAGGCTAACAGAACTCGGGCAGATTTGTCACGTTTCGTATTACCCTTTCCCAATTTATGCACGCCCAAGAAAATTTTGTTGATTTGCCATGCGCAGCGTCCGTCAACCGCGTAAACAGTACAGCTGATCTAGCATTTAAGTTTGTTCAAAAAGAGTTAGGGCGAAGCAGGAATTCGCGTCGAAATCGGGCAACATGCAATGATTGCTTCTGGTAACGTCAGAAAATGCAGTGTCGAGAGCCAACCATTCCGATTTCGATTTGCGTAATCCGGAATCGCATCTATTCTCGACTGTTTGTGCTAATTTTAAACGAATCTTTGGAAGCTTATAATTTTACGATAACAAATTTCTAAGCCGCGTAAAGTGTACACACCTGCCCAATAACATGGCATGCACTTGAATAGTGTTCCTAGACTGAGTGGCATGCACCTGAAAATGGCCGGACAAGTACAGACCAGACCAGTGGCTCGGTTTGTGCCTTCTGTACCTTGATATGCCCAAATCCCGAGCCACTTTGTGCCATCCGAACCTCCGCTTCGTTTCTGGGTCTGACACGAGATACGTAAGTACCGTACCTGAACGAAGGTAGTCGATGTCGGTTCGGGATAGGGTCAGCACAGCAACAACAGCTATCACAAGTTTCACGAACAATTGTTGCGTGAAAATTGCCGCGAATAAAGCCCTGGGTAGTACCAAAGCTACCAATGCAGCTTTGCTGGTCGTTTCAAAATCGAGATTTTTCTTAGCTCCTTTGCGGCTAGCTCAGCAGATTTGTAATGGCAGGGATGGCCCCATCAGCCCGCGAGAGCATGAAGCTCGCGTCCTGGTCAAGGACTGCGCCTTACGTCGTTCTCGCGGCTTCCGCCGTGCTCTTCGCTGCCGCCATTACGATCCGCTTCACCAATCCAGACTTGGGTAAGCCGCCGTCGCTTCCCCGTTCCCCCCGCGCTCACCTTGCTAAGAGGCAGCCCATCCGCCCGCATTGCCCGTCCATGTTGCGAGCCTTCAGCACGTCAAAGTGGTAGCTACCCATAACGCGTCATGCACTGCCTCAGATCTTCTTGCTGCGCGCTCGCGTCAAATCGCGCGTCGACTGTCGCGTTGACCGCGTCGCAACTTTCGCTGACCGGCCGCACTCCCGATCCGTTCGAGGGCGAAGCATCCGATGCATTCCTCCTTCCCATTCTTACATTCCTCTTCTGCGCCCTCCCTCCCATCCCACCGCCATGGCAACACCGGGCGGAGCAGCGAGCTGCACGTCAGCGGACATAGGCGCGGGGCAGAAGGCCAGTGGCACGCAAGGCAGCGGCGAGGAATCGCGGTTCCTGATCAGCAACTTCGGACTGCCGGGGCCCGTGCCGTGGGAGTGGATCCGCAAGAGCGTGCAGGATCAGTTCACGCTGGACGGCCGCGTGCAGGTAAGAATGTCACGCGCGAGGCCGGCACGTGGGGAGAAAATTGCACACACACGATTGGGTCGGGTGGTTGAAAGCGGAGGGAAATTGAGGGCATTGAGCGGTGAGAGGAAAGGCGAGGGGGGATTCCCAGAGCAGATCCGTGCGCGCGTTGACCAACCATCGCGCGCAACTAACGGCTCGTGGCATGCAGAATGCACAGTGACGAACCAACAGGCACACGGAATAGCACCAATGTTCTCTGAGCGACACGTGCCCTTGCCCTCCCACTGGCAGGTGAAGAACCGGTTCGTGGATGTGGACGCAAAGGATTCGGGGGCGAAGCCTTATGTGTGGTCCACTGATGGCATCAACCACCAGGCCGCCATGGCCCGCCGCCGCGACCCCGGCTTTGGGTCGTACGGGCCGAACGTGACGAGTTCGTTCTACTCGGCGTTTGAGAAGTACCCACTGGCTGGAAAGAACGTGCTGATCATCGGCAGCCAGTGGCCGTGGGTGGAGGCCATCTGCCTGGGCTTCGATGCCAATGCCATCACGACTGTTGATTTCAACCGGCCAATTGCGTCCCACCCGAAGCTGCGGCAGCTGGCGGTGGGCGAGCTGGAGGGCAGCAGCGAGACGTGGGACGTTGCCGTGTCCTACTCGTCACTGGAGCATGATGGGCTCGGCCGCTACGGCGACCCCATCAACCCCAACGGCGACCTCGAACGCATGAAGAAGGTGAGTTGTGGTGGCACAAGGTAGGCTGGGGCGGGTGAGGATGGGTGGGAGAAAGGTGGGGTGTGGACCTCATCAACCCCAACGGCGACCTCGAGTGAATGAAGAAGGTGGGCGAGGCCAGCACGAGGTGGGCTGGGGCAGCAAGAGGTGGGCTGCATTGGTTTGTTTGGTCCATCTGTGCAGCAAGGAGGACACGATGTCAAACGTTCTGACACGAAATGTTTGCGCCCTCCCATTACAACCCCTGATTTCTGCCTCCATTCCCTTCTCTTGTGGGTGGTTCACACCATGCACACCCTTGTCCTGCACCACCCCTGCCTTCCCCAACAGATCAAGGGGCTGATAAAGCCAGGAGGGCTGCTGTTCCTGGGCGTGCCCATGGGCAACGACACGCTGTTGTTCAACACCCACCGCATATACGGGCCCATCCGCATGCCGCTGCTCATCGCAGGCTGGCGCATGCTCGACGTTTTTGGGGTCGACAGCCTGCAAAAGCTGTACCGAATTGATTTTAATGGGATCGACGTTGTTCAGCCGCTCCTTGTTCTCCGTCGTGATTAGCAGGTCCATGTCAGAATGAAGAATGGATGATGCATTGATGTTGGTTGGGGTACATATAGCTAACCCTAAGTTTTGTACCCCCTAAGACAAACCTCACTATAGGCTACAACATTTGACAGTCCAACAGTGCTACCCCATGTGTGTCCATTTGAGGGGGGGATGTTATTTTTTAACTAAATATTGCTGCCAGGTTACAGACAGCTAATAGCATATCATGTTAAGATAGTATTCCAGCATGCATAATAATTAATGTAGTATCTCTTTTGGTGTTTTGTCTATTAGTGGTGTATCCCTCTTTGCCACCTTCCCCTTCAGGGCCTCAGATTCGTTTGGGGGTACACTGAGGGGTCAGGGCAGTTTATAGAAAATCAGAATTTTCCCTGAATTGTCAGGGCTGCACAAGGTGAGGTACGGTACCATGAAATGCCAGTGCTGCATTTGACCTTATCCTGGCAGCTCAGTGCTACATTTCGTACAATCCTGTGTACTTCGCGAGTTTTATGTTAGGGGGGATCAAAATGTTGGAATTGTCTCGAAAAAATTACGCGACGCGACGATTTTATTTTTTAGAATATACCGTAAATAGCTCGGCCTGCGTAAGCAGGCAGTGCAATCGAGTCAGCAATCTGACCGCGGGCAAGAAAAAAACTAAAATTCATTTCATCGGATGGCATGCCATCCGAGGGAGCCTCAGCCCTAAATTTTTTTGGTTGAGGCTCCCAAATGGCATGCCGTAAGCAGGCCTCTGGATAGGATTTGGGGTACTCTTCCTCGCAAGGCCCACACCCAGCTGTTACTCTTTCAGTAAGGGTGCTTCACAGGAACTGCTCTTAAAAATCAGGGTGCAAACAAATTAAAGAAACTGTCAAATATTTTTGCTGAGACTACTACGTAGGGTGTTAGTGTTGCAGTGTGTTGAGTCATCGTTGTTATGTGGAGGACCCAAATATCTGTCGGGGTCATCCGATGTAGGAAATGTGTTTTACGCGACCAATCCTGGTATCCTCTCTTAGATCGAACTCGATTTCATCAGTGCTACTACACCACATAGCTCTGAAATATCAGTGTCATACAATCGATCACTTTTTTTGGTAAGGGTCGAAAACAAAACCAGTCTTGTAAAAAAGGGTGCATCGTAAAACCCGCCCTTATAGTAAGGGTCATAAGGGTGAATCACCCTGATATCGAGAGGCCAGGCCGTTAGCCATGGGGTTTATTTTTTTTTGCCCGCGGTCAGAACGTCACTGTCCATGGATCATGGATGCCAGACGCGCAAAAAGACAACCACGCTGGGTTTGTAATAATTGCAGCGGGATTGCGTCAGATACGATTTCTCATAAAAGCGCGGCCTGTTAGGGACCCTATGTGAAGATCGAAAGGATCGTTTGACTAGGAGAAAGAGAGATACAAGTAGAAAACCTATACTCTCTAGAGTCTAACCCACTACAGCCTAAATAATGAATGTTATAATTTGACACACCCCCATAGGCAAAGTGGGGAAGACCTAAAGGCCACAAGACCAGTCAAGCAAAGCAAGCTCACAAAATGGATCACAACGACAGAATGGATCACAGTGTCACCACAAAATCTGAGCACAAGGTCAAGGCCACAAGGCCAGTTCACATGCAGGATAATATATAAAGGCAAACAAGCAAGAGCAGGTATATAGAAAACACAGTACAAGCAAGGTCAAGAAGTGAGCAAGTGAGGCCAAGTGGGCACAAGACCTAGCATCGTACAGAAGCGCTGATGATCACAAGGCGGAAGTGCCTTGGTGAAGATATCAGCAGTGTTGGCCCGAGTGGCCACGTAAGCAAGACGCAGCTGACCACGCTGCTGCAGCTCACGAGCAAGGAAGTTGTGAGGATCGAGGATCGAGTTCAGAAATGAGAATGTAAATTGAATGATCACCTGGGTACAACACGAGGCTATATATAGGCTCGACACAAGGGCCAGTAACCAGGTGTTACGAGAAGGTTCTGCGGGTCGCGAAGCGTCCCGAACAGACCCTTCCCGAATTCGGTAGAAAGCAGTTCGGTGGCAACCGAATAGCTCCGAATTCGGTGTAACCTAGCACGGTGCTTATAACTATAATAAAATATAGAAAAGCACCTAGCCTAGGAATCAAACAATTCATGCATGCAGAAATTAAACCTAAGCTAGCAGTAGCGTAAGGTAATAAAAGCAAGCATGAATAACAAGCATAAGCCGTCGTACTCTCACACGTCCCCCCCTCAAAGCTGGGTGGCGTGAGATACACCCTGCTTGACAAGATAATCCTTGAGAGCACGGCGTGCGTTGCCCATATCAGCTTCTGCAACCCAACTGTCCTCAGTGGGGTCATATCCCTTCCAGCGTATCAGGAACTCGAGGGTCTTGCCGCCGCGGCACCGATGAGTGAGAACGCGCTCGATCTCGTACTCTGGTTCATCCTGCACAAGTACAGGTGGTGGTGGCGGTAGCTGCCGTCCCTGGAACTGTTGGTTGGGGTCCTTGTAGGGTTTCAGTAGCTGAACATGGAAAGCGTTGTGAAGCTTCCATGTATCTGGTAAGCGCAAGCGGAATGTAACTGGTGTCACCTGTGCCTCCACGAGAAATGGACCACAGAAGCGAGGCCGGAGTTTGGATGGCAGGTGAGACAGGTTCAAGTTGCGCGTGTCAAGAAGCACCTGATCTCCGACTGCTACTGAGTGATCTCGTCGCTGACGATCGGCATACTGCTTCTAGGAGTTCTGCATCGTGGTGAGACGTCGCCGAGTCTTCTCCCATAGCTGCTGCATGGTGGTGACGAAGTCGTGTGCGGCTTGGACATGTGCCGGTGTAGTTGGCTGCTGTGGGGTGAGTGGCTCCCGTCCATAATACAGGAAGAAAGGTGTTTTCCCTGTGGCCGCATGCGAGGCGTTGTTGTAAGCGAACTCTAAGTTTGCCCCAGTGGCTAACATCGTCCTTGCAAGCTGTGCGCAGTAACTGTTCAACCACCTGATTGAGTCGCTCTGTCTGTCCGTCAGTCTGGGGGTGGTACGCTGAAGACATCGCAAGCTTAGTCCCCAACAGTCCCATAAGCTCCTTCCAGAACTTACTCGTGAATTTTGGATCCCTGTTTGAGATGAGTGTAGCGGGGATGCCGTGGATGGTGATGATGCGGTCAAAGAAGAGTCGAGCAGTTGCTTCAGCAGTAGCTGTGGCGTTGGTCGGTATGAAGTGACCCATTTTGGAGAACTTGTCGATGACTACGAGGATGGAATCGTGTCCTCGTGAGGTCGAGGGAAGTCCTGTGATGAAGTCGAGACTAACGACCTGCCATGGCTGCTCCGGTACGGGTAGAGGCTGAAGTAACCCTGCTTTCTTCTGCTTGCTACTCTTCATCCGCTGGCACGTGTCGCAGGAGGTGACGAACTGCTGCACGTCTGCTGCCATCCGAGGCCAGTAGTAATACTTCGCGATTCCTTCCCGCTAACGTTTTGTTGCTCCCGAAATGTCCCGCGTATGGTACATCGTGAAACTCCTCCAGTAAGATCTGTCGGAGCGGGGCATAGTTCGGTACCCAAATCTTTCCCGATCCCTTTCTTACAGCTAAGTCTTTCTCCCACTGTAACAGCTTCTGTTTCTCTGCCGTTGTGGTCTCGCCGTCCACGGAGTACCCATGTTGGAATAGACCCTTGAGCAGAGGGTTCATCCCGTCGAGTTGGATGCCTGCTACATGACCTGGGCGGCTCAACGCGTCAGCCTTGTTGTGGAGCCCGGGTTTGTAGACGATGTCGTAGTGGAAGTGGGTCTCCAAGAAATCCACCCACCGCACCTGTCGTCGTGAGAGCGTCGGTTGTGACTGGTATTTGAGACTGCAGTGGTCAGTATAGACTGTAGTCTTGGCTCCCTCTAAGTAACACCTCCACGCCTTGAAGGCTACGACTATAGCTAAGGCTTCCTTGTCGTGGATGGGGTAATTCAGTTCTGCTCCGTGCAGTTTCTTACTGAGGTAGGCGATAGGCTGCAAACCCTGTCCATGATCCTGCATCAGTACTGCTCCGACTGCCTGGTCACTAGCGTCTGCTTCAACTACGTAGTCCTTGTCGGGGTCCGGTAGGATGAGTACTGGCGCTGTGGTCAGTGCTGTCTGTAGCTGTTCCATGGCTTGCTGATGAGGAGTACCCCATTTGAAGGGTGTATCCTTTTTCAGTAGGTCGGTTAGTGGCGCTGCTATCTTAGCGTACTGCGGCACAAACCTGTTGTAGTAGTTGGCGAAGCCGAGGAACTGCTGCAACTCCTTTACGTTTTCCGGAACTTTCCACTTTTTAACGGCTTCGATCTTCCGCGGGTCCACGTGTACGCCCTTGGCACTCACCATGTGCCCGAGAAACTGCACCTTCTCTAGTGCGAAGTCGCTCTTCGACAGCTTCACGTAGAACTTATTCTTCTGTAGGATCTCGAACACTTTCCGCAGATGCTCCACGTGCTCCTTCATGTTCTTGGAGTAGATGAGGATATCGTCCAGGTACACTACTATGCACTCGTCCAGCAGGGGCCGTAGGATGTGGTTCATCTCCGCCTGGAACGTCGCTGGTGCGTTGCAGAGTCCGAACGGCATCACCAAGTATTCGTAGTCGCCGTATCGCGTACGGAACGCCGTCTTGTGGATCGAGTTGTCCGCCATTTTGATCTGCCAGTAACCCGACCGTAAGTCCAGCTTCGAGAAGACTGTTGCACCACGCAGTTGGTCCAGTAAGTCGTCGATGCGCGGTATGGGGTATTTGTTCTTGACTGTCTGTTTGTTCAGTGCGCGGTAGTCGATGCACATCCGTAAACTGCCGTCTGGTTTCGGTGTGAAGAGAACTGGTGCGCCGTAGGGAGAGGTGGATGGTCGGATCAGTTGTCTGTCCCATAGATACTCGATCTGTTTTTTCATGTCTGTCAGCTCGGTCGGACTCAGTCTGTATGGTGCACGTGAGACGGGTTTCGCACCTGGTTCCTCCACGATCTCGTGCTCGTGGGTGCGTGCAGGAGGTACGTCTGCAGAGAGGTCGTCGGGCATGATGTCTTTGTACTGCTCCAAGACCTCTTTTACTGCTGCGGGTAGCTCGGAACCCGGTTTCACCTCTTCTGCTGCTGCCATGACCAGTGCTAAGTAACCCGTGTTGCTCTCGTTCACCGTCTGTTCGAACCGTGCCAGTGTCGTTTCAGGAATGTCCCCTGTATCCGTCCAGCTTCGCAGTGCTATCCGCTTCCCGTTGTTGTAGATGCACACTTTGCTGTTGACCCAGTCGATCTCGGGGTTGAACCGCTTCAAGAAATCTCGCCCCAAGATGAAATCTAACCCTTTGATGTCGGTAACAGGTAACTTCGGCTTCCATCTCAACGCACCTATATGCACCTGCAAGGTTGTTTCGCCGTGGATGGGAAGCTTCGTACCGTCCACCATGGTTGCTGCGAATTGGGTCTCCTCCGCCTTCTCTCCGATTTTCTCCAATGCTCCGCGGTCACATACTGAGTGAGATGCACCGCTGTCCACCATTGCCTGGAGGCGTCGCCCATTGCATAACACCTCGAGGAGTAGTGGTTTCTGCTGCGCTGAGTAGCCAAAGAGGGTCTCATTAATAGGATCATAGGGTACATCAAAATGAATACCTTCCCTATTTCCTATACCTGACTCAGCACTTTCTGACTTCACCTGAGGGGTAGGAGGATTTTTCCGAGGCTTGTATAATTTCTCCTGAGCCTGGATGTCTCCTCTAAGCCTTTGCAGCTGTGTAGGCTTCACCTGTGGGCAACGGGGAGCCTTAACACTATGCTGCGGGGAGAGAATATTAACACCACGGAACGCACGACCCTTTTCTACGCTCCGTAATACTTTGCCCATATTTGCAGGTACCTGAATAATTTCTAAAGGCTTTTTCTTGGCCTCTAACTCTCCCCTGAATTTTTCAAAGGCTTGAAAACCACGAGAGGCAATAGTTTTCGTTAGAGTATCTTTATAGGATACTTTTAACGAATTCTTACTTTCGTGGGGGTCCGGCTGGAGTTTCCCGGTCGGTGCAGAGTCTTTTTTCGCGGAGCCACCAGTTGCCTCGGCGATTTCCCCTGATGCCGGCCGGTCGTGACGTTTTATATTCGCGCCATCATTTTCTCCTTTTTTCGCCCGCTCCGAAGTCGCCACGTCGTCGCCCTTTTTCGCTTTTCGGATCTTTACGCGATCGCCAGTTCGATCCGCGGCTACTGGCGATTCCCGTTTTTTTACTTCGGGGGTGCTGCACTGTTACCGCCCTGCATGTAGCACGACAAAATCTGATGCCCTGCTGCGCCGCAAAATTCGCATTTGGTCGGCTGCTGCTTCGCGTCGAATTTGTCGATATCCATCGGTTCGGCGAACGTGGGGGGTGCCGATCGCTCCGTGCCGAATATACGGTTCGGCCCGAAACGTGGTGTTTCGGGTTGACCACGAGTCAGCGCATCGTATCGCTCGGCTGCACGCACGATGTCCCTGTAGCTGTCGTAATTCGCCGCGATCACCTGCCGCCGAATCTCTAATTTTAACCCTTCTGTGTACGCCTGGATTTTTTCGCCTTCGGTCAGGTCGGGGATGCGGTTGAACAGGAGCTCCATCTGCTGCGTGTACTGTGCTACACTACTGTACTGCTTGTGCCGATGAATTTGTTGCCGCGCCATGTAGGTCGTATTAATCGGTTCGAAACGCCCGATTAATTCTGCCCGAAACTGCGTCCACGTTTTCTCCCCGCGGGCCACGTCAGTGTTGTAGATCCACTCGAGTGCCGGTCCACGTAACAGTGTCGCTGCGAGCCGGATTCGTGTCGCGTCGTGTGTCGGGGTCGAACAGCCAATGGCTCGAAGTAAATTTCGAGTGTGGCTACGAAACGCCGGACGTCGGATCCCTTCGCGCTTGGATCGAACGCCTCCGGGAGCCTCGGTCGTGCTGCTTCAAGGTTCGGCGTCGGTGGTGCCATCGGTCCGTGAAAAGTCGGTGTCGCCACTGCTGCTGGAGTTGTCGGTGCTGCAGTCGTTGCAGTCGCTGCTGCTGTCGTGGTGAACGCCTGGTGGCTTGTCAGAAAAGCCTCGAGTCGACGAAGCGTCGCCTGCGTCTGCTCCATGTCGGTGCGGAGGCTCGCGACGTCGCTCGTTGCGGCGTAGTTGTCGCCCTGGCCTTCCATGCCTGACATTACGCGTCCGAAAAACCGAATCGAGGAGGAGCGGAAAAACACGGAACCGGTTTTACGTACCCGAAATCGATGTTTATCTGCGTCGCCCCCGCGGTTTTTTGAAGACTGGTTTTTAGCGGTCGAAAGAACTTCGCGTGTAAACGAGCTCTGATTACCAAGTGTGAGGATCGAGGATCGAGTTCAGAAATGAGAATGTAAATTGAATGATCACCTGGGTACAACACAAGGCTATATATAGGCTCGACACAAGGGCCAGTAACCAGGTGTTACGAGAAGGTTCTGCGGGTCGCGAAGCGTCCCGAACAGACCCTTCCCGAATTCGGTAGAAAGCAGTTCGGTGGCAACCGAATAGCTCCGAATTCGGTGTAACCTAGCACGGTGCTTATAACTATAATAAAATATAGAAAAGCACCTAGCCTAGGAATCAAACAATTCATGCATGCAGAAATTAAACCTAAGCTAGCAGTAGCGTAAGGTAATAAAAGCAAGCATGAATAACAAGCATAAGCCGTCGTAGTCTCACAGAAGTAGCGGAGAGCAATGTGCTTCATTCTGTGCTCCAGTCTCTGCTCCCGACACAAGGCCAACATTGCCTTGTTGTCTACGTACAGAACTGGAGGAGAACGAGGCGCCTCTCCCAGGTCAGTAAGAAGGTAGGTGAGCCAGCGTAACTCCTGTGCAGCCATGGCTCCGGCGTAGATCTCAGCCTCACAGCTAGAGCTGAGAACAGACGACGAGCGGGTAGACCGCCACGAAACAGAGCCAGAGCCAAGGCCGAAGGTGTAACCCTGTGACGACCGCTGCATAGCCAGGTCGTCAACCCAAGAAGCGTCTGCGTGACTAGTAAGGACCACTGGACTCTGCCCTCCAAGCACTAGCCCCATGCCCGACGTACTGCACAAGTAGCGCAACACCCTCTTCGCTGCAGCCATGTGCTCTGGTCGGTGTCTCCCAGGAGCAACATAGCGTGCCAAGATGCTAAGAGGGTATGCAAGGTCAGGTCGCGTGCAGGTCATCAGGTACTTGAGGCACTCGGGGTACGGGCCACTCGGCTCTACGGACTCATCTGAAGGCAGAGCTGAGAGCGAGTGGCGAGTAGACAGAGGAGTGGCCTGAGGCGAGGAGTACGTGAAGTCGAAGCGCTGAAGGACCTGTTGCACCATGTGTGACTGAGACAGTGTAATGGTGCGCCGTGCTCTGTCCCGGGTGATCTGCAAGCCGAGGTAGCTGCGCAGTTCACCTAGGTCTGTGCACGTGTGTCGCTTCTGCAGCTCGGACTTCACATGGGCGAGTCCGGCAGTGTCAGCTGTAGCGAAGACCAAGTCGTCGACGTACACGAGGATGTAGAACGGCGGCAGCGAAGTGTTGGTGCGCAGAAACAGCGACGGGTCGGCAGTAGAAGGAGCAAACCCAAGAGCCGCAAGTGTAGTCCTCAGTGTGTCGTGCCACTCACGCGGCGCCTGGCAGAGACCGTAGACTGGCCGCCGGAGGCTCCACTGGGTGGCAGGAGGAAACGTCCCAGTAAATCCAGGTGGGCGGCGCAGCCAGATCTCCTCGTGCAGGCTGCCCTACAGGAAAGCAGGTGCTCAAGCAGGGTCAGGGCCGCGACAGGGCGGCAGAGCAGGGCCGGGACGGCGGCGGCGGCTGTCACAGCCTGGCAACGGCGGCAGCAGCTGTCACGGTAGCGGCGGCGGCCGCTGTAGAAGGAGCAGCAGCGGCAGCAGCTGTCACGGCAGCCGCGACGGTAATGACGGCGGCGGCTGTCAGCGGCGGCGGTCGTCACAGCAGCGGCGGCGGCGGCGGAGGGCCTTGGCGGAAGCGGCAGTGGCGGCAGGTGCGACGGCGGCTGCTGCTGAGGCTGCGGCGACGGGGTGGCAGGGCGGCGGCAGCTGTCCGCGACGGCTGCTGCTGAGGCTGTCCGCGGCGGCTGCTGCTGTCCGCGGCGGCTGTCCGCGACGGCGGCAGCTGTCCGCGGCGGCGGCTGCTGAGGCTGCGGAGGAGGCCGCGACGGGGCCGCGAAGAGCTGCGGAGGGGCCGCGAAGGGCCGTGAGAGGGCCGCGAAGGGCCTCGTAGGGGCCGCGAAGGGCCTCGAAGGGGCCGCGAGGCGCCGCGAAGGGGGGCCGCGAAGGGCCGCGAAGGGGCCGCGAAGGGGCCTATGGGGGGCCGCAAAGGGGCCTTAAGAGGGGGCCGCGAGGGGGGCCTTAAGAGGGGCCGCGAAGGGCCTAAGAGGGGGCCGCGAAGGTCTTAAGAGGGGGCAACCCTCGGGGGGGCCTTAAGAGGGGCCACGAAGGGCCTAAGAGGGGGCCACGACGGGTCTTAACGGGGCAGGCCTCTAAGGGGGCCGCAAAATTTCCGGGCAGGGCGCAAAGCGCGCCTCGGGCAGCTAAAAAAAGGTGGGCCCTTGGTAGGAAACCATGCTCTATACCATGTGAAGATCGAGAGGATCGTTTGACTAGGAGAAAGAGAGATACAAGTAGAAAACCTATACTCTCTAGAGTCTAACCAACTACAGATTAAATAATGAATGTTATATAAGTTTGACACCCTAAACTCGAGAACAACAAATACGCAGGACAACAGCTCTGTGTTGGCGGGTGTAGCAAGTCCACGGGATTGGTAGATATTCAAAAACGTGGAGGGCGGCGCGAGGCTAGTCCACAGGATTGAGCGAAAGTTGAAAATCGTCGCGTCGCGTGATTATTTCGATTGTCTCCACATTCGGAGTGTAAAAACAAACGCTGAATATGCTAATTGAAACTGTTTCCTGCCGGGAAGTGTCGTAGCGGGTGAAGTGCTGGCTTGATGTCCCTCACCATGTGTTTTTTGAGGCCCCGAAACCCAGGAGGTTTCCCGTACAGTACATCTCGCTTCAGGGCGAGATTCGAGACAATCCTGAGACGCCAGGGCTGAACCTACAGCGTTATCCTGAGTTTCCAGTACGCAAAATAACCAATATACTGATTTTACAGGACAAGAAATTCCCTTATGCTGTTTTTTCTGGAGAAGCACACGAAACCTATCCTGAATTCAGAAGAATCAGGATAATTTATCCTGATAATATAGGCCCTGTTCCCCTTCTTACCATAAGTGAAACCCATCTTCCTTCAAATCTCTCTCGATGGTCATGCCTAGTCTAAACCCTACGATAACTCTTAAGCTTACATTCTAGCTACTATCTTCATCCTCGGGTTGTCGACGTATAGAACTGGAGGAGAACGAGGCCGCTCACCCAAGTCAGTCAGCAAGTGGTTCAGCTAGTATTACTTCTGCGTAGCCATAGCGCCACAACGTAGATCTCGGCCTCACAAATAGAACTAAGTATGGCCACGAGATGAGGCGCAGCAGCCGCAAGACACTCAAGGTCCTCCTGCCTGTCCTCAAGGACGTCCGTGCTAAGAGCACACTCACCCCCGACGGACAGAGGACAGACAGACTCAGACTCAGCAACAAGACTAGCGGCTTAGGCTAGACGACAGGCAGCAGCAAAGTCAACAAGCTCAGCGACCAAGGACGACACAGCAGTAGACTCAAACGACGGGTCAGTGACAACAGTGGCTAGGAGACGCGTGACAGTAGGGTGCTCAGCATGAAACCGGTCAGACTCAGGGTCCGGAACGGCAGGCAGAGAGGACGCAGGGGGAGACGGCAGAGGAACAGGCTACAGAGTAGTAGAAGGACGACGGACAACAAGGTGTGCGCTGGTTACAGCCGGCTGACGCAAACGAGGAACACGTCGTACGGTACGACCAGAACGAACAGGCGAGACAGGACACGACGCAGGCTCACGACGCTCAGCAGGACTGCCTGTCTGCTCAGTGTAAGGAGAGGGAGCAGGTAGCGGTGAGCCAGTCTGTAACGGAAGACCAGTAGACGACGGGAGAGTAACAACCTGACGAAGAGCAGAGTCAGGCGGCGGCAGAGACGACGGAGACGGCGGAGCGAAGAACAGTCGTGTCGGCGCAGCTGCACCAGCACCAGCAGCTCCAGCACCTCCAGCAGCTCCAGCGCCGCCAGCCGCTCCAGTACCTCCAGTAGCTCCAGAAGCTCAGAACCGGTACCTCCAGCGCCAGCACCTCCAGACTTAGCTTCACTAGTAGCAGCACCCCCGGAACCGGCACCTCCATGTCAAACATATATGCTGCTTATTGTGTAGGCTGTAGTGGGGTAGCCCATATGGGGTACAACCCAAATTAGGGTTTCCTACTTGTACCCATCTTCCTGCTAGTTCATTCATTCCTGCTGCTAGATTCTAACATGGTTTCAGAGCACTAAGGTCCATAGGACCGTTTTTTTTTTTTTTTCGGGCCCACCTACCGCTGCGGTTACCGCGCTACCCCACGTACCTGCCTGCCTTGCCTTGCCTTGTGACGTGCTGCACTACGCGCGCCGTCCAGCAGCCCTAGCGCTGCCTCCTGCTGCCCTAGGCCAGCGCGCTGCCCCTAGAGGCCCGTAAGGCCCGCGCGCCGCCCCTACACGCCCTTCAGGCCCGCGAACAGCCCCTGCAGACCGTTAGGCCCCTTGCTGCCGCGCGCTGCCCGCACCGAGCCGCGCGCAGCCCGCACCGAGCCCGCGCAGCCTGCTGCAGCCGCGCGCAGCCCGCACCGAGCCGCGTGCAGCCCGCTGCAGCTGCGCGCAGCCCGAACCGAGCTGCGCGAAGCCCGAACCGAGCCGCGCGCAGCCCGCACCGAGCCGCGCGCAGCCCGCTGCTGCCGCGCGCAGCCCGCGCCGAGCCCACGCAGCCCGCGCCGAGCCGCGCGCGGCCTGCTACTGCCTCGCGCGGCCCGCGCGCGGCCCGCAGCAGCCCGCGCCGAGCCGCGCGCGGCCCGCTACTGCCTAGCGCGGCCGCGCGCGGCCGCGCGCGGCCTGCAGCAGCTCAGCGTGCTGTCAGCGCAGCCCGCGCCGAGCCGCGCGCGGCCCTCTGCCTCGGCCCCGACCTGCCGCTGATGCGGCCCCGCCCTGCAGCTGCCACGGCCCCGACCTGCCGCTGATGCGGCCCCGCCCTGCAGCTGCCACGGCCCCGACCAGCCACTGATGCGGCCCCGCCCTGCAGCTGCCACGGCCCCGACCTGCCGCTGACGCGGCCCCACCCTGCTACTGCCACTGAAGCGGCCCCGCCCTGCAGCTGCTTCGGCCCTGCTCTGCAGCCGGTGTTGCGGCCCCGACGTCGCCGCTGTCGTGCGCCTACTCGGCCGCCGCCCGTTGAGCGCCGGCCCTGCTCGCCCGGTGAGCGCCTGCTCTCCCAGCCTTTGGTGAGCGCCTGCCTGCCGGCCTGCCTGCTTGCCTGCCTGCCTGCCTGCCTGCCTGCCTGCGTGCCTGCCTGCCTGCCTGCCTGCCGGCCTGCCTGCCTGCCTGCCGGCCTGCCTGTCTGTCTGCCTGCCTGCCTGCCTGTCTGCCTGCCGGCCTTCCTGCTTGTCGGCCTGCCTGCCTGCCTGCTTGCCTGCCTGCCTGCCGCGCCTGCCCTGCCCGCGCTACTGCTGCTGCTACTGCTACTGGCAGGTGGCCAGATGCAGCTCCAGCGACGTTCACGCGAGCCTCTCACGCCCCAGCAGCTTAGTGAGTGGTATACTAGCTGGGGTTGTCGCGGTGGCCGTCGTAGCTGTTGCCCTAGAGCTCGTCAGTTGGGAGCGTCTGGCAGTGGCCAGCTGCAGCTGCAGCGGCGTCCACGCGAGACACTTACGTCCCAGCAGCTCCATGAGTGGTACGCTCAGTGTAGCAGGTCTACGCGTACAGTTCGCTGCCCGTACGTCATTCGCACAGGTGATCGGGTTGGTCAGCCTTGCGGGACGCTTGGTCACACATAGTTCCGCTGCTTCGCCCGTCTGAGCGACGCCTGGCGTACCGAGTTTGGCGACGAGGCTGAGCTACCCACCTGGGTGGAGTTGCTTGACCAGAGGGTAGATATCTTTGCTCTTGACTATGATGCTATTCTCACTGCCATGTATGCATTGCCTACTAGTGCTGACCGTGCCTGTTACCTGTGCGTACCGCCTGACCCTGGTATAGAGCCTGCTGCTCTCGGTACTGGTGAGGCTGCTGCTCTAGGTGCTCCTGCGTCTCCTGCTCTAGGTGCTGGTGAGGCTGCTGCTCTAGGTGCTAGTGCGTCCCCTGCTCTAGGTGCTGGTGAGGCTGCTGCTCTAGGTGCTAGTGAGTCTACTCTCTCTGGTACTGCGCCTGCTGCAGTCTCGCACATCTTCACCCTTGGCTCAGGAGCTTCCCACTCCTTCTTTCGCGACTGCACCACACTCACGCCGCTTAGTCGGCCAGTTGCAGTCTCCCTGGCGGACCCCTCTGGGGGTCCAGTCCTTGCTCACTTCTCCACGGTTCTGCCGTATCCGGCCGCCTAGTCTGGCTCGCTGTCTGGTCTTTACCTCCCCTCGTTCTCTACGAACTTGGTGAGTGGAGCTGACCTCCAGGATCGGGGGGTTGACCAGTTCACTCCTGCGAGTCAGCGAGTGACTCACTGTACGTGTGCTCGGACGGGCCGACACTTGGCCACGTTCACCCGTGCACCTGGCTCGAGTCTGTACACACTGACCACTGAGTCCCCTCAGGTAGCTGCGTCTGCGTCTACGTCTGGTCAGCTGGCGGCCCCCTGCGAGTGTCGCGCTTTGTCGCACGACACTCTCCTGTGGCACCACCGCCTTGGTCACCCCTCCCTGCCTCGCCTTCGTGGCATGCACTCTCGTTCCCTGGTTTCTGGTCTTCCCAGGTCTCTGCCTGCTCTCCCTCCCTCGCCTGCGCCGCCCTGCATTCCTTGCGTCGAGGGGCGGCAGCGCGCTGCTCCTCACTCCTCCTCGTTCCCTCCCACAGAGGCTCCCCTGCAGACTCTCCACCTGGACGTGTGGGGCCCAGCCCGCGTCCGTGGACTGGGCCACGAGCGGTACTTCCTGCTGGTTGTCGACGACTACACGCGCTACACCACGGTCTTCCCCTTGCAGAGCAAGGGGGACGTCCCTACTGTTTTGATCCCTTGGATCCGCGCTGCTCGTCTCCAGCTCCGCGACCGGTTCCAGCGGGACTTTCCTGTCCTGCGTCTGCACTCCGACAGAGGTGGTGAGTTCACCTCAGACCTCTTGGCAGCCTACTGTGCGGAGCACGGCATCCGCCAGTCGTTCACGCTTCCGGCCTCTCCGCAGCAGAATGGGGTTGCTGAGCGCCGCATTGGCTTAGTCATGGAGGTTGCTCGTACCTCCATGATCCATGCTGCTGCCCCCTGCGGTCCTGTACGCCACGCATCACCTCAACCTCTGGCCCCGTGTCTCCTTGCCGGACACCTCGCCCACACTGCTGTGGACGGGGAAGGTTGGCGATGCGTCGCGTTTCCGGGTCTGGGGTGCTCGTGCCTTTGTCCGCGATACCACTGCGGACAAGCTCTCCGCCCGCGCTATTCCCTGTGTCTTCCTTGGCTTTGTCCCTGACGCGCCTGGTTGGCAGTTTTACCACCCCACCTCTCGGAGGTACTCGTACTGGGGGTACTGGTGCTACTGGGGCTGGAGGTGCTGAGCCTGCGGGTGCTGCTGCTGGGGACACTGCGGCTGGAGACCCTGGGACTGGGGGTGCCGGTTCTGGGGGTGCTGCTACTGGTGACGCTGAGTCTGGAGGTGCTGGCGCTGGAGGTACCGGTTCTGCGGCTGGAGCTTCTGGAGCTGCTGGAGGTGCTGGAGCGGCTGGAGACGCTGGAGCTGCTGGAGCTGCTGGAGCTGCTGGTGCTGGTGCAGCTGCGCCGACACGACTGTTCTTCGCTGCGCCGTTTCCGTCGTCTCTGCCGCCGCCTGACTCTGCTCTTCGTCAGGTTGTTACTCTCCCGTCGTCTACTGGTCTTCCGTTACAGCCTGGCTCACCGCTGCCTGCTCCTCTCCTTATACTGAGCAGACTGGTAGTCTTGCTGAGCGTCGTGAGCCTGCGTCGCGTCCTGTCTCGCCTGTTCGTCCTTGTCGTACCGTTCGTCGTGTTCCTCGTCAGCGTCAGCCGGCTGTCCCCGGCACACCCCTTGTAGCCCTGCGTCGGTCCTCCCCTCCGGAGCGTACTCCTCTTCCGTCTCCCCCTGCGTCCTCTTTGCCTGACGTCGCGGATCCTGAGTCTGATCGGTTTCGTACTGAGCACCCTGCTGTTACGCGTCTGCTAGCCACAGTTGTCACTGACCCGTCGTTTGAGTCTGCTGCTGCGTCTGCCCTAGTCGCTGAGCTTGTTGACTTTGCTGCTGCCTGTCGTCTAGACTTCGCTGCCAGTCTTGTTGCTGAGTCTGAGTCTGTCTGTCCTCCGTCCGTCGGGGGTGAGTGTGCTCTTAGCACGGACGTCCTTGAGGACAGGCAGGAGGACCTTGAGTGTCTTGCGGCTGCTGCGCCTCATCTCGTGGCCATGCTGCTTGCCCATGAGGGAGACCCGGATGCACCAGACATCCCGACCCCACGCTCTTACGCTGAGGCGATCGCGGGTGAGTACTCCTCTTAGTGGCAGACAGCCATGGACGCAGAGATGGCATCCTGGAAGTCCACAGGCACTTACGTCGATGAGGTTCCCCCTCCTGGGGCGAACATCGTCGATGACATGTGGATTTTCAGGGTGAAGCGGCCGCCGGGTTCTCCGCCTGTCTTCAAGGCTCGTTACGTTGCTAGAGGCTTTAGTCAGCGAGAGGGAGTTGACTTCTTCCAGACCTTCTCCCCCACCCCGAAGATGACCACTCTTCGAGTACTGCTGCACGTTGCCGCTCAGCGTGACTACGAGCTTCACTCTCTTGACTTCAGCACAGCCTTCTTACAGGGCAGCCTGCACGAGGAGATCTGGCTGCGCCGCCCACCTGGCTTCACTGGGTCTTTCCCTCCTGGTACCCAGTGGAGTCTCCGGCGGCCAGTCTACGGTCTCCACCAGGCACCTCGTGAGTGGCACGACACACTGAGGACTACACTTGCGGCTCTTGGGTTCGCTCCTTCCACTGCTGACCCGTCGCTGTTTCTGCGCACCGACACTTCCCTGCCGCCGTTCTACATCCTCGTGTACATCGACGACCTGGTCTTTGCCACTGCTGACACTGAGGCTCTCGCTCAGGTGAAGTCGGAGCTGCAGAAGAGACACACGTGCACAGACCTGGGTGAGCTGCGCAGCTACCTTGGCTTGCAGATCACTCGGGACAGAGCACGCCGCACCATCACTCTGACTCAGTCCCACATGGTGCAGCAGGTCCTTCAGCACTTCGGCTTCTCCTGGTCCTCCCCACAGCACACTCCTCTGGCTACAGGTCACTCGCTCTCAGCTCCACCTTCGGACGAGTCCGTAGAGCCGAGTGGTCCTTACCCAGAGTTAGTTGGCTGCCTCATGTACCTGATGACTTGCACTCGTCCTGACCTCGCGTACCCTCTTGGCCTCCTGGCTCGCTACGTGGCTCCTGGTCAGCACCGACCTGAGCACATGGCTGCTGCTAAGAGGGTACTGCGCTACTTGTGCAGTACATCAGGCATGGGGCTAGTGCTTGGAGGACGGAGTGAGGTGGTGCTCACTGGGCACTCAGACGCGTCTTGGGTTGACGACCAGACTACACAGCGGCCGTCACAGGGTTACACCTTCAGCCTTGGCTCTGGCTCTGTTTCTTGGCGGTCTACACGCTCGTCTTCTGTTTTCAGCTCGAGAGTTGCAGCAGCGAGGTCAGCTTCGTCTTCGTCACGTGGCCACTCGGGCCAACACTGCTGATATATTCACCAAGGCACTTCCGTTTGGTGATCATCAGCGCTTTTGTACCCTGTTAGGCCTTGTGCCTACGTTTCCACACTTGCTGTAGACTTTGCCTGTACTGTGATCTATATATATATATATATATATTCTGCATGCTTGCCCTTGCTAGGTAGTGATCACTGCTCTATTGTTGTTGCATATATATATACCTATGCATGTGAACTGGCCTTGTGGCCCTTTGCTTGTGCTCAGAGAGTGTGGTGACGTTGTGATCCACCCTGAGCTTGCTTTGCTTCTCTTGACTGGTCGTGTGACCCTTGTTCTCCCCCACTTTGCCTATGGGGGTGTGTCAAACATATATGCTGCTTATTGTGTAGGCTGTAGTGGGGTAGCCCATATGGGGTACAACCCAAATTAGGGTTTCCTACTTGTACCCATCTTCCTGCTAGTTCATTCATTCCTGCGGCTAGATTCTAACACTCCAGTCCCAGGGTCTCCAACCGCAGGGTCTCCCGCAGCAGCACCCCCAAAACCAGCACCTCCAGTCCCAGTGTCTCCCACCGCAGTGTCTCCCTCTAGCAGCAGCACCCCCAGAACCAGCACCTCCAGTCCCAGGGCCGCCAGTCTCAGTGTCTCCAGGAACGGCGCCTCCAGGCGCAGCACCCCCAGCGTCTCCAGCAGCTCCAGCACCTCCAGTAGCAGAGCCCCGGGCTCCAGCAGCGCGACGCTGACGGCGACCGTACCAGTCGTGCAGCTGCTGAGGGGTGAGAGGCACACGCGGACGAAGGCGGCCACTCCAAGTAGGCCGCGCACCAGCAGGCCCAGTGCCCTCCAGTGTCTCACCTCCAGACTCAGTACCTCCAGACTCCGCACACACAGGCTCAGTACCCCCAGACACAGCACCCCCAGGCGCAGGACCTCCAGTCTCCTCACGCGCAGGCTCAGCACCCCCAGACTCCGCACCCCCATGCGCAGTACCTCCAGTCTCCGCACGTGCAGGCTCAACACCCCTAGACTCCGCACCCCCAGGAGCACCGTCCCCAACAGCACCAGAGTCAACAGGAACCGGCTGCAGAGGCGGCGAAGAAGGTCGCGGAGGGAACCCCGGAGGGGTCTCCAAGCGTGGTGCGCGGCGGTAGGCCGCCGGGGCGTCAGCAGCAGCGTCACCCCCCTCAGGTGGGCCAGAGGTGTCGGAAGTGACCTCGAAAGGCTCAGCCAAGGGGGGGGGGGGTCTGCTTGAGACACACCTGAAGGAGCAGGACCCTGAGGGGGGAGGGGGTCTACCGGGGAGGGACCTGGTGTAAGGAAGAGCGGCGGGGGGGGGGTAGTGGGGCAGCGCGGTAGGGGAAGAGACGGTAGTACGGAACCGACTCGTCAAACGTGACGTCCTGGGAGGACAGAACACGGCGCGAGGTGGGGTGGTAAAACTGCCAACCAGGCGCGTCAGGGGGGAAGCCAAGGAAGACGCAGGGAACAGCACGGGAGGACAGCTTGTCCGTAGACAAGTCTCGGACAAAAGCCCGAGATCCCCAGACACGAAACGCAGACGCATCGCCAACCTGCCCCGTCCACCTCAGAGTGGGGGAGGTGTCCGGCATGGAGACCCGGGGCTGAAGGTTGATCTGATGCGCCGCGTACTGAACCGCAAACGGCCACAGAAAATGGGGAGCAGCCGCATGGATCATGGACGTGCGAGCGACATCCATGACCATGCCAATGCGGCGCTCAGCAATCCCATTTTGCTGTGGAGAGGCCGGAAGCGTGAACGTCTGGCGGATGCCCCTCGCACGACAGAAGGCTCGTAGAGGGCCGGAGGAGAACTCTCCACCTCGGTCAGAGTGCAGACGCAGAACAGGAAAGTCCGAGCCGAAACTCTTCCTGAGCTGGAGACGAGCAGCGCGGATCCAGTCGATCAACACCTCAGTGACCTCATCCTTGCGGCGCAAGGGGAAGACTGTGGTGTAACGTGAGTAGTCGTCAACCACCAGCAGGAAGTTTCGCTCGTGACCCTGTCCACGGACGCGGGCTGGGCCCCACACGTCCATGTGAAGAGTCTGCAGCGGAGCCTCTGTCGGCGGAAACTCGGAGGAGTGAGGAGCGGCGCGCTGCCGCCCCTCGACGCAGGGAACGCAGGTAGGGGCAGGCCCCGGAGGGAGGGGAGGGAGAGACCGGGGGAGACCAGAGACCAGGACATGAGAGGCCATGCCTCTGAGGCGAGGCAGGGAGGGGTGACCAAGACGGTGGTGCCAGAGAAGTGTCTCGTGGGACAGAAGGCGACACGAGCAGAAGCAGACTCAGGACCAGACCGAGACGCCGCAGCAAACACCTGACCCGACGCAGCTCTTCACGGCCCTGACCCTGCTTGTCACCGTCATCACTAGTAGACATAACATACATGGCAGCAAGGATAGCATCATAGTCAAGATCAAAGATAGGAACCCCCGACCTAAGTAGCTCATGCCAGTGCGGGAGCTCAGTGGCGTCAGGGAACCGGATACGACAGGTGTCTGTCAGGCGGATGAAGCAGCGCTGGGTGGTGTGCGGGCCGCCACACGGCTCACCAGTGCGGTCACCCGTACGCAGAACGTAGGTACAGGGACCAGCGCCCCCAGGCCGCTGACGTCCCGCGTACCACGGGTGAAGCTGCTTGGGCGGAGGGGCCTCACGAGAGCGCTGCTGCTGCTGACGCTGTCCACCACCAGAGCCTCCCGCCTGCATGGAGCCACCCCGACCAGTGACACCGCCACCACCGCCACTGCCTCCTCCGCTGCCACCGCCGCCACCTCCACCTCCTCCGCTGCTGCTGCCTCCGCCGCCACCGCCGCCACCAGAGCCCCCACCTCCGCCCCCACTCCCACCTCCACCCCCACCCCCCTTGCCGCCTCCACCACCACCACCACCACCACCACCCCCGCCAGCTCCTCCAGCACCCTTGCCTCCCTTGCCCTTGCTGTTGCGGCGCCTCCCGCTAGGGGCAGACGCAGCGCCGACCGACTCAGTGCCAAGGAGGTCGACAGCAGCAGCAGAGGCAACAGAGGGCAAAAGGGGAACAGGGGAGCACCCCTCAAAGATAGGGGCACGGGGGTCACCTCGAGAGGCTCCTACAGCGACTATGCTCTTCTCAGCTGCAAGGAGCTCCTTCTCGAGGAGGTCAACGGTGAGGGTGGTAGGGCAGACAGCCAGGAAGTGGTCCCTGACTGAGCGAAGGGAGTCAGGGAGCCGGGTGACTAGGTAGTAGAGGGTGATATACATGGGTGGGGGGGGGGGGGGGGGGGGGGGGTTCTTAACGCAGAACTCAGCAGGAAGCGCAGCGCGGTAGCGAGTGTCACTAGTGCGGAGGTGTGTAATGAGGTCAGCGACTGTAGCAAAGGCGGCGAGGTCAGGGAAAAGGTAGGGGAGCATGATGCGGCTAAGGGCAGCAGAGGCAGGGGAGGAGTAGCGCGCAACGACAGCATCAAACAGGGCCTTAGCGGTCTTAAACTGAGTGAAGTGCGCACGCTCAGCAGACGGCAGGTGACTACGCACAGCAAGGCGGGCAGCAGCATCGCGGGTGTTCCAGCGCGAGCGAACAGTAGCATCAGCATCAACAGCAAGCTGGGGGGAAGCACCAGACGTGAGGTCGTACAGCGAGACATCGTCTTTGCTATCACACTGCAGGAACAGCTGCAAGTCATCGAGCCAGACCTCAAAGTCTATCGCACGACCCTCAGCATCGAAGGTAAGAACAGCAGGGCTAGCCATGGCTGCAGGGAGAGCAGGCTAGCAGCAGTAGTAGAGGCACAGCTTGGCGATGCGCTTACCAGGGGCGGGCTGGAGAAGCCCGCGAGCGGTGGGCAGGGCCGAGGTGCTCAAGCAGGGTCAGGGCCGTGACAGGGCGGCAGAGCAGGGCCGGGACGGCGGCGACGGCTGTCACAGCCTGGTAACGGCGGCAGCAGCTGTCACGGTAGCGGCGGCGGCCGCTGCAGAAGGAGCAGCGGCGACAGCGGCTGTCACGGTAGGAGGGGCGGCGGCCGCGACGGTAACGACGGCGGCGGCTGTCAGCGGCGGCGGTCGTCACAGCAGCAGCAGCGGCGGCGAAGGGCCTTGGCGGAAGCGGCAGTGGCGTCAGGTGTGACGGCGGCTGCTGCTGAGGCTGCGGCGACGGGGCGGCAGGGCGGCGGCAGCTGTCCGCGACGGCTGCTGCTGAGGCTGTCCGCGGCGGCTGCTGCTGAGGCGGCCGCAACGGCTGCTGCTGTCCGCGGCGGCTGTCCGCGACGGCTGCAGCTGTCCGCGGCGGCGGTTGCTGAGGCTGTGGAGGAGGCCGCGACGGGGCCGCGAAGAGCTGCGGAGGGGCCGCAAAGGGCCGTGAGAGGGCCGCGAAGGGCCTCGTAGGGGCAGCGAAGGGCCTCGAAGGGGCCGCGAGGCGCCGCGAAGGGGGGCCGTGAAGGGCCGCGAAGGGGCCTAAGGGGGGCCGCGAAGGGGCCTTAAGAGGGGGCCGCGAGGGGGGCCTTAAGAGGGGCCGCGAAGGGCCTAAAAGGGGGCCGCGAAGGGCTTAAGAGGGGACTGCGAAGGGGCCTTAAGAGGGGCCGCAAAGGGCCTAAGAGGGGGCCGCGACGGGCCTTAACGGGGCAGGCTTCTAAGGGGGCCGCGAAATTTCCGGGCAGGGCGCAAAGCGCACCTCGGGCAGCTAAAAAAAAAATCAGAAGGTGGGCCCTGGGTAGGAAACCATGCTCTATACCATGTGAAGATCGAGAGGATCGTTTGACTAGGAGAATAAGAGATACAAGTAGAAAACCTATACTCTCTAGAGTCTAACCCACTACAGCCTAAATAATGAATGTTATATAAGTTTGACACCCTAAACTCGAGAACAACAAATACGCAGGACAACAGCTCTGTGTTGGCGGGTGTAGCAAGTCCATGGGATTGGTAGATATTCAAAAACGTGGAGGGCGGCGCGAGGCTAATCCACAGGATTGAGCAAAAGTTGAAAATCGTCGCATCGCGTGATTATTTCGATTGTCTCCACATTCGGAGTGTCAAAACAAACGCTGAATATGCTAATTGAAATTGTTTCCTGCCGGGAAGTGTCATAGCGGGTAAATTGCTGGCTCGATGTCCCTCACCATGTGTTTTTTAGGCCCCGAAACCCAGGAGGTTTCCCGTACAGTACATCTCGCTTCAGGGCGAGATTCGAGACAATCCTGAGACGTCAGGGCTGAACCTACAGCGTTATCCTGAGTTTCCAGTACGCAAAATAACCATTATACTGATTTTACAGGACAAGTAATTCCCTTATGCTGTTTTTTCAGGAGAAGCACACGACACCTATCCTGAATTCAGGAGAATCAGGATAATTTATCCTGATAATATAGGCCCTGTTCCCCTTCTTACCATAAGTGAAACCCATCTTCCTTCAAATCTCTCTCGATGGTCATGCCTAGTCTAAACCCTACGATAACTCTTAAGCTTACATTCTAGCTACTATCTTCATCCTCGGGTTGTCGACGTATAGAACTGGAGGAGAACGAGGCCGCTCACCCAAGTCAGTCAGCAAGTGGTTCAGCTAGTATTACTTCTGCGTGGCCATAGCGCCACAACGTAGATCTCGGCCTCACAAATAGAACTAAGTACAGAAGATGAGCGAGTAGACATCCGCGAGACAGAGCCAGTGCCGAGACTGAAAGTGTAGCCCTATGAAGACCTATGGATTGCCTGGTCGTTGGCCCACGAACCGTCTTGTGCTTAGTGAACACAATTCAGCCTCATGCCCCAAGCACAAACCCCATGCCTGCCTAACGCGCTACGTTGTGCCAGGAAGACACCACCCTGAACATTAGCGGGCATGCCCCAAATTTCAAGGGTATTTTACCCTTTTTGCCCTGATGGTAGGCCACTTTTTGGCAGTTACCCTTTTGAAATCAGGGTATGGAACTTTTTACCCTAGTGAAATCAGAATACGATAAAAATTACTCTTGTAGTTTTTTTAGTTACGCTGACCATTCGGTTAAACCTTTGGTAGCATGGTGTCGCGCCAACGCGTCGATGCCGCATCATCCTCAAAGCCTTGCCACGACGTGCTACGCCGATACGGCCTGTCACTCTCCTTCCCTGCTTGCGTCGCCGCCGCGGCTTCCTCGAGGGACGGTTTCTCCTTCTTGTCCCTTGCTCCTTCCTTGTCTGCGTGGCGCTGCACGTCGCGCTCCTCTCCAGAGCCCGTGGCTCTGCCCGTCCTTCGTTCACTTCCTCCTTCTGCGCCGTGCGCGTCCGCCATCGCTCCGGGCTCCCGCCCTCCGTCGTCTCGTTCTTCCTCCTTCTTCCCTTCGCCCTCCGTCATCTCGTTCTCCTTAATTGGATCATTCGCAATGAAATTCAGTCCTGATCGTGTGGGCATACCCCTCAAATGCTTGTATGTGATGAGCTCTGGCTCCCTCATATAACTCCACTATCTAGCCCTTCACATCAAGGCTTGTACTATCTCCTTTCAATCACCACTTGCTCCGTCTGGTGCAAGAATATCGTGTTGAAATGGAAACATACAAGCATTGAGGTTAGCGTCCATACAGCTATCGCTAATTTCGAGCAGACTTGCGTCCATGCTGCCTGCTATCACTGTTCCCCGCCTCTAGCTACTTTGCCTCCGGCTGACACTTCCCAGATCCAACTGGTTCTTGGGAGCACGCCTGCACACACAATAAAACAAACACATGTGCAAATGAACACCCATCCAAGTGCCTGTGGTAACCTCCCTCCCTCTGTTTCCGCTGCCTAGCACTGTAATTCCCTCTCGAGCTCACTTCTCTCCTAGGCAAGTACTGCCCCGCATGCTTCCCATGCATTTCATAACCCTTCGCTTCGGCAGACGTCAACTAACATCTCGCCCTTCGGACCCCATCTTTCCCCAATCGTCACTTGACCCTTCGCCTCTCATCCTCGTCACTGCTCATCATCTCTTCACCCAATCACAGAATTCAGCTCCCCCTTTGCTGTCCACACCGAAGTCACACAATATTTTCACAAGTTTTAGCACCAACGATATTTTGGCAGCGTTTCCCTTAGCGGAAGTCACACACAACCTCCAGAACTCCACTTATGCACACCCACAGGCCATGGTGGGTCTAAGAGGGTCTTCACACTTCAGTAGACTCTTCACAACGTCCTCAATCAGCTCTGATACCACTTGTTAGATATTACGGACAGAGTCTAGGAAGCTTAAGACTTGAAATATCGCAAAATCATTGCACAAGAATTCTGGACAGAAATGTCGACTTCACAAGAAACGCCGTCGACGAAAAACACACCGTTATTGTTTTTTTTTAACTGAAGTATATTGTAGCTCTAGACTGTAGCTACAATTACGAATTTGAATCGTGTTAAAAGATGAAGTATGTCTTGAGTTATACTTTTCGGCGCACTAGAGAGTAAGCCGCCATAGAAAACTTCCAATCACAATTGTTCACACTCCGATTGAAGCGATCCTTGGCTCGTCGGAAAGCTCTTGAGCAGAGGAGTCATTTTAAATATCTGCTCAAGTCAAATTACATTCACATATACTCAGAAATTCAAACCACACCAAACACAAATTCTTGCGACCGCTCACACCACGCATGCAACGCACAAACATTTTGATGGGAGGCAGACCGACGTGTATGCGAATGACAGCATCACAAAACAACGAGCACCCAGTAGGCCACTCCGTCGTCGCGTACTCTGAAATAGAGAGCCTCGTCAACCTGGCTCTTGCTCCAACCAGCGCCAGTCAGCACAGCGTCGAGCGCCGAGTACCACAATAGAGGACTCTGCTTCAACCCGTACAAGCTCTACAGCAGCTTGCATATGCGGCCAGTGCCGTCATTGTAGTAAGCTTATTGGTCCATGTAGAGCACACGATCAAGCTTGTCAGAATCCCAGCCACTAACCACTGGGATAAAAGGGCTTGTTTGTGTAGCGGGTGAGTGCGCCCATAACCCCCCAGGCCGCCGTGCCTGTAACCCTTCCCTAGGATCAATCGGGGATCACTAGTGGACCTCTGACACCCCCCCGCACTGGGATGCCCAAGGTGCACACACCGGGATTCGAACCCGAGACCTTCGCTCTGATAACATGTCAGAATCCCAGCCACTAACCACTGGGATAAAAGGGCTTGTTTGTGTAGCGGGTGAGTGCGCCCATAACCCCCCAGGCCGCCGTGCCTGTAACCCTTCCCTAGGATCAATCGGGGATCACTAGTGGACCTCTGACAAAGCTTGCTCTGCAGAAACACATTCTTCATGTCGAGCTGCCCCCCATCCTCGTGGCATGCACGAACGCCATCAAACCGTGCCTGCATAGCATCTCCTACTCCTGCATCAACCACTTGGTCGTCCATGGCGGTCTAGAAGGTTGCCGGCCTACAACGACTTAGGGATTGCGCGAAAAAAAAGTTGAAAATTTTGAAGGTTCTAAACGTGAGGCTGTTTTACGCTCACCGCACCATGCGGAGAGTCACCCTACAACGGGAGTGGACGACGAAGGAGGGCACGAGGTTGTGTGGGTGATTGTAACGGACTAGCAGCGTTCTTACTACTTGCTGTATTCACAGAGAAAATTGGCAAGAGTTTCGACAAAGGAAATTGAAAGAACATTGGGCATTGAAATTTAGAGTACAAAATCAAGCATGGAAGTTGATATGACTATAATGGCATTGCAACCCCTAGCAAGCATTCTGCAAGGGGAATTGCCAGCATTGCATCAGAGCAATTCACCAACGCTGCAACAGGGCAGCCTACCAGCGTAGCAGAAGGGCGACGTGCCAGCGCTGCAGCAGGGCGACCTGCCAGCTCTGCACTCGCGGGTGAATATCTGCGTAGGTGTGTACCTACCGAGTAGGTGCAGATAGGCGATTCCACTGTCAGAGACATAACGCAGGTGCCAGGTAGAAGATGTGTCGTCGGTTTCGTCAGGTGTCCACAATCGAGCACATGATGCCATTCCGCAGGTCGAATTTCACTAAGGACCACCTGTGCGAATTTCGCATGCCCTCGCAGAATTTCCAAGTCGCTCGAATTCGGCTGACCAGTTCGCTGAGACGATACTCGCCGAACAACGCCCTTTGGTCAGAGAGAGAGAGATTCCTTGAAAGCACCCCCCCCCCCCCGTCAGAAATTGCGCAACTTACTAGCATATCAGAGGACGAGCTCGTCCAACAGCATCCCGTCGACCAGAGCTCATCGATGGGCTAGACTCATCGTTTTAGAAAATGCCTGAGAGCCAATTCAACAATCGCTTTCGTCAAATTCACCATGGCACAGCCGAGAATGCCTGAGCCTAAGCGAGGGCAGGGCCTTTCAGTTCGACATTTCCTTGTGTCGAGACTATATATAGCCTCGTGTTGCGCGAATCAGTCAAAGTTTATTCTCACTTTTGTGAACTTGATCCTCGATCCTCACTCTTGGTAGACAGAGCTTGTTTACACGCGAAGTTTTTTCGACCGCTAAAACCCAGTCTTTTCAAACCGCACGGGTGTCGAACGTAAAACACTGCTTTAGGATACTTAAAATCGGTTCCGTGTGTTTTTCACTCCCCCTCGTTTTCGGTTTTCGAACGTGATGTCATGGATAGAGGTCACTGGCGACAATTTCATCATCAAAGTCGCAACCCTTCGCAAGGAGATGGACTAGTTGCAAACGGCGCTCTAGCGAATTGAAGCACTCCTCGCGAACCAGTCAGCACCCGCCATAGCAGCAGCGAACGCAGCAGCAGCGGCAGCAGTGGCGACACCGACATTTCACGCAGCAGTGGCACCTCCTTCACGAACCTCGAAGCAGCTCGCCCGAGGCTCCCCGAAGCGTTTGATTCCAACGTAAAAGGATTGGACGTTCGACGATTCGTGGCAACCCTCGAAATGACGCACCATGGATTCGGCTCGCAGCGTCACTGTTGCAAGGCCTGGCACTGGAATGGGTGTACTCTAGTGACGTGGTCCATGGAGGGAATGTGGGTGTAGTTTTGGGCAGATTTAATCGCACGCTTCGAACCGATAAACTCGAGCTACATGGCGCGGCAACAAATCGATCAGCACAAACAGTACGGAAGTGGAACACAGTACACGCAACAGATGGAGTAGTTGCTTAACAGAATTCTAGACCTGATCGAAGGGGAAATACTAAAGTTGTGCATTAAAGGGTTTAAAATGGAGATACGATGGCATGTTATTGCCGCGCACCATAGTAGCCACCATGACATAGTGCGTGCAGCAGAACGGTACGACGCGTTGACGCGAGGTTAACCCGAAACACAACGCCACGTGCCGAACAGATCTTTCGGCACAGGGCGATCCCCCCCCCCCCCCCCCCCCCCCCCCCCCCCCCCCCCCCCCCCCCCCCCCTCCTCCCCCCCTGACCTCGTTCGCTGAACCGATGAGCTTTGCAGTGGTGATAAAGAAAGTCATTTTCTCTTGTGGATCCGTATCTAGAGGTCTTGTCTAGTTATGGGTTTTCAATGGTATTAAGATCTCCTAGGATGAGCAGGTGAGTGCCTGGCTGGATGAAAGCTCTCTTCCTTGTCTGCAGGAATGTGAGGATCGAGGATCGAGTTCAGAATCGAGAATGAGAATTGATTTTTATCACCTGGGTACAACACGAGGCTATATATAGGGCTCGACACAAGGGAGGTAACCAGGTGTTACGAGAAGGTTCTGTGGGTCGCGAAGCGTCCCAAACAGACCCTTCCCGAATTCGGTAGAAAGCAGTTCGGTGGCAACCGAATAGCTCCGAATTCGGTGTAACCTAGCACGGTGCTTATAACTATAATAAAATATAGGAAAGCACCTAGCCTAGGAATCTATCAATTCATGCATGCAGAAATTAAACCTAAGCTAGCAGTAGCGTAAGGTAATGAAAGCAAGCATGAATAACAAGCATAAACCGTCGTACTCTCACAAGGAAGATATGTCGCTATCAAGGTGAGGTGGAGGTTAGAGCAGTGGATTTCCGACTTAATCAGTCTACCTGAGGGGTGAGCTAAGGGCTGTGAAAGGATAAGTCCGGTCTCCGGCTGAGAACTGCTACTCCTCCAGCTCGGGTTACGAATGAAGTGGCTATAAAGGAAGGTAAGTTCAGGGAGGACCAGTAAGGGTTGTCTGCTCCTATTCAGGTGTCTGACAAGATCATGATATCGGCTCCTTTCTTGCTGTTGATCCAAGCCGAAGTTCGTTTCCGTTTTGTGAAATCTCCCAGGCCGTTGACATTCAGGCCCGCAAACGACAGATTGTTCCGTGTATTCTTTTAATAACTCCTTGCTCGTCTCTACGCATCCACAGGCAGGTAAGACTGAATACAGCAGCTAACGCCGAACCAGCCGCTATCAGGATGGTAAGCTTCTCCGGGTCCATTAAATTCTGTATTCCTTGCGAACTGAATGCAGATTTTCCTTCTCCCTTGTCAAGCGGGTAACATCACCGAGCTCTCTCTGTCCGTGCAGATGACGCGAAGAGGTGATATGCTCAGTAGCAGCGACAAACAGCTTCCCATGTGCTTTCTTGCAGCAGGTTTGTGTACCGATCCACTCCTCCCTGGAGCTCCTAGTGGAAATCGGCACAATCGCATGATCGAGCAGGATCGGGCGAACCAGGCGTGATGCAATCAGCGAGGCAGCTGCGAAAGGCGGCCAGAGGGTTAATTACTGGATGACGGGTAAGATAAGCAGGATCATGGAAATAAGCCGCTGCACTGTTACCGTTAATCCCATGCACATGGCCTAAGCTCAAGCTCCATTTCCCTATGTTATGCTGTCGGTCAGTGGTAAAGGCATCATGATATTTATCATAATGCGGACCCCCACAGAGCTGACAGGAGAGCATAGGGTAATGAACCAGGAGCATCTTACCCTTCTCCAGTCAGGTTGTACGACCCCTGTGTTAGCTCAAGATACTGAATGTACAACCCGATGGAAGTAGTGGCTCTCTAGAAATGGAGTAACTTGCTGAAATTTCAACTTATAATTCACCAGCATCTCCTCAACAGCCTCTGGCGTGATGCTCGCAGGTATGTTCTTAAAAACCACTTCAATGACTTTCAGGTTGGTAGCCTTCTCCTTCACAAAAGCTGCATTCTTAGTGTGAAGCCAGTGTAAGGTATACGACGTTCCGTTCGGCTTCTGGTATTCCAGAGCTGCTTGCCGCACTTTAACACCGTCCTCTTCTTTCTAAAATGATAACTGAAGGCGGCTGTACTTGGTTCTTGCGACATATGCAGGGTGAATGTCCTAAAAGACAACCGATGTGTTGGCGCCATCAGAAAGCAGAGAAGACCAAACACGTTTCAGCAGCATCTGCACAGTGATGATGACCGAGGCTATTTATGGCTAGAGAACCAGAGGCAGGAGCAGGATAGCCGTATAACGGAGCTTCGCGACAGAGTCCTTAGATATCTCGAACTCTTGCTCAGTGTCCGAGTCATCATCCGTGAACTCGTCTTCATTATCATTATCATGCGCGGAGGTAAGTGCAGCAAGCTTTTCATCCAGGTATAAACTGGAGCTCCCTGCTACTGGAGTAACAGGCTCATTTTCCTCCACGTGTTTCTCCTTATCTTTAGGTATTGAAGCATCATCAGTGACAGCAGCACGCTTCGGCAGCAAAGGAGCACGCTCCATAACTTTCTTGCTCGGAATTCCCTCTATCGAGATTGGTTGATTCTTTTTTTTCACATTTGTGATTTCGTCAATAAGTAATTTTGGACTACACGAAACGTTATTCCCGCACAATAGAACCTACATAATAGAGTACGGGGAGGACACTTCGTCGGCGTGAAAATACAGCACATAACCCATTGCACCAGCCATGTCGAATGACATGGCGCCTACTTCTGCAGCTAGCTCTGCTGAAGTCCGTACAAACTCATTAACTGCTTGTACACGCAACTTGTGTCATCATTCTAGTAAGATGCCGGATCCATGTAGAGTACGCAGTCAAGCTTGCTCTACAAGAAGGCATTCTTTATATTTAGCTGCATGAAATGCAATTCAGGACGACAATGATGGAGAGGAAAATCATTGCCATGATATAGCTCCGTCTGGCATCATAATCGGCACCGTAGACCTGAGTGAAGCCAACGTCAACATCATCCTAACCCACCTGTTGTCTCTTCCACCGTGCCCCTAGTGCTTGTCCCTCGTCTCTTGTTCCTAGCCATCACCCTATGGCCCTCCTGTTCTCACCCTCTTCGGGTTCCTCCTCTTGCTCTTCCGCCTGCCCCTCTATCGTCTCTTCCTATATCCCCTCCTCCATTCTCTGACTTCCTTTGTGCCATTAGCCCTGCACTCCCCCGAGTCCTTTCCTCCCTCTTCACCGACCCTACTCTTCTTTCACAGTCTATCCCTGCTCTTGTTGCTGCATTGACTACTGCACTCAGTTGGTCTTTGTGTCTCTGTGTCCTATGGCTTAGACATCTTGAAGGATTGGGAATACGAGCTGGAATTCCTTGCAGCCCTCGCTCCTCAGCTCTGTGCCATACTACTAGTCCCTCGAGATGGCCCAGATGCTCTTGGCATCCTGACTCCTTGCACCTACGCTGAAGTATCAGGACGCTGGGCCTCTCAAGGGATAGATGGCATCTTGTAGGTCTGCATGCACATACGTTGATGGAGTTCCCACTCTTCGGGCGAACGTAACTGATGACATGTGGATCATTAAGGTGAAGCAACCTCCTAGATTGCAGCATGTCATCAAGGCAAGTAATGTGGCTAGAGGCTTAAGACAACAAGAGGGGGTGGACTTATTTCGTACCTCTGCCTTACCCAAAAGAATACCACTCTTTCGATGTAGCTACACATTGCAGTACAGCGAGTACGAGGTGCACTCACATAACTTCTCCGTTGCCTTTCTCTAGGGTAGTCTGCACGAGCAGATCTAGCTGCGCCGTCCATTTGGCTTCACTGGCTCTCTCCATCCTGGGACCCAGTACAGCCTTTGATGACTAGTCTACCATCTAGGTCTAGCTCCTCGAGAGTGGCACGACATGTTTCACGCTACTCCTGTGGCCCTCGGATTCTTCCCCGTGTTCCTCTAATCCTACCATGTTCGTTCTCTCTAGCTCGACTTCCTTCTTTATCCTTGATTACATGAATGAGCTGGCTTGACATCGATGTGTTGGCCTTCGTGAAGGCCTAGCTACAAAGGAGGCACGCTTGCACTGACCTTGGTGGGCTACACCGTTTCCTTGGCCTGCATGTTACTATGGATAGAGCGGCTCGCACATCACCTTGACTCGGTCACATGGTATAGCAAATCCTCGAACGGTTTGATTTTGAGTTCTCCTCACCACAAACCACCCCTCTTGTATTTGAACTTAAGCTTGGGGCTCCTGTTCTTGGTGAGACTATAGAGCCCAGTGCTCGGTATTTAGAGTTGGTGGGGTGCCTAATATATCTGATGACTTGTATTCGTCCAGACCTTGCATTCTCTCGCAGCATCCTTACTCCCTTTATTGCGACTGGGAGACACTGTAACGTTACTGGATGGCCTCTTAGGGGGCACTGCGCTATCTAGAGAGCATATCAAGTATAGAGCTTGTGCTTAGGGGATGACAACCATTCAGTCTTGTCAAGCACACTGACGCATTGAGCGCACACGACCTCGAGACTCTCAAGTCTTCACAGGGCTATTGCTTTAGTCTTGGTAATGGATGTCGGAATCAACAGACAGGAATGATTGAACTAGCAGTGAAATCAGTACAAGTACCTAACCCTAGAATTGTGTACCCCCTATAGGCTAACCCACTGTAGCCTAAACAAACACAACATATATAATGTTTGACACACCCCCATAGGCAAAGTGGGGGAGAGCAAGGGGTCACAAGACCAGTCAAAGCAAAGCAAAACAAGCTCAGGGTGGATCTCAAGGATACCACACAAATTCCGAGCACAAGCAAGTGGTCACAAGACCAGTTCACATGCAGGTTGATAATATAACAAGAGATACAGTGATCACAACCTAGCAAGTGTAAACATGCAGGCATATATATAAAGATCACAGTACAAGCAGATTCACGAAGTAAGTAAGTGAGGTCCAGCAGGCACAAGGCCTAGAAGAGTACAGAAACGCTGATGGTCACAAGGCTGAAGCGCCTTGGTGAACACATCAGCAAGGTTGGCCTCAGTGGCCACGTAACGCAGACGAAGCTGACCACGCTGCTGCAGCTCTCGAGCAAGGAAGTACCGCAGGGCGATGTGCTTCGTTCTGTGCTCCAGTCTGTGCTCCTCACACAAGGCAATGGCAGCCTGGTTGTCGACGTACAGCACTGGAGGAGAACGAGGCCGCTCTCCCAAGTCGGTCAGCAGGTAGGTCAGCCAGCGTAGCTCCTGGGCAGCCATGGCTGTGGCGTAGATCTCAGCCTCACAACTGGAGCTGAGAACAGAAGAAGAGCGTGTAGAACGCCAAGAAACTGAGCCGGAGCCAAGGCTGAAGGTGTAACCCTGAGACGACCGCTGAGTAGCCTGGTCGTCCGCCCAAGAAGCGTCTGAGTGTCCAGTAAGTACAACTCGGTCTCGCCCTCCAAGCACTAGCCCCATGCCCGACGTACTGCACAAGTAGCGCAACACCCTCTTAGCGGCATCCATGTGCTCCTTCCTGTGACGGCCAGGAGCGACATAGCGTGCAAGGATGCTAAGAGGGTATGCAAGGTCAGGTCGAGTGCAGGTCATCAGGTACATGAGGCAGCCCACAAGCTCTGGATACGGGCCACTCGGCTCTACGGACTCATCCGAAGGCAGAGCTGAGAGCGAGTGACCGGTAGGCAGAGGAGTGGACTGAGGCGAGGAGTACGTGAAGCGGAAGCGCTGAAGGATCTGCTGCACCATGTGTGACTGAGTCAAGGTGATGGTGCGCCATGCTCTGTCCCGGGTGATCCGCAAGCCAAGATAGCTTGTCAGTTCACCTAGGTCTGTGCACGTGTGTCTCCTCTGCAGCTCCGACTTCACGTGGGCGAGTGCCGCGGTGTCAGCAGTGGCAAAGACCAAGTCGTCGACGTACACGAGGATGTAGAACGGCGGCAGTGAGGTGTCTGTGCGTAGAAACAGTGACGGGTCAGCAGTAGAGGGAGTGAACCCAAGAGCCGCAAGTGTCGTCCTCAGTGTGTCGTGCCACTCACGGGGTGCCTGACGGAGACCGTAGACCGGCCGCTGAAGCCTCCACTGGGTACCAGGAGGAACCGACCCAGTGAAGCCAGGAGGGCGGCGCAGCCAGATCTCCTCGTGCAGGCTGCCCTGCAAGAAAGCAGTGCTGAAGTCAAGTGAGTGAAGCTCGTAGTCGCGCTGAGCGGCTATGTGCAGCAGCACCCGAAGAGTGGTCATCTTCGGGGTGGGGGAGAAGGTCTGAAAGAAGTCAACTCCCTCTCGCTGACTGAAGCCTCGAGCCACGTAGCGCGCCTTGAAGACAGGAGGAGAACCCGGTGGCCGCTTCACCCTGAAAATCCACATGCCACTGACGATGTTCGCCCCAGGTGGGGGAACCTCGTCGACGTAGGTGCCTGTGGACTTCCAGGAAGCCATCTCTGCGTCCATGGCTGTCTGCCACTGAGAGGAGTAGGGACCCGCCATCGCCTCAGCGTAAGTGCGCGGGGTCGGGATGTCTGGTGCATCCGGGTCTCCCTCAGGGGCAACTAGCATGGACACGAGGTGGGGTAAAGCAGCAGCAAAGCACTGGAACTCCTCCTGTCTGTCCTCAAGGACGTCCGTGCCAAGAGCACACTCACCCCCGACGGACGGAGGACAGACAGACTCAGACTCAGACTCAGCAACAAGGCTAGTGGCGTAGTCTAGACGACACCGGGCAGCAAAGTCTATCAACTCAGCGACCAGAGCAGACGCAGCAGAGGACTCAAAGGTAGGGTCAGTGACAACAGTAGCGAGGAGACGGGTGACAGTGGGACTGGCAGCACGACGGGAGTCAGACTCCGGATCAGGAAGAGTAGGCAGAGAGGACGCAGGAGGAGACGGCAGCGGAACACGCTGAGGAGCAGTGGAGGGACGCAGAGTCATGTAGTGAGTGCCAGGGACAGGAGGAGGACGCTCACGTGGGACACGACGACCAGTGCGAGCAGTACGAACAGGCGACGCAGGACGAGACTCAGGCTCACGACGCTCTGTAAGACCTCCTGTGGGACCAGTGTAAGGAGAGGGACCAGGGAGAGGCGAGGCAGGCGGGAACTGTGACTGCGACTGGACAGGCGGAGGACACTCTACGGAGGGAGGAGGACAAGGAGGAGGAGCCTGACCAAGAACCTGCTGAAGAAGTGGTACGAAGTACGGTCGCGGCCGCGTAGCGTCTCCAGAACCAGCAGAGACACCAGCGGCAGGGTCCTCAGCACCAGCAGCAGCTCCAACGTCCGGGTCCTCAGCACCAGCAGCAGCTCCACCGCTCGGGTCCTCAGCACCAGCAGCAGCTCCACCGTCCGGGTCCTCAGCTCCAGCAGCAGCTCCAACGCCCGGGTCCTCAGCACCAGCAGCAGCGCCACCGCTCGGGTCCGCAGCACCAGCAGCAGCTCCAACGCCCGGGTCCTCAGCACCAGTAGCAGCGCCACCCCCAGGGTCCGCAGCACCAGGAGCACCACTCCGAAGACTGCAGCGCCGCGTGTACCACTCTCGGATCTGCTGAATGGGGGGGAGCTCCTGGGCAGGAGGGGAAGTACTGGTACGAGCTCCAGTAGCACCTCTCCGGAGGCGGCAGTACTGTAGGTACCTCTCCTGCAGCTGCCGGGAGGAGAGGGCTCCTCCAGGTGTAGCACGCTCAGGCTCAGCACCCCCAGACTCAGCACCCCCAGACTCAGCACCCCCAGGCTCAGCACCAACAGGCTCAGCACCTCCAGGCTCAGCACCCCCAGACTCAGCATCCCCAGGCTCAGCACCCCCAGGCTCCGCACCTCCAGGCTCCGCACCCCCAGGCTCCGCACCCCCAGGCTCAGCACCCTCAGACTCCTCACGGTCAGGCTCAGCACCCCCAGCAGGACGAGAGTCAACAGCTACCTCGACAGGCTCACCCGGGTCTACCTGGGACACACCTGAGGGAGCGGCACCCTGAGGGGGGAGGGGGTCTGGTACCTCAGCACCTGGAGCGAGGAAGAGAGGCGGGGGGGGGAGCAGGGCAGTGCGGTAGGGGAAGAGGCGGTAGTAGGGGACGGACTCGTCAAAAGTGACGTCCTGAGAGGCCAGGACACGACGCGAGGTGGCGTGGTAGAACTGCCAACCAGGCGCGTCCGGGACAAAGCCAAGGAAGACACAGGGGACAGCTCGACGGGAGAGCTTGTCCGCGGACGTATCGCGAACAAAAGCTCGAGATCCCAAGACCCGACGCATCGCCAGCCTCTCCCGTCCAACGCAGTGTCGGAGAAGTCTCCGGTAAGGAGACACGGGGCCAGAGGTTGAGCTGATGCGCAGCGTATCGGACTGCAAACGGCCACAGAAAGTGGGGGGCAGCCGCATGAACCAAGGAGGTACGAGCGACCTCCATGACCAAGCCAATGCGGCGCTCAGCAACCCCATTCTGCTGTGGAGAGGCCGGAAGCGTGAACGACTGCTCAATGCCCTCCTGCTGACAGAAGGCCTCCAAGAGGCCAGAGGAAAACTCCCCACCTCTGTCAGAGTGCAGACGCAGGACAGGGAAGTCGGAGCGGAAACGCTCACTGAGCTGGAGACGAGATCTGCAGATCCAAGGGATCAAGACATCAGGGACGTCACCCTTGGTGCGCAAGGGGAAGACCGTGGTGTAGCGCGAGAAGTCGTCAACAACAATCAAGAAGTACCTCTCCTGACCCTGACCACGGACTCGGGCTGGGCCCCACACGTCCATGTGGAGCGTCTGCAAAGGAGCAGTCGTCGGGGGGAAGGAGGAGGAGTGAGGAGCGGCGCGCTGCCGCCCCTCGACACAGGGAAGACAGGGAGGAGCAGGCGAGGGTGGGAGGGGAGGGAGAACCCTGGGAAGACCAGCAACAAGGTCCCGTTTGTGCATGGCCCGAAGGCGCTGCACAGACGGGTGACCAAGGCGGTGGTGCCAGAGGACAGTCTCATGCGCCAGAGAGCGACACGAGCAGGGGGCGGACAGCTGACCTGACGCAGACGCAGACGCGGACGCAGCTACCTGAGGGGACTCAGTGGTCAGTGTGTACAGGTCCGACCCCGGCTGCCGAGTGAAGGTAGCCAGGTGACGGCCCGTCCGAGCACACGTGCAGTGGGTCACGCGCTCGTAAGCAGGGGTGAACTGGTGAACACCCCCGTCCTGGAGCGCACTACCTGCCACCAAGTTCGTAGAGAACGAGGGGAGGTAGAGACCTGACAGTGTGCCTGACGGGACCGCAGGACAAGGAAGGACAGTGGAGGAGGTCGCAACGACCGGACCCCCAGAGGGGTCAGCGAGGGAGACAGCAACTGGCCGAGCAAGCGGCTCAAGGACAGTGCGGTCACGAAAGAAACAGCGAGAAGCACCTGAGTCCAGTGTGAAGGTGTGCAGTGCTGCAGTCGACTCAGTACCAGAGGGCACGGACGCACTAGCACCTAGAGCAGCAGCCTCACCAGGACCTGGGGCAGCAGACTCACTAGCACCTAGAGCGGCAGCCGGACTGGTCTGAATGCCCGGGTCGGGCGGAACACGCAAGTACTAAGCACCCTCTCCACTAGTAAACATCGCATACATGGCAGTGAGAATAGCATCAAAGTCTAAAGCCCAGATATCAACTCCCTTCTTCTCCAGATCAGCCCAGCGGGGCAGCTCAGTGGCATCAGGAAACTGGGCACGCCACGCGTCAGTAAGGCGCGCGAAACAGCGCTGTGTGGGATGCGGCCTCCCACACTGCTGGCCAGTGCGGTCACCAGTGCGAATGACGTACGTGCAGGTAAAGCCACGCTGCGCATACCACTCACGGGCGGCCTGAAGCGACGGGGCGGGCTGCTGACTCTGGCCACCGCCAGCGCCTCCACGACCACCACTGCCGCCGCCACCGCCTCGGCCACCTCCACCCCTGCCGCTGCCACGACCACCTCCGCCTCCGCTGCCGCCTCCACCCCTGCCGCCACTCCCGCCGCTGCTGTCACCACCCCCACTGCCGCCACTAGCCTCCCCAGCCGCTCCTCCACTCCCACCGCCTCCACCCCCACCTCCTCCGCCGCCACCTCCACCCTTGCCCCCTTTGCTCTTGCGGCGCCCGCTCGAAGCAGACGCGGCCCCGACCTTCTCAGCACCAAGGAGGTCGACAGCAGCAGCAGAGGCGACAGAGGGGAGGAGAGGGGAAGGGGAACACCCCTCAAAGAACGGGGTGCGGGGGTCGCCACGAGAGGTGCCTACAGCGACGATGCTCGCCTCAGCTGCAAGCAGTTCCTTCTCGAGGAGGGCAATGGTGAGTTCAGTGGGGGAGCGAGAGAGGAAGTGGTCCCTGACTGTGCGCAGAGAGTCAGGGAGGCGGGTGACTATGTGGTAGAGAGTGATCCAGAGCGGGGGGGGTTGCTGGTGAGGAACTCGTCAGGCATAGCAGCGCGAAAGCGGGCCTCACTAGTCTTAAGGTGGGTGATGAGGTCAGCAACTGTCTGAAAGGAGGCCAGGTCGGGGAACAGGTAGGGGAGAGTGAGGCGGCCTAGTGTGGCAGAAGCGGGGGAGGAGTAGCGAGCGACTACAGCAGTGTACAGGTCCTTAGCAGTTTTGTGCTGGCCAAAGTGCTCGCGCTCGTCGATCGGTAGGGAGTTACGAATAGCGAAGCGAGCATGGGCGTCACGAGTCTGCCACTGTGAGCGCTGAGTGCTGTCAGCAGTGGTAGGAGGGGCAGTAGCGTTGCCTAGGGCGTGATCGTACAGTGAAACGTCCTCCTTAGCAGTGAGCTGTAGAAAGAGGTGGAGGTCATCGAGCCAGGTTTCGAACTTCACTGGACGGCCCTCAGCATCGAAAGTAAGTACAGTAGGAGTAGCCATAGCGGCAGTAGCAGTAGCGGTAGAAACAGTAAGAATGAGGCCGCAGGGAAGCTGTGGGCAGTGTCAGCACACGGGCGGCAGCAGCTGATGCGCACGGGCGGGAGCGGCAGTGGGCGCAGAAGCGGCGGCCGCAGTGGGAGCGAGTGCAGCAGCGGCAGCGGTAGCAGGCGCAACAGGAGCGCACGGGCGGTAGCGGCCGCGGCGCACGAGCGGGAGCGGCTGCGGGCGACGCGCAGGCGGTAGCTGCAGCGGCGGGCCCGTGGTAGCGGCAGCTGCAGCGGGCGACAAGCAGGCGGCAGCTGCAGCGGGCGACGAGCGGGCGGCAGCAGCAGCGGGCGACGAGCGGGCGGCAGCTGCAGCGTGCGACGAGCGGGCGGCAGCAGCAGCGGGCGACGAGCGGGCGGCAGCTGCAGCGGGCGACGAGCGGGCAGGCGCTGCAGCGGGCGACGAGCGGGCGGCAGCAGCAGCGAGCGACGAGCGGGCGGCAGCTGCAGCGAGCGACGAGCGGGCGGCAGCTGCAGCGAGCGACGAGCGGGCGGCAGCAGCAGCGGGCGACGAGCGAGCTGGCGCTGCAGCGGGCGGGCGGCAATGTGCAGGCCTGCGGGGCCGCTGCGGGCTGCGCTATAGCGGTGCGAGCGGCGCACGGGCGGCTAGCCGGTCGCGCTCAAAAGAAATCGGCCGCGCGCGGGCAGCTAGCGGGTCGCGCGCGGTAAAAAAAAATAGAAAACGAGCCGCGCGCGATTGGCTGGCGGGCTGCGCGCGCGCGGTAGGTAGGAGGCGCACTGGGGCGCGTAGGCGCACGAGGGCGCACGGTAGGTAGGTAGGTAGGTAGGTAGGTAGCGGTGGGCCCTAAGAACGGTCCTAGCGAAGGACCTGCTCTGAAACCATGTCGGAATCAACAGACAGGAATGATTGAACTAGCAGTGAAATCAGTACAAGTACCTAACCCTAGAATTGTGTACCCCCTATAGGCTAACCCACTATAGCCTAAACAAACACAACATATATAATGTTTGACAATGGAGCTTTTTTTTTTTTTGTGGAGGTCCACTCATTCGTCATCGAGGTAGAGATCTATGATGGTGCTATGGCGCGCAAGAGCTCCAATGGATGACTTTCTTGGTCTCTAACTTTGATGAGCCACCTCGCTTTGCCCGGGTCCCATTCGCTAACATCAGGGTCATGATCCCACTGTACTAGGAGCCTCGACAAGTGGGCATGCTGAAGCACATCCAGCTGCGATACTTGTTGCGATATGAGTTGCAGCAGCGCGGTCAGGCATGCGTGGTTGCAGCGGCCTCAGAGGCCAACACCACTAATATCTTCACCAAGGTGCTCTCGCCTCATAATCATCATTAAGTCTGCATGCAACTTAGCCTTGTTCTTTCATTCCTCACTTGGTTTGGACTTGCCCTTGTATCTTACACTACGTATGACGCTGTTTATGTATATATAAATATATTAACTTTCTGACTAACCTTGTGGCCACTTGTCTTTGTAAGTGGAGTAGTAGTGCAGCCCTGATTTGCATCACATGTTTTGTTGTTTCTTGCTAAATTGTCTTGTGACTACTTATCTCGGTCGGTGGAGTAGTGGTTCCACCCCAAGCTGTTGCTTTTCTAGGTCTTTGAATGCCCCTTACCTAGCCTATGGAGGTGTGTCAAACTACACATTCATAAAGGCTAGTTGTACTTTCTTGATTGCGTGCTAGGTTGAGTTAGGGTTAGCTATATACTCTTTATACTTTGTACTTTCTAGTCATTCTAGTGTGTACAATGCGCAAAGCTGACCGGCGCGACCTTTCTGAAGCACGTGCTAGTAGGGTGCATGGTCACAGCCCAATGCTCTCCGGGCTGACCAAGCTTGATTGCCGCTGCTGAAACTGTAGCGGGCCCCACGGCCGGAAGTGTTGCGACAGCTGCTGCTGCTAAGACCGTCGTTGATGCTAGTGGGGCTAGTGGATGCCCGACTCTCGTGCCACCTACAACCTCCGAGCAAGTAAGCCATCAAAGCTTTTCTTGGGTGGTATAAGCATCACGTCTATTTTGCATCGGCTTGTAAGAGAGGGGGGAGGGGCGTCACGATTCTCAAAAGAGAGGTGGGGAGGCTTTCGGTTCAGATGCAGAAATGATGGAAACAACAGCTTCTCAGATGACGTTGACGTTGTAAGCCACCGCATGATCAGATTCGACGATGACGTTGTCCTCGGCTGTTAAATTAAGAAGCGAACTAGGCTATGAGGAACCATAGCCTAGGAGCATGGAGGTAGTTGAAAAAAGAAATTGGCCAAACAGGTTTGCAATAACAAGGAGCGTACAATATATGGGAAGGTAGCAAAGCGGGGGTATTCTTAGAAACTACAAAATACAAGATGGTAGGTGAGAATGGTGATTGGGGTAAGGGGAGAGGGTTATAAGTAGAACTATCGAGAGAAACCCTATCCCATATATCATGCACCTCACTACAGCCTAACAGACCTAACACTATCATATGCATATATATAGTTTGACACACCCCCATAGGCTAAGTGAGGGGCATCAAAGCAAACAAATGGTCACAAGACCAATCAAGAAGACAAAGCTCAAGGTGGATGTTGCATGCCATAGGCCACTCCTCCTTTTGACCCTCCTGCCTCCTGATTTTCTCCCTCCTGATACCTTCCACTGATACTTCTGCTGTTCTCGAACTCTCTCCTTATCCATCTTGCCTTAGTGGTTTCCTTACGGTGCTTCCTCTCCACTGCATGTTCCGATGCTCTAACCACTCAAAAGATTCCCTAATCCATCGACAGGTTCCTCTTATTTGGCTAGCTATGCTTGGGAATAAAGCACAAACAAATCCATTACTATGAGAAAACAAACAAACAAGCAGGGAATTTAAACTACGCTAGCCGCTATGTACACAGAACATTTGCTAGCTGCTGGTTCTCTGCTGAGAGCGTGGTGGCAAGGCTAAACCTGCTCACACACGCAAGCAATCAAAAACGCAGGAGCACACAACATCCGATATGCAAACAATATGCGCCGCAGAATTCAGCCCACCTATGTACAACGGTTGATCCCCTCCCTTGACTCCTTTCCTGCCCTCATCCCTTTGGCGCCACTCCCTCCAACCTCTTGCCCATTCATGAAACCCCAACTCTTGGCTGCCATCACTGTAGATGCGCCTCGCTTGCATGACTCTAGGTCCCAACTCGGTGACTGTTCGGCTGCACTCCCAGCTGTCCCTTCTCCACTTCTCCATCCTTGCTCCAATAATACCTGCTTCACTTCCGAATACACTAGCCTTGCAGTGTTCTCCCGTCAGTCATTGGTAACGTACAAACGGTCTTTACGTTTCTGGTGACATGGATCACAATGTCACCACACTGTCTGTGCACATGTTAGCAACCACAAGGCAAATTCAAGAGTACACAAGTATACATGTATAAGCAAAGACAAACAGAGTAACAAACAAAAGGCAAACTACAGCAACCAAGGGCCTACGTCAACAGGGCCTAACTACAAACAAAACCTGTGGTGATCATTAGGCGGAAGAGCCTTAGCAAAGTTGTCTGTAGTGTTGGCCTCTGACTCCACAAAGTCCAAGCGTGCTTGGTCGCGTCGCTGAAACACTCGTAGGAAAAAGGACCTGACGTCGATGTGCTTCACTCTGCTCTTCAGTCGAGGCTCTTGACACAAGAGGATCACGGCCTTGTAGTCGGCGAACAAGGTCGGTGCAGAGCTCGGCCGCTCACCAAGGTCGGTGAGCAAGAAAGTCAACCAATGAAGCTCTTGCGCAGCCATGGAAGCGGCGTAGATCTCTACCTCAGTAGTAGACTGCGCCACAGACGACAACTGTGTGGACTTCAACGACACAGCTCCAGCACCCAAGCTGAAGCAGTACCTCTCGGTAGACCGCTGGGTCTCTACGTCGTCAGCGTAGGAAGACGCAGTGACCGGTCAGCACAAGCCAACTGCTTGATGTAGTCGCCAGAAAACAGGACGGTGTCTCCCAGTCTCCACAAAGCGAGAGAGGATGCTGAGAGAGAAAGGCGAGGTCCGGACGCGTAGAAGTCATCAGGTACATGAGACGGCCCACATGCTCTATGTAAGGATCACTAGACTCAAAAGGCTTGGGAAAATGGTGCGTGACATTGTGGTCAACGACAAGAGGAGTGGGTTGTGTGGTAGAGCACTGAAACCCGAACCGCCAAAGAACCTGCTGCACCATGTGTGACTAAGTCAGAGTGATGGTGCGAGCAGCTCTGTACCTGGTGATCTGCAAGCCAAGGCAACGGCACAACTCACCAAGATCAGTGCACGTGTGTCCCTTTCGAATTTCGGATTTCACATCAGCTAGAGTGACCCTGTCTGCTGTAGCAGAGACCAAGTTGTCTATGCACACAAAAACGGAGAAAGGTGTGGGCCCATAACGAACGATTAGCGACGGGTCGGAGGACAAAGAACGAAACCCAAGAGCAACAAGAGTGGTGCACACCATGTCGTGCCACTCACGGGGCGCCTGGCGGAGACCGTAGACTGGTCGCCTTGGGCTCCACTGGGTTCGAGGCGAGAAAGTGCCAATGAAGCCAGGAGGACGGCGCAGTGAGATTTCCTCGTGCAGGATACCCTGGAGAAATGCGGTAGAGAAGTCGAGGAAGTGCAGCCCGTTGTCTCGCTTTGCTGCAACGTGAAGAAAGGTGAAAGGGAAGGGAAGAGGAGGAGGGCAGTTGCCTTTACAAAACCGCCTCCCCACACCCTTCCCCTCCGCTCCCCCCCCCCCCACCGCACACAACACGGACGCATGGCAGTTGCAGTTGCCGCGATGAGGAGGAATAGGGAGGGGTGGGGGGTTCAAGGGGGACGCAGTATCTCCGCAGCCACGGGCGAGCCGCCACCTCCCCCTCGCAACGTCTACCGAACAAGAGCGCGGCAGCAGGTGCGGGGGTGAGGAACGGGGTGGCGTTGGCGGGGGTACTAGCGGCCATTGCTGGCGCTCGCGCTCGTGACCGCCGCTGGCGCTGATGCATGTCGTTGGTGCTGGCGCTGATGCATGTCGTTGGTGCTGGCGCTGGCGTTGGCGACTGGCGCAGGTGTTCGCGACAATTGCTGGCACTGCAGCACGTCATTGGCACTGGCGCTTGCGCTCACAACAATCACTAGTGCTGGCGTTCGCGGCCAGCGGAGGGGCAACGGGGCCGCGAGCGACGAGGCAGCGCGCGGGATGGGCCGGCCAGCGGGCGAGGCGGGTAGCCAAGGGCGGGCAATGCGGGGCGGGAAGCGTGCGAGTGCAGCAACGAGCGTCCTCACGGGCGCTGCAGCCGCCATCTCTTAACAAAAAAAAAAAAGTCCTTACGATATTTTCTTCATTGGTATATACCATGTCAGTTTAAGAAGCTACCTAGGCTAAGAGAAACCCTAGCGTAGGAGCATGGAGGTAGTTAAGAAGAGGAATTGGCCAAAGAGGTTCGCAATAACAAGGAGAGTAGATATAGGAAGGTGGCAAAGAGGGGGTTTACCACCAAGAGGGAAATAACTTGATACTACGCTACCTACGTTGGATGTAGTTATATAAGTTTCTCAACAACGGCACCCACATCGTCCTTGGCGGCCATATCGTCTTTGGCGGCCATACCATCGCTGGCACCCATATTGTCATCAACGTCCATGGTTGTCTCGTCTTACGGGCAGTTTTTAGGCTCGCCCCAACGTGGCGCAAGCGCAGGCGCCGATATGTACTGATTTATTACCTTGCCATAGTCTGGTTCCGACAGGAACTCATCGAACTCCAAGACGTGTGGAAGCAGCAACGTCACGACAGGCTAATTGCAAGCTGGAGTTGGCGGATTCGGAGGAGCAAGAGGAGCGGGAGGTGCTAGGAGCAGTAGGTGCAGAGGATGCAGGTGGCGCAGGTTGCCGTGGCGGTTCATGTGGGAGACTATACCACTCGTTTGCGGTCATTTTAAACGCAATTCTAGGTTCTTGAAGAGAATATGAGTGCCACGGCAACCTGCGCCATGGCATCCGCTGGCAAGCGAGAGTGGGAGATAATGATGAAAAATTGCAAGAGTGGGTGCACAAGGGGCAACGGAGGGGACCTGGTCAAATAGGTGGCTCGGGTTCCTCGTTAATGAATGACGGGAAACCCTCGCTTAAAGCCAGGGTCTCACGTACTACGAGTGCATTGCAGTTGACAGTGCAAGTTTGTTTGTGATTGGCTAACGAGTTGTGAAGTTTGAAGAGGGGTGAAGCGAGGGGCACCAAATCGCTAGGTGTAGCCGAACCTCCTAGGTTTGGAGAATCGGTTCGGATCCAAACCTAAAATGCCCCAAACTCGTCGAAAGTCTCACGTACTCAAAACTTGTTGTGCAATTGCTTTTGAGACACTGACGGGAATAGGTTTCCAACCCAACCAAAGAGAAATTCGCCTGCACTAACGAGGTAACCTACCTTCGCCTGCCTACGAGTGCTTTGCAGTTGATGGCTGCTTTGCTTACTTGAGACCCTGGCTTTAATCCTGCAAAGGACCATGCGTGGCACGAAATATGTTGCGCTGGCTGGGGGTAGAGGGTTTGGGACGATTCACATGGCAGCACATGACTGTGTTTCCGAGTCAGCGCTGGCAGGTTCGATGGTTCAGATTGCTAACGGTTTTTCATGCACGAAACAACGCGATGATGGTTCGGGTGTGTTCGCCTTATTGAGAGCTGCAATTCTATGTTCTTTCGGGTATGCCATTATTAACGTGATATAGGCTCATGCGCTTACACATTTTCTCAATTTGAGGCGCATCTGCTCTTACGTATATCCGGGGTATGAAGGTTTTATGTCACAGTTTATGATTTATCTCGTATGAATTACTGTATAGTCAGATGCACCCAGCCATCTGGTGGGTCTGGGGCCTTCTGCAGGTCATTAACGTTCACACGAAGCAATTTCAAAGGGGTATTCTTGCTTGACGGTGAATGATTGGGCATCCACGATGCCTTGAGGTGGGGTTTCAGCGGCATCTCCGCTCTTTGCCGTGGCAACATGGCCAACCGCGGTTCGGGTTGGGGCCCGATATGGGGTCGCACATTTTGATGGTCGAAACGTGCGGCACTCCCACTCACACAGCATCGCCGACGCCAGAGAGGTTCCCATTATCGTGGCGCTCCCCACCACCAATTCCGTTCGCCCCTGTACCTTGCTCAGCGACCTGCATCTCAAAACTCCGATTTGCCCTTCACATGCTCCGCACTGAGCTACAACCCCCATCTACCATCATCACACATTTCTGCCATACGAACGGCATTTTGTCACTCCAGAGTTTATCTACGATAGGATAGAGGTTGCATTAGTTAACCGCCGCGGCCGAGGTACTTTTATGAAGATGATTCGGCTCTCCGTTATCGCTATAGTGCTCCTAGTCACCCTTGGGGAAAGACGAGTTGACGCGGGGAAGGTAGTGGTAGCAGGAAAGAGGTTTACCGCTGATTTCACTTACCCATGGAACCCGGAAGTCGACTATGGCGCGTGGACGGACAATCACACGCTCACTACGACTGACGCCGTTGGTATGTGCACAGAGTTTCCATGTTAACCGTTTACTTATTCCACACTTAAGAGGCTTCACCTGTTTCCTTGATACTCATGCCAATGGATGCATTACTTTCGGCCACCACCTCAACATCCCGCCTTGCCTCCAGCTCTGTCTTCTTGCTGACTGACTCGTTCTCTTCCTTTCCTCTACCGTCACTATTTTCAGTCTTCGAGTACTCGCAGCAAGAGGCAGTGTATTCTGTGCCGTCGTACAAAGAACTCGTCGCATGTGACTTCTCGCGAGCGAACCTCCTCTGCTCACCAGAGAACGGCACCGATCGCGCGTGCATGGTGCCGGTGACGCCAACGCCGCGGTATCTGACGTCCGTGGAGGATCATTGCCGTCAAGGCCAGCAAGTGAGTCGCGTGGGCCAGGCGAAGGGGCACTCTGATAAGAAGAAGGCATCACGTTCACCCCGCATCCCTCAGTCTCACCGTCGCCTTGCCTCCTCACGCGACGTCCTTCCGCCAACATGCCCGTGCCTATTCGCTCTCAGGTTGTGCTCCAGGCGGCGACGGTCGCAACGGCTTCCACGCTCGCTTGGCGGAGAAAGCGCGTGCTTCCCCGCCTGCCCGAGGGCCTTCCAATAGATTTCGCTGTGGGCGGCAGTAGCGGGCTGGGCGCGCCGCCCGTGTTTCTGCCGCAGGCGTCGGGCAGCGGTTCGGGCAGCGGCAGCGGCAGCGGCGGTGGCAAGACGATCGTGGTGGGGATGCCCAAGGGCGACTTCACGTACCCCTTCAACCCCGCCGTCGACTACATGTCGTGGTCCGCCCGCACCACGATTTACCGCGGCGACGTCATCAGTACGCCGTCACGCCTCTCGCGCGCGTTCATCCCAGCATGCCGCTGCGCTGCCGTCTCGTTGTGCCATCTCATCGTGCCTCATCCGCTCGATCCTGTTTTTACGATAGCAACCGTTTCACGCCTTGTTTCTAGCTGACCCTCCTTCATCGCTTGCCCGTTCCCTGTCCCTTTCACTTGCACGCACCGCGCAGCGTTCAAGTACCCGATGTACCAACAGGAGGTGGTGCGCTTCACGACTCTTAACGCGTACAAGACGTGCAACTACAACAGTGCCACCATCGTGTGCTACGACGTGTGGGGAGCATTCACTAAGGGCTGCACGATCAAAGTGGATAACACCACGGCCTATTACGGCTCAGGCCTCTACAGCCACTGCCGCGCCGGCATGAAGGTGAGTGCCGCAGAACCACTCCCTCCACGCCCCTTGTCGCTACAGCTCTGGGGCTCCTCCAACCACTACCACCCGGTGCTAAATGAGGTGCTCCTCCTGTTCTATGTTTCCCTCCGCTCGTCGCCCCGCGTGCAGTTCACGGTGCGCCCCAAGGCCCTTCCATACGTGCCGCGCAAGTTGGTGGTGGGCGAGCCGCTGGCGCAGTACAACCCGCCCGACTCCCAGTTCACGTACCCCTGGAACCCGCGCTCGGACATGGCCGCGTGGACCACCGCCACCAAGGTTTACAAGGGCGACAAGCTGGGTGAGTGCCGCAAGCACGCGGGGGTCGGACTCGTGCGCGCGTGCGGGTAATCGTGCTCGATGCTTGTCGTTAGTGTTCCTGTCGTCTGTGGGGCTTACCACAAAGAGAGCTCTTCGCCCAAGCTGTTGCTAAACCCTAGACAGAGTGATGAATCTTAACTCATCGCGCGGTCACTAAAGTTTCCTTCCGGTTGTGTGTTGCGTGGCGGGGGGGGGGGTGGTGCGCAGTGTTTAAGTACCCGAGGAATGCCAACACGGTGTACCAGGTGCCCACGCTGGCGGACTACAAAGCGTGCAACTATAGGAACTACATCGCGTCGTGCGGCCCAGAGGACGGCGTGGGCGTGGGTTGCGAGACGAACCCCATCACGACCACCTCCTACTTCATCGCCTCCACCTACGGCAACTGCATGCGCGGCCAACGGGTAAACGCGCCATCCAGACATATGTCAAAGTTGCCAACATGGGCTGTACCGCACATACTCTCTACCACACACCTTTTGCATTTGCTATCGGTTTCCTGATTACAATCGAATCCGTACCTGAATTTGCACGGTGGTGTGTGCTTTATTTGTGTGCAGGTCATAGCCACGCCCTTACCGCCTCCAAGTTAAATAGGGCCGGTGCTATTTTCCCAGCTCGTGTCACAAAGAAGCTTGTGCCAAACTTCTAGAAAAACAAATGCCTAATGATTCAGTACAATATTGAGAGTGATCAGGGCCGTTTGTTGAGGGCGTTGATGCTAGTCTGATTAGTCTGAAGTTTCAGACTGCTCCCTTCAGCAAGCTTAGTTTTAGAAACCAGCGCATCCCTCTTGTAGCATGTTAGAAGGTGCTAAACTATATTATGTGTTAGGTTTGTTAGGCTATAGCGAGATGCATCATATAGGGTACAATACTTTCTACGGCTTGCCATATGTACCCATCTCCTAGTCACACAATTCCGACATGCTAATCTGACATGGTATCATCATAGGACGCTCCTAGGATCCTAGCCCACCTACCTCTCTATCCCCGTTCGTTAGTTCCTCCGGCCTCTCCTAGAGAGCCAGCCGGCCAGCCGTTCAGCCAGCCAGCCATCCGTCCGGCCAGCCAGCCCCGTTAAACCAGCCAGCCATCCGTCAAGCCAGCCAGCCAGCGAGTCGATCGTCTGTGCACTCCGCTAGCGTGTGTCAGAGGTCCACTGGAGATCCCCGATTGATCCTAGGGAAGGGTTACAAGTGTTGGAAATATGATTGTGTGTTTTTATCTTAAAGTACACTGTTCGAAGTGTGCTAACGAACCTCGCCATAGCGAGGGTGTTGACTGGAGAATCGAGCTACAGGGGCGTGTCAAATGATATATATGTGTGATACATATTGGTAGGCTGTAGTGGGGTAGATGTTATAGGGGATAACCCCTTAGGGTTTTCCTACTTGTAAAATTTCTCTCGATAGTGAACCTCACCTTGCCTAGCTATCTCAACATGGCATCTAGAGCAATGGTCCTAAGGACCTAAGATTGGGGCCCACCTACTCATGAGTTACTTTCCCTACAGCTATACCTACGTGCCTACCTTGCCTGCTGCCCGCGCGCGCCTCGGCTGCATGCGCGCGTGCAATTTTTTTTTTAGCGCGCCCCGCTGCCTTAGCCGCCCGCGTGCTCGCTGCTGTCGCGCGCAGCTCGTCACCGCGCGCAGCCCGCCGCCACGCGCGACCCGCCGCCGCGTGCAGCCAGTAGCCACGCGCAGCCCGCAGCCACGCGCAGCCCGTCGCCGCGCGCAGCCCGCAGCCGCACGCAGCCCGTCGCCGCGCACAGCCAGCTGCCACGCACAGCCCGCAGCCGCGCGCAGCCCGCTGCCGCGCGCAGCCCGCAGCAGCGCGTGCCCTGCCCTGCCTGTGCGCCACTGCCTCGACCTGAGCGCTTAGCCGCCCGTGAGTCGTGCGCTTACCTGCCTTACGCGCGGCCTGTCACAGAACTGCGTGCTTCCTTACCTGCTACAGTTGCCTGCTGCCTGAGCCTGCTGCCTGAACCTGCAGTCTTTGCCTGCTGCCTGAGCCTGCTGCCTGAGCCTGCTGCCTGAGCCTGCTGCCTGAGCCTGCTGCCTGAGCCTGCTACCTGAGCCTGCTGCCTGAGCCTGCTGCCTGAGCCTGCTACTTTTGCCTGCGCTACAACCATGGCGACCCTTACTGTTCTCGCCTTTGAGCCTGACGGCCGCCCCATCGAGTTTGACACCTGGCTTAGTGACCTGCGCCTTTACCTTATGACTGACGTCGCAGACGGAGTGTCCCTGCTAGCCTATGTGACCGGCACTGTCCCTACTCCTGCTGAGACTGCTCCTGCCCCTGAACGAGCACAGTGGGAGCTCCGCGATGCTGTCGCGCGCCTTGTTATTCGCAATCACCTACCGATCTCTGAGCGCGCGCATTTCAACCAGCTTAAGACTGCTAAGACGCTGTATGATGCTGTCGTTGCCCGCTATTCCGCCCCGACCACAGCCACCGTTGGTAGTCTCATCCTGCCTTACCTGTTCCCAGACTTAGCCTCGTTTCACACTGCTGCCGACCTTATCACTCACCTCCGCGCTAGTGACGCCCGCTTTCGAGCCGCTCTTACCAAAGAGTTCCTCGCCACGAACACCCCCCCGCTGTACTTCACCCTCTACATCCTCGTCACCCGCCTCCCTGACACTCTTCGCTCTGTCAGGGATTACTTCCTTGCCAAGGATCCTCCAACTATCACTCTGGACGACTTCGAGCAGCAGCTGGTCGCAGCAGAGAAGAACATCCTCGCTGTCGGTGCTGCTCGTGGCACTCCCCGCACTCCCCTCTTTGAGGGGTGCTCCCCCTCCCCTCTTGACCCCTCCTACGCCTCTGCTGCTACTGCTGTCGACTTCCTCGGTGCGGAGAAGGTCGCAGCGGCTTCCGCTCCTGGTGGGAAGCGTGGTGGTGGCAGGGGCGGCAAGGGTGGCAGGGGTGGCGGAGGTGGCGGTGGAGGGAGCGGTGGTGGAGGCGGCGGGGGTGGTGGAGGTGGTGGGGGTGGCCGTGGGGGTGGAGGCGGTGGGTGGGGTGGCGGCAGGACCGGGAGCGGTGGAGGCGGCGGCGGCGGTGGTGGGGGAGGAGGCAGCGGCAGTGGCGGTGGAGGTGGGAGTGGGGGTGGATCTGGCCAGAAGGGTGGCCAGCAGCAGCAGCAGCAGCAACAGCCACAGCAGCAGCAGCAGCTTCCTCCCCTCACCTCCCAGCAGCTCAATGACTGGTATGCTGGGCGTGGGGCGTCTCGGGGTTCTGACCGCTGCCCCTATGTCATTCGTACTGGCCCCCGCAAGGGTCGCCCCTGCAACGGTTTTCACACTGAGTATCGTTGTTTTGCTAGGCTTAGTGACGCCTGGCGTACTAAGTATCCTGATGCTACTGAGTTCCCCAACTGGGCAGAGCTGCTTAGGCGTGATGTGCCTATCTTTGATCTGGACTATGATGTTATTCTTGCTGCCATGTATGCATTGACTGTTAGTGCTGAGGGTGACTGCTACTTGTGTGTGCCGCCTGACCCCGGTATAAGGACTGCAGCCCTAGGTGCTAGTGAGTCTGCTCCCCTTGGTACTGAGTCGGCTCAGGCCTTGCACACGTTTACACTTGACTCTGGTGCTTCCCGCTGTTTCTTTCGTGATAGCACCACCGTCACTCCGCTCCCTGCACCTGTCCCTGTCTCCCTGGCTGACCCCTCTGGGGGCCCAGTGCTTGCACGCGGCACGACTGTGCTCCCGTGCCCGGCGGTCCCGTCTGGTGAGCTGTCAGGTCTCCTCGTTCCCTCGTTCTCTACGAACCTGGTGAGCAACGCCGTCCTCCAGGATCACTGGGTTGACACCTGGACTCCTGGAGGGCAGCGTGTGGCGATCTGTACGTGCTCCAAGACTGGCCGCCACCTGGCCACGTTCACTCGTGAGCCGGGGTCCAGTCTGTACACCCTCACCACTGTTTCACGCTCCGCTCCTTTGTCTCCACAGCTGTACGCGTCTGCTCAGGTAGCTACCCAGTGTGAGTGCCGCCGCCTGTCGCACGACACGCTCCTGTGGCACCACCGCCTTGGTCACCCCTCCCTGCCTCGCCTTCGTAGCATGCACTCTCGCTCTCTGGTCTCTGGGCTTCCCAGGTCTCTGCCTGCTCTCCCTCCCTCGCCTGCGCCGCCCTGCATTCCCTGCGTCGAGGGGCGGCAGCGCGCCGCTCCTCACTCCTCCTCGTTTCCTCCCACAGAGGCTCCCCTGCAGACGCTTCACCTGGACGTGTGGGGCCCAGCCCGCGTCCAGGGACAGGGCCGTGAGCGGTACTTTCTGCTGGTTGTCGACGACTTCACGCGTTACACCACGGTCTTCCCCTTGCGCAGCAAGGGAGACGTCCCTGCTGTTTTGATCCCCTGGATCCGCGCTGTGCGTCTCCAGCTCCGCGAGCGGTTCGAGCGGGACTTTCCTGTCCTGCGTCTGCACTCTGACAGAGGTGGTGAGTTCTCCTCTGACCTCTTGGCAGCCTTCTGTGCGGAGCATGGCATCACCCAGTCGTTCACGCTTCCGGCCTCTCCGCAGCAGAATGGGGTTGCTGAGCGCCGCATTGGCTTAGTCATGGAGGTCGCTCGTACCTCCATGATCCATGCGGCGGCTCCCCATTTTCTGTGGCCGTTCGCGGTCCGGTACGCCGCGCATCAGCTCAACCTCTGGCCCCGTGTCTCCTTGCCGGAGACCTCGCCCACACTGCTGTGGACGGGGGAGGTTGGCGATGCGTCGCGTTTCCGGGTCTGGGGTGCTCGTGCCTTTGTCCGCGATCTCACCGCGGACAAGCTCTCTGCTCGCGCCATTCCCTGCGTCTTCCTTGGTTTTCCTCCTGACGCGCCTGGCTGGCAGTTTTACGACCCCACCTCGCGCCGTGTCTTTGCGTCTCAGGACGTCACCTTTGACGAGTCTGTTCCCTTCTACCGTCTCTTTCCCTACCGCACTGTCTCTCGCCCCCCCCCGCCGCTCTTTCTCGCTCCAGGTCCTCCCCAGGTAGACCCCCTCCCCGCGCCAGGTCCTGCTCCTTCAGGTGTTTCTCAGGTAGACCCTCCGGTACCTGCGCCTGTTGAGGTCACTGGTGACTCAGGTCCTGCTGGAGGTGGTCCTGCTCGGGGTGCTGTCTCTGGGGGTGCTGAGCCTGGGGGTGCGGAGCCTGAGCGAGAGGCGCCTAGAGGTGCTGAGCCTGGGGGTGCGGAGTCTGGGGATGCCGTGCCTGTGCGTGAGGAGCCTGGCGGTGCTGAGCTTGGGGGTGTCGAGTCTGAGGGTGCTGTGCCTGCGCGTGAGGAGCCTGGAGGTGCTGAGCTTGCGGGTGCCGAGTCTGCGGGTACTGAGCCTACGCGTGAGGAGCCTGGGGGTGCTGGCGCTGGAGGTTCTGGAGCAGCTGGGGGTGCTGGCGCTGAGGGTTCTGAGTCTGCTGTTGCACGGTCTCCTTGGAGTAGCCGCCTTCGTCCACGTGTGCCTCTCACCCCACAGCAGCTCCAGGACTGGTACGGTCACCGTCAGCGTCGCGCTGCTGGAGCTAGGAGTGGTGCTGGACCTTTGTCTACTGGAGGTGCTGGAGTCGCTGGTTCTGGAGGTACTCGTACTGGAGACACTGAGGCTGGAGACCCTGGGACTGGAGGTGCTGGCTCTGGGGGTGCTGCTGCTGGTGACACTGAGGCTGGAGACCCTGGGACTGGGGGTGCTGGTTCTGGGGGTGCTACTGCTGGAGACACAGGGGCTGGAGACACTGGGACTGGAGGTGACGACTCTGGGACTGGAGCTTCTGGAGCTGCTGGAGGTTCTGGAGCTGCTGGAGGTACTGGAGCTGCTGGGGGTACTGGAGCTGCTGGAGCTGCCGGTACTGATGCAGCTGCGCCGACACGACTGTTCTTCGCTCCGCCGTCTCCGTCGTCTCTGCCGCCGTCTGACTCTGTTCTTCGTCAGGTTCTTACTCTCCCGTCGTCTACTGGTCTTCCGTTACAGCCTGGCTCACCGCTGCCTGCTCCTTCTCCTTACACTGAGCAGACTGGTAGTCTTGCTGAGCGTCGTGAGCCTGTGTCGCGTCCTGTCTCGCCTGCTCGTCCCGGTCGTCGTGTTCCTCGTTCGCGTCCCCAGCACACACCTCGTAGTTCGTCGTCCTTCCTCTGCTCTGCAGCCTGTTCCTCTTCCGTCTCCTCCTGCGTCCTCTCTACCTGACGTTCCAGACCCTGAGTCTGACCGGTTTCGTGCTGAGCACCCTACTGTCATGCGTCTGCTAGCCACTCTTGTCACTGACCCGTCGTTTGAGTCTACTGCTGCGTCTGCTCTTGTCGCTGAGCTTGTTGACTTTGCTGCTGCCTGTCGTCTAGACTACGCCGCCGGTCTTGTTACTGAGTCTGCGTCTGTCTGTCCTCCGTCCGTCGGGGGTGAGTGTGCTCTTAGCACGGACGTCCTTGAGGACAGGCAGGAGGAGTTCCAGTGTCTTGCTGCTGCTTTACCTCATCTTGTGTCCTCGCTACTTGCCCCTGAGGGAGACCCGGATGCACCAGACATCCCGACTCCGCGCTCTTACGCAGAGGCGATAGAGAGTCCCTACTCCTCTCAGTGGCAGGCAGCCATGGACGCAGAGATGGCTTCCTGGAAGTCCACAGGCACCTATGTCGACGAGGTTCCCCCACCTGGGGCGAACATCGTCAGTGGCATGTGGATTTTCAGGGTGAAGCGGCCGCCGGGTTCTCCGCCTGTCTTCAAGGCGCGTTACGTGGCTCGAGGCTTCAGTCAGCGAGAGGGAGTTGACTTCTTCCAGACCTTCTCCCCCACCCCGAAGATGACCACTCTTCGGGTGCTGCTGCACGTTGCTGCTCACCGTGACTACGAGCTTCACTCTCTTGACTTCAGCACAGCTTTCTTACAGGGCAGCCTGCACGAGGAGATCTGGCTGCGCCGCCCCCCGGGCTTCACTGGGTCGTTCCCTCCTGGCACCCAGTGGAGCCTCCGACGGCCGGTCTACGGTCTCCGCCAGGCGCCACGTGAGTGGCACGACACACTGAGGACGACACTTGCGGCTCTTGGGTTTGCGCCTTCTACTGCTGACCCGTCGCTGTTTCTGCGCACAGACACTTCACTGCCGCCGTTCTACATCCTCGTGTACGTCGACGACTTGGTTTTTGCCACTGCTGACACTGAGGCTCTCGCCCACGTGAAGTCGGAGCTACAGAAGAGACACACGTGCACTGACTTGGGTGAGCTGCGCAGCTACCTTGGCTTGCAGATCACCCGGGACAGAGCACGCCGCACCATCACCTTGACTCAGTCACACATGGTGCAGCAGGTCCTTCAGCGCTTCGGCTTCACCTGGTCTTCAGCACAGGCCACTCCTCTGGCTACAGGTCACACGCTCTCAGCTCCACCTTCGGACGAGTCCGTAGAGCCGAGTGGTCCTTACCCAGAGCTAGTCGGCTGCCTCATGTACCTGATGACTTGCACTCGACCTGACCTCGCGTACCCTCTTGGTCTCCTCGCTCGCTACGTGGCTCCTGGTCGACACCGACCTGAGCACATGGCTGCTGCTAAGAGGGTACTGCGCTACTTGTGCAGCACATCAGGCATGGGGCTAGTGCTTGGAGGGACGAGCCCAGTTGTCCTCACTAGGCACTCAGACGCTTCTTGGGTTGACGACCTGGCTACTCAGCGGTCGTCACAGGGTTACACCTTCAGCCTTGGCTCTGGTTCAGTTTCGTGGCGTTCTACACGCTCGTCTTCAGTTCTTGGCTCCAGTTGTGAGGCTGAGATCTACGCCACCGCCATGGCTGCACAGGAGTTACGCTGGCTCACCTACCTGCTGACTGACTTGGGAGAGCAGCCTCGTTCTCCTCCAGTGCTGTACGTTGACAACAAGGCCGCCATTGCCTTGTGTGAGGAGCACAGACTGGAGCACAGAACGAAGCACATTGCTCTGCGTTACTTCCTGGCTCGAGAGTTGCAGCAGCGAGGCCAGCTTTGTCTTCGTTACGTGGCCACTCGGGCCAACACTGCTGATATATTCACCAAGGCACTTCCGTCTGGTGATCATCAGCGCTTTTGTACTCTGTTAGGCCTTGTGCCTACGCTTCCACACTTGTTGTAGTCTTTGCTTGTACTGTGATCTATATACATATATACCTGCATGCTGGCTCTTGCTAGGTAGCTCGACACTGTACTGTCATTGCTACATATATATCTCTGCATGTGAACTGGCCTTGTGGCCATTTGCTTGTGCTCAGTATGTGTGGTGACGTTGTGATCCACCCTGAGCTTGTTTTGTTTCTCTTGACTGGTCTTGTGACCCGTTGCTCTCCCCCACTTTGCCTATGGGGGTGTGTCAAATGATATATATGTGTGATACATATTGGTAGGCTGTAGTGGGGTAGATGTTATAGGGGATAACCCCTTAGGGTTTTCCTACTTGTAAAATTTCTCTCGATAGTGAACCTCACCTTGCCTAGCTATCTCAACAGGGCGCAACCGTGTACAGCAGTTGCGACCCTCGTGGCAGCTGAAGCGTCGCGATCTACAGTGGGTAGCGTGTACTGCACGCGTAACTGACCTTCGGGGCGCGGCAGGATGACGCGCCCTTGCCGAAGCTGAAAGGTTTCGCCAGCGCGACTGTAACAAGGCAACCCAAGCGACGCAGCGCAACTGTTATACAGTTTCGCCTTGGTAACCGTTTGCCCTATGCGTTTGCTATATAACAGAATGTAATGCCTGTTGGAAACAATAAATTGTAAACGCCTCTGTCGTGTCGAAACACCACACCAGAAGCGAAGCACGCCACATCGAAGCACCCGCGAGTCAACCCTCGGAGGTTAAAAGAGGTTGCTGGAGGTTACGCGAAAGTCAAAGGTCAAGCGACCTTTGACCTGACAAGTGCAGCGCGACAGCAAGGACACACAACTGACTCGTTACAGAGCAGTTGCCCGAGTCGTCACTGTATCGAACCGCAACAGCAAAAGTAGTTACAACTATATCCTTTCGTATTCCTTGTAATCTTCTATATATTCTTGTATCCCTTTGCTATAATCAACTTACTTTGCCCTCACATACCAGCGCAAGGTGGTTCACAAATTCTCCACTAATACGCTTCCGCTATTACATAGTCCTACCGGAGTTTTACCCCCGCAAGAGCGTTTTTTCCTATGGTATGAGAGCTAACAGGGGAAACTCCACTACTATCAAGTCATTACAAGACATGGCAACAAACAAGGAAAGGAGCTCCTCCAACGGCTCCCCGGGCACTACTCCTACTCCACCTCCTGCCTCTGGCCTGCAGACAGAGGAGGGCACTGCAACAAGACCTAGAGGAACATCTACTGAAACTCCCGTAAATCACCCCGCCAGCTTCGACCAAAACATGATGGAGAAGTTCTTCTCCTTCATGTCCTTCTACGAGCAGCACCAGCAGTCGGGACCTGCACAGTCATACAACAGCAACAACAACAACAGGGCAACACCCATGAGTCTTGACGGGTCGTCATATGCGCGCGGAAACCAACAGCAGCAACCTACCTTCGCCCCGTACGAGCGCGGGTCGATCAGCTTCATGCCGCAGCCTTCACCTGGACAAGATAAACCACTGGACGCGTTACAAGTGCAATCACAGTTCGCGCACGTTCTAAAGCTGCAGACATCAAGGCCCTTCGACGGAAAGGACTTCTTCACCTGGTCATTCGAGTTCGAGTTAATGATGGAAGGCGCGCAGATACTCGGCTTCTTCGACGGGTCCCTGCAATATCCAGCAAACGGCACACAGTATGAGAAGCAGCAGTATACGTATCAATCGATGATGGCGTATACGATTCTGCTGAGGAACGTCACACCAACTCAGCAGCAAAACATACGCTCTTACCGGGGTTACGGCAACTCCGCTGAGCTCGCGTACAGCCACCTGAAGAGCCTGTACCAAGCTGTCGAGAGAATCAGGCAAGGTTGGATTGACTATCGAGAGTTTGGTACAAAATAACACAACCCTAAAGTGTTATCCCCTATAACATCTACCCCACTACAGCCTACCAATATATATCACACATATATATCATTTGACACACCCCCATAGGCAAAGTGGGGGAGAGCAACGGGTCACAAGACCAGTCAAGAGAAGCAAAACAAGCTCAGGGTGGATCACAACGTCACCACACATTCTGAGCACAAGCAAATGGCCACAAGGCCAGTTCACATGCAGAGATATATATGAAGCAATGACAGTACAGTGATGGCTACCTAGCAAGAGCCAGCATACAGGTATATATGTATATAGATCACAGTACAAGCAAAGACTACAGCAAGTGTGGAAGCGTAGGCACAAGGCCTAACAGAGTACAAAAGCGCTGATGATCACCAGACGGAAGTGCCTTGGTGAATATATCAGCAGTGTTGGCCCGAGTGGCCACGTAACGAAGACAAAGCTGGCCTCGCTGCTGCAACTCTCGAGCCAGGAAGTAACGCAGAGCAATGTGCTTCGTTCTGTGCTTCAGTCTGTGCTCCTCACACAAGGCAATGGCGGCCTTGTTGTCAACGTACAGCACTGGAGGAGAACGAGGCTGCTCTCCCAAGTCAGTCAGCAGGTAGGTGAGCCAGCGTAACTCCTGTGCAGCCATGGCGGTGGCGTAGATCTCAGCCTCACAACTGGAGCCGAGAACTGAAGACGAGCGTGTAGAACGCCACGAAACTGAACCAGAGCCAAGGCTGAAGGTGTAACCCTGTGACGACCGCTGAGTAGCCAGGTCGTCAACCCAAGAAGCGTCTGAGTGCCCAGTGAGTACAACCTCACTCGTCCCTCCAAGCACTAGCCCCATGCCTGATGTGCTGCACAAGTAGCGCAGTACCCTCTTAGCAGCAGCCATGTGCTCAGGTCGGTGTCGACCAGGAGCCACGTAGCGAGCGAGGAGACCAAGAGGGTACGCGAGGTCAGGTCGAGTGCAAGTCATCAGGTACATGAGGCAGCCGACTAGCTCTGGGTAAGGACCACTCGGCTCTACGGACTCGTCCGAAGGTGGAGCTGAGAGCGTGTGACCTGTAGCCAGAGGAGTGGCCTGTGCTGAAGACCAGGTGAAGCCGAAGCGCTGAAGGACCTGCTGCACCATGTGTGACTGAGTCAAGGTGATGGTGCGGCGTGCTCTGTCCCGGGTGATCTGCAAGCCAAGGTAGCTGCGCAGCTCACCCAAGTCAGTGCACGTGTGTCTCTTCTGCAGCTCCGACTTCACGTGGGCGAGAGCCTTAGTGTCAGCAGTGGCAAAAACCAAGTCGTCGACGTACATGAGGATGTAGAACGGCGGCAGTGAAGTGTCGGTGCGCAGAAACAGCGACGGGTCAGCAGTAGAAGGCGCAAACCCAAGAGCCGCAAGCGTAGTCCTCAGTGTGTCGTGCCACTCACGTGGCGCCTGGCGGAGACCGTAGACCGGCCGCCGGAGGCTCCACTGGGTGCCAGGAGGGAACGACCCAGTGAAGCCCGGGGGGCGGCGCAGCCAGATCTCCTCGTGCAGGCTGCCCTGTAAGAAAGCAGTGCTGAAGTCAAGAGAGTGAAGCTCGTAGTCACGGTGAGCAGCAACGTGCAGCAGCACCCGAAGAGTGGTCATCTTCGGGGTGGGGGAGAAGGTCTGGAAGAAGTCAACTCCCTCTCGCTGACTGAAGCCTCGAGCTACGTAACGCGCCTTGAAGACAGGCGGAGAACCCGGTGGCCGCTTCACCCTGAAAATCCACATGCCACTGACGATGTTCGCCCCAGGTGGGGGAACCTCGTCGACATAGGTGCCTGTGGACTTCCAGGAAGCCATCTCTGCGTCCATGGCTGCCTGCCACTGAGAGGAGTAGGGACTCTCTATCGCCTCTGCGTAAGAGCGCGGAGTCGGGATGTCTGGTGCATCCGGGTCTCCCTCAGGGGCAAGTAGCGAGGACACAAGATGAGGTAAAGCAGCAGCAAGACACTGGAACTCCTCCTGCCTGTCCTCAAGGACGTCCGTGCTAAGAGCACACTCACCCCCGACGGACGGAGGACAGACAGACGCAGACTCAGCAACAAGACTGGCGGCGTAGTCTAGACGACAGGCAGCAGCAAAGTCAACAAGCTCAGCGACAAGAGCAGACGCAGCAGTAGACTCAAACGACGGGTCAGTGACAACAGTGGCTAGCAGACGCGTGACAGTAGGGTGGTCAGCACGAAACCGGTCAGACTCAGGGTCTGGAACGTCAGGTAGAGAGGACGCAGGAGGAGACGGCAGAGGAACAGGCTGCAGAGCAGAGGAAGGACGACGAACTACGAGGTGTGCGCGGGGGACAGCTGGCTGACGCGAACGAGGAACACGACGACCGGTACGACCAGGACGAGCAGGCGAGACAGGACGCGACACAGGCTCACGACGCTCAGCAGGACTACCAGTCTGCTCAGTGTAAGGAGAAGGAGCAGGCAGCGGTGAGCCAGGCTGTAACGGAAGACCAGTAGACGACGGGAGAGTAAGAACCTGACGAAGAACAGAGTCAGACGGCGGCAGAGACGACGGAGACGGCGGAGCGAAGAACAGTCGTGTCGGCGCAGCTGCATCAGTACCGGCAGCTCCAGCAGCTCCAGTGCCTCCAGCAGCTCCAGTACCTCCAGTAGCTCCAGTACCTCCAGCAGCTCCAGAAGCTCCAGTCCCAGAGCCGACACCTCCAGTCCCAGGGTCTCCACCCTCTGTGTCTCCAGCAGTAGCACCCCCAGAACCAGCACCTCCAGTCCCAAGGTCTCCAGCCTCAGTGTCTCCAGCAGCAGCACCCCCAGAGCCAGCACCTCCAGTCCCAGGGTCTCCAGCCTCAGTGTCTCCAGTACGAGCACCTCCAGAACCAGCGACTCCAGCACCTCCAGTAGACAAAGGTCCAGCACCACTCCTAGCTCCAGCAGCGCGACGCTGACGGTGACCGTACCAGTCCTGCAGCTGCTGTGGGGTGAGAGGCACCCGTGGACGAAGGCGGCTACTCCAAGGAGACCGCGCAACAGCAGACTCAGAACCCTCAGCGCCAGCACCCCCAACTGCTCCAGAACCTCCAGCGTCAGCACCTCCAGGCTCCACACGCGTAGGCTCAGTACCCGCAGACTCGGCACCCGCAAGCTCAGCACCTCCAGGCTCCTCACGCGCAGGCACAGCACCCTCAGACTCGACACCCCCAAGCTCAGCACCTCCAGGCTCCTCACGCGCAGGCACGGCACCCCCAGACTCCGCACCCCCAGGCTCAGCACCTCTAGGCGCCTCTCGCTCAGGCTCCGCACTCCCAGGCTCAGCACCCCCAGAGACAGCACCCCGAGTAGGACCACCTCCAGCAGGACCTGAGTCACCAGTGACCTCAACAGGCGCAGGTACCGGGGGGTCTACCTGAGAAACACCTGAAGGAGCAGGACCTGGCGCGGGGAGGGGGTCTACCTGGGGAGGACCTGGAGCGAGAAAGAGCGGCGGGGGGGGGCGAGAGGCAGTGCGGTAGGGAAAGAGACGGTAGAAGGGAACAGACTCGTCAAAGGTGACGTCCTGAGACGCAAAGACACGGCGCGAGGTGGGGTCGTAAAACTGCCAGCCAGGCGCGTCAGGAGGAAAACCAAGGAAGACGCAGGGAATGGCGCGAGCAGAGAGCTTGTCCGCGGTGAGATCGCGGACAAAGGCACGAGCACCCCAGACCCGGAAACGCGACGCATCGCCAACCTCCCCCGTCCACAGCAGCGTGGGCGAGGTCTCCGGCAAGGAGACACGGGGCCAGAGGTTGAGCTGATGCGCGGCGTACCGGACCGCGAACGGCCACAGAAAATGGGGAGCCGCCGCATGGATCATGGAGGTACGGGCGACCTCCAATGCGGCGCTCAGCAACCCCATTCTGCTGCGGAGAGGCCGGAAGCGTGAACGACTGGGTGATGCCGTGCTCCGCACAGAAGGCTGCCAAGAGGTCAGAGGAGAACTCACCACCTCTGTCAGAGTGCAGACGCAGGACAGGAAAGTCCCGCTCGAACCGCTCGCGGAGCTGGAGACGCACAGCGCGGATCCAGGGGATCAAAACAGCAGGGACGTCTCCCTTGCTGCGCAAGGGGAAGACCGTGGTGTAACACGTGTAGTTGTCGACAACCAGCAGAAAGTACCGCTCACGGCCCTGTCCCTGGACGCGGGCTGGGCCCCACACGTCCAGGTGAAGTGTCTGCATGGGAGCCTCTGTGTCGGCGCGCTGCCGCCCCTCGACGCAGGGAATGCAGGGCGGCGCAGGCGAGGGAGGGAGGGCAGGCAGAGACCTGGGAAGCCCAGAGACCAGAGAGCGAGAGTGCATGCTACGAAGGCGAGGCAGGGAGGGGTGACCAAGGCGGTGGTGCCACAGGAGCGTGTCGTGCGACAGGCGGCGGCACTCACACTGGGTAGCTACCTGAGCAGACGCGTACAGCTGCGGAGACAAAGGAGTGGAGCGTGAAACAGTGGTGAGGGTGTACAGACTGGACCCCGGCTCACGAGTGAACGTGGCCAGGTGGCGGCCAGTCTTGGAGCACGTGCAGATCGCCACACGCTGCCCTCCAGGAGTCCAGGTGTCAACCCAGTGATCCTGGAGGACGGCGTTGCTCACCAGGTTCATAGAGAACGAGGGAACATGGAGACCTGACAGCTCACCAGACGAGACTGCCGGGCACGGGAGCACAGTCGTGGCTCGTGCAAGCACTGGGCCCCCAGAGGGGTCAGCCAGGGAGACAGGGACAGGTGCAGGGAGGGGAGTGACGGTGGTGCTATCGCGAAAGAAACAGCGGGAAGCACCAGAGTCAAGTGTAAACGTGTGCAAGGCCTGAGCCGACTCAGTACCAAGGGGAGCAGACTCACTAGCACCTAGGGCTGCAGCCCTTATACCGGGGTCAATACCAGGGTCAGGCGGCACACACAAGTAGCAGTCACCCTCAGCACTAACAGTCAATGCATACATGGCAGCAAGAATAACATCATAGTCCAGATCAAAGATAGGCACATCACGCCTAAGCAGCTCTGCCCAGTTGGGGAACTCAGTAGCATCAGGATACTTAGTACGCCAGGCGTCACTAAGCCTAGCAAAACAACGATACTCAGTGTGAAAACCGTTGCAGGGGCGACCCTTGCGGGGGCCAGTACGAATGACATAGGGGCAGCGGTCAGAACCCCGAGACGCCCCACGCCCAGCATACCAGTCATTGAGCTGCTGGGAGGTGAGGGGAGGAAGCTGCTGCTGCTGCTGTGGCTGTTGCTGCTGCTGCTGCTGCTGGCCACCCTTCTGGCCAGATCCACCCCCACTCCCACCTCCACCGCCACTGCCGCTGCCTCCTCCCCCACCACCGCCGCCGCCGCCTCCACCGCTCCCGGTCCTGCCGCCACCCCACCCACCGCCTCCACCCCCACGGCCACCCCCACCACCTCCACCACCCCCGCCGCCTCCACCACCGCTCCCTCCACCGCCACCTCCGCCACCCCTGCCACCCTTGCCGCCCCTGCCACCACCACGCTTCCCACCAGGAGCGGAAGCCGCTGCGACCTTCTCCGCACCGAGGAAGTCGACAGCAGTAGCAGCAGAGGCGTAGGAGGGGTCAAGAGGGGAGGGGGAGCACCCCTCAAAGAGGGGAGTGCGGGGAGTGCCACGAGCAGCACCGACAGCGAGGATGTTCTTCTCTGCTGCGACCAGCTGCTGCTCGAAGTCGTCCAGAGTGATAGTTGGAGGATCCTTGGCAAGGAAGTAATCTCTGACAGAGCGAAGAGTGTCAGGGAGGCGGGTGACGAGGATGTAGAGGGTGAAGTACAGCGGGGGGCGGTTCGTGGCGAGGAACTCGTCGGTAAGAGCGGCTCGAAAGCGGGCGTCACTAGCGCGGAGGTGAGTGATAAGGTCGGCAGCAGTGTGAAACGAGGCTAAGTCTGGGAACAGGTAAGGCAGGATGAGACTACCAACGGTGGCTGTGGCCGGGGCGGAATAGCGGGCAACGACAGCATCATACAGCGTCTGAGCAGTCTTAAGCTGGTTGAAATGCGCGCGCTCAGAGATCGGTAGGTGATTGCGAATAACAAGGCGCGCGACTGCATCGCGGAGCTCCCACTGTGCTCGTTCAGGGGCAGGAGCAGTCTCAGCGGGAGTAGGGACAGTGCCGGTCACATAGGCTAGCAGTGACACTCCGTCTGCGACGTCAGTCATAAGGTAAAGGCGCAGGTCACTAAGCCAGGTGTCAAACTCGATGGGGCGGCCGTCAGACTCAAAGGCGAGAACAGTAAGGGTCGCCATGGTTGCAGCGCAGGCAAAAGTAGCAGGCTCAGGCAGCAGGCTCAGGCAGCAGGCTCAGGCGTTAGGCAAAGGCTGCAGGCTCAGGCAGCAGGCTCAGGCAGCAGGCTCAGGCAGCAGGCACAAGTAGCAGGCAAACGTAGCAGGTAAGGAAACACGCAGATCAGTGACAGGCCGCGCGCAGGCTGGCGGGGCGCGACGTGAGCTGCGCGGGCGGTGCGCGGGCCGCGTGCGGGCTGCGCGCGGGCTGCGCAGGCTCAGTGCGGGCAGCGCGGGCTAGGCGCGGGCTGCGCGGGCTCAGTGCGGGCCGTGCGGGCTCGGCGCGGGCTGCACGGACGGTGCGCAGGGCAGCTGCGGGCCGCGCGGGCGCAGGGCGGGCTGCACAAGCGACCTACCGGGCGCGACGCGGCTGGCAGAAGCTGTGCGCGGTAATAAAAAAGGCGTGCGCGCGCCCCCGAGGCGCGCGCGGGCAGCAAGCTAGGCAGACAGTTATGTAAGGCAGGTAGGCAGGCCGTTGGGGAGGTAACTTAGTACATGGTGGGCCCTTAAGCTTAGGTCTAGGAACCTGCTCTAGATGCCATGTCGAGAGAATCAGGCAAGGTTGGATTGACTATCGAGAGTTTGGTACAAAATAACACAACCCTAAAGTGTTATCCCCTATAACATCTACCCCACTACAGCCTACCAATATATATCACACATATATATCATTTGACACAAGCAACAGACAGTGTAAACCAGAGCAGGTTAATGGCGCAATTGACAACAGTCGAAATGAAACCGGGAGAAAAGGGAATGACGTATATCAGCCGATGTCGGGAACTGCGCGACAAGCTTCTTCGATGCGGAGTGTCAGAACTAGCTGTAGAAAGTAAGAATGAAGAAAGGAGAGTTTGCACTAGCAGCAGTTGGCATACATATAGGAAACCCTAATTGGGTTGTACTCGCTATAGAGTACCCCACTGCAGGCTAGAGCATAATATTCTGACACACCCCCATAGCCAAAGTGGGGTGTAATCAGCAGAGAAAGCAAAGCAGTACAAGCTCAGGGTGGATCACAATGTCACCACACATTCTGAGCACAAGTTTAAGAAGCAATAGTTTAAAGTGCACAATTATGAGCAAAGCTAGAGGCAGTTACAGAGGGCAAGTGAGGAGGAGGAGGGCTGGCGAGAGGAGAGAAGAGTGGAGGCGACGACTGAAGCTGCAGACACACGGGCAACAGACGGCTCTGGTGCAACTCTAGTGGCTACCGGGAGCAAGGGCCCCGGAATACAGGAGTAACAGGCTCTGCGTCTGATCAGCAGCGACAGGAGCAACGGACCCACAGGCGACAGGTGCAACCGGCTCTCTGAGCTACCGGTGGCTATCAGAACCCCGGAATACAGGCGCTGCAGACGACACGACGGCTGCCTCCACCCAACCTCCTCCAACTGTCCCACACCCCCCAACACACACCCCCTGCTGAAACCCTAGCTCCACTCCCATGGCACCCCCCTTAAACCCTAAACCCTCGGCTCCCACACACCCACCCCCCTGAGCAGCAGCTGCAGCAGTGGGAGACGGAGGAGGAGGAGGAGCAGGGGACGGCTGACAGAGACGGCACCCCCATACGCTCCACCCCCAAACCCTAATTCAGGAGTACGGGCAGCAGCAGGGGTGGGGCGCCGTCAGAAGCGCGAGGGACGGCGTGCAGCTCAGTGGGAGAGGAGACCGGGCGCCCGCGGGCCAGGCGCAGCCCGTACGAACCGCGCGCAGGCGGCCCGAGGCGCGCGCGGGCCAGGCGCAGCCCGTACGGGCCGCGCGCGGGCCTGGCGCAGGCCGTACGGGCCGCGCGCGGGCCTGGCGCAGCCCGTACGAGCAGCGCGCGGGTTGTACGGGCCGCGCGCGGGCCTGGCGCAGCCCGTACGGGCCGCGCGCGTGCAGGACAGGCCGCGCGCGGGCCTGGCGCAGCCTGTACGGGCCGCGCTCGTGCAGTACGGGCCGCGCACGGGCGACGGGGGCGACGCGCGGGTCCCCGGGGGCGCTTCGGCGGGCGACGGGGGGAGAAAACCGCCGCGCGCCTCGGGGCGCACGGCGGGCAGAGAACCGCCGCGCGCCTCGGGGCGCACGGCGGGCAGAAAACCGCCGCACACCTCGGGGCGCACGGCGGGATGAAAAATCCGTCGCACGCCACGAGGCGTGCGACACACAGAGTAGCAGTAGCAGTAGCAGTAGCAGCGGAAGGCTTAGGTGGTGGGCCCACCCACAGGATCGACCCAGGAGGGTCGACCTGCTCTGATAGCATGTCAGAACTAGCTGTAGAAAGTAAGAATGAAGAAAGGAGAGTTTGCACTAGCAGCAGTTGGCATACATATAGGAAACCCTAATTGGGTTGTACTCGCTATAGAGTACCCCACTGCAGGCTAGAGCATAATATTCTGACACGGAGGGTCAATCTCTGAAGACGCCTTCGTGACAGTCATCATTGGTGGTCTCGGTCCCCAATGGCGCGCCACCAAAGCTATCCTCCGAGCCCACGGCAGAATTTCTGAAGCAGCACTCTGCGCCGAAATCCACGCCGAGCAGCAGGACATGGACCTGCAAGAAGAACGACACAGAAAGAAGACGACAACATCAGAGTTCGCGTTTCACACTCAACGACGTCACAACAACTACAACAATCGACAGCAACAACCGAAGCCAGTACCTCCTTTCTGCCACATCTGCAAGACTTCAGGACACCCGCGCACGCACTGCCCGAATCGACAACAGTCAACGACTCCGCAGCGACAGCTACGACCTTCAAGCAATCAAGTCGCATCAACACAGGCGAATCCAACGACCCAGCTCCAATCTTCAACAACTCCAACGGGACAACCTGCGCAAGGAACAAGAAACATCGTTAGCTGCATGGCAAGACTGAACGATTCTTGCATCACAGAATCACCACCGTACTACTCACCAGAAGAGCAACTCGACGAAACGACACCACGCCGCGAGTCACTTCAGCCGAACCCGACATACGCTGCCATAGCCCAAAACGAGCCATCCGGGAAGGACACGTGGTTCTTGGACAGTTGCTGCGGACAACACATGTGCTCCTCAGGACGCTTCGTACAACGAGAATACCAGCTTCAACGAGAGGTGGTCATCACCGTCGCCAACAATCAGAACCTGCGCACACGACGACAAGGAGTTGTTCAACTTCAGTCACGAGAAACGAACGTCATTCTACAGATGTCCAAGGTTTTAATTGCAGAAGGCCTCGGCTACAACTTACTCAGCGTCAGTCAACTGATGGCGAAAGGCATTCACCTTGAAGCAGACAGCACAACCCAGGAATTCAAGCTGTACCACGGGAGAGGAGGTCTCTACATCGGCAAGGCGGTTCTCAAGAACAACGTCTTCGTTCTTGACTTCGTCCCCGATCTCGGAACGGCCGACAGCGACGCCATCGTCAACTTCACTGACTGGACACATCCTCCAGATCTTGATCCAGACTTCAGCCCGAGCGGCTTCTGGTACTCACACACCATCCCTGAAACAGAAAGAACAAGGGCGCTGGCGACAATTCAGCAGTCGGCAGCAGCAGAGACAACATCGGCAGCAGCAGAGACAACATCAGCAGCAGCAGAGACAATATCGGCAGCAGCAGAGACAACATTGGCAGCAGCAGAGACAACATCGACAGCAGCAGAAACAACATCGACAGCAGCACAGACAAAAGCAGCAGCAGCAGAAACATCAACACCAGTCGCCGGTCCCTCAACGGCACAGCCCTCCATCGACGAGACGCCGCCAACACCGGCGCAGCAGCTCAACCCGGCACCACGGGAAGTTCACAGAAGCGCGAACATCATCGCCGGCTTCTACTCCAACTCCGACATGTACCGACGCTCGCCAGGACACCGCGCCAACGAAGAAACCTGGCACGCAAGAATGGGACACCCAAGCAACACAGCATTAAACAACACGATAAGAGCTGGAGTACTTGACAAGGATTCACTCTTACTGATCGACGGCAGAGAACTTCAGCGAGCCCGAGGAACGTGCTTCACCTGCCCCGAAGCTGACTTACCGCATCAGCCCTTCGTCTCGCATCACAACCCAAGCGCACCTGCATATTCACCACTCGAGAAAGTGTACAGCGACATCTTGTACAACCGCGAACCCGGACAAAACGCGTATAACTACACCATCACCTTCATCGACGCCGCTACACGTTACGTCTGGCACCTAAACTTACCAAGTCGCGACATGGCTTTCGAGGCTTTCGTGGCATGGCTTCCAGCAGCAGAACGGGAATCAGGAGCTAAGCTCAAAAGTTTTCAATCAGACGGAGGAGGAGAATACTCGTCACAGCGGTTCAAGCAGTATCTGGCGGAGAAGGGAATCAAGAGACTCATCTCCCTTCCCTACGCCCATCAACAGCAGGGTGTAGCAGAAAGGATGAACAGGACTCTGCAGAACACCATGCGCAAACTGTTACGTGGCATGCGGCTACCCAACCACCAGTGGCCCGAAGCAATGGACCACGCCGTGATGCTGCACAACTTGCTTTCCTCGTCGTCACTCCCGAACAACGCATCACCGCATCTGCTGTGGACAGGGAAACTGGGCAGCACAAAAATGTTACGAGTCTTCGGCTGCATGGTACAGTACCGACCCCCATCTGCACGAGCCGGCCGATTCTCCCAACGCGCACAGTGGGGACTACACCTGGGCATCGAAAAACATTACAACGCGTGGAAAATCTTCGACATCCACACCAAGGAAACAGTAGCAGCACGTGATGTCATTTTCTACGAGCGGCTCACACTGCCAACATACCTTGCCAACCTGGACGAAAATCGAGACCCCACAGGTGGCTTCCGTGGCGATCGAGCCTTCGCTTCGGCAGGAGACGAAGCTGACTGGGACGAGCAGAACGTGGAAGGAGCCTCGGAAGAAGCCGGACCTCTCCCCTACTGCTCAGTGTCAGTGATAACGGACTGGAATGGTGGACTAGCAAGGATTGTGAGTACAAATATGAAACCCTAATGTTGTGACCCCCCTATAGGCTAACCCACTACAGCCTACACAAATACAACATGTATAATGTTTGACACACCCCCATAGGCAAAGTGGGGAGACCTAGGGGTCACAAGACCAGTCAAGGCAAAGCAAGGCAACAACAAGCTCAGGGTGGATCTCAAGGATTCCACACAAATTCCGAGCACAAGCTAGTGGTCACAAGACCAGTTCACATGCAGGTTTATAGCAGAGCAAGAGATACAGTGATCACAACCTAGCAAGAGCAAACATGCAGGTATAGATATATATAGTGATCACAGTACAAGCAAAGTCAAGAGGTAAGCAAGTGAGGTCCAGTAGGCACAAGGCCTAGTAGAGTGCAGAAGCGCTGATGGTCACGAGGCTGAAGCGCCTTGGTGAACACATCAGCAGTGTTGGCCTCAGTGGCCACGTAGCGAATACAAAGCTGACCGCGTTGCTGCAGCTCACGAGCAAGGAAGTACCGCAGGGCGATGTGCTTCGTTCTGTGCTCCAGTCTGTGCTCCTCACACAAGGCAATGGCAGCCTTGTTGTCGACGTACAGTACTGGAGGAGAACGAGGCCGCTCTCCAAGGTCGGTCAGCAGGTAGGTCAGCCAGCGTAGCTCCTGGGCAGCCATGGCTGTAGCGTAGATCTCAGCCTCGCAACTGGAGCCGAGAACAGAAGAAGAGCGTGTAGAGCGCCAAGAAACTGAGCCAGAGCCAAGGCTGAAGGTGTAACCCTGAGACGACCGCTGAGTGGCCTGGTCGTCTGCCCAAGAAGCGTCTGAGTGCCCTGTGAGAACAACTCGGTCTCGCCCTCCAAGCACAAGCCCCATGCCCGACGTACTGCACAAGTAGCGCAACACCCTCTTAGCGGCATCCATGTGCTCCTTCCTGTGACGGCCAGGAGCGACATAGCGTGCAAGGATGCTAAGAGGGTATGCAAGGTCAGGTCGAGTGCAGGTCATCAGGTACATGAGGCAGCCCACAAGCTCTGGATACGGGCCACTCGGCTCTACGGACTCATCCGAAGGCAGAGCTGAGAGCGAGTGACCGGTAGACAGAGGAGTGGACTGAGGCGAGGAGTACGTGAAGCGGAAGCGCTGGAGAACCTGCTGCACCATGTGTGACTGAGTCAGGGTGATGGTGCGCCGTGCTCTGTCCCGGGTGATCCGCAAGCCAAGATAGCTTGTCAGCTCACCCAGGTCTGTGCACGTGTGTCTCCTCTGCAGCTCCGACTTTACGTAGGCGAGTCCTGCAGTGTCAGCAGTGGCAAAGACCAAGTCGTCGACGTACACTAGGATGTAGAACGGCGGCAGCGAGGTGTCGGTGCGCAGGAACAGCGACGGGTCAGCTGTAGAAGGCGCGAACCCAAGAGCCGCAAGTGTAGTCCTCAGTGTGTCGTGCCACTCACGCGGAGCCTGGCGGAGACCGTAGACCGGCCGCTGAAGCCTCCACTGGGTACCAGGAGGAAACGACCCAGTGAAGCCAGGTGGGCGGCGCAGCCAGATCTCCTTGTGCAGGCTGCCCTGCAAGAAAGCAGTGCTGAAGTCAAGTGAGTGAAGCTCGTAGTCGCGGTGAGCGGCTATGTGCAGCAGCACCCGAAGAGTAGTCATCTTCGGGGTGGGGGAGAAGGTCTGGAAGAAGTCAACTCCCTCTCGCTGACTGAAGCCTCGAGCCACGTAACGCGCCTTGAAGACAGGCGGAGAACCCGGCGGCCGCTTCACCCTGAAAATCCACATGCCACTGACGATGTTCGCCCCAGGAGGGGGAACCTCGTCGACGTAGGTGCGTGTGGACTTCCAGGAAGCCATCTCGGCGTCCATGGCTGTCTGCCACTGAGAGGAGTAGGGACCCGCCATCGCCTCAGCGTAAGTGCGCGGGGTCGGGATGTCTGGTGCATCCGGGTCTCCCTCAGGGGCAACTAGCAAGGACACGAGACGGGGCAAAGCAGCAGCAAGACACTGGAACTCCTCCTGTCTGTCCTCAAGGACGTCCGTGCCAAGAGCACACTCACCCCCGACGGACGGAGGACAGACAGACTCAGACTCAGACTCAGCAACAAGGCTAGCAGCGTAGTCTAGACGACAGGCGGCAGCAAAGTCAACCAACTCAGCGACCAGAGCAGACGCAGCCGAGGACTCAAAGGTAGGGTCAGTGACAACAGTAGCGAGGAGACGCGTGACAGTAGGGTGCTCAGCACGATACCGGTCAGACTCAGGGTCCGGAACGTCAGGCAAAGAGGACGCAGGAGGAGACGGTAGAGGGACACGCTGAGGAGCAGTAGAGGGACGCAGAGTCATGTAGTGAGTGCCTGGGACAGGAGGAGGACGCTCACGACGGACACGACGACCAGTGCGAGCAGGACGAACAGGCGACGCAGGACGAGACTCAGGCTCACGACGCTCTGTAAGACCTCCTGTGGGACCAGTGTAAGGAGAGGGAGCAGGGAGAGGCGAGGTAGGCGGTAACTGTGACTGCGGCTGGACAGGCGGAGGACACTCTACGGAGGGAGGAGGACAAGGAGGAGGAGCCTGCCCAAGAACCTGCTGAAGGAGCGGTACGAAGTACAGTCGCGGCCGCGCAGCGTCTCCAGAAGCAGAGGAGACTCCAGCGGCCGGGTCCTCAGTACCAGTAGGAGCTCCAGCGTCCGGGTCCACAGCACCAGCAGCAGCTCCACCGGCCGGGTCCTCAGCACCAGTAGTAGCTCCAACGCCCGGGTCCTCAGCAGCAGCAGTAGCGCCACCGCTCGGGTCCTCAGCTCCAGCAGCAGCTCCACCGCGCGGGTCCTCAGCACCAGCAGCAGCGCCACCCCCAGGGTCCGCAGCACCAGGAGCACCACTCCGAAGACTGCAGCGCCGTGTGTACCACTCGCGGATCTGCTGAATGGGGGGGAGCTCCTGGGTAGGAGGGGAAGTACCGGGACGAGCTCCAGCAGCACCTCTCCGGAGGCGGCAGTACTCGAGGTACCTCTCCTGCAGCTGCTGGGAGGAGAGGGCTCCTCCAGGTGTAGCACGCTCAGGCTCAGCACCCCCAGACTCAGCACCCCCAGACTCAGCACCCCAAGGCTCAGCACCCCCAGGCTCCGCACCTCCAAGCTCAGCACCCCCAGGCTCCGCACCCCCAGACTCAGCACTCCCAGGCTCAGCACCCCCAGACGCAGCACCCCCAGGCTCAGCACCCCCAGACGCAGCACCCCCAGGCTCAGCACCCCAAGCAGGACGAGAGTCAACAGCTACCTCGACAGGCTCAACCGGGTCTACCTGGGACACACCTGAGGGAGCGGCACCCTGAGGGGGGAGGGGGTCTGGTACCTCAGCACCTGGAGCGAGGAAGAGAGGCGGGGGGGGGAGTGGGGCAGTGCGGTAGGGGAAGAGGCGGTAGTAGGGGACGGACTCGTCAAAAGTGACGTCCTGAGAGGCCAGGACACGACGCGAGGTGGGGTGGTAGAACTGCCAGCCAGGGGCGTCCGGGACAAAGCCAAGGAAGACGCAGGGGACAGCGCGACGGGAGAGCTTGTCCGCGGACGTGTCGCGGACAAAAGCTCGGGATCCCTAGACCCGAAAACGCGACGCATCGCCAGCCTCTCCCGTCCAACACAGTGTCGGAGAAGTCTCGGGCAAGGAGACACGGGGCCAGAGGTTGAGCTGATGCGCAGCGTATCGGACTGCAAACGGCCACAGAAAATGGGGGGCAGCCGCATGGCTCAAGGAGGTACGAGCGACCTCCATGACCAGACCAATGCGGCGCTCAGCAACCCCATTCTGCTGTGGAGAGGCCGGAAGCGTGTACGACTGCTCAATGCCCTCCTGCTGACAGAAGGCCTCCAATAGGCCAGAGGAAAACTCCCCACCTCTGTCAGAGTGCAGACGCAGGACAGGGAAGTCGGAGCGGAAACGCTCACTGAGCTGGAGACGAGATCTGCGGATCCAAGGGATCAAGACATCAGGGACGTCACCCTTGGCGCGCAAGGGGAAGACCGTGGTGTAGCGCGAGAAGTCGTCAACAACAATCAGGAAGTACCTCTCCTGACCCTGACCACGGACGCGGGCTGGGCCCCACACGTCCATGTGGAGCGTCTGCAAGGGAGCAGTCGTCGGGGGAAACGAGGAGGAGTGAGGAGCGGCGCGCTGCCGTCCCTCGACACAGGGAATACAGGGAGGAGCAGGCGAGTCGGGAAGGGGAGGGAGCACCCTGGGAAGACCAGCAACAAGGTCCCGTTTGTGCATGGCCCGAAGGCGCTGCACAGACGGGTGACCAAGGCGGTGGTGCCAAAGGACAGTCTCATGCGCCAGAGAGCGACACGAGCAGGGGGCGGACAGCTGACCTGACGCAGACGCAGACGCGGACGCAGCTACCTGAGGGGACTCAGTGGTCAGTGTGTAAAGGTCCGACCCCGGCTCCCGAGTGAAGGTAGCCAGGTGACGGCCCGTCCGAGCACACGTGCAGTGTGTCACGCGCTCGTAGGCAGGGGTGAACTGGTGAACACCCCCGTCCTGGAGCGCACTACCTGCCACCAAGTTCGTAGAGAACGAGGGGAGGTAGAGACCTGACAGCGTGCCGGACGGGACCGCCGGACAAGGAAGGACAGTGGAGGAGGTCGCAATGACCGGACCCCCAGAGGGGTCAGCAAGGGAGACAGCAACTGGCCGAGCGAGTGGCTCAAGGACAGTGCGGTCACGAAAGAAGGAGCGAGAAGCACCTGAGTCCAGTGTGAAGGTGTGCAGTGCTGCAGTCGACTCAGTACCAGGGGGCACGGACGCACTAGCACCTAGGGCTGCAGCCTCACCAGGACCTGTGGGAGCAGACGCACTAGCACCTAGAGCGGCAGCCGGACTGGCCTGAATGCCCGGGTCGGGCGGAACACGCAAGTACTGAGCACCCTCTCCACTAATAGACATCGCATACATGGCAGTGAGAATAGCATCAAAGTCTAAAGCCCAAATATCAACACCCCTCTTTTCCAGATCAGCCCAGCGCGGCAGCTCAGTGGCAGCAGGAAACTGAGTGCGCCACGCGTCGTTAAGGCGCGCGAAGCAGCGCTGCGTGGGGTGCGGCCTCCCACACTGCTGGCCGCTGCGGTCACCTGTGCGAATGACGTACGTGCAAGTAAAGCCACGCTGCGCATACCACTCACGGGCGGCCTGAAGCGTCGGGGCGGGCTGCTGACTCTGCCCTCCGCCAGTGCCTCCACGACCACCACCCCCACCGCCGCCGCCCCGGCCACCTCCACCCCTGCCGCCGCCACGACCACCTCCGCCTCCGCTGCCGCCTCCGCCACCACTCCCACCGCTGCTGTCTCCTCCCCCACTGCCGCCACTAGTCTCCCCAGCCGCGCCTCCACTCCCACCGCCTCCACCCCCACCTCCTCCGCCGCCACCCCCACCCCTGCCCCCTTTGTTCCTGCGGCGCCCGCTCGAAGCAGACGCGGTCCCGACCTTCTCAGCACCAAGAAGGTCGACAGCAGCAGCAGAGGCGACAGAGGGGAGGAGGGGGGAAGGGGAACACCCCTCAAAGAACGGGGTGCGGGGGTCGCCACGAGAGGTGCCTACAGCGACGATGCTCGCCTCAGCTGCAAGCAGTTCCTTCTCGAGGAGGGCAACAGTGAGCTCAGTGGGGGAGCGAGAGAGGAAGTGGTCCCTGACTGCGCGCAGAGAGTCAGGGAGGCGGGTGACGATGTGGTAGAGAGTGATCCAGAGCGGGGGGGGGTTGCTAGTGAGAAACTCGGCAGGCATAGCAGCGCGAAAGCGGGCCTCACTAGTCTTAAGGTGGGTGATGAGGTCTGCGACAGTGTGAAAGGAGGCTAGGTCGGGGAACAGGTAGGGGAGAGTGAGGCGGCCTAGCGTGGCAGAAGCGGGTGAGGAGTAGCGGGCAACTACAGCTGTGTAAAGGTCCTTAGCAGTCTTGCACTGGCCGAAGTGCTCGCGCTCGTCTAGCGGCAGGGAGTTGCGAATAGCAAAGCGAGCGTGCGCATCACGGGTCTGCCACTGGGAACGCAGAGTGCTGTCAGCAGACGAGTCAGGGGCAGTGGCATGGCCTAGGGCGTGGTCGTACAGTGAGATATCTTCCTTGGCAGTGAGCTGTAGGAATAGGTGCAGGTCATCTAGCCAGGTGTCGAACTTCACTGGACGGCCCTCGGCATCGAAAGCTAGAACGGGAGGACTAGCCATAGTGACAGTAGCAGTAGTAGTAGTAGCAGTAGTAACAGTAGTAGTAGGAATTAGGCCGCTGGAAAGGTGTGCGGAGGGTCAACGGGGCCGGCGGGGCCGCTAGGTAAGGCGCGGGCGGGGTCGACTGTCCGTAGTGGCACACGAGCGGCAGTAGTAGGGAGCGTGGCAGCAGGAGCTGCAACGGCATACTGGTGGCAGCTGCAGTGGTAGCAGTGTGCGCGGTAGGTAGAAAATAAACAGCAGTGAGATCGAGTGCCTCGCGGGCGGCGGCTGCAGAAGCGCACGGGCGGCAGCGGCGCACGGGGAACGGCAGTGCACGGGCAGCGGCGGCGCACGGGCAGCGGTGGCGCTCGGGAGGCAGCGGTGCGCAAGCAGCAGCGGAAGCAGCGGCGTACAAGCGGTTGCGGGCAGCGGGGCGTGCGCGAGCAGGCGACGGGCGGCTGCGGGGCGTGTGCGAGCAGGCGACGGGCGGCTGCGGGGCGCGCGCGAGCAGGCGACGGGCGGCTGCGGGCGGGCGGCCGCTGCGACGGCGGGCTGCGGGCCTGCGGGGCGTGCGCGAGCAGGCGACGGGCGGCTGCGGGGCGTGTGCGAGCAGGCGACGGGCGGCTGCGGGGCGTGCGCGAGCAGGCGACGGGCGGCTGCGGGCGGGCGGCCGCTGCGACGGCGGGCTGCGGGCCTGCGGGGCGTGCGCGAGCAGGCGACGGGCGGCTGCGGGGCGTGCGCGAGCAGGCGACGGGCCGCGCGCGTAACTAGCGGGCCGCGCGCGTAAGAAACAAAGCCGCGCGCGCGAAAAAAAAAGGACCCGCGCGCGAGTAGCTAGCGGATCGCGCGCGCGCGGTAGGGAAATGCGCTCGAGGGCGCGAGGCCTTAAGGGGCCGTAAGAACCGAGGCGCTCTAAGGCGCAGGTAGGTAGGTAGGTAGGTATATAGTGGTGGGCCCTAAGAACGGTCCTAGCGAAGGACCTGCTCTGAAACCATGTCAGTGATAACGGACTGGAATGGTGGACTAGCAAGGATTGTGAGTACAAATATGAAACCCTAATGTTGTGACCCCCCTATAGGCTAACCCACTATAGCCTACACAAATACAACATGTATAATGTTTGACACTCAGTGGACGTACCGATGGACGAAGATAACCCTCGCGAAAGCGTCAACGCCGAAACCTACTACCACTTCGCCGACAACGGTTACGTTACACCTGCTGAAGTCAACACCAACGAAGCAGAACGCATAGGGCCCAACTTCGCACCTGATCCAGAAGCTGGAGACGAGGCAGTCTATCCCGAGGACACCACACTCCCCCGCTACACACAGAGTGGACTCCAGATACTCGGGCTCGTCACCGCAGTCCACGGCGCCGCCATTCCTAAGGAGCCTGCAACGGTTCAGCAGGCTCTGGGGGGGGAGCACAGGGAAAAATGGCGTGAAGCCATGGACAAGGAGCTGAAAGCGCTAGAAGAACGCAACACCTGGAAAATCGTTCCTATCGGCGTAGCACGAAACAAGACCATTCTCACCGGAAAATGGGTCTTCCGCGTGAAGACGAAAGCAGATGGCACCATCGACAAATTCAAGGCGCGCTGGGTCGTACGCGGCTTCGACCAAGAACACGGACGCGACTTCACCGAAACCTTTGCTCCGGTCAGCCGACACACCTCACTACGCATTCTCCTCGCGATCGCCGCCATGAAGAAGAAAAAGCTACGACAAATCGATGTCGCAAACGCCTTTCTCTACGCACCTGTTGACGCAGAGATCTTCGTGGAGCTACCACACGGCTCCAGCACGGACTCCACACACGTCTGTCAACTACTCAAATCGCTCTACGGCATCAAACAAGCCCCACGACTGTGGCAACAGTACCTGCACGCCCGACTCGTTCGCATCGGCTTCAAGCAGCTACCGCACGATCAGGGAATGTATCGGCTCACGAAGGGTACAGACTACATCCTCCTAATCGTCTACGTAGACGATTTACTCTACATCGGCTCGACTGACAACGTCACCTCCTGGTTCGAAGGGGAACTGCAGAAGGACCTCACTCTCACAGTCTCACCTACCGTCACACAGTACCTCGGCCTAAACATCCGAGAAGAAGAAGACGCGATCTACCTCAACGCCGCGAAATATGCCGACACCATCGCCAAACGCTTCGCTCTCACACCAACCGCCATCTCCACGCCCTACCGCTACACAACAGGAAACAGCACGGGAAACCCCGCTCTACTCAAGCCCGCCGGAATACGTGACTACCAGAGAAAGCTAGGGTGTCTCCTCTTCGCAGCCGTCACCTGCCGTCCTGACCTATCGTACTCTGCAAGCCAGCTCGCCACCCACCTCAAGAAACCTGAAGCAGAACATCTAGCAGAACTCGATCGCGCTCTTAACTACCTCGTCAGCACCCCGAAGATCGGGTTAACGTATCACAAAAACGCAACCGCACCAACTAAACTTATCGGCTACGTCGACGCCGATCACGCCGGCGACTCCGACAACAGACGCTCACGCACCGGCTACATCTATCGTCTCGAACCCATCGGTCCTATCTCCTGGCAATCGAGTAAGCAGGAATTAATTGCCCTCTCATCGGCCGAAGCAGAATATATAGCACTCTGCTCAGCCACCAAGGAAGGCCTTTACCTTCGCGAGCTGCTGGAAGAAGCGAAGTTAGCCGAGCTACCCAACTTCACACTGTTCTGCGACAACCAGTCGGCAATCCGCATTGCCAACAAGAACGGCTTCGCGAACAGGACGAAACACATCGCCCTGCGCTATTTCTTCGTGAAAGACGAGATCGAGAAAGGGAGACTCGAACTGTCATACTGTCCCACGTCCGAGATGGCAGCCGACTATTTGACCAAGAAGCTCGGGAAGCAGAAATTCGAGTACTGCATGTTGCTGACTGGACAAAGCCACGTCATCAAGAGCGACACTCCAGAAGCGAAGGGGAGTGTTGGAAACAATAAATTGTAAACGCCTCTGTCGTGTCGAAACTGTCAGAATGAACGGACAGGAATGATTGAACTAACAGTGAAATCAGTACAAGTACCTAACCCTAGAATTGTGTACCCCCTATAGGCTAACCCACTGTAGCCTAAACAAACACAACATATATAATGTTTGACACACCCCCATAGGCAAAGTGGGGGAGAGCAAGGGGTCACAAGACCAGTCAAAGCAAAGCAAAACAAGCTCAGGGTGGATCTCAAGGATACCACACAAATTCTGAGCACAAGTTCAAGAAGCAATAGTTTAAAGTTCACAATTATGAGCAAAGCTAGAGGTGGTCACAGAGGGCAAGTGAGGAGGAGGAGGGCTGGCGAGGGGAGAGAGGAGTGGAGGCGACGACTGAAGCTGCAGACACACGGGCAACAGACGGCTCTGGTGCAGCTCTAGTGGCTACCGGGAGCAAGGGCCCCGGAATACAGGAGTAACAGGCTCTGCGTCTGATCAGCAGCGACAGGAGCAACGGACCCACGGGCGACAGGTGCAACCGGCTCTCTGAGCTACCGGTGGCTATCAGAACCCCGGAATACAGGCGCTGCAGACGACACGACGGCTGCCTCCACCCAACCTCCTCCAACTGTCCCACACCCCCCAACACACACCCCCTGCTGCAACCCCTAACTCCACTCCCACGTCACCCCTCTAACCAGCACCACTCCTTCGGCTCCCCACACACCCACCCCCCTCAGCGGCAGCTGCAGCAGTGGGAGACGGAGGAGGAGGAGGAGCAGGGGACGGCTCACACTCACGGCACCCCCATACCCTCCACCCCCAAACCCTAACACAGGAACGCGGGCAGTAGCGGGGGTGGGGCGCCGGCAGAAGCTCGGGGGACGGACGAGGCGCGCGCACGGGCCTGCCGCAGGCCGGACGAGGCGCGCGCGGGCTGCCCGGGCCGCGCGCGGGCCTGGCGCAGCCCGTACGGGCCGCGCGCGGGCCTGGCGCAGGCCGTACGGGCCGCGCGCGGGCTGTACGGGCCGCGCGCGGGCCTGGCGCAGCCCGTACGGGCCGCGCGCGGGCCTGGCGCAGCCCGTACGGGCCGCGCGCAGGCCTGGCGCAGCCCGTACGGGCCGCGCGCGGGCCTGGCGCAGCCCGTACGGGCCGCGCGCGGGTCCCAGGGGCGCTTCGACGGGCGACGGGGGCGTTTCGACGGGCGACGGGGGGCGCTCCGACGGGCGACGGGGGCGCTTCGACGGGCGACGGGGGGGAGCGCTTCGACGGGCGACGGGGGGCGCTTCGACGGTGGGAAACCGCCGCGCGCCTCGGGGCGCACGGCGGGCAGAAAACCGCCGCGCGCCCCGAGCGCGCGGCGGGAAGAAAAAACGAACATCGCGCGCCACGGGACGCGCGACACACAGGAAGGCAGCGGAAGCAGGCGGGCCCACAGGCCAGGAGCGTAACCGCTCTGATAGCATGTCAGAATGAACGGACAGGAATGATTGAACTAACAGTGAAATCAGTACAAGTACCTACCCCCCAGAATTGTGTACCCCCTATAGGCTAACCCACTGTAGCCTAAACAAACACAACATATATAATGTTTAACAGAAACACCACACCAGAAGCGAAGCACGCCACATCGAAGCACCCGCGAGTCAACCCTCGGAGGTTAAAAGAGGTTGCTGGAGGTTACGCGAAAGTCAAAGGTCAAGCGACCTTTGACCTGACAAGTGCAGCGCGACAGCAAGGACACACAACTGACTCGTTACAGAGCAGTTGCCCGAGTCGTCACTGTATCGAACCGCAACAGCAAAAGTAGTTACAACTATATCCTTTCGTATTCCTTGTAATCTTCTATATATTCTTGTATCCCTTTGCTATAATCAACTTACTTTGCCCTCACATACCAGCGCAAGGTGGTTCACAAATTCTCCACTAATACGCTTCCGCTATTACATAGTCCTACCGGAGTTTTACCCCCGCAAAGATCCTAAGGGCTTTTCTCAGCCCAACAATGCCTTGCTATTATTACACAATTCCCAAGCTTGTGTCCGGCCTACCCTCGGCCGCTGCTCTGGCACCAAGTTACAAGCTAAGAGAGCTACCTCTGAGTGACCATTGCCCCGCCGTAGGGACGTCGTTAATTCCTAGAGCTTCCGCTGCGCTCTAGCGTCTTCTTAATTTTAACATGGTATCAGAGCAAGCGTTCAAACCCTTGGAACCTGTGGGAGCAGATATACTCAGTCTGGGTCACCACCTTCTTCATCACCAGGAGCATCTCGTGGAGCAGGTTCGACCAGCCACTTCCCACGGAGCATTTCGTGGAGGAAATCTTCAACGCGCCGTCGCATTATTTTGGGCGACTTGGCAAGACGCATTTCAAGGCGTACCGGTGAAGTCCCTGACGAGGACTTCAGAATTTCAACATGGAGAAATTTATCTTTCCTGGATTCTACACTTCTAACAGTGGAGGGGAGTGTTGGAAATATGATCGTGTGTTTTGATCTTAAAGTACACTGTTCGAAGTGTGCTAACGAACCTCGCCATAGCGAGGGTGTTGACTGGAGAATCGAGCTACAGGGGCGCAACCGTGTACAGCAGTTGCGACCCTCGTGGCAGCTGAAGCGTCGCGATCTACAGTGGGCAGCGTGTACTCCACGCGTAACAGACCTTCGGGGCGCGGCAGTATACCACGCCCTTGCCGAAGCTGAAAGGTTTCGCCAGCGCGACTGTAACAAGGCAACCCAAGCGACGCAGCGCAACTGTTATACAGTTGCGCCTTGGTAACCGTTTGCCCTATGCGTTTGCTATATAACAGAATGTAATGCCTTGCTATTATTACACAATTCCCAAGCTTGTGTCCGGCCTACCCTCGGCCGCTGCTCTGGCACCAAGTTACAAGCTAAGAGAGCTACCTCTGAGTGACCATTGCCCCGCCGTAGGGACGTCGTTAATTCCTAGAGCTTCCGCTGCGCTCTAGCGTCTTCTTAATTTCAACAACAGGCACGTCGGCCTGGGGGGGTATGGGCGCACTCACCTGCTGGGCTGAGAAAAGGCCCTTAGGATCTTTTGCAAGAGTGAACTGTTAGAATCTAGCAGCAGGAATGAATGAACTAGCAGGAAGATGGGTACAAGTAGGAAACCCTAATTTGGGTTGTACCCCATATGGGCTACCCCACTACAGCCTACACAATAAGCAGCATATATGTTTGACACACCCCCATAGGCAAAGTGGGGGAGAACAAGGGTCACACGACCAGTCAAGAGAAGCAAAGCAAGCTCAGGGTGGATCACAACGTCACCACACTCTCTGAGCACAAGCAAAGGGCCACAAGGCCAGTTCACATGCAGAGGTATATATATATGCAACAACAATAGAGCAGTGATCACTACCTAGCAAGGGCAAGCATGCAGAATATATATATATATATATATAGATCACAGTACAACCAAAGACTACAGCAAGTGTGGAAACGTAGGCACAAGGCCTAACAGGGTACAAAAGCGCTGATGATCACCAAACGGAAGTGCCTTGGTGAATATATCAGCAGTGTTGGCCCGAGTGGCCACGTGACGAAGACGAAGCTGACCTCGCTGCTGCAACTCTCGAGCCAGGAAGTAACGCAGAGCGATGTGCTTCGTTCTGTGCTCCAGTCTGTGCTCCTCACACAAGGCAATGGCAGCCTGGTTGTCGACGTACAGCACTGGAGGAGAACAAGGCCGCTCTCCCAAGTCGGTCAGCAGGTAGGTCAGCCAGCGCAGCTCCTGGGCAGCCATGGCTGTGGCGTAGATCTCAGCCTCACAACTGGAGCTGAGAACAGAAGAAGAGCGTGTAGAACGCTAAGAAACTGAGCCAGAGCCAAGGCTGAAGGTGTAACCCTGTGACGACCGCTGTGTAGTCTGGTCGTCAACCCAAGACGCGTCTGAGTGCCCAGTGAGCACCACCTCACTCCGTCCTCCAAGCACTAGGGCCATGCCTGATGTACTGCACAAGTAACGCAGTACCCTCTTAGCAGCAGCCATGTGCTCAGGTCGGTGCCGACCAGGAGCCACGTAGCGAGCCAGGAGGCCAAGAGGGTACGCGAGGTCATTACGAGTGCAAGTCATCAGGTACATGAGGCAGCCAACTAACTCTGGGTAAGGACCACTCGGCTTTGAGTGACCTGTAGCCAGAGGAGTGTGCTGTGGGGAGGACCAGGAGAAGCCGAAGCGCTGAAGGACCTGCTGCACCATGTGTGACTGAGTCAGGATGATGGTGCGGCGTGCTCTGTCCCGGGTGATCTGCAAGCCAAGGTAGCTGCGCAGCTCACCCAGGTCTGTGCACGTGTGTCTCTTCTGCAGCTCCGACTTCACCTGAGCGAGAGCCTCAGTGTCAGCAGTGGCAAAGACCAGGTCGTCGACGTACACGAGGATGTAGAACGGCGGCAGAGAAGTGTCGGTGCGCAGAAACAGCGACGGGTCAGCAGTGGAAGGAGCGAACCCAAGAGCCGCAAGTGTAGTCCTCAGTGTGTCGTGCCACTCACGAGGTGCCTGGTGGAGACCGTAGACTGGCCGCCGGAGGCTCCACTGGGTACCAGGAGGGAAAGACCCAGTGAAGCCAGGTGGGCGGCGCAGCCAGATCTCCTCGTGCAGGCTGCCCTGTAAGAAGGCTGTGCTGAAGTCAAGAGAGTGAAGCTCGTAGTCACGCTGAGCGGCAACGTGCAGCAGTACCCGAAGAGTGGTCATCTTCGGGGTGGGGAAGAAGGTCTGGAAGAAGTCAACTCCCTCTCGCTGACTGAAGCCTCGAGCAACGTAACGAGCCTTGAAGACACGCGGAGAACCCGGCGGCCGCTTCACCCTTAAAATCCACATGCCATCGACGATGTTCGCCCCAGGAGGGGGAACCTCATTGACGTAAGTGCCTGTGGACTTCCATGATGCCATCTCTGCGTCCATGGCTGTCTGCCACTGAGAGGAGTACTCACCCGCGATCGCCTCAGCGTAAGAGCGCGGGGTCGGGATGTCTGGTGCATCCGGGTCTCCCTCAGGGGCAAGCAGCATGGCCACGAGATGAGGCGCAGCAGCCGCAAGACACTCAAGGTCCTCGTGCCTGTCCTCAAGGACGTCCGTGCTAAGAGCACACTCACCCCCGACGGACGGAGGACAGACAGACTCAGACTCAGCAACAAGACTGGCAGCGAAGTCTAGACGATAGGCAGCAGCAAAGTCAACAAGCTCAGCGACTAGGGCAGACGCAGCAGCAGACTCAAACGACGGGTCACTGACAACAGTGGCTAGCAGATGCGTGACAGTAGGGTGCTCAGCACGAAACCGGTCAGACTCAGGATCCGCGACGTCAGGCAAAGAGGACGCAGGGGGAGACGGAAGAGGAGTACGCTCCGGAGGGGAGGACCGACGCAGGGCTACAAGGGGTGTGCCGGGGACAGCCGGCTGACGCTGACGAGGAACACGACGAACGGTACGACAAGGACGAACAGGCGAGACAGGACGCGACGCAGGCTCACGACGCTCAGCAAGACTACCTGTCTGCTCAGTGTAAGGAGAGGGAGCAGGCAGCGGTGAGCCAGGCTGTAACGGAAGACCAGTAGACGACGGGAGAGTAACAACCTGACGAAGAGCAGAGTCAGGCGGCGGCAGAGACGACGGAGACGGCGGAGCGAAGAACAGTCGTGTCGGCGCAGCTGCACCAGCACCAGCAGCTCCAGCACCTCCAGTAGCTCCAGCGTCTCCAGTCGCTCCAGCACCTCCAGCAGCTCCAGAAGCTCCAGCCGCAGAACCGGTACCTCCAGCGCCAGCACCTCCAGACTCAGCGTCACCAGTAGCAGCACCCCCAGAACCGGCACCCCCAGTCCCAGGGTCTCCAGCCGCAGTGTCCCCAGCAGCAGCACCCGCAGGCTCAGCACCTCCAGCCCCAGTAGCACCAGTACCCCCAGTACGAGTACCTCCGAGACCAGCACCACTCCCTGTCAAACATTATATATGTTGTGTTTGTTTAGGCTACAGTGGGTTAGCCTATAGGGGGTACACAATTCTAGGGTTAGGTACTTGTACTGATTTCACTGTTAGTTCAATCATTCCTGTCCGTTCATTCTGACATGGTATCAGAGCGGCCGCGACCGTACTTCGTACCACTTCTTCAGCAGGTTCTTGGTCAGGCTCCTCCTCCTTGTCCTCCTCCCTCCGTAGCGTGTCCTCCGCCTGTCCAGTCGCAGTCCCAGTTCCCGCCTGCCTCGCCTCTCCCTGCTCCCTCTCCTTATACTGGTCCCACAGGAGGTCTTACAGAGCGTCGTGAGCCTGAGTCTCGTCCTGCGTCGCCTGTTCGTACTGCTCGCACTGGTCGTCGTGTCCTACGTGAGCGTCCTCCTCCTGTCCCTGGCACTCACTACATGACTCTGCGTCCCTCCACTGCTCCTCAGCGTGTCCCGCTGCCGTCTCCTCCTGCGTCCTCTCTGCCTACTCTTCCTGATCCGGAGTCTGACTCCCGTCGTGCTGCCAGTCCCACTGTCACCCGTCTCCTCGCTACTGTTGTCACTGACCCTACCTTTGAGTCCTCTGCTGCGTCTGCTCTGGTCGCTGAGTTGATCGACTTTGCTGCCCGGTGTCGTCTAGACTACGCCACTAGCCTTGTTGCTGAGTCTGAGTCTGAGTCTGTCTGTCCTCCGTCCGTCGGGGGTGAGTGTGCTCTTGGCACGGACGTCCTTGAGGACAGACAGGAGGAGTTCCAGTGCTTTGCTGCTGCTTTACCCCACCTCGTGTCCATGCTAGTTGCCCCTGAGGGAGACCCGGATGCACCAGACATCCCGACCCCGCGCACTTACGCTAAGGCGATGGCGGGTCCCTACTCCTCTCAGTGGCAGACAGCCATGGACGCAGAGATGGCTTCCTGGAAGTCCACAGGCACCTACGTCGACGAGGTTCCCCCACCTGGGGCGAACATCGTCAGTGGCATGTGGATTTTCAGGGTGAAGCGGCCGCCGGGTTCTCCTCCTGTCTTCAAGGCGCGCTACGTGGCTCGAGGCTTCAGTCAGCGAGAGGGAGTTGACTTCTTTCAGACCTTCTCCCCCACCCCGAAGATGACCACTCTTTGGGTGCTGCTGCACATAGCCGCTCAGCGCGACTACGAGCTTCACTCACTTGACTTCAGCACTGCTTTCTTGCAGGGCAGCCTGCACGAGGAGATCTGGCTGCGCCGCCCTCCTGGCTTCACTGGGTCGGTTCCTCCTGGTACCCAGTGGAGGCTTCAGCGGCCGGTCTACGGTCTCCGCCAGGCACCGCGTGAGTGGCACGACACACTGAGGACGACACTTGCGGCTCTTGGGTTCGCTCCCTCTACTGCTGACCCGTCACTGTTTCTACGCACAGACACCTCACTGCCGCCGTTCTACATCCTCGTGTACGTCGACGACTTGGTCTTTGCCACTGCTGACACCGCGGCACTCGCCCACGTGAAGTCGGAGCTGCAGAGGAGACACACGTGCACAGACCTGGGTGAACTGACAAGCTATCTTGGCTTGCGGATCACCCGGGACAGAGCACGGCGCACCATCACCTTGACTCAGTCACATATGGTGCAGCAGATCCTTCAGCGCTTCCGCTTCACGTACTCCTCGCCTCAGTCCACTCCTCTGCCTACCGGTCACTCGCTCTCAGCTCTGCCTTCGGATGAGTCCGTAGAGCCGAGTGGCCCGTATCCAGAGCTTGTGGGCTGCCTCATGTACCTGATGACCTGCACTCGACCTGACCTTGCATACCCTCTTAGCATCCTTGCGCGCTATGTCGCTCCTGGCCGTCACAGGAAGGAGCACATGGATGCCGCTAAGAGGGTGTTGCGCTACTTGTGCAGTACGTCGGGCATGGGGCTAGTGCTTGGAGGGCGAGACCGAGTTGTACTTACTGGACACTCAGACGCTTCTTGGGCAGACGACCAGGCTACTCAGCGGTCGTCTCAGGGTTACACCTTCAGCCTTGGCTCTGGCTCAGTTTCTTGGCGTTCTACACGCTCTTCTTCTGTTCTCAGCTCCAGTTGTGAGGCTGAGATCTACGCCACAGCCATGGCTGCCCAGGAGCTGCGCTGGCTGACCTACCTGCTGACCGACTTGGGAGAGCGGCCTTGTTCTCCTCCAGTGCTGTACGTCGACAACCAGGCTGCCATTGCCTTGTGTGAGGAGCACAGACTGGAGCACAGAACGAAGCACATCGCCCTGCGGTACTTCCTTGCTCGAGAGCTGCAGCAGCGTGGTCAGCTTCGTCTGCGTTACGTGGCCACTGAGGCCAACCTTGCTGATGTGTTCACCAAGGCACTTCAGCCTTGTGACCATCAGCGTTTCTGTACTCTTCTAGGCCTTGTGCCTGCTGGACCTCACTTACTTCTTGACTCTGCTTGTACTGTGATCTTTATATATATGCCTGCATGTTTACACTTGCTAGGTTGTGATCACTGTATCTCTTGTTATATTATCATCCTGCATGTGAACTGGTCTTGTGACCCCTTGCTCTCCCCCACTTTGCCTATGGGGGTGTGTCAAACATTATATATGTTGTGTTTGTTTAGGCTACAGTGGGTTAGCCTATAGGGGGTACACAATTCTAGGGTTAGGTACTTGTACTGATTTCACTGTTAGTTCAATCATTCCTGTCCGTTCATTCTGACACTCCCAGCTCCAGTGACGTCAGCAGAAGTACCTCCAGCAGCAGAGCCCCCAGCTCCAGAAGCGCGAGGCAGACGGCGACCGTACCAGTCGTGCAGCTGCTGTGAGGTGACAGGCACACGTGGACGAAGGCGGCCACTCCAAGGAGACCGCGCAACAGTAGACTCCGAACCCTCAGCGTCAGCACCGTCAGTCGCTCCAGAACCCCCAGCTCCAGCGCCACCAGCACCAGGACCTCCAGCAGCACCAGAACCTCCAGCGCCCGCACCCTCAGCAGCAGCAGAGCCTCCAGGAAAAACAGCTCCAGGAGCAGAGTCACCAGCTCCAGCAGCGCGGCCCTGACGGCCAAGGTACCACTCAACCCGCTGTAGGGAGGAGAGGGGGAGTCGACTACGAGAGGGCAGCGGCAACGCACCAGCGGAGCGACTACGGAGACGGCCACTCCAGGGAGACTGCTCACCAGACGCCTCAGTACCCCCAGGCGCAGCACCCCCAGACTCAGTACTGCCAAGCTCAGCACCCCCAGACCCCTCACACTCAGGCTCAGCACCTCCAGGCTCCACACCCTCAAGCTCCGCACCCCCAGGCTCAGCACCCCTAGGCTCCGCACCCCCAGGCTCCGCACCCCCAGGCTCAGCACCCCCAGAAGTAGCACCCCGAGCAGGACCACCCTCAGCAGGACCTGAGTCACCAGTGACCTCAACCGGCGCAGACAAGGGAGGAGGGTCTACCTGAGACACACCTGAAGGAGCAGGACCTGGAGCGGGGAGGGGGTCTACCTGGGGAGCACCTGGAGCGAGGAAGAGCAGCGGGGGGGGGGGGGAGCGGGGCAGTGCGGTAGGGGAAGAGACGGTAGAAGGGAACCAACTCGTCGAATGTGACGTCCTGAGACGCAAAGACACGGCGAACAGCGCGAGGTGGGGTGGTAAAACTGCCAACCAGGCGCGTCAAGGACAAAGCCAAGGAAGACACAGGGAACAGCGCGGGCGGAGAGCTTGTCCGCAGTGGTATCGCGGACAAAGGCACGAGCACCCCAGACCCGGAAACGCGACGCATCGCCAACCTTCCCCGTCCACAGCAGTGTGGGCGAGGTCTCCGGCAAGGAGACACGGGGCCAAAGGTTGAGCTGATGCGCGGCGTACCGGACCGCAAACGGCCACAGAAAATGGGGGGCAGCCGCATGGATCATGGAGGTACGAGCGACCTCCATGACTAAGCCAATGCGACGCTCAGCAACCCCATTCTGCTGTGGAGAGGCCGAAAGCGTGAACGACTGGCGGATGCCGTGCTCCGCACAGTAGGCTGCCAAGAGGTCTGAGGTGAACTCACCACCTCTGTCGGAGTGCAGACGCAGGACAGGAAAGTCCCGCTGGAACCGGTCGCGGAGCTGGAGACGAGCAGCGCGGATCCAAGGGATCAAAACAGCAGGGACGTCCCCCTTGCTCTGCAAGGGGAAGACCGTGGTGTAGCGCGTGTAGTCGTCGACAACCAGCAGGAAGTACCGCTCGTGGCCCAGTCCACGGACGCGGGCTGGGCCCCACACGTCTAGGTGGAGAGTCTGCAGGGGAGCCTCTGTGGGAGGGAACGAGGAGGAGTGAGGAGCGGCGCGCTGCCGCCCTTCGACGCAAGGAATGCAGGGCGGCGCAGGCGAGGGAGGGAGAGCAGGCAGAGACCTGGGAAGACCAGAGACCAGGGAACGAGAAAGCGTGCCACGAAGGCGAGGCAGGGAGGGGTGACCAAGGCGGTGGTGCCACAGGAGAGTGTCGTGCGACAAAGCGCGACACTCGCAGGGGGCCGCTAGCTGACCAGACGTAGACGCAGACGCAGCTACCTGAGGGGGCTCAGTGGTCAGTGTGTACAGACTCGAGCCAGGTGCACGGGTGAACGTGGCCAAGTGTCGGCCCGTCCGAGCACACGTACAGTGAGTCACTCGCTGACTCGCAGGAGTGAACTGGTCAACCCCCCGATCCTGGAGGTCAGCTCCACTCACCAAGTTCGTAGAGAACGAGGGGAGGTGAAGACCTGACAGGAAGCCAGACGGGACGGCCGGACACGGCAGAACCGTGGAGTAGTGGGCAAGGACTAGACCCCCAGAGGGGTCCGCCAGGGAGACCGGAACTGGCCGACTGAGCGGCGTGAGTGTGGTGCAGTCGCGAAAGAAAGAGCGAGAAGCTCCTGAGTCAAGGGTGAAGATGTGCGAGACCGCAGCAGGCGAAGTATCAGAAAGAGCAAACTCACCAGCACCTAGAGCAGCAGTCTCACCAGCACCTAGAGCAGGGGACGCACGAGCACCTAGAGCAGCAGCCTCACCAGTACCGAGAGCAGCAGGCGCTATACCAGGGTCAGGCGGGACGCACAGGTAACAGGCACGGTCAACACTAGTAGGCAATGCATACATGGCAGTGAGAATAGCATCATAGTCAAGTGCAAAGATATCTACCCTTTGTCCATGCAGCTCCGGCCAGGCAGGGAGCTCAGCCTCGTCTCCAAACACGGTACGCCAGGCGTCGCTCAGACGGGCGAAGCAGCGGGACTGTGTGTGACCAAGCGTCCCGCAAGGCTGACCAGTCCTAACACCTGTGCGAATGACGTACGGGCAGCGAACGGTACGCGTAGACCTGCTACACTGAGTGTACCACTCCTGGAGCTGCCGGGGCGTAAGTGTCTCGCGAGGACGCCCCTGCAGCTGCAGCTGGCCACTGCCAGACGCCCCCAACTGACCAGCTCCAGGGCGACTGCTACGACGGCTACCTCGACAGCCCCAAACCCTATACCACTCATCAAGCTGCTGGGGCGTGAGAGACGCGCAGGAACGACGCTGGAGCTGCATCTGGCCACCTGCTAATAGCAGGAGTAGTAGCAGTAGCGCGGGCAGGGCAGGCGCGGCAGGCAGGCAGGCAAGCAGGCAGGCAGGCAGGCCGACAGGCAGGCAGGCAGGCAGGCAGGCAGGCAGACAAGCCGGCAGGCAGGCAGGCAGACAGGCCGGCAGGCAGGCAGGCAGGCAGACAGGCCAGCGGACAGGCAGGCAGGCAGGCAGACAGGCCGGCAGGCAGACAGGCAGGCAGGCAAGCAGGCAGGCAGGCAGGCCGGCAGGCAGGCAGACAGGCAGGCCTGCAGGCAGGCAGGCAGGTGCTCACCAAAGGCTGGAAGAGCAGGCGCTCGCCGGGCGAGCAGGGTCGGCGCTCGACGGGCGGCGGCCGAGTAGGCGCACGACAGCGGCGACGTCGGGGCCGCAACAACGGCTGCAGAGTAGGGCCGCGGCAGCTGCAGGGCGGGACCGCTTCAGCGGCAGTCGCAGGGTGGGGCCGCGTCAGCGGCAGGTCGGGGTCGCGGCAGCTGTAGGGCGGGGCCGCATCAGCGGCAGGTCGGGGCCGTGGCAGCTGCAGGGCGGGGCCGCATCAGCGGCAGGTCGGGGCCGAGGCAGAGGGCCGCGCGCGGCTCGGCGCGGGCTGCGCTGACCACGCAGTGGGCTGCTGCAGGCCGCGCGCGGCCGCGCTAGGCAGTAGCGGGCCGCGCGCGGCTCGGCGCGGGCTGTTGCGGGCCGCGCGCGGGCCGCGCGAGGCAGTAGCAGGCCGCGCGCGGCTCGGCGCGGGCTGCTGCGGGCCGCGCGCGGGCCTCGCGAGGCCGTAGCAGGCCGCGCGCGGCTCGACGCGGGCTGCGTGGGCTCGGCGCGGGCTGCGCGCGGCAGCAGCGGGCTGCGCGCGGCTCGGTGCGGGCTGCGCGCGGCTGCAGCGGGCTGCGCGCGGCTCGGTGCGGGCTGCGCGCGGCTGCAGCGGGCTGCGTGGGCTCGGTGCGGGCTGCGCGCTGCTGCAGCGGGCTGCGTGGGCTCGGTGCGGGCTGCGCGCGGCTGCAGCGGGCTGCGCGCGGCTCGGTGCGGGCTGCGCGGGCTCGGTGCAGGCAGCCCGCGGCAGCAGCGGGCTGCGCGCGGCTCGGTGCGGGCAGCGCGCGGCAGCAAGGGGCCTAACGGTCTGCAGGGGCTGTTCGCGGGCCTGAAGGGCGTGTAGGGGCGGCGCGCGGGCCTTACGGGCCTCTAGAAGCAGCGCGCTGGCCTAGGGCAGCAGGAGGCAGCGCTAGGGCTGCTGGACGGCGCGCGTAGTGCAGCACGTCACAAGGCAAGGCAAGGCAGGCAGGTACGTGGGGTAGCGCGGTAACCGCAGCGGTAGGTGGGCCCGAAAAAAAAAAACGGTCCTACGGACCTTAGTGCACTAAAACCATGTTAGAATCTAGCAGCAGGAATGAATGAACTAGCAGGAAGATGGGTACAAGTAGGAAACCCTAATTGGGTTGTATCCCATATGGGCTACCCCACTACAGCCTACACAATAAGCAGCATATATGTTTGACATGAACTCCTGGTACGGTAGGAACAATGTTATAGCGGAAGCGTTAATGAAGAGGTTTGAACCACCTTGCTGTATGTGAGGGCAAAGTAGATTGATTAAAACAAGGAGATACAAGATTATATAAGGGTACAAGATTAGATAAGAGATACAGTTATAACTGTTTTACTGTTTGCTGTTGCGGTTCGATACAGTGACGACTCGGGCAACTGCTCTGTAGCGAGTCAGTTGTGTGTCCTTGCTGTCGCGCTGTATTTTGTCAGGTCAGAGGCGTTTAAGATTGATTGTTTCCAACATCACCCGCTACACAAACGGGCCCTTTTATCCCAATGGTTAGTGGTTGGGATTCTAACATGGTATCATATCGAAGTGTTAGAATCTATCAGGCAGAATTGATGAAACTATGAAAGAGTTGGGTACATATGCAAACCCTAAAAGGGTTGTACCCCATATTGGCTACCCCACTATAGCCTACAGATTATACTACAGCATATACAATTTGACACACCCCCATAGGCAAAGTGGGGGAGAACAAAGGGTCACAAGACCAGTCAAGAAAAGCAAAGCAAGCTCAGGGTGGATCACAACGTTGTAGTAACTTAAGCGCTTCTGATGTGTCGAAACACTGAACCAGAAAGGAAACAAACAACAGCGCGGTAATGGCGAGTCAACCATCGAAGGTTGACAAGGAATTGTAACCGCTGGAGGTTACGCGAAGGTCAAAGGTCAAGCGACCTTTGACTCAACAATTACAGCGCGACAGCAAGGACACACAACTGACTCGATATTGAGCAGTTGCCCGAGTCGTCACTGTATCGAATCGCAACAGCAACAGTAAAACAGTTATTAGCTGTATCTTTTCATATTCCTTGTACTCTTATAAGACCTTGTATCTCCTTGCTTTAATCAATCTACTTTGCCCTCACATACCAGCGCAAGGTGGTTCAATATCCTTATTAAACGCTTCCGCCAGCTCAACAAGTCCTACCCAAAGTTTAGTCCTGCAAAGATCCTAAGGGCTTTCTCAGCCCAACATGGTATGAGAGCTGTTAGGGCAAACTCAAATACTTTCAAGACACCTACAACATCAGAAGGCATGGCTACTCAGAAGGAGATCCTGTAACGGTTCCTCGGGCACTACTCCTACTCCACCTTTTGCCTCTGGCCTACAGACAGAGGAGGGTACGACAACAAGTCCAGCAGCAGGGTCTACCGAAACTCCTGCAAATCATGCTGCAGGCTTCGACCCAAGCATGATGGAGAAGTTTTTCTCCTTCATGTCCTTCTACGAGCAACACCAGCAAGCGGCACCTGCGCAGTCAAACAATAGCAACAACAACAATGATGTCACGCCCATGAGTCTCAACTGCTCATCTTACGCGCGCGGAAATCAGCAACAGCAGCCTACCTTTGCTCCGTACGAGCCCCAGCGCGGCTCCATCAGCTTCATGCCGCATCAGCAGCCTTCACCTGGACAAGAGAAGACATTGGATGCACTTCAAGTTCAGTCACAGTTCGCACACGTCTTAAAGCTACAAATGTCAAGACCATTCGACGGAAAAGACTTCTTCACCTGGTCGTTCGAATTTGAGCTGATGATGGAAGGCGCGCAGATTCTTAGATTCTTCGATGGGTTTCTGGCATACCAAACAAACGGGACGCAATACGACAAGCAGCAGTACACATATTAGTCGATGATGGCATACACAATTCTGCTGAGGAACCTGACCCCAAACCAACAGCTGAACATTCGGTCTTATCGGGGATACGGCAACTCCGCCGAGCTCGCGTACAACCACTTGAAGAACCTGTATCAAGCAACAAACAGTGTCAATCAGAGTCGATTAATGGCACAGCTGACAACAGTGGAAATGAAACCCGGAGAAAAGAGGATGGCGTATATCAGCCGTTGTCGCGAATTGCGCGACAAACTTCTTCGATGCGGAGGCTCAATATCTAAAGACGCCTTCGTGACAGTCATTATTAGCGGCCTCGGTCCTCAATGGCGCTCCACCCGAGCCATTCTCCGAGCCCACGGAAAGATTTCTGAAGCAGCACTCTGCGCCGAGATTCACGCTGAGCAGCAAGACATGGGCCTGCAAGAGAAGCGGCACAAGAAGAAAATGTTAGCACCCGAATTTGAATTCCACACCCAGCGGCGCTACAACAACAATACCCGGCATCAATCAAAACTCGTACCTCCGTTCTGTCATATCTGCAAGACATCAGGACATCCTCATACACACTGCCCGAATCGACAGTAGTCAACACCGCCACAACGCCAACTCCGTCCTTCAAACAGCCAAGTCACCTCAACGCAAGTGCACCCCACCACTCAAGTTCAAGCCTCAACGACCTCGACGACACAACCTGCACAAGGAGCAAGAAACATCGTCAGTTGCATGGCCAAGTTGACTGATTCCTGCATCACCGAGTCACCACCGCATTACTCACCGGAAGAGCAACTCGACAACAGTACCCCTCGTCGTGAGTCACTACAACCAAACCCGACATACGCAGCCATCACCCAAAGCGAGCCGTCCGGGAAAGACACTTGGTTCTTGGACAGCTGCCGCGGACAGCACATGTGCTCCTTAGGCTGTTTCGTTCAACGGGAACATCAGCTTCAACGAGAAGTCGTCATCACCGTCGCCAACAACCAGAACCTGCGCACACGACGACAAGGCGTAGTTCAACTTCAGTCACGGGAAACCAACGTCATACTACAAATGTCAAAAGTTCTAATAGCAGAAGGACTCGGCTACAACTTACTGAGCGTCAGCCAGTTGATGGCGAAAGGCATCCACCTCGAAGCAGACAGCACAACACAGGAGTTCAAGTTGTATCATGGGAGAGGCGGACTCTACATCGGGAAGGCGGTATTGAAGAACAAACTTTTTGGCCCTCGACTTCGCTCCAGGCCTAGGAACCGCCGACAGCGACGCCATCGTCAACTTCACTTCTTGGACACACCCGCCAGATCTCGACCCCGACTTCAGTCCTGGAGGCTTCTGGTTTTTGCATACTATACTTGAGGCAGAACGAACAAGAGCATTAGCAACAATTTAACACTCGGCAGCAGCAGAGACAACATCGGCAGCAGCAAAGACAACATCGGCAGCAGCAGAGACAACATCAGCAGCAGCAACAACATCGGCAGCAGCAGCAACAACATCGGCAGCAGCAGCAACAACATCGGCAGCAGCATAGATACCACCAGCACCACTCGCTGGCCCTTCAACGGCACCAATCCTCGTTGACGACACTCCTCTGACACCTGCGCAGCAGTTGACACCCGCTCAACGAGAAGTCCATAGAAGCGCACACTACACCGCAGGCTTCTACTCCAACTCCGACATGTACAGGCGCTCACCTGGACATTGCGCCACCGAAGGAACCTGGCACGCAAGAATGGGACATCCAAGCAACACAGTGTTAAATAACACGATAAGAGCAGGCGTGCTCGACAAAGACTCACTGCTCCTAACTGACGGAAGTGAACTTCGACGAGCTCGCGGAATGTGTTTTACCTGTCCAGAAGCCAACGTACCACATCAACCGTTCGTTTCTCACCACAACCCAAGTGCTCCAACATACGCGCCTCTAGAGAAGGTGTACAGCGACATACTGTACAATCCTGAACTTGGGCAAGGTGCATATAACTACACCATCACGTTCATCGACGCCGCCACACGCTACGTCTGGCACTTCAACCTCCCAAGCTGCGACATGGCTCTCAATGCCTTAGCCGCCTGGCTACCAGCAACAGAACGAGAATCAGGGGTGAAGCTGAAAGGCTTCCAGTCAAACGGGGGAGGAGAATATCAATCACAGAAGTTCAAAGACTACCTGGCAGAACGAGGCATCAAGTGCCTCATCTCCCTCCCCCACGCCCATCAACAACAATGCATAGAAGAAAGAATGAACAGGACTCTCCAGAACACCATGCGCAAGCTGCTACGTGGCATGCGGCTACCCAACCACCAGTGGCCCAAAGCACCACGCTGTCATGCTGCACAACTTGCTCTCGTCATTATCGCTCCCGAACAACGCATCACAGCATCTGCTGTGGATGGGAAAACTGGGCAGCACAAAAATGTTGAGAGTTTTCGGGTGCATGGTACAGTACCGACCCCCAACTGCACGAGCCGGCCGATTCTCCCAACGCGCTCGATGGGGACTACACCTGGGCATCGAGAAACATTACAACGCATGGAAGATTTTCGACATCATCACACAAAGGAAACAGTGGCAGCACATGATGTCGTCTTCTACGAATGACTCACGCTTCTTACATACCTTGCCAATTTGCGAGAAGGAAACCCAGACCTCACCGACGGCTTTCTTGGCGACCGAGCCTTCGCTTCAGCAGCAGACGAAGCTGACTGGGACGAGCAGAACGTGGACAGAGCCTCGGAAGAAGCCGAGCCACTTCCTCACTGCTCCGTTGATGTCCCAATGGACGACAACGAAAACCCTCACGAAAGCGTCAACGCCGAAGCCTACTACCACTTCGCCGACAACGGTTACGTTACACCTGAGCAAGTCAACACCAACGAAGCAGAACGCGTAGGACCCAATTTTATACCGGACCCAGAAGCGGGAGACGAAGCAGTCTATCTCGAGGACACAACACTCCCTCGCTGCACACATAGTGGACTCCAGATACTTGGACTCGTCACCGCAGTCCATGGCACGGCACCTCCTAAGGAGCCTGCCACAGTTCAGCAGGCTCTGGGGGGGGAGCACAGGGAGAAATGGCGCGAAGCCATGGACAGAGAGCTGAAGGCGTTAGAAGAACGCAACACCTGGAAAGTCGTTCCCATCGGCGTGGCACAGAACAAAACAGTACTCACCAGAAAATGGGTTTTCCGTGTGAAAACAAAAGCAGACGGCACCATCGACAAGTTCAAAGCACGCTGGGTAATACGTGGCTTCGACCAAGAACACGGACGTGACTTCACCGAAACACTCGCGCCGGTCAGCCGACACACCTCACTGCGGATTCTCCTCGTGATTGCCGCCATGAAGAAGAAGAAACTACGGCAAATCGACGTCGCCAACGCCTTTCTCTACGCACCTGTCGACGCTGGAATTTTGGTTGAGCTACCGCACGGCTCCAACACGAACCCCAACCAAGTCTGTCAGCTGCTGAAGTCCCTGTACGGCATCAAACAGGCCCCGAGACTGTGGCAGCAGTACCTGCACCCTAGACTCACCCGGATCGGATTCCGCCAGCTACCACACGATCAAGGCATGTACCGCCTTACAAAAGACACCGACTACTTTCTACTGATCGTCTACGTAGATGATCTACTCTACATCGGCTCGACTGATGACATCACTACCTGGTTCGAAGGGGAGCTGCAGCAGGACCTCACGCTCACGGTCTCGTCCACCGTCACACAATACCTCGGCCTCAACATCCAAGAGGAGGATAATGCGATCCATCTCAGCGCCGCGAAATACGCCGACACCATCGCCAAACGCTTCGGCCTCACCCCGACAACCATCTCCAGACCGTATCGCTACACCACCGGAAACCACAAGGAAGGCTCCACCCTGCTCAAGCCCGCCGGCATACGCGACTACCAACGAAAACTGGGATGCCTGCTCTTCGCGGCCGTCACCTGCCGACCGGATCTATCATACTCAGCGAGCCAACTCGCCACCTACCTCAAGAAACCTGAAGCAGAACACATGGCGGAGCTCGACCGCGCACTTCACTACCTCGTCAGCACTCTGACGATCGCCCTAACTTATCACAAGACCGGAACTACAACACACCTAAGCTAATCGGCTACGTCGACGCCGATCACGCCGGCGACTCCGACAACAGACGCTCGCGCACCGGCTACATCTATCGCTTTGAGCCTATTGGACCCATCTCATGGCAGTCGAGCAAGCAGGAGCTAATCGCCCTCTCCTCAGCTGAAGCAGAATATATCGCACTCTGCTCAGCCACCAAGAAAGGACAATATCTTTGCGAACTGCTGGAAAAAGCGAAACTAGCTCAGTTACCCAGCTTCTCCTTGTTCTGCAACAACCAGTCAGCAATTCGTATAGCCAACAAAAACGGATTCGCGAACAGGACGAAGCATATCGCCCTGCGATATTTCTTCGTGAAGGACGAGATTGAGAAAGGCAGACTCGAGCTGTCCTACTATCCCACATCCAAGATGGCAAAAGATTATTTGACCAAGAAGCTCGGAAAGCAGAAGTCCGAGTACTGCATGCTGCTAAATGGACAAGCCCACGTCACCAACAGCGACACTCCAGAAGCGAAGGGGAGTGTTGGAAACAGTAACTTAAGAGCTTCTGATGTGTCGAAATACTGAACCATAAAGGAAGCAAACAACAGCGCGGTAACGGCGAGTCAACCATCGGAGGTTGACAAGAAATGGTAACCGCTGGAGGTTACGCGAAGGTCAAAGGTCAAGCGACCTTTGACTCAACAATTACAGCGCGACAGCAAGGACACACAACTGACTCGATATTGAGTAGTTGCCCGAGTCGTCACTGTATCGAACTGCAACAGCAACAGTAAAACAGTTATAAGCTGTATTTTTATATTCCTTGTACTCTAATTAGACCTTGTATCTCCTTGCTTTAGTCAATCTACTTTGCCCTCACATATCAGCGCAAGGTGGTTCAGTATCCTTATTAAACGCTTCCGCAAGTACAACAAGTCCTACCCAGAGTTTAGTCCTGCAAAGATCCTAAGGGCTTTCTCAGCCCAACATGGTATGAGAGCTGTCAGGGCAAACTCAAATACTTTCAAGACACCTACAACATCAGAAGGCATGGCTACTCAGAAGGAGATCCTGTAACGGTTCCCCGGGCACTACTCCTACTCCACCTTTTGCCTCTGGCCTACAGACAGAGGAGGGTACGGCAACAAGACCAGCAGCAGGGTCTACCGAAACTCATGCAAATCAGGCTGCAGGCTTCGACCCAAGCATGATGGAGAAGTTTTTCTCCTTCATGTCCTTCTACGAGCAACACCAGCAAGCGGCACCTACATAGTCAAACAATAGCAACAACAACAACGATGTCACGCCCAAGAGTCTCAACGGCTCATCCTACGCACGCGGAAATCAACAACAGCAGCCTACCTTTGCTCCTTGTATCTCCTTGCTTCAGTCAATTTACTTTGCCCTCACATACCAGCGCAATGTGGTTCAATATCCTTATTTAACGCTTCCGCAAGTACAACAAGTCCTACCCAGCGTTTAGTCCTGCAAAGATCCTAAGGGCTATCTCAGCCCAACAAACGTCACCACACACACTAAGCACAAGCAAACATGCCCTACAATATTAGGATTTTTTCCTTGAAAATCCGGTTTTTTTGCCTAGTTTTGTTTACCTATACTGATTTTTCAGTGTTGAGATTTTTGTGACACTGATTTTTCAGCCTATATTTCATAGCTAACACTAATTTTTCAGACTTCTATCGAAGTGTACACTGAATGCACATTCACAATCCTCCCCCTAAAACACACGAGAAATTCAGCCAACCAACATTTCGCAATTAAAAGTACAAAAATTGTAAGACACTGAAGATTAACAGGTTGAACTGTCTCGGTGGTCAGCGAAATTAATGACGAATAGTAAGGATCCAGCTTCGATTCTCTCTTGTACAATTGCATAATGTGATTGAAAAATCAAGCTTTTTTTAGGAACCCTGAAAATTCTGGCTTTTCTAAAAAGGAACCCTTAAAATTCAGGCCTTTTTTCACAGGGACCCTGATGCATCAACGTTCTTAAAAGTGAATCTGAGGGCCTGCAAGCAAAGGGCCACAAGGCCAGTACACATGCAGAGATATATATGTAACAACAACAGTACAGTGATCAATACCTAAAAAGAGTAAGCATGCAGGTATATATATGTAGATCACAGTACAAGCAAAGTCTACAGCAAGTGAGGAAACGTAGGCACCAGCCGGAAGGGCCTTGGTGAACACATCAGCTGTATTGCCCCAGGTGGGCACGTGAGCAACACGAAGCTGACCACGCTGCTGCAACTCTCGAGCAAGGAAGTAACGCAGAGCGATGTGCTTCGTTTTGTGCTCCAGTCTGTGGTCCTGACACAAGGCAATGGCAGCCTTGTTGTCGACGTACAGAACTGGAGGAGAACGAGGCCTCTCTCCTAAGTCGGTCAGCAAGTAGGAGAGCGAGCATAACTCCTGTGCAGCCATGGCTGTGGCGTAGATCTCAGCCTCACAACTGGAGTTGAGAACAGATGTCGAGCGTGTAGACCGCCAAGAAACAGAGGTGGAGCCAAGGCTGAAGGTGTAACCCTGTGACGACTGCTGCGTAGCCAGGTCGTTAACCCAAGAAGCGTCTTAGTGCCCAGTGAGGACAACTAGGCTCCGCCCTCTAAGCACGAGCTCCATGCCCGTTCGCAATACCCTCTTCGCAGCTTCCATGTGCACCTTTTGGTGCCTACCAGGAGCCACGTAGCGTGCCAAAAGGCCAAGAGGGTACGCAAGGTCAGGTCGAGTGCAGGTCATCAGGTACATGAGGCAGCCCACTAGCTCTGGATATGGACCACTCGGCTCTACGGACTCGTCCGAATGTGGAGCTGAGAGCGAGTGACCTGTAGCCAGAGGAGTGGACTGTGGCGAGGACCAAGTGAAGCCGAAGCGCTGAAGGACCGGCTGCACCATGTGTGACTGAGTCAGTGTGATATTGCGGCGTGCTCTGTCCCGGGTGATCTGCAAGCCAAGGTAACTGCGCAGCTCACCCAGGTCTGTGCACGTGTGTCTCTTCTGCAGCTCCAACTTCACAAGGGCAGAGATAACTCTAGCAACGGGAGCTTGACTACGGGGAAGGCACGTGTGTGAGAGGGATCTCTGCGTTCGTTCACTTAGTCGTTTCCTTGTGCGCACACTGCTTGCTAGTTCATGGGGAGAATTGGCAAGAGTTCCACTAGGAAAACATCACAGCAAAATTTCAGAATGATGGCAACAACATTGGCATGCATCGCTACATCAGAGCTAGCACGGCTGCTGGTCGACCTCCAGCGCAGCACGGTCGACCGCGATCCAGCGCAGCAATGCTCGCACCGCTCCAGCGCTGCAGAGATGCGGCGCGCCAACGGTGCATGTCTACGGTGTGCCAACGCTGCAGCAAGTCGGCTGCACAGCGTTGCACGCGCAGGGCTACGGTGCACCTGCTTCGCAGGTGTGCGCGGTTGCTTGGCGTCCAACTCCCCGTCACGTGCCCAGCGCAGACATTCCCGCCCGTGACGGCGCCCATCAGCCACGTCGACCTCGGGATACCACCCCCGAGGTCGTCCTCACAGAAACGTCCCCCGGCGACCTTCGCACACGTCGCCCGGGTATCTCGGTCGACCGGGCAACCCCGCTCAGTCGTCCAGCCCAGTCGGACGCCGGCTACACCAAGCCCGGCGTCCCCAGGTCGGCGTCCTGGCGTCCAGGACGGCGTCCACTCGCCTAGGACGCCTTCCAGGCGCCCAAGCCGGCGTCCTGACGCCCAAGACGTCGAGCAAGCGCCCAGCTCGGCATCTAGCCTTCCAGGACGCCGAGCAGGCGCTCAGGACGCCGTGCACACGCTCTGGTCGGCGTCCAGGCCCCCAGGACGCCGAGCAGACGCCCTGGTCGGCGTCCACCTGCTCGGCGCCCTTCAACCAGACGCCCACCAGCTCCACGCCCTTGCACTGGTCCCCGTGCCCACTGCTGCAGGTCGGTTGCATGCCCCCCGCACAACCGACCACGAGGTCGGCTCCGCCCAAGCGAGGAGGGCGCCAACATACAACTCCCGTTGACACTCCCCTGCCGCGTTCACGCTTGGGCCCCCAGCCCATACAGCAGCACGGCTCGAAGAATAGCTCGGCGGCGTGCACACAACACACAGCACGCCGGTCACCGCACCAGCCATGCAAGAGGGCATGGCACCTACTGCTGCACGTCGTTGTCGCCGTCGCCGACTTCGGCCAGGCGCACTTGGCCGATCGCGACGGAGCACCGGTTGAAGGCCGGATAGTGCAGCGCCTTCGTCAGAAAGTCGGCCGGCTGCTCAGCGGTCGGGATGTACTGCAGCACAAACTTCCCCCGCTTCACCATGTGCTGCAGCCAGGCCTGTCGCCGCTCCATGTGCTTGAGGTTGCCCGTCAACCCCATGCCTTCGGCGACCGTGATGGCCGACTTGTTGTCCACGCGCAAGACAGTCGGCTTCCCGGCGTCTAGCTGCCGAAACTCTGCAAGAAAGAAGCGAAGTCGGCGTCCCTCCTTGCCAGCTTCGACGGCCGCCACGTACTCCGACTCGGTCGACGACAGCGTCGCGCACTTGATACGCTGGCTCGACCAGGAGACCGCGGCCCCTCCGTAGACGAACACGTAGCTGCCCGTGCTCGTCCGGCTCTGCTTGTCACCGGCGTCGTCGGCGTCCACGTAGCCGATCAGCTCTAGCGATTGAAGTCCACCGCCGAACTCCAGGGCGGTGTCACGCGTGTTGGCGAGGTAGGCGAGGCAGCGGTCGACCTCGCGCCAATGCTGGTCACTCCTCACCGTGAGGCCGCTTCCCAGCTTGCTGCAGGCGAAGGCGACGTCTGGCCTCGTTGTCGTCGCAGCAAACTGTAGCGAGCCGACCTTCTGCCGGTACTCCTCCTCCTGGCGTTCCTGCGCCTCCTCATCAGCGAAGGTGAGCTCGTCGTGGGCGTCGGCCAAGACCGCCGTCTTCGGGGTGCGCCCGGTCTGCTCCTCGTCGATGAAGCGCCTACGCAGCTTGTCGGCGTAGCCTTGCTGGTGCAGCCACAGCTTCCTCGCCGACCTGTCGCGCACGATCTCCAGCCCGAGGTACTTTTGCACCGGCGAGATTTCGTGCAGCTCAAACGCGGCTTCTAGCAGCTCCTTCAGCCCCTCCATCGTCGCGGCGCTGCTGCTGGCGGCGAGCAGGTCGTCGACGTAGACCAACACCCAGCAGGCCACACCGTCGTCGCCGACCTTGAAGTACAGAGCCTCGTCGACCTGGCTCTTCTTCCACCCAGCGCCGACCAGCACATCGTTGAGCGCCAAGTACCACAACAGCGGCGACTGCTTCAGCCCGTACAGGCTCTTCAGCAGCTTGCACACCCGGCCAGTCCCGTCGTTGAAGTAGTCCGGCTGGGACATGTACAGCACCCGGTCGAGCTTGCTCTGGAGGAAGGCGTTCTTCATGTCGAGCTGCATCAGGTTGAGGTCGAGGACGGCAACGATGCTGAGGAAGATCCTCAGCGTGACGTAGCTGCCCACCGGTGCGAACGTCTTGTCGTAGTCAGCTCCGTAGACCTACGTGAAGCCCTTCACGACCAGCCTCGCCTTCTCCCGCTCGACGGTGTCGTCGATGTGGTACTTCGTCGTCAACACCCACCGGTTCTTCATGATGTTCACTCCCGGCGGGCGTTCGACCAGCTCCCACGTGCCCATGGCAAGAAGACTGCGGATCTCCTCCTCCATGGCGGCCTTCACCGCCGGGCCCTTCCAGCTTGCCAACGCCTCCTTCACCGTCATCGTCGAGATGTCCCAACGGTGCTCGGGGTCGGCCAGCATGTCGGGGTCGAGCTCCGGAAACTCTTCGTCCTCGTCGGCGTCGTCGTACAGCACGTCGTCGTCATCCTCCACGTCGTACACCGTGGTGAAGGCAGCGGGGACAAAGAAGTCGGGCGGCCTCGGAAGTCGTCCTGTACGCCGTGGTCCCGGCTGGACCTCCTCGGCGTCCCTTTCGTCGCCACCGTCGTCGCTGTCTACGGCGTCCTGCTGCGCGTCGGTCGGCGTTCCGACCGACTTCTCCCCTGTGGTCAGCTCCCCTGCCGACTGCTGCTGCTCAGCCTGCTGCCTCCCCGGCTGCCCCTCCGTCGACTTCACTTCCAAGCCGACTTGCGGGGCGTCACGTCGGCCTCCGGCGATGCCCGTGGTCGGCGCCGCAGGCGACACCCTACTGCTCCCATCATCGCCGGCGGCCGACGCCGGAGGCAGCTCACTCTGGTTGGCGACGAGGGGACGTGTAGGAGAGGGGGAGGAAGGGTGGACGTGCTCAATGTCCTCATCAGCAGGCTCACCGACCTCGGCGAGCAGAGGCAGCGTCGCCGTCGAGGTGTCGGTTGGGGGGATGGTCGGCTTCCGCCCTAACATCGGCCCGTGCTCCGACTTCCACACCTCCAGCGACATGTCCTCGTAGAACACCACGTTAGACGTGGTGACCACATAGTTGGCGGCGATGTCGAGGAGCTCCCAACCCTTGCTCGCCTCCAATACACCGAGGTGAAGACCCCATTTGGCCTTCGGCTTCAGCTTCCCACCACGCTGCTGCTCGGGGACCAGGAACTGCGCCATGCAGCCCCACACCCGCGCCATCGACAAGTCGGGCTTCTGCCCAGTATGTCAGCAGCTGGTACGGCGTCGTCCCCGGCGTCGCCGACCGCTCCAGGCTGTTGCGAATCCAGACGGCCTGCCGCAGAGCGAGGTGCCACCAGTGGTGCTGCACGCCCATGTGCAGCAGCATCGTCTGCACCGACTCCACCACCGTCCGCATCTCCCTCTCCGCCATGCCGTTGTGCTGCGGAGTGTGCGGGCAAGTAAGGCCGTGAAGGATCCCCTTGCCATTCACGAGGGCGGTGAAGTCCTTCCCAAGGAACTCCCCTCCCCGGTCAGAACGCAGCATCAACACCGACTTCTTCGTCTGCCGCTCAACCATCACCAGCCACTGCTTGAACTCCCGCAGCACGTCGGATTTCCTGGCGACCGGCCGCACCCACACGTAGCGGGTCTTGCGGTCCTTCAGCAGCAGGAAGTACAGGCTGCCGTCCTTGGCAGCCACGCGGAACGGCCCACACAGGTCGAGGTGCACAACGGCCAGCACGTCGTCGGCGTCGGAGCCTTGGTCGGGGAAGGTGTGCCGCGCCAGCTTCCCGCCGACGCACGAGACACACGGTGAGTCGGCGCCCGTCGCCGACTTGAGGTCCAGCCCAATGGCGACCTCGTTCTTCGCCGAGCTCCGAATGGTGTCCATGCCGACGTGCGCAAGCCGTGCATGCAGCCTGTCCGGCATTGACTTCGTCGCCGAGACGATCGCCCGCAGGGCCACCACCTCTGCCGTGCTGGTCGCCGAGCAGGGACGTAAGTCGGTGCAGAGGACCCGGCCGGAATACGTTGCTCGACCAAGCACGTCGCCCGTCGCCGAGATGAGCAGCATCCCGTCGCCGTCGTCCTGCAGCTTCACACCGTTCTCCTTCAGCTTTCCGGACGACATAAGGTTCGCGTGCACGCCCGGGACGTACAGCACGTCAGGAATCAGCACCCGCTTCCTGGCCTCCCCTTTCAACGCAACAGTGCCCCGGCCCTTGACGTCTTGCAGCGCCCCATTGAAGCCACGCACGTGCTTCACGTCGCCGCTCGGCCCCAAGTCGACGAAGGCGTCCTTTGTCCCCATCAGGTGGTGGGAGCAGCCGCTGTCGAGCAGGACCACAGCCGGGTTAGCCTGCACAGCTGCTGCCACCGCCTGGAAGTCCTCGCCGGCCTCCGGTGCCAGCGAGACGGTCGGCTCCACGACGCCGACCAGAGAGCACGACGCCGACTTGTCGTCGCTCCCCTTGCCACCAGCAGAGGAGTCGGCGTCCTTCGCCGAGGTCGACTTGTTCGACTGCTTCTCCTTGCACGACTGGTTTCCTCGACGTGGACGACGGCTGGCCGACCTCCCGCGGCCTCCCTTGGCGTCGTCGTCGTCGGATTTGCTGCAGTCGGGACACTCGAAGGAGAGGTGGTCGGGGCTATGGCAGATCCAGCACTCCCGACGCCAACTTCCTCCTCCACGACCGCTTTCTTTCGCCGACTTACCCTTATTGGCGTCCTTGGCTGGTTTCCCTTCTCCGCTACCACTGCTGCCAGGCTTGCCGCGCTGCCCTGGTCGGCTACCTTGCTTCGCCGAGGCGGCGTAGTTCACCTGCGCCAAGAGCTCTTGGGACCACTCAGCCTCCTGCTTCGCCTCGTCCTGCAGGATGTACGAGGTCAACGTGTCCTCGTTGAGCGTCGCCCTCATGCTCGGCGCCATTAACAGCCACTTCAGCAGGTTGTAGCTGCTCGGGAGTCCCTGCATGACATGGGTGACGTACGACGCCATGGAGTACTCTGCGCCGGCCATCCTGATGGTAGCGAGGATCCGTCGAGCTCGGTTGCAGTAGTCCGTCGCCGTCTCCTGGTCGCCCATACGCAGGTGCGTAAGCTGCCCTTCAAGTTGGGCGATGAACAAGTCGTCGGTGACTTGGTAAGTCGACTCGATGAAGTGCCACGCCCGGTGGCTGGCGTCGACGTGCTCCCTACACGACTTCAAGGCGATTTGCACGCCCGGCGAGCAGCACCGCGAGATGACCGTGAAGGTCAGCAGCTGCACGGCGCGAAACTCCGCACGCAAGTCGGGGTCGCCTGGCGTCGGCACGGTCCCACGAGCAAAGTTGATTAGCCCGGCCATCTCCAGCTGGGGCTCGATGGCTTCCTTCCAGGTGAGAATGTCGGGTCGGCCGACCAGTAGGGGAGTCACCGAGATCCTATCCGGCGTAAACTTGAAGTAGCCGTAGCTCGGTGCAATCCCACCTGCTGTCACCTGGGTCGCCGACATCGGCACAGATCCACTTCGCCGACCTCCGATGTCACCCTGCGAGGACCCTGCAGACACCGATCGACGACCGCATCCCTCGCGCCCGAACGCCGCCGACTTCATCGGCGTGAATCACACCTCGCTGCCTCGACGACGTGCCTCCCGCACTGCTGCCGACTTTGTCGCCCCCTCCGTTGACGCCCACGTCGACGCCGCCCTCGGTGTTCACCGGGCGAGGAGATGTAGGCCGAGAAGGAAGGTGCTCCGTCGCCCGGATGGAGCGGATGCCAGCGTCGACGACCACCCATGGGATGTCGCCGAACTCCTTCGCCTCATGGCGTCTCCTCGCGCTCTCCAGCCGTGCCTCCAGGGTGTCCACCACCCCCGTGTCACCTACGGCGCCTACCATGGTGACTACCGCACAGCTGCCGGCCTACGAACACAATCGGGAAGTGCAACGTCGGCTAGACTGAACTTCGTCGCGGTGTCTTCCACGCTCACCGCACCATGCGGAGATAACTCTATCAACGGGAGCTTGACTACGGGGAAGGCACGTGTGCGAGCTCTACATTCGTTCACTTAGTCGTTTCCTTGTGCGCACACTGCTTGCTAGTTCACGGGGAGAATTGGCAAGAGTTTCACTAGGAAAACATCACAACAAAGGTTCAGAATGATGGCAACAACATTGGCATGCATCACTACATCAGAGCTAGCACGGCTGCTGGTCGACCTCCAGCGTAGCACGGTCGACCGCGATCCAGCGCAGCAATGCTCGCACCGCTCCAGCGCTGCAGAGATGCGGCGCACCAACGGTCCATGTCCACGGTGTGCCAACGCTGCAGCAAGTCGGCTGCACAGCGTTGCACGTGCAGGGTGGACAACGGTGCACCTGCTTCGCAGGTGTGCGCGGCTGGTTGGTGTCCAACTCCCCGTCACATGCCCAGCGCAGAACTTCCCGCCCGTGACGGCGCCCATCAGCCACGTCGACCTCGGGATACCACCCCCGAGGTCGTCCTCGCAGAAACTTCCCTTGGCGACCTTCGCACACGTCGCCCGGGTATCCCGGTCGACCGGGCAACCCCGCCTGGTCGTCCAGCCCAGTCGGACGCCGGCTACGCCAAGCCCGGCGTCCCCAGGTCGGCCCCCTGGCATCCACTCGCCTAGGACGCCTTCCAGGCGCCCAAGCCGGCGTCCAGACGCCCAAGACGCCGAGCAAGCGCCCGGCTCGGCATCCAGCCTTCCAGGATGCCGAGTAGGCGCACAGGACGCCGCGCAAACGCTCTGGTTGGCGTCCAGGCCCCCAGGACGCCGAGCAGACGCCCTGGTCGGCGTCCACCTGCTCGGCGCCCTTCAACCCGAAGCCCACCAGCTCCACGCCCTTGCACTGGTCCCCGTGCCCACTGCTGCAGGTCGGCTGCATCCCCCCGCACAACCGACCACGAGGTCGGCTCCGCCCAAGCGAGGACGGGGCCAAACACAACTGCCGTTGACAGTGTGTCTCTTCTGCAGCTCCAACTTCACAAGGGCGAGAGCCTTGATGTCAGCAATGGCAAAGACCAAGTCGTCGACGTACATGGGGATGTGGAACGGCGGCAACAAACTGTCGGTGCGCAGAAACAGCGACGGGTCAGTAGTGGAAGGAGCAAACCCAAGAGCCACAAGTGTCGTCCTCAGTGTGTCGTGCCACTCACGAGGCGCCTGACGGAGACCGTAGACTGGCCGACGGAGGCTCCACTGGGTACCAGGAGGGAACGACCAAGTGAAGCCAGGTGGGAGGCGAAGCTAGATCTCCTCGTGCAGACTGCCCCATAAGAACTTTGTGCTAAAGTCTAGAGAGTGAAGCTCGTAGTCACGCTAAGCAGCAACGTGCAGCAGCACCCGAAGAGTGGTCATCTTCGGGGTGGGGGAGAAGGTCTGGAAGAAGTCAACTCCCTGTTGCTGACTGAAGCCTTGTGCAACGTAACGAGCCTTGAAGACAGGCGGAGAACCCGGCGGCCGCTTCACCCTGAAAATCCACATGCCATCGACTATGTTCGCCCCAGGAGGGGGAACTGCGTCGACGTCATTGCATGTGGAACTTCCAGGATGCCATCTCTGCGTCCATAGCTGTCTGCCACTGAGAGGAGTACTCATCCGCGATCGCCTCAGCGTAAGCGCGCGGGGTCGGGATGTCTTGTGTATCCGGGTCTCCCTTAGGGGCAAGCAGCATGGCCACGAGATGAGTTGCAGCGGCTGCAAGACACTCGAAGTCCTCCTGCCTGTCCTCAAGGACGTCCGTGCCAAGAGCACACTCACCCCCGACGGACGAAGGACAGACAGACTCAGACTCAGCAACAAGAGCAGTGGCGTAGTCGAGACGACAGGCAGCAGCAAAGTCAACGAGCTCAGCAACTAAGGCAGACGCAGTAGCAGACTCAAACGACGGGTCAGTGACAACAGTGGCTAACAGACACGTGACAGTAGGGTGAGCAGCACGAAACAGGTCAGACTCAGGGTCCGGAACATCAGGCAAAGAGGACGCAGGAGGAGACGGCAGGGGAACACGCTGTCGAACAGAGGAAGGACGCACTACCATAGTGTACGGGCCGGGGACAGGAGGCGGACGCTCATGAGGAACACGACCAGTGCGACCAGTGCGACCAGTGCGACAGGAGGCAGGACGGGATGCAGGCTCGCGACGCTCTGTAAGCGAGTCATTCTGCTCATTGTAAGGAGAGGGAGCAGGCACTAGGGAGCCTGGCAGTAACGGGGGACCAGTAGAAGATGGGAGTGTAAGAACTTGGCGGAGCACCGAGTCAGGTGGCGGCAGAGACAACGGTGACGGTGGAGCGAAGAACAAACGCGGCGGTGCAGTACCTCCAGGACCAGCACCTCTAGTGTCTCCAGCCGCCCCAGAATCGCCAGATCCGGCACCTACAGTACAGCTCCAGAGCCCGCAGCACCACCAGCTCCGGCAGCTCCAGCATCTGAAGTGCGAGCACCTCCAGGACCTCTAGCACCAGTAGCACCACCAGCTCTAGCAGCTGTAGTTCCTTCAACTCAAGTAGCTCCAGGGTCTCCAACAGCTCCAGAAACTCCAGCTCCAGCGCCTACTACTCCAGAGACCGCAGCACACCAGCTCCGAGCGCTGCAGTACCTCCAGCTCCCGCGTCTCCAGTCGCAGCGCCTCCAGCTCCAGCCGCGCCACTCCGACGGCGGCACTGCTGAGTGTACCACTCGCATAGCTGCTGTGGCGAGAGAGCACCTGAAAGACCTCTAGGACTAGCAGTGTCAGCTCCACCAGCACCGCTAGTGTCGACAGTCTCATCAGCTCTGGCAGCTTCATTGACGTCAGCAGAAGCAGAGCCTCCATCTCCAGTGGCCCCAACACTAGCGCCTCCCGCGGCAGGGCCCACATCTCCAGCAGCGCGACCCTGACGGCGAACATACCACTCACGCAGCTGCTGTGGAGAGAGAGACTCACGCCGACGAGGGTGCTGAGGCCAGGCACCAGCGGAGCGACTACATAAGCGGCCGCTCTGAGGAGACTACTCACCAGCAGCCTAAGTACCCCCAGGCGCAGCACCCCAAGACTTAGCACCTCTAGGCTCAGCATTCCTAAGGTCTGTTGGTGCAACCCTACGGTTTGCACTCGGCTTGTTGTCCGTGTGCGTGTGCGTGCATGCGTGTGTGCATGGAGTGGTATGAGTGCATGAAATAAATATATATTTCATGCTTATAATAGTGTGTGTATGATGGGTCATGTATCGAGTGTGTGTGTGTCGAGTCTATAGCGAGTTATCCCTAGCCGCGTGTTACGCGGTCATTTTGTGTGTCCCGCGCGGTTTCTATTTTGTCGTGCGCGGTTTCTATTTTGTCGCTTGTCGAACGTTCAGCGTGTCGCAGGTGTGTGCAGCAGACCCATCAAGAACTCAAGGTTGAGTTTGTGATGAAGAACCCGAGCCTTGGTTTCAAGCATCAAGTGTTTTGGAGCTCACAAAAAGGCTACACCTCAAGATATTGAAGATAGTTACATTACAAAGTGTAGTGTAACATTCAAGTTGGTGTAGGCCCTTGTGAAGGGTAGTTTCGAGACCCTTCTTGGTTGGGGACAGTGTGGCACTGTTCCCCATCACTGTAGCTCGGTTCTTGGGGTTTGTAGGAGCTGGGAGTCCTTCCCAACTCGTAACTCTTCCTAGCTGTTCGTAATTGTGTGTTCTAAGACTAAGTTGCTGCCATAGTGCCGTTCGTTCAATCTGACGCTGTGTCGTCATTTCTTAATGAAATCGTGCGATCTAAACTGCCTATTGTAGGCGATGTTACGACGCTCCAGATCCAAGTTGAATGAGTTCATTTGGAGGTGTGAGCAGATCGCTATGAACGTTTGAAGCCGCTGTGCAGAAATCTGACTGCGCACTCTATCTTTGGCTCTAGGCATATTGAAGCCTATTGTGACTATAACAAGTGGTATCAGAGCGCCTTGGAGCAGCTACGACGATGGCTGGACCTGAAGAAAGGGGTGACAGGTGCTGGTGGCATTGGAGGACCCTAAGCACAAGGTCAACAAAGCCCGTGATTCAGCCATGGCGTCCGTGCAACCGACTCTTGGACCTTCTAAGGACGAACCAAGAGTGTTCGGGCTCGACAAGTTCAATGGCGACAACTTTGCTAAGTTTTCCTTCAGAATGGAGAACGTGTTTGACCACTATGACCTGCTGGAGGTGATGGAAGGAACGGAGAAGCGTCCCGAGAACGACCCGGAGAAGAGCCTGTGGGTGCGGAAGAGCGCACAAGGCTATCTCCTACTTGGGCAAGCGTTGGGGAGCAACCAGATCCGTCACATCAAGCCTTTCCAGCGTGAACCAGAGAAGGGACCAAAGGCATGGGCTGCTCTCAAGGGTGTACACGCTCCTGCAACAGCGGCGGTAGCTGTGGTGTTGGAACGGCAAATGGCGACGCTACGAATTGAGGAAGATGAACCCGTGGAAGAAGGGGTGCAGAAATTCTTCGACTTGTTGACGCGGCTTGAGGGAGCTGATTTGAACTACAGTGAGCTCCAGAAGAAGACCAAGTTGCTGGCCCTACTCCCCGAGTCGTGGTCCTCGCTCATCATCAATTTGAACCGTGATCTGCCCCGCCTCTCGCTTGAAGACGTGAAGCGAGCGATCCTTCAAGAGGACTTCCGCCGCCGTGAGTTGGCGAGTGCGGATGGCGCGGGGGCAGCAAGCGTTGGCCGTGGATATGGCCGAGGAAGAGGCAGAGGACGAGGGGGAGGAAGATTTGGTGGCAGCAACTTCAGTGGAGGCCGCGGGAATGGCGGATACGGCAGCGACGACAAGAGCTACGGTCGCGGTCGCGGCCGATTCGACGGCGAGTGTCACTATTGCGGCAAGAGCGGGCATATGTGGCGCGATTGCTTCAAACTCCCTGAAGGATGGACCCCTGCTCAGGACCAAGAGGGTAGAGGAGCAGGAGGAGGGAGAGGAAGAGGCCGTGGAGGCCGTGGCGGTCGCGGAGGTGGAGCCGCGAACATGAAGAGCGGAGATAATGACAAGGACTCGAAGGACGATCTCTATCCGGGTCTATTCTACTTTGTGTCGACGCAAGTACCGGCTGGTCCAGAGAAGGTTGAAGACCTTGAGGAGCCAGCAACTGTTGGGAAGGTGACCCTACACCCCCTGGACTATTGGGTGATCGACAGCGGCGCTACCTATAGCATGACACCTCGCCCCGACTTGCTCACCGAACTCGAGCCGTCACCGGTGAAGCATGTGACATCGGCTTTGGGGCAGCGAGCGGAGGTGAAAGGCATGGGCAAGGCCATGTTCAAGGGTGCTGATGGAAAGATGGTGGGCCTCAAGAACGTGCTTTGGGTGCCCAGCCTTGCAGCCAACCTGATTTCCGTGCGGCGATTGGCGAAGGCCGGCATGGACACGAACTCGAAGGGAGCCAAGACCTACACCGCAAGGATTGGCGACCGGATTCTTTGGGTCTTCATGAGGATAGGGATGTCTACAACGAGATGTGGCAGATCCCTGTGGTCCCCATGCCTAAGGAGAGGCAAGTGGCAGCAAGCGTCAGCACCAAGGATGATGCGGTTGGTAGCGGCGATGGCGCGAACGGTCGCGCTAAGGAGAACGAGCTCAAGAAGAGCAAACCTGGAGTGACCAGCAAGCTCGGTGACCACAAGGAGAGTGGTGCAGCAGCCAAGGAGCAGCACAAGGGTGAGGAGAACCCCGAGGCAGCAGCGAAGGAGGACTACGGAGAGAGTATGTGGGGCGCTATTGCGAGCGCGGCATTCTCCAATCCGACTTCGGCTACGGGGGAGTGTGATTGGCTCACCTTGCATCGGCGAATGGGGCATGTGGCCCTACCCATCTTGCAGCAGCTAGTGAAGAATGAGATGGTTGCTGGCATACGTGTGAAGGGGGAGCCCAATGAGGTGCTTGGCTGCCCAACGTGCTTGCAAGCCAAGTTCACCCGATTTCCGTTCCCTAGTTCGGAGGCAACGGCAAAGGCACCACTTGATGAGGTGGTGATGGACGTGGTGGGCCCCCTGAAGCTTGGAGCTGCTGGAGCTGAATATTTCCTCACCATCGTCGACGTCTACACCCGCATGACCTGGGTGTACGTGCTGGCTAAGAAGAGCGACGTTGCTGAAACGTTGAAGACCGACTTTTTGCCGATGGTGGAGCGGCAACAAGACCGACTTGTGAAGTCGATCCGCACCGATCGTGGGGGAGAGTTCCTGAGCAAGGAGTTTGGGTTGTGGCTGAAGAAGAATGGTATTCGGCACTCCCTCACCATGCCATACTCCCCTGCAATGAACGGCATCGCCGAGCGAGCGAACCGCACAATCACGGAGGCGGCACGCGGGTTGCTCATTGAAGCCGGGCTACCCGACTATTTCTGGCCTGATGCGGTGCGGAGCGCGTGTGTGGCCAAGAACAGAGTTTTGACTCATGTGGGAGCAGACAAATGGGTGCCCTATGTGGAGTGGCTTGGAAGGAAGCCAAAGGTGGATATGCTTCGGGTGTTCGGGTGCATGTGCATGGCGCTCGTGCCTAAGCATCTTCGGCACAACAAGCTTGGTGCCAAGGCGGTGTGGGCCGTGCACTTGGGCATGGCTCAAAACAGCAAGGGGTGGCTTCTTTGGGACCCATTCACCAAGAAGTTCTTGGTGAGCAGGGACTGCAAGTTCATGGAGAACTTCATGTACAAGGATTGGAAGGCGGAGAATGAGGCGAAGATAGGTGTGCAGTTTAGGGAGGTGAAGAGTTCCGGCTTGGAGCACGTGGAGCTGCCTTTGGAGCTGAGCAGCGGCAGCACCACCACAAGGCAATCTTCCCTTGTGAATGGGGGAGAGGAGGCCAAGGATGCAGAGGAAGAAGAGGAGGAGGTGCAGCAAGTGAGCGAGCGTGCACCGACGCTCCCTTCCCGCACTACGAGCGCTCCACGCAACCGCACCACACCGCAGCAATGCCAAGGCCTTCAAGTCCCTGCAGCTGAGGAGGAAGGAAGGGGCAAGAGGAGAGTCCAAGCCCCTAATAGGCTGACCTACGATGCGCCGGGGAAGCAGGGCAAGACGGCCCTAGCTGGAGCGGCAATGATGGTCGGAGACGACGAGGAGAGTGACTACGAGGAGTGTGCCTTCGCATTCTTCTCTCCGGTGGAGATGCCGGGAGAACCAGCAACTCTCAAGGAGGCCTTGGAGAGTGGTGATGCTGAGGAGTGGAAGAAGGCAATGGAGAGTGAGCTAAAGAGCATTGAGGAGAACGACACGTACGAGTTGGTGGAGCTACCGGAGGGGCGTACGGCGATAACGTCCAAGTGGCTCTTCAAAGTCAAGTCGGATGCCGACGGCAAGATCGAGCGTTACAAGTCCAGGCTGGTGGCCAAGGGGTACCAGCAGAAGGAGAATGTGGACTACAAGGAGCTGTTTGCTCCTATGGTGAAGCCGACGACGCTGCGAACCCTACTCGCGGGAGCCGCGATCAAAGGTTGGGTGGTGAAGCAGCTAGACATCGTCACGGCGTTCCTCAACGGAATCCTCGAGGAGGAGATTTTTATGGCGCAGCCAGAGGGGTTTGACGATGGCAGCGGCAGAGTGTGGAAGCTGAAGAAGGCCCTCTATGGGCTGAAGCAGGCCCCTAGGCAGTGGTACCTGAAGCTGCGCGAGGTGTTGGAGGAGATCGGCTTCACTCCCTCAACGGCCGATCACTCCTTGTTTATGCTTGGCGAAGGGTGTCGAGAGTTGAATGGGTGAAAAGATTGACTAAGGAAAACGAGATACAAGAGGATATACCTAACCCTAGGAATATGAAATGGTACACCTAGACTAACATAAACTAAACATATAGTGTATATGTTGACACACCCCCATAATCTAGGTGACGACAGTCCTGTGGAAAAAACACAAATCTCAGGTGGGTCTCAAGGACACACTTTCTGAGAGCAAGCAAGGGTCACATGACCAGTCAGCAAGAACAAGCAAGGGTCACAAGACTAATCCACAAGAACAACACAAATCTCAGGGTGGAGCTCAAAGTCACCACACACTCCGAGAACAAGCAAGAGGCCACAAGGCCAGTCCACATGCAGGTATATAGCAAATATAATGAGATGCAATAGTACAAGACAAGCAGAACAAGGCATCTCTACGTAAGCAAGTGAGGACGAGCAGGCACAAGGCCAAGCTGGGTGCAAAAACGCTGGTGGTCACAAGGCGGGAACGCCTTCGTGAAGATATCTGCCCTGTTGGCCTCAGAGACCACACGTCGAACGAGTGCCTGGCCACGTTGCTGCAACTCACGCAGAAGGAAGTAACGAAGCTGGATGTGCTTTGCCTTCCCAACCAGTCGAGGCTCCTCACACAAGGTCGGTAAGAAGGAAGGACAGCCAGCGAAGCTCCTGAGCGGCCATGGCCGCAGCGTACACCTCTGCCTCACAGCTGGAACCGGCGATGAACAACGCCCGAGTCGACCGCCACGAAACAGCACCTGTCCCGAGGCTCAAGGAGTACCCCTGTGTAGACCGACGCGTCTCCGCGTCGTCGGCCCACGACGAGTCCGAGTAACCTGTGAGTGTAACTGGCTGCTTCCCTCCAAGGACAAGTCCCATGCCTGATGTACTCGCCACATACTTCGCCACCCTCTTAGCAGCGTACCAGTGGGAAGGTCGGTGTCTCCCTGGCGCAACAAAGCGCGCAAGGACGCTAAGAGGGTAAGCTAGGTCTGGGCGAGTACAGGTCATCAGGTACATGAGACAACCTACCAGCTCAGGATATGGACCACTAGGCTCAAATGACTCGTCCGAAGGTGGAGCCGTGAGCCCATGATCCACAGCAAGAGGGGTGGGCTGTACCTTGGAGAACGGGAAGCGAAACCGCGTGAGGATCTGCTCGACCATATGCGACTGCGTCAGCGTAATGGTGCGAGCTGCCCTGTCCCTAGTGATCTGCAGGCCAAGGTAGTGCTGCAGCTCACCAAGGTCAGTGCAAGTGTGTCTCCTCTGCAGTTCCTCCTTCACGGAGGCCAGTGCATGTCGGTCGGGAGTGGCGAAGACCAGGTCGTCAATGTAAACAAGAACAAAGAACGGGGTCGAGCCACGGCGTACGAACAGTGACGGGTCGGCAGACGACGGAAAGAAGTCAAGCGCTGCAAGGGTCGAGCGAAGTGTGTCGTGCCACTCACGTGCAGCCTGACGCAGGCCATAGACTGGTCGACGCAGCTGCCACTGGGTTCCAGGTAGGAAAGAGCCAGTGAAGCCAGGCGGGCGACGCAGCCAGATCTGCTCGTGCAGGCTCCCCTGAAGGAACGCTGTGGAAAAGTCCAGGGAGTGCAACTCGTAGTTGCGCTGGGCTGCAATATGCAGCAACACCCGAAGAGTGGTCATCTTCGGGGTGGGAGCGAAGGTCTGGAAGAAGTCCACCCCCTCTCGCTGGCTAAAGCCTCTCGCCACATAGCGCGCCTTGAATACAGGTGGTGATCCAGGCGGTTGCTTCACCTTGTAGAGCCATCGGCCACTGACGACGTTTGTCCCAGGTGGTGGGGGAACTGCGTCGACGTAGGTGCCTGTGGACCTATAAGATGCCATCTCTGCCTCCTCAGCTGCTATCCAGTACGAGGCCCAAGGTCCCGAGACCATCTCAGCGTGAGTGCGAGGGATCGGGATGTCAAGGGCGTCTGGATCCCCCTCAGGGGCAAGCAGCATGGCGCAGAGATGAGGAACAGCGGCCGCAAGGAAACCAAGATCAAACTGCCTGTCCTCGAGGACCTCCAAGGGAATGACAGGAGCACCCCCAGAGGACGGGGAACGGGCAGGGCCACTCACCAGGTGAGCGGCGTAGTCAAGGCGGTGGGAAGAGGCAAAGCCAGCGACAAGGGTGCAGTCGGGTGAGTGACCAACGCGGACAAAACACGGGAGACGACAGGACGGGAGGCACGGAGGTAGTCGGACAACGGGTCGTGAAGCACAGTGAAGGACGACTCAGGGGGCAGTGGAAGGATGGGAGGAGGTGGAACACGAGAGCGAAGAACAAGGTGGAACGGACCGTCTGCACAGTAACGGGACCGACGACGCTCTGGGGACACAGCACGACTGAGGGGAGAACGGCGAGTCCACTTGGACGAGGAAAGGGACTCAACAGGGGGAACAGGAGGGGACGGTAGGGGACCACGAACATAGCGTGCAGGTGCTGGGTCGGGGAGGTCGCGTAGTCGCAGTCGCTGCTGCTCCGCCTCCTCTGGCGTCTGCTGCGACGGTACCGGCCCCCGCTGCTGCTCCTGTGGCTCCGCCTCTGCCCTCTCCTGCTGTGACTGCAGCTGCACCCGCTGCTGCGACCGGGACTCCTGCCCTACCCTCTCCTGCTGGGTCTGTAACTGCACCTGCTGCTGCGGGTGGGCCTGCTCTACCCTCTCCTGGTGCGGCCGTGACTGCTCCTCTACTCTCTCCTGCTGTGTCTGTAACTGCACCTGCTGCTGCGGGCAGGACTCCTGCTCTACCCTCTCCTGGTGCGGCTGTGCCTGCTCCTCTACTCTCTCCTGCTGTGTCTGTAACTGCACCTGCTGCTGCGGGCGAGACTCTTGCTCTACCCTCTCCTGGTGCGGCTGTGCCTGCTCCACTGCTCTCTCCTGCTGTGTCTGTAACTGCACCTGCTGCTGCGGGCGGGACTCCTGCTCTACCCTCTCCTGGTGCGGCCGTGACTCCTCCGCTACCCTCTCCTCCAGCTGCTGCTGCTGTGCCCTCTCAAACCGCGCACGCTCCTCCCTCTCCAACTGTAAGAGACGCTGCTCACGGGTCAGGAAACGTACAGTGCGCGGTGTAGGCGCCACAGTGCCAGTACCTCCAGCTCCAGCACCCCCAGAACCAACACCTCCACCAACAACACCATCGGAGCCCCCAGTGCCTCCCGGAGTAACACTCCCGGGCTCCGCAGGAACCGGCCGCAGAGAAGAACGAGGAGGGAACTGCGGGACGGACGGGAAGCCAGGTGGTGACGCGGGGCGAGGCCGCCGGCTCGAGACTGCCGTGTCCTCCACGGGAGTGACCTCCACACCCACAACCCCTGCACCCCCAGAGCCAACACCACCAGCTCCTGCAGCCCCAGTACCCTCACCCTCCGCAACTGCACCTCCCGCACCCCCAGACACGACACGGACTGGACGCTGCGGGGGGGGACGACTGCGGAGTGACGTGCGACACACCTGACGGGGCAGGACGCGAAGAGGGGGGGGCTACCGGGGCGACTGGGGGGGGCTCAAGGGTGAGGAACAGCGGGGGGGAAAAGGCCTCAGTACCTCGGTGGGGGCGACTCCTGTAGTAACAAACAGACTCGTCGAACGTGACGTCCTGAGAAGCGAAGAACTGGTAGGTGACCGGGTCGTAGAACATCCAGCCGGAGGCATCCAAAGGGAAACCAAGAAAGACACAGGGATGGGTGCGCAGAGACAACTTGTTCGCGCCAGGGGCGCGAACGTGAGCCAGAGAGCCCCAGACGCGGAAGTCAGCTGCTACGCCCGGAGAACCTGTCCAAAGGGAGACCGGCGTCACCCGTGGCCGTGCGTCACTAGGCCACAGGTTCAGCTGGTGCGCGGCGTAGCGGACTGCCTGAGGCCACAAGAACTGGGGGGCACCGGCATGGCACATGGAGGTCCGGGCAACCTCCATGACCAGGCCAATGCGTCGCTCAGCTACCCCGTTCTGCTGCGGCGAGTCTGGTAGCGTGTAAGACTGAATGATCCCCTGACCCTGACAGAACGTCTCTAGGCGAGTGGAAGAAAACTCACCACCACGGTCCGAATGTAGGCGGGGCCCACACAGACCCTGGGCGCCATCCCTCGCTAGTAGCCATGGCTCGAGGGCGGTAGGCACGTCGGCCTTCCGCCGCAAGGGGAAAACCGTGGTGTAGCGGGAGTAGTCGTCCACCACAATCAGGAAATAGCGCTCCTGACGTGGGCCAAGGACCGGGGAGGGTCCCCAGACGTCCAGGTGCAGGGTCTGTAACGGAGCCGTGGTGGGGGGGAACGAGGAGGAGTGAGGGGCAGCGCGCTGCCGACCCTCGACGCAAGGAGTGCACGGCGGCGCAAGCGAGCGGGGGAGCGGAGCGAGCGACTCTGGGAGACCTGAGACCAGGCGGTGGCGTATCATCCTACTGAGACGCGGGAAGGACGGGTGCCCTAGACGGTGGTGCCAGAGGACCGACGGGTGGGTAAGTGACCGATAGTCGCACGACACAGCAGCTACCTGACCTGATCTGACTTGACCTGACTGAGTGTGTAACGAGTACAGACCAGAGCCTGGCTCCCTGTGAAAAGTGGCCAGCGGCGCCCCAGTGGCACCTACTGTGCAGGAGGCAACAGGCTCGTCTAGTGGGGAAGTGGTGACAACTCCGAGGTCGTGGAGGTGACTGACACCCACCAAGTTCCTAGAGAACGAGGGGGTGTAGTAGCCTGTGAGAAATCCAGAGGGAGCCGCCGGACACGGGAGAGTGGTGGTGCTGTGGGCAACTACAGATCCCACAGAGGGGTCAGCCAAGGCTACAGTGACTGGGGTGTGCAGTGGCGTAAGGTCTATGCAGTCGCGAAAGAAACAGCTGGACGCTCCAGAGTCTAGGGTGAAGGAAAGCTGTGCAGTCGGTGAGGTCACACCCGAGCCAGTGACACAGGCTGGTACTAGACTAGTGGTAGCTGCAGCTCCCACACTAAGAACCTCTGAGGTGCCTGGACCGGAAACTACACACGCGCCAAGACTCGAAACACAAGTCCCAAAAGCAGCTGCTGCTCCAACGCACCGGTGTGTGTACTGGTCGGGTCCGTCATGGCCATGCGGTGGAGGTTGTTGTAGGCGCTGCAGCTGAACCCGCCACTGCTGCTGCTGCGGCCACCGGTGCAGCTGCCGCTGCTGCTGCTGCTGCTGCCACTGCTGCAGCTGCGGCCACAGGTGCTGCTGCCACTGCTGTTGCTGCGGCCAATGCTGCCGCTGCGGCCACTGCTGCTGCCGCCGCTGTTGCCACAACAACATGGCACGCTAGTACGGGGGGGGGGCAGGTGCGCTGGTGGTAGCCTAAGCTGCTGCCGATGTGCTGGGGCAGCTTATACTGCTGCTGGTGCTACTGGCGGCAGTGGGAGCTGCTGCAGGTGCTACTGGCGGCAGTGGGAGCTGCTGCAGGTGCTGCTGGTAGCAGCCTAAGCTGCTGCTGGTTCTGCTGGTAGCAGCCTAAGCTGCTGCTGGTTCTGCTGGTAGCAGCCTAAGCTGCTGCTGGTTCTGCTGGTAGCAGCCTAAGCTGCTGCTGGTTCTGCTGGTAGCAGCCTAAGCTGCTGCTGGTTCTGCTGGTAGCAGCCTAAGCTGCTGCTGGTTCTGCTGGTAGCAGCCTAAGCTGCTGCTGGTTCTGCTGGTAGCAGCCTAAGCTGCTGCTGGTTCTGCTGGTAGCAGCCTAAGCTGCTGCTGGTTCTGCTGGTAGCAGCCTAAGCTGCTGCTGGTTCTGCTGGTAGCAGCCTAAGCTGCTGCTGGTTCTGCTGGTAGCAGCCTAAGCTGCTGCTGGTTCTGCTGGTAGCAGCCTAAGCTGCTGCTGGTTTTGCTGGTGGTAGCCTAAGCTGCTACTGGTTCTGCTTTGTGCGGTTCTGTGCGATTCTGCGCGGTTCTATGATTTTCTGCGCGTGGGGTGGGGAGGCAGAGTCCAGGTGATGTGACTGGAGCGGGTGGGGCAGCAGGTAATGTTATGTGCGGTTGTGTGTTGGAGAGTACCGGGTGGGGCGGCTGATTCCGGGTGGGGATACACGGGCGACGTGGGGGGGGGGGGGGGGGGGGGCGGGGGGACGCGGGCTGCACGAGCTGCTGCGCGTGCGTTCAGTGCGAGCCGTCGCGCACGGCTGCTCGTGCGGCTACGTGCGGTTGCGCGTGCGGCTACGACTGTGCGTGCGCATGCGTCTGCAGTGCGCTAGCGGGCTAGCGAGCTACGCACGGGGCAGAAAACGGGTGAGGCGCGGGTGAGAAAACGGGTGACGCGCGGGGTTAAACGGGTGACCCGCGGGGCTAAACAGGTGACGCACGGGGCTACACGGGTGACACGCGAGGCTACACGGGTGACGCGCGGGGCTATACGGGTGACGCGCGGGGCTAAACGGGTGACGCGCGAGGCTAAACGGGTGACGCGCGGGGCTAAACGGGTGACGCGCGGGGCTAAACGGGTGACTCGCGGGGCTAAGGAGGGGTGGCAGGGCGCTTCGGGTATTAAGGGGCTATGTTCTAGGTGGGCCCATAGATCGGCTAGCTATATACCATGTCGAGAGTTGAAAGGGTGAAAAGATTGACTAAGGAAAACGAGATAGAAGAGGATATACCTAACCCTAGGAATATGAAATGGTACACCTAGACTAACATAAACTAAACATATAGAAAATATGTTAAGGGGGAGCAGAGGAGCTTCATGGTGGTCTACGTGGACGACATCCTCATCTTCTCGCCCTCCTCTGACCTTGTGAAGGAGGTGATGCTGAAGCTTCATGACAAGTTCAAGTGCAAGTCCCTTGGGGACGTGAATTTCTACCTCGGGCTCCACATCGAACGAGACGTGGAGAAGCGGTGCATGCGGGTGCACCAACGGAAGTACCTGGAGGCATTGGCTGCCAAATTTGGGCAGAATGAAGGCCATGTGGCTACACCCTTTCCCTCTGGGTTCAAGTGTGTGAAGGGACCAGAGGAGGAGAGCGTGGGTGAAGAGGAGAGGCGCCGATTTCACTCGTTGGTGGGCAAGCAACGCTCCATATCCAAGTTGAATGAGTTCATTTGGAGGTGTGAAAAGATCGCTATGAACGTTTGAAGCCGCTGTGCAAAAATCTGACTGCGCACTCTATCTTCGGCTCTAGGCATATTGAAGCATATTGTGACTATAACAAGCTCCTCACGCTCCGGCTCAGCTCCTTCAAGCTCCACACCCTCAGGCTCAGCACCTCCAGGCTCCTCACGCTCAGGCTCAGCACCTCCAGGCTCCGCACCCTCAGGCTCAGCACCCCCAGGCTCCGCACCCCCAGGCTCAGCACCCCCAGAAGTAGCACCCCGAGCAGGACCACCCCCAGCAGGACCTCAACCGGCTCAGTCAAGGGAGGAGGGTCTACCTGAGACACACCTGAAGGAGCAGGACCTGGAGGGGGGAGGGGGTCTACCTGGGGGGGACCTGGAGCGAGAAAGAGGGGCGAAGGGGGAATACGGGCAGTGCGGTAGGGGAAGAGACGGTAAAAAGGAACCGACTCGTCAAAGGTGACGTCCTGAGAGGGGAAGACACGGCGCGAGGCTGGGTGGTAAAACTGCCAGCCAAGCGCGTCAGGGACAAAGCCAAGGAAGACACAGGGAATGGTGCGGGAGGAGAGCTTGTCCGCGGACGTATCGCGGACAAGGGCACGAGCACCCCAGACCCGGAACTGCGACGCATCGCCAACCTCGGCGAGGTCTTCGGCAAGGAGACACGGGGCCAGAGGTTGAGCTGCTGCGCGGCGTACCGAACCACAAACGGCCACAGAAAATGGGGAGCCGCCGCATGGATCAAGGAGGTACGAGCGATCTCCATGACCAAGCCAATGCGGCGCTCAGCAACCCCGATTTCCTACAGTGAGCCCAGAAGCGTGAACGACTGGAGGATGCCCTCCCCCTGACAGAAGGCCCGCAGGAGGTCGGAGGAAAACTCACCACCTCTGTCAGAGTGCAGACGCATGAGAGGCAGGTCCGTCTGGAACCTGCGGCGGAGCTAGAGACGAATTGCGTGGATCCAAGATATCAATACAGCAGGGACCTCACCCTTGGTGCGCAAGGGGAAGACCGTGGTGTAACGCAAGTAGTCGTCGACAACCAGCAGAAAGTACCGCTCGCCGCCCTGTCCACGAACGCGGGCTGGGCCCCACACGTCCATGTGGAGGGTCTGCAGAGGAGCCTCTGTCGGGGGAAACGAGGAGGAGTGAGGAGCGGCGCGCTGCCGCCCCTCGACACAAGGAAGGCAGGGCGGTGCAGGCAAGGTAGGGAGGGGAGGGAGAGACCTGGGAAGACAAAAAACAAGGTATCGACTGTGCATGCCACGTAGACGTGGCAAGGAGGGGTGACCCAGACGGTGGTGCCAGAGAAGAGTCTGGTGCGACAAGGAGCGACACTCATAAGGGGATGCGACCTACCAGACCTGACGCAGACACCTGACCGACAGCAGTTACCCGAGGAGACACAGTCGTAAGTGTATAAAGACTCAACCCTATCCGACGGGTAAACGTGGCCAGATGATGGCCAGTCCTAGAGCACGTACAGATCGCCACACGCTGTCCTCCAGGGGTAAAGGTGTCAACCCAATGATCCTAGAGGACTGCTTTGCTCACCAATTTCACGAGAACGAGGGGAGGTGGAGACCTCAAAGTGAGCCAGACGGGACCGCCGGGCACGGGAGCACAGTGGTGGACCGTGCAAGAACTGGGCCCCCTGAGGGGTCAGCCAACGAGACTGCAAGAGGTGCAGCGAGTGGCGTGAGTGCAGTACTGTCACGAAAGAAACAGAGGAAGCACCTGAGTCAAGTGTGAAGGTGTGAAAGGCCTCAACAGGCGCACTACCATTGAGAGCAGACTCACCAGCACCTAGAGCAGCAGGCTCTATACCTGGGTCAGGCGGCACACACAAGTAACAGTCACCCTCAGGGCTACCGGTCAGAGCATACATAGTAGTAAGGATAGTGTCATAGTCTAGAGCAAAGATATCCACCTTGTTGCACAGTTGCTCTTGCCAGGGGGGGAGCTCAGCCTCATCGCCAAACACTGTACGCCAAGTGTCACTCAAACAGGCGAAGCAGCGAGCCTATGTGTGACTAACTGTCCCGCAAGTCTGACCAGCCCGATCACCTGTGCGAATGACGTCCTGGCAGCGGGCAATACTCCTACACCCCCCACTCTGAGCGTACCACTCACGAAGCAGCTAGGGGGTCTCGCGCGGACGCCGCTGCAGCTGCATCTGGCACCCGCCAGACACTCCCCACCGAACAGCTCCATAGCGACCGCTACTACGGCCGCCACCACTCCCACTGCTGCCACCACCGCCGTCACCACTCCCACCGCTACTACGAAGTGAAGTCATAGCGGGCAAGCAAGGAGGCGCGCGACCAGTAGGGCAGTACGGAGGGAAGGCAGAAGCATGAGCAGCAGCAGCAGCAGCAGCAGCAGTAATAGCAGCAGAGCGGCTCGGTGAGGTTGGGCTGCAGCACCTCCAGCACTCCTAGCAGCACCTCCACCAGCAGCAGCAGTAGCACAAGCAGCAGGGTGGATCGGGATGGGCAGCGCGGCTCGGGCTGGGCGGCGTGGCTCGGGCTGGCCGGCGCGGGCAGCAGGGCGTGCGCTGTGTAGGGCAATAGGGCGCGAGCGCAGGCTGCAGCAGGGCGCGACGCGCGGGGCAGCAGAGGCGCGACGCGCGGGCTGCAAGGCGGACGGGTGACGCGACGGGCAGGCAGCCCACACGGGCGACGCGACGGGGAGGCAGGGCTGACGCGCAATGCGACAGGCTGCAGGGGCGCACGGCGCGATGGGCAGCAGGGGCGCGGCGTGAGGCAGGGCAGAGCGTGTGCGGGGCAGCGCAACGAGGCAGGGCAGGGCGTGCGCGGGGCAGCGCAATGTGGGGCAGGGCAGGGCATGCGCGGAGCAGCGCGACGCTGTTGTGATGCTATCATTCGCATTCACGTCTGTCTGCCTCCCATCATATGCTTGTGCGGTTTGGATTTTCTGAGTTTATGCGAATGTTATTTGGCCTGAGCAGATACCTGAAGTGACTCATCTGCTCGAGAGCTTTCCGACGAGCCAAGAATCGTCGCGATCGGAGCAATATCAAGAAAGTTACGAACGTTGGAGTTCGTATGCTTTCTGTACTTCGGTTGTGGCGACTATGGGAAGTTGTGGGGTTGAATTTTAAGGGGTACAGACTTTTGGGGTTGGGAAATTCGAACCCATCACTGTAGAATGCTGCCATGTGGTTGGGTGAAGCCAAACCAGGTTGGCAAGTGTGGCCAAGTGGGTTGAGGTGGATGGCATGGGTTGGGAAAGTGACAAATGTGAAAGTGGGGTTGCCTATGGAGGGGGAAATTGTGTGGCATGGGGTTTCCTTGGTTGGGGACTCCCTTGGGACCTTCCCTCTCGTCCTCCTCTTCCCTCCTACCTGGTTTAGTGTTACTCCAACTCTCTTGTGTACAACTCTTGTGGAACTTGTGAGAACTTGTGAGTTAATTGTGATTGAGTTAAGTTTTCTATGGCAGCATACCCCCTAGTGCGCCGAAAAGCATAACTCGAGATTTACTCCACCTTTTGATACGATTCAAATTGGGAATGATAGCCACGGTCAAGGGCTATAACATACTCGAGTTTGAGACGATTCTAACGGTGAACTTTTCGGCGACGACGTTTCTTGTGAAGTCGCGGTTTCTGTCCAGAATTCTAAGCCAACGATTTTGAGAAATTTGGGCACCTATTCTTCATAGACTCAGTCCTTAGTCTCTAACAGACGCGTAGCAGGGCAGGGCGTGCGCGGGGCTCCGCGACGCGGGGCAGGGCAGGGCGTGCGCGGGGCAGCGCGACGCAGGGTGTACACGGGCAGTGTGACGCAAGGCAGGGCGCGCGCAGTCGGCGAAGCGCAGGGCAGGGCGTGCGCGGGGCAGCGCGACGCGGGGCAGGGCAGGGCGTGCGCGGGGCAGCGCGACGCGGGGCAGGGCATACACGGGCAGTGTGACGCAAGGTAGGGCAGGGCAGGGCGCTCGCAGGCGGTGCAGCACAGGGCAAGGCGTGGGGTAACGCGGTAACTGCAGTCGGACACTAGGTAATGGTGGAAAAACAAAAAACAAAAAACAAACGGTCCTACGGACCTACTTTTCTGAAATTATGTGAGAATCTATCAGGCGGGAATGACGAAACTATGAAAGATTTGGGTACATATGCAAACCCTAAAGGGGTTGTACCCCATATTAGCTACCCCACTATAGCCTACAGATTATACTACAGCATATACAGTTTGACACGAAGGTCTCAGGTTCGAATCCCGTGGTGTGCACCTCGGGCATCCCAGTGCGGGGGGGTGTCAGAGGTCCACTGGAGATCCCCGATTGATCCTAGGGAAGGGTTACAGGCACGTTGGCCTAGGGGGTTATGGGCGCACTCACCCGCTACACAAACAAGCCATTTTATCCCAATGGTTAGTGGTTGGGATTCTGACAGCGTGCTCTCCGTAGGCAGCAGCGCAATCCCCAACAGCAGGTACTGCCGCAAGCAGCGTGCTGCCTGTCAACCCCACACAAAGGCGCCACCAGCCCACGCGCGCACAGCAGGATTGCATGCCAGCCAGCGCTCGCTTGCCTGTGCGCGCCTACGCATGCCAGCGAGCAGTGCCAACGCGCACGCCAACGCATGCCAACACGCAACACCAGCACACGCCCTTATGCACGCTAGTGCGCGCACGCGCCTCACAACCCCACATGTCGCCCCTCTGCTCCTTTGACCACTCATAGCCCCACTCAGCAGCGCCAAGACAGCCGCCAATGTGCTAGCAGCAACTTAGGCCACTGCCAGCACGCCGGCGACAGCATACCTCGCTGCTACACAAGTGCTGACCGCCAGTAGCACGCACGGCATGTCCACCCATCTTCTACCTGTCCTTCCCAGCTATCACTCCTGCCTGGCTCTCCTCTTAGCAAATGGAGGCAGCTTTTCCCCTTCCTGACGTCGTTTTAGGAATTAAGGTAATGTTACATCCTAGCATGGCATTTTTATCTGATTAGGAACCGAACAGAATGACTAGTAGGATGGCATATAGGTTTGTTTTAACCAAACATGTACCCTTTATAGTATACCCTAGCACATGCAACCTGGAATGATTGGGCCAAAGGAAGGAGGGCTACAAACGAAGTGTGGAGAAAATTGTAGTACCCCCTAAATGCTAACCCCACTACAGCCTAGATAAAGATAAAAAAATACTGGAGTCCACAGTGACAGGCAGCACATTAAGCAAAGACGGCCGAGGCGGAAACCAAGGAAGGGTCTCCAGGCGCAAAGAGCGGACGACCGAGGCGAAAAGCTAAGAGGGGTCTCCAAGCGGGGGGAGCAGTGAGAGGCTGAAGCGTTGTCAGAAACAGGGTCACCCCCTTTAGTCGGATCGGAGGAGACCTCCAAAGGCTCATCCAAGGGGGGGGGTGGTGTGGCTTGAGACACACCTAAGATGAGGGAGCAGGACGCGAGGGGGGTAGATGTGTAAGGAATTTTCCCGAATTCCTTATCGGGGTTGACTACTGCGCGTACAACCCGATTTTCGGAGTTCGCACGTTCGGGCGATTTCCACGCTGCCGAGGCTCCCCGCGTCGCCTTCGGCATTCCCATCGCCAAACCTGCACCCAACCTCGCTCGTCCGAGGTTTCCTCCTAGCTAGGCTAGCCTACATTAGTCTTTGCATTCATTGTATTCTCAGTTCATTCAGTCACAGCCTCGTTATTCGTTTACCTGCGCACTCTCTTTTACAACTCATAACACCTGGTATCAGAGCTACTTTCCTAGTTCACCCCGCTTTTCAAGGGTAGTTTGGTGGCACGGGTGTGGTTGGTTTAGTGACTACACGACGGTTGGCTGCAGGGATTGTTAATTCAATCCTGCCCGACTCCGATAGTTCGTGTTTTCACTTACCGGGAGGCCACGGGTACCCGACTGCCCACCAGACGTAGTGCTAGGCACATGGATCAGGAGGCTGTTAACCGGATGATGGCGCAAGTGGCAGAAATGCAGGAGAGCATGAAGACATTAATGGCGGAAGTGGCAACACTGCGTGAGGAAAACGCCGAGCTACGCCAGACGCGAGGTGAAGCGCGTCAGGCGTCGCCTGTGGACGAAGGCGAGGGCAACAGTCAGGCGATGAGCAATCCGCTGGATGCGCTCACACGTGACTTCGAAGAAGAAGACAGGCAGCGAGCGGCAGCAGCGCCAGTTGCAGTAACGACGATCAAGATCAAGCCCGCCAACCCGCCCCCGTTTAATCCTACGGACAAGACGACTACAGTGAAGGGGTGGCTTTTCGGCGTGGAGGTCTTCTTCACAGTGGCAGGCGTTAACGACGATGCCACGCGTATTAATTACGCGGTTTCGCTTCTTCGAGGGGCAGCTCTTGAATGGTGGCGCCGAACCTTGGAAACAGGGACGCCGACAGGTGTGACACATGCGGCAGACGGGACCTCTACAGTGGCTCATCAAGTGGCGGAACCTATCTTCGGGGTGACCAAGATTCGCACGTGGAAGGAGTGGGGCGCAGCCTTACGAGATCGCTTCGAGCACGTATCCGCCTCGGAGCAAGCTCGCATGAAGCTGCGTGCATGGTCGCAGATGGCTTCTGTCCAAGACTACACGGCGTCATTTATGGGCCTCGCCGACCAAGTGGACGACATGGCGGAAGCTGAACGGTTGGATAAATACATCAGCGGCCTTAAATACGAGATACAGTACGAGGTTCGCAGGGGCCGCCCGACATCGTTTCTTGAAGCTGTACGGCTGGCAGAGTCTACAGATGCGCTGATGCAGTACGCGAGAGCAGCTTCCAGGGATGGGAGAAGCTTTCGTGGCCAGACCCATCGGGCCACGATCAACGCCGTCCATACACCCGACCAACCTCCTAGGGGTCCGTGTTTTCGGTGTGGGAAGGTGGGTCACTACAAGAAAGACTGCCGGGAGAAAATGCCGCTGACAGGGGACGACAGGAAGGAGCAGGGAAATGGGAAGAGTCAGTAAGTAGCGGGCCCTTTACTGACTGTGCTCCGTCGCCCGAACACCACCATCCCCACCGAGTCGTGGTTCCGATTCATGCAATCGATCGCACTCGGCCGAATAACGGGGATAATCATGTGGATCACCCTGTGCTGGTCGCTGGCAAGGTGTTAAAAAATAATTTGAAAATGTTCGTCGATGGGGGGGCCAGCCATAGCCTCTTCAACTTGGCGAGCGCAAAAAGATGCAGATTGCAACTTGACAGGTGTCTGCCCGAAATCGACGCACGCCTCGTGGATGGGACGCCTCTGGCGATAACAGAAGAAACGCGGACGGTCAGGTTTGAATGCGGCGACGATTTCGGCTTCAGCATGAAGTTCCTCGTGACGACGCTGGACGGCTACGACGTACTGCTCCTGGGACGCGATTGGCTGCGACGACACAATCCCATCATCGACTGGACGACAGGATCGTGCTGCATCAGCAAGCACGGGGGGCTAATTAAACTGCCTGCATGGACACCTGACTACATCCAATGTCAGTAATAACGGACTGGAATGACTGTACTAACAGAAGGATGGATACAAATAGGAAACCCTAATCCAGTGTACCCCCTAAGGTATCACCCACTACTGCCTACAATCATATAAACATATAATGTTTGACACACCCCCATAGGCAAAGTGGGGGAGACCTAGGGGTCACAAGACCAGTCAAGGCAAAGCAAGGCAACAACAAGCTCAGGGTGGATCTCGAGGATTCCACACAAATTCCGAGCACAAGCTAGTGGTCACAAGACCAGTTCACATGCAGGTTTATAACAGAGCAAGAGATACAGTGATCACAACCTAGCAAGAGTAAACATGCAGGTATAGATATATATAGTGATCACAGTACAAGCAAAGTCAAGAGGTAAGTAAGTGAGGTCCAGTAGGCACAAGGCCTAGTAGAGTGCAGAAGCGCTGATGGTCACGAGGCTGAAGCGCCTTGGTGAACACATCAGCAGTGTTGGCCTCAGTGGCCACGTAGCGAATACAAAGCTGACCGCGCTGCTGCAGCTCACGAGCAAGGAAGTACCGCAGGGCGATGTGCTTCGTTCTGTGCTCCAGTCTGTGCTCCTCACACAAGGCAATGGCAGCCTTGTTGTCGACGTACAGGACTGGAGGAGAACGAGGCCGCTCTCCCAGGTCGGTCAGCAGGTAGGTCAGCCAGCGTAGCTCCTGGGCAGCCATGGCTGTAGCGTAGATCTCAGCCTCGCAACTGGAGCCGAGAACAGAAGAAGAGCGTGTAGAGCGCCAAGAAACTGAGCCAGAGCCAAGGCTGAAGGTGTAACCCTGAGACGACCGCTGAGTGGCCTGGTCGTCTGCCCAAGAAGCGTCTGAGTGCCCTGTGAGAACAACTCGGTCTCGCCCTCCAAGCACAAGCCCCATGCCCGACGTACTGCACAAGTAGCGCAACACCCTCTTAGCGGCATCCATGTGCTCCTTCCTGTGACGGCCAGGAGCGACATAGCGTGCAAGGATGCTAAGAGGGTATGCAAGGTCAGGTCGAGTGCAGGTCATCAGGTACATGAGGCAGCCCACAAGCTCTGGATACGGGCCACTCGGCTCTACGGACTCATCCGAAGGCAGAGCTGAGAGCGAGTGACCGGTAGGCAGAGGAGTGGACTGAGGCGAGGAGTACGTGAAGCCGAAGCGCTGGAGAACCTGCTGCACCATGTGTGACTGAGTCAGGGTGATGGTGCGCCGTGCTCTGTCCCGGGTGATCCGCAAGCCAAGATAGCTTGTCAGCTCACCCAGGTCTGTGCACGTGTGTCTCTTCTGCAGCTCTGACTTCACGTGGGCGAGTGCCTCAGTGTCAGCAGTGGCAAAGACCAAGTCGTCGACGTACACGAGGATGTAGAACGGCGGCAGCGAAGTGTCGGTGCGCAGGAACAGCGACGGGTCAGCTGTAGAAGGCGCGAACCCAAGAGCCGCAAGTGTAGTCCTCAGTGTGTCGTGCCACTCACGCGGAGCCTGGCGGAGACCGTAGACCGGCCGCTGAAGCCTCCACTGGGTACCAGGAGGAAACGACCCAGTGAAGCCAGGTGGGTGGCGCAGCCAGATCTCCTCGTGCAGGCTGCCCTGCAAGAAAGCAGTGCTGAAGTCAAGTGAGTGAAGCTCGTAGTCGCGGTGAGCGGCTATGTGCAGCAGCACCCGAAGAGTAGTCATCTTCGGGGTGGGGGAGAAGGTCTGGAAGAAATCAACTCCCTCTCGCTGACTGAAGCCTCGAGCCACGTAACGCGCCTTGAAGACAGGCGGAGAACCCGGCGGCCGCTTCACCCTGAAAATCCACATGCCACTGACGATGTTCGCCCCAGGTGGGGGAACCTCGTCGATGTAGGTGCGTGTGGACTTCCAGGAGGCCATCTCGGCGTCCATGGCTGTCTGCCACTGAGAGGAGTAGGGACCCGCCATCGCCTCAGCGTAAGTGCGCGGGGTCGGGATGTCTGGTGCATCCGGGTCTCCCTCAGGGGCAACTAGCAAGGACACGAGACGGGGCAAAGCAGCAGCAAGACACTGGAACTCCTCCTGTCTGTCCTCAAGGACGTCCGTGCCAAGAGCACACTCACCCCCGACGGACGGAGGACAGACAGACTCAGACTCAGACTCAGCAACAAGGCTAGCAGCGTAGTCTAGACGACAGGCAGCAGCAAAGTCAACCAACTCAGCGACCAGAGCAGACGCAGTCGAGGACTCAAAGGTAGGGTCAGTGACAACAGTAGCGAGGAGACGCGTGACAGTAGGGTGCTCAGCACGGTACCGGTCAGACTCAGGGTCCGGAACGTGAGGCAAAGAAGACGCAGGAGGAGACGGCAGAGGGACACGCTGAGGAGCAGTAGAGGGACGCAGAGTCATGTAGTGAGTGCCTGGGACAGGAGGAGGACGCTCACGACGGACACGACTACCAGTGCGAGCAGGACGAACAGGCGACGCAGGACGAGACTCAGGCTCACGACGCTCTGTAAGACCTCCTGTGGGACCAGTGTACGGAGAGGGAGCAGGGAGAGGCGAGGTAGGCGGGAACTGTGACTGCGGCTGGACAGGCAGAGGACACTCTACAGAGGGAGGAGGACAAGGAGGAGGAGCCTGCCCAAGAACCTGCTGAAGGAGCGGTACGAAGTACGGTCGCGGCCGCGCAGCGTCTCCAGAAGCAGAGGAGACTCCAGCGGCCGGGTCCACAGCACCAGCAGCAGCTCCACCGGCCGGGTCCTCAGTACCAGTAGTAGCTCCAACGCCCGGGTCATCAGTAGTAGCAGCAGCGCCACCGCTCGGGTCCTCAGCTCCAGCAGCAGCTCCACCGTCCGAGTCCTCAGTACCAGCAGCAGCTCCACCGTCCGGGTCCTCAGCACCAGCAGCAGCTCCACCGTCCGGGTCCTCAGCACCAGCAGCAGCTCCAACGTCCGGGTCCTCAGCACCAGCAGCAGCGCCACCCCCAGGGTCCGCAGCACCAGGAGCACCACTCCGAAGACTGCAGCGCCGTGTGTACCACTCGCGGATCTGCTGAATGGGGGGGAGCTCCCGGGTAGGAGGGGAAGTACCGGGACGAGCTCCAGCAGCACCTCTCCGGAGGCGGCAGTACTCGAGGTACCTCTCCTGCAGCTGCTGGGAGGAGAGGGCTCCTCCAGGTGTAGCATGTACAGGCTCAGCACCCCCAGACTCAGCACCCCCAGACTCAGCACCCCCAGGCTCAGCACCTCCAGGCTCCGCACCTCCTGGCTCAGCACCCCCAGGCTCCGCACCCCCAGACTCAGCACTCCCAGGCTCAGCACCCCCAGACACAGCACCCCCAGGCTCAGCACCCCTAGCAGGACGAGAGTCAACAGCTACCTCGACAGGCTCACCCGGGTCTACCTGGGACACACCTGAGGGAGCGGCACCCTGAGGGGGGAGGGGGTCTGGTACCTCAGCACCTGGAGCGAGGAAGAGCGGCGGGGGGGGGAGCGGGGCAGTGCGGTAGGGGAAGAGGCGGTAGTAGGGGACGGACTCGTCAAAAGTGACGTCCTGAGAGGCCAGGACACGACGCGAGGTGGGGTGGTAGAACTGCCAGCCAGGGGCGTCCGGGACAAAGCCAAGGAAGACGCAGGGGACAGCGCGACGGGAGAGCTTGTCCGCGGACGTGTCGCGGACAAAAGCTCGGGATCCCCAGACCCGAAAACGCGACGCATCGCCAGCCTCTCCCGTCCAACGCAGTGTCGGAGAAGTCTCGGGCAAGGAGACACGGGGCCAAAGGTTGAGCTGATGCGCAGCGTATCGGACTGCAAACGGCCACAGAAAATGGGGGGCAGCCGCATGGCTCAAGGAGGTACGAGCGACCTCCATGACCAGACCAATGCGACGCTCAGCAACCCCATTCTGCTGTGGAGAGGCCGGAAGCGTGTACGACTGCTCAATGCCCTCCTGCTGACAGAAGGCCTCCAATAGGCCAGAGGAGAACTCCCCACCTCTGTCAGAGTGCAGACGCAGGACAGGGAAGTCGAAGCGGAAACGCTCACGGAGCTGGAGACGAGATCTGCGGATCCAAGGGATCAAGACATCAGGGACGTCACCCTTGGCGCGCAAGGGGAAGACCGTGGTGTAGCGCGAGAAGTCGTCAACAACAATCAGGAAGTACCTCTCCTGACCCTAACCACGGACGCGGGCTGGGCCCCACACGTCCATGTGGAGCGTCTGCAAGGGAGCAGTCGTCTGGGGAAAGGAGGAGGAGTGAGGAGCGGCGCGCTGCCGTCCCTCGACACAGGGAATACAGGGAGGAGCAGGCGAGTCGGGAAGGGGAGGGAGCACCCTGGGAAGACCAGCAACAAGGTCCCGTTTGTGCATAGCCCGAAGGCGCTGCACAGACGGGTGACCAAGGCGGTGGTGCCAAAGGACAGTCTCATGCGCCAGAGAGCGACACGAGCAGGGGGCGGACAGCTGACCTGACGCAGACGCAGACGCAGCTACCTGAGGGGACTCAGTGGTCAGTGTGTAAAGGTCCGACCCCGGCTCCCGAGTGAAGGTAGCCAGGTGGCGACCCGTCCGAGCACACGTGCAGTGTGTCACGCGCTCGTAGGCAGGGGTGAACTGGTGAACACCTCCGTCCTGGAGCGCACTACCTGCCACCAAGTTCGTAGAGAACGAGGGGAGGTAGAGACCTGACAGTGTGCCGGACGGGACCGCCGGACAAGGAAGGACAGTGGAGGAGGTCGCAATGACCGGACCCCCAGAGGGGTCAGCAAGGGAGACAGCAATTGGCCGAGCGAGTGGCTCAAGGACAGTACGGTCACGAAAGAAGGAGCGAGAAGCACCTGAGTCCAGTGTGAAGGTGTGCAGTGCTGCAGTCGACTCAGTACCAGGGGGCACGGACGCACGAGCACCTAGGGCAGCGGCCTCACCAGGACCTGTGGGAGCAGACGCACTAGCACCTAGAGCGGCAGCCGGACTGGCCTGAATGCTCGGGTCGGGCGGAACACGCAAGTACTGAGCACCCTCTCCACTAATAGACATCGCATACATGGCAGTGAGAATAGCATCAAAGTCTAAAGCCCAAATATCAACACCCCTCTTTTCCAGATCAGCCCAGCGCGGCAGCTCAGTGGCAGCAGGAAACTGAGTGCGCCACGCGTCGTTAAGGCGCGCGAAGCAGCGCTGCGTGGGGTGCGGCCTCCCACACTGCTGGCCGCTGCGGTCACCTGTGCGAATGACGTACGTGCAGGTAACGCTACGCTGCGCATACCACTCACGGGCGGCCTGAAGTGTCGGGGCGGGCTGCTGACTCTGCCCTCCGCCAGTGCCTCCACGACCACCACCCCCACCGCCGCCGCCCCGGCCACCTCCACCCCTGCCGCCGCCACGACCACCTCCGCCTCCGCTGCCGCCTCCACCACCACTCCCGCCGCTGCTGTCTCCTCCCCCACTGCCGCCACCAGTCTCCCCAGCCGCGCCTCCACTCGCACCGCCTCCACCCCCACCTCCTCCGCCACCACCCCCACCCCTGCCCCCCTTGTTCCTGCGGCGCCCGCTCGAAGCAGACGCGGTCCCGACCTTCTCAGCACCAAGAAGGTCGACAGCAGCAGCAGAGGCGACAGAGGGGAGGAGGGGGGAAGGGGAACACCCCTCAAAGAACGGGGTGCGGGGGTCGCCACGAGAGGTGCCTACAGCGACGATGCTCGCCTCAGCTGCAAGCAGTTCCTTCTCGAGGAGGGCAACAGTGAGCTCAGTGGGGGAGCGAGAGAGGAAGTGGTCCCTGACTGCGCGCAGAGAGTCAGGGAGGCGGGTGACGATGTGGTAGAGAGTGATCCAGAGCGGGGGGGGGTTGCTAGTGAGAAACTCGGCAGGCATAGCAGCGCGAAAGCGGGCCTCACTAGTCTTAAGGTGGGTGATGAGGTCTGCGACAGTGTGAAAGGAGGCTAGGTCGGGGAACAGGTAGGGGAGAGTGAGGCGGCCTAGCGTGGCAGAAGCGGGTGAGGAGTAGCGGGCAACTACAGCGGTGTAGAGGTCCTTAGCAGTCTTGCACTGGCCGAAGTGCTCGCGCTCGTCTAGCGGCAGGGAGTTGCGAATAGCAAAGCGAGCGTGCGCATCACGGGTCTGCCACTGGGAACGCAGAGTGCTGTCAGCAGACGAGTCAGGGGCAGCGGCATGGCCTAGGGCATGGTCGTACAGTGAGATATCTTCCTTGGCAGTGAGCTGTAGGAACAGGTGCAGGTCATCGAGCCAGGTTTCGAACTTCACTGGACGGCCCTCGGCATCGAAAGCTAGAACTGGCGGACTAGCCATAGTGACAGTAGCAGTAGTAGTAGTGGCAGTAGTAACAGTAGTAGTAGGAAGCGTGGCAGCAGGAGCTGCAACGGCGCACTGGTGGCAGCTGCAGGGGTAGCAGTGTGCGCGGTAGGTAGAAAAGAAACAGCAGTGAGATCGAGTGCCTCGCGGGCAGCGGCTGCAGAAGCGCAGGCGACGAGCGGCTGCGGGCGGGCGGCCGCTGCGACGGCGGGCTGCGGGCCTGCGGGGCGTGCGCGAGCGGCAGCGGCTGCTGGCCTGCGGCGCACTAGCGGTAGCGGGCGACTCGCGGGCGGCGGCTGCAAAGGCGCACGGGCGGCAGCGGCTTATGCGCACGGGCAGCAGCGCCGACAGCGCACGGGCGGCTGCAGCAGCGAGCGGTGCGCAAGCAGCAGCGGCAGCAGCGCACGGGTGGCAGCGGCGTCGGTGCACGGGCGGCAGCGGCGTCGGCGGACGGGCGGCTGCGGGCAACGGGCGTGCGGCAGCTGCGGCGGCGAGCTGCGGGCCTGCGGGGCCACGGCGGGGTGCGCGCGAGCGGGCGACGGGCGGCTGCAGCAGCGGGCGCGTCAGCGAGGCGCACAGGCAGCGCGCGGGCAGCGTGCGGGGCCGCGCGTAAAGAAAAACAGCCGCGCGCGTGCGGCTAGCGGGGCGCGCGCAGCGAAATCGACCGCGCGCGGGCGGGTAGCGGGATACGCGCGCTAAAAAAAAGTCGAGTCGCGCGCGGGCGGCTGGCGGGCTGCGCGCGCGCGGTAGGTAGGAGGCGCACGAGGGCGCGTAGGCGCACGAGGCGCACAGTAGGTAGGTAGGTATGTAGGTAACGGTGGGCCCTAAGAACGGTCCTAGCGAAGGACCTGCTCTGAAACCATGTCAGTAATAACGGACTGGAATGACTGTACTAACAGAAGGATGGATACAAATAGGAAACCCTAATCCAGTGTACCCCCTAAGGTATCACCCACTACTGCCTACAATCATATAAACATATAATGTTTGACATCCAAGCCCCGTGCGTCAAAGCCATCACAATAGCTCGCCACTTTAACAGGGGTGCGCAGCTGTTCGCCGTCTGCTTGCGCGAGTTGGCAGTTGACACCGACGGAAAGGACATCGAGAAGCTGTGTGCATAGTCCCTCCGGATTTAGCGGAGCTGATTCGACAGTACCCCGACATTTTCCCGGACGATCTGCCACCTGGGCTGCCACCCGAGAGACCCGAAGACCATAAAATCCAGCTGGAACCTGGCGCGCAACCTACTGGCGGTTGACCCAGCCGGAACTCGAGGAGCTACGCCGACAAATTGACGCACTGTTGGAGAAAGGCTTCATTCGGCCGAGCACCTCCCCGTTCGCGGCACCGATCCTGTTCACTCCGAAGAAGGACGGCGGGCTTCGCATGTGCATCGATTATCGCGCGTTGAACCGGGTGACCATCAAGTCTCGCTACCCAATCCCACGAACCAACGACCTTCTTGACCAACTTCGCGGCGCTCGCTACTTCTCGAAAATCGACTTACGTGGCGGTTACCACCAGATTCGAGTCTTCGCCGACGACTGTCACAAGACCGTGTTTCGAACACGCTACGGGAGTTACGAATTCACGGTGATGCCTTTCGGCCTCACGAACGCGCCTTCGACATTTCAACTGACCATGAACAGGGTTTTTCGGGATCTTCTAGACCGATGTGTCATCGTCTATTTGGACGATATCCTGATTTTTAGCAAGACACGGGAGCAGCATCTCCGCGACCTGGACGCAGTCTTTAAACGGTTGCAGGAAAACCGACTCATCACCAAGGGCTCTAAGTGCGAGTTTTTTAAGCAGGAGTTGGAGTTTTTGGGGCACGTCATCTCCCGCGACGGCATTAAAATTGACCCGGCGAAGATTAAAACCATACAGGAGTGGAAGGCCCCGACTAATGTCACGGAGCTTCAGAGTTTTCTGGGGTTTGTGATATATGTCCGGCGGTTTATCCCGAACATGGTGGGGATAACCGGCCCGCTGACCGACCTGCTGTACAAGGACAGGAATTTTGTGTGGGGGGAGGAAGCAGAGGCGGCTTTCCAGGAGCTCAAGAATTTTCTCGTTTCCCCTCCTGTGCTGCGCATCGCCGACCCATCGAAGCCGTTCGAAGTCGTAACCGACGCCTCTGATTTCGCCATCGGAGCAGTGCTTCTCCAGGATTTCGGGAACGGGCTGCAGCCGATCGCCTACGAATCACGCAAGCTGCAAGCTGCCGAGCGCAACTACCCGATCCACGACAAGGAGATGCTCGCCATAATCCACGCGTTTAAACTGTGGCGCTGCTACCTGGTGGGCGCCGACGTCACTGTGCGCACGGACCACAAGTCCCTACAGTACCTGCGAGCTCAACCGAACCTCAACCCGCGACAAATTCGGTGGCTGGACTACATGGAGAGCCACTTCACCTACCGCATCACGTACAAGAAAGGGGCGAATAACATCGCCGACGCCCTGACCAGACCGACCGTACAATCCGCTGCTGTACTGATAACCCATTCGAACCCGCTACTTACAGGACTATTCACCCACGGCTACACTACGGACCCGTTCTTCACGACAGGAAATCATCAGCAGGCCACGACGCAGAAGGGGGACTATTACCTAAAAGCTGGCACCGACAGGGTTTGGATCCCCGCTTACCGGCTGCTGCGTGAACTCCTCATCCAGGAGGTCCACGATTCGAACTACTCCGGACACTTCGGGGTTGATAAAACCCAGAAATTACTGCACCGTCAATATTACTGGCCCGATTCCTCTAACGACGTGCAGCGTTATGTGTCCTCATGCAGGGTGTGCCAAGCAATGAAATCGACACGTCAGCGACCAGCTGGGCTGCTGCAACCCCTCGAGCCACCCGAACGACCGTGGCAACAGGTGACGATGGATTTCGTCACGGGGATGCCAGCTGGGCCGTCCGGCAACGACGCTGTTCTCGTCGTCGTCGATCGCTTCACGAAAATGGCGCACTTCGCACCATGCCGAACGACAATCACAGCCGAAGAAACTGCGCGCCTCTTCATCTCAACGGTCGTGCGACTGCACGGCATCCCTTCGGCGATCATCACCGACCGGGACCCGAAGTTTACATCCAAGTTTTGGAAGGAGACATGGGCGCAGTACGGCACGAAGCTACAGTTCTCATCGGCATACCACCCACAGACGGACGGACAAACCGAGCGAACCAACCAGACGATGGAGCAGCTGATACGGACAAACTGCCCCGACCCCGCACGATGGGAAGATTCCCTCGCCATGTTGGAATTCGCCTTCAACAACGCACCGTCAAGCACGACTAATCACTCCCCGTTTTTCCTAAATTACGGGATGGATCCGACGGTCCCCACGGCGACTTCGCTCGACAACCCGGTCCCGAGGTCACAAACTTTTGTGACGGAACTCCAGCACATCCGCGAAAAAGCCGCAGACGCAATTCGCAAGGCAAATATCACTTCCCGCAAATACACCGACCTTCTACGCCGGGAACTCGTCTTGACTACTGGGCAATTAGTGCTCCTCGACACGAAGAACCTGCACCTGCCCGGTCCATCGAAACTACGGCCCCGATTTTGCGGACCGTTCAAGATTATCAAAATGGTGACACCTGTCACCGCGAAGCTGTTGCTACCGGACGACTGGCGAATTCACGACGCCTTCCACGTCAGCTTACTTCGCAAGTTCGTGCCAGCCACGACCGACATCGCACGTCAGCAAGCTGCCCCGACAGCTCGACCTGTCCCGGAGCCGACCCTCAAACCTTCGAAGATTCTCGCACATCGGGTTCGGCTTGACGCTGCAGGACGACACGTGGGTGCCATCCGCCTCGCTCGACGCCTCGCTCTTGTTGGTGATTACTTGGCGCGCAAGCGTGTTTCGGATATTGACCGCCTTTCTTAAGAGGGGGGGGGGTGTGGTGGTGTAAGGAATTTTCCCGAATTCCTTATCGGGGTTGACTGCTGCGCGTACAACCCGATTTTCGGAGTTCGCACGTTCGGGCGATTTCCACGCTGCCGAGGCTCCCCGCGTCGCCTTCGGCATTCCCATCGCCAAACCTGCACCCAACCTCGCTCGTCCGAGGTTTCCTCCTAGCTAGGCTAGCCTACATTAGTCTTTGCATTCATTGTATTCTCAGTTCATTCAGTCACAGCCTCGTTATTCGTTTACCTGCGCACTCTCTTTTACAACTCATGAAAGGATGTCTACTGGGGATGGCAGCGGCTACAGCAGTGGCCCAGACAGCTATTGGAAACAAGTAATTCAAACGCTTCTGATTTGTCGAAACGTCGAACTGCAAACGAGGCAAATCACAGCGAAGCAACGGCGAGTCAACCAAAGAGGTTGACAAAACGTAACAGCTGGAGGTTACGCGAAGGTCAAAGGTCAGCGACCTTTGACTAGGCAAAGGGAAGCGCGACAAAAAGGATACACAACTGACTCGGTATTGGGTAGTTGCCAGAGTCGTCGCGCTATCGAACCGCAACAGCAACAGTTAGTTGCATCTTTTCATATTCATTGTAATCTTATAAAAGCCTTGTATTGCTTTGCTATAATCAATCTATCTTGCTCTCACACACTAGTGCAAGGTGGTTCAATCAGTCCACTAAGAACGCTTCCGCAATTACATCATCTCTATTTGGGGTCTTAGCCTTGAAAAGATCCTAAGGGCTTTTCTCAACCCAACATGGTATGAGGGCTTCTAAGTCAAGATCCAACTTCATTCAAACTCTTACAATAGAAGGCATGGCAAAATAGAAGGAGAGAATATCCTCTAACGGATCTCTCGGAACTACTCATACTCCACCTCCAGCCTCTGGCCCATAGTCAGAGGGAGGCACAGCAACAAGACCAGCTACTGAGTCTAATGAAACTCCTGCGAACCAAGCAACCAGCTTCGACTTAATCATGATGGAGAAATTCTTCTCCTTCATGTCGTTCTACGAGCAATGCCAGCAAGCAGCACCTACGCAATCAAACAACAACGACAACAACAATGGCGTCACTCCCATGAGTCTTGTGTCAACGGGAGTTGTGTTTGGCCCCGTCCTCGCTTGGGCGGAGCCGACCGTGGGAGCCACGAAATTGCAGTGGCCCGTGGGAGCCACGAAATTGCAGTGGCCCGTGGGAGCCACGAAATCGTGGGGGACCGCGGAGCCACGAAATCGTGGGGGACCGCGGAGCCACGAAATCACGGGGGATCGTGGATCCACGAAACCGCGGAGGACCGCGGTGACCGAGAAACCGCGGGAGGACCGCGAAGTACCCGGTCAACCAGGATACCCGGGCGACGTACGCGAAAGTCGCCGGGGATGTTATCTACGATGACGACCTCGGGGGTGGTATCCCGAGGTCGACGTGGCTGGTGGGCGCCGTCACGGGTGGAGTGTCTGCGCTGGGCATGTGACGGGGAGTTGGGCGCCAACCAGCTGCACGCACCTGCGAAGCTGGTGCACCGTTGTCCCGCGGATGCGACGCTGTGCAGCCGACATACTGCAGCGTTGGCGCACCGCGGACTTGCAACGTTGGCAAGCCGCGACTCTGCTCTGCTGGAGCGCGGTCGACAGAGTTGTGCTGGCACGCGGTCGACCGTGCTGCGCTGGCAGTGGACCAGCAAGCCTTGCTAGGTCTGATGTAGTCAGTGTTGCCAATGTTGATGTAAACATTCTGAACCTTTGTTGTTATGTGTTTTCCTAGTGAAACTCTTGCAAAATTTTCCCCGTGAACTAGCAAGCAGTGTTAGCACTTGGAAACGACTAAGGACCAACGAACGTAGAGATCACACGAGCAACCGTGCCTAGCCCGTAGTCTAGCTCCCGTTGTACTAGTTATCTCCGCATGATGAAAAATACATGCGTGGACGACACTGCAACGTAGTTCGGTCTAGCCGACTTTGCACTTTCCGACTGTGTTCGTAGGCCGGCAGCTTTGCGTTAGTCACCATGGTAGGCGGCGTAGGTGACGCCGGGGTGGTGGACACTCTGGAAGCACGGCTGGAGAACGCGAGGAGAAAGCACGAGGCCAACGAGTATGGCGACCTGCCGTGGGCGGTCGTCGAGGCCGGGCTCCGGAGCATGTGGGCGACGGAGCACCCTTCTCGGCCAGCTTCTCCTCGACCGGTGAACACCGAGGGCGGCGTCGACGTGGGCGTCAACGCCGGGAGTGGCCAAGTCGGCAGCAGTGCGGGAGGGACATCGAGGCAGAGAGGTGTGATTCACGCCGATGAAGTCGGCGGCGTTCAGGCGCGAGGGATGCGGTTATCGGCGGCTGCAGGCTCCTCGCAGGGTAACATCGGAGGTCGGCGAAGTGGATCTTTGCCGATGTCGGCGACCCAGGTGACAGCAGGCGGGATTGCACCGAGCTACGGCTACTTCAAGTTTATGCCGGACAGGATCTTGGTGACTTCCCCGCTGGTCGGCCGACCTGACATCCTCACCTGGAAGGAGGCCATCGAGCCTCAGCTGGAGATGGCCGGGCTGATCAACTTTGCCCGCGGCACCGTGGCGACGCCGAGCGACCCCGACTTGCGAGCGGAGTTTCGCGCCGTGCAGCTGCTGACCTTCACGGTCATCTCACGGTGCTGCTCGCCGGGCGTGCAAATCGCCTTGAAGTGGTGCAGGGAGTACCTGGACGCCGGGCACCAGGCATGGGATTTCATCGAGTCGACGTACCAGGTCACTGATGACCTGTTCATCGCCCAGCTGGAAGGGCAGCTGACTCACCTGCGCATGGGCGACGAGGAGACGGCGACCGACTATTGCAACCGGGCCCGGCAAATTCTCGCCACTATCAGGATGGCCGGCGTGGAGTACTCAACGGCGTCCTACGTTACCCACGTTGTGCAGGGGCTCCCGAGCAGCTACAACCTGCTGAAGCGGCTGTCGATGGCGCCGAGCACGCGGGCGACGCTCAACGAGGACACGTTTACCTCGTACATCCTGCAGGACGAGGCGATGCAGGAGGCCGAGCAGTCCCAGGAGCTTCTGGCGCAGGTGAACTACGCCGCCCCGGCGAAGCAAGGAAGCCGACCAGGGCAGCGTGGGAAGCCTGGCAGCGGTGGTAGCGGAGGTGGGAAGCCGGCCAAGGACGCCGACAAGGGCAAGTCGGCGAAGGAAGGCGGTCGCGGAGGAGGAAGTCGGCGTCGGGAATGCTGGATCTGCCACAGCCCCGACCACCTCTCCTTCGAGTGTCCCGACCGCAGCGAATCCGACGACGACGACGCCAAGGGAGGCCGCGGGAGGTCGGCCAGCCATCGTCCACGTCGAGGCAACCAGCCGCGCAAGGAGAAGCAGTCGACCAAGTCGACCTCGGCGAAGGACGCCGACTCCTCTGCTGGCGGCAAGGGGAGCGACGACAAGTCGGCGTCGTGCTCTATGGTCGGCGTCGTGGAGCCGACCGTCTCACTGGCGCCGGAGGCCGGTGAGGATTTCCAGGCGATTGCAGCATCAGTGCAGGCGAACCCGGCGGTGGTCCTGCTGGACAGCGGCTGCTCCCACCACCTGATGGGGACGAAGGCGGTCTTCGTCGACATGGGGCCGAGCGGCGACGTTAAACACGTGCGCGGCTTCAATGGGGCGCTACAGGACCTCAAGAGACGGGGCACGATCGCGCTGCAAGGGGAGGCCGGGAAGCGGGTGCTCATCCCCGACGTGCTGTACGTCCCCGGCGTGCACGCGAACCTCTTGTCATCCGGCCAGCTGAAGGAGCACGGCGTGAAGCTGAAGGACGACGGCGATAGGATGCTGCTCGTCTCGGCGACAGGCGATGTGCTCGGTCGGGCATCGTACTCCGGCCGGGTTCTCTGCACCGACCTGCGTCCCTGCCCGGCGACGACTGTGGCGGAGGAAGTGGCTCTGCGCGCGATTGTCTTAGCTACGAAGGCAACGCCGGACAGGCTGCATGCCAGGCTCGCGCACGTCGGCATGGACACCATCCTGAGTTTGGCGAAGCACGAGGTCGCCACCGGGCTGGACCTCAAGTCGGCGTCCGGCGCTGCCTCGCCTTGCGTTTCGTGCGTCGGTGGGAAGCTGGCGCGGCACACCTTCCCCGACCAAGGCTCCGACGCCAAGGACGCCCTGGCCGTCGTGCACATCGACCTGTGCGGGCCGTTTCACGTGGCCGCCAAGGATGGAAGTCTGTACTTCCTGCTGCTGAAGGACCGCAAGACCCACTACGTGTGGGTGCGGCTGGTCGCCAAGAAGTCACACGTGCTGCTGGAGGTCCAGAAGTGGTTGGTGCTGGTGGAGCGGCAGGCGAATCACTCGGTGCTGCAACTGCGCTCTGATCGTGGAGGGGAGTTCCTCAGAAAGGACTTCACCGCCTTCGTGGACAGCAAGGGGATCGTCCACGACTTGACCTGCCCCTACACCCCGCAGCAGAATGGCATGGCGGAGCGGGAGATGAGGACGGTGGTGGAGTCGGTGCGGACGATGCTGCTACACATGGGCGTGCAGCACCACTGGTGGCATCTCGCCCTGCGGCAGGCCGTCTGGGTTCGCAACTGCCTGGAGCGGTCGTTGCTGCCCGCGGGGACGACGCCATACTAGCTTCTCATCGGGCAGAAGCCCGACCTGTCACTGGCGCGGGTGTGGGGCTGCATGGCACAATTTCTCGACCCTGAGCAGCAGCGCGGTGGGAAGCTGAAGCCGAAGGCCTGGTGGGGCCTTCACCTAGGCATGTCGGAGGAGAGTCGTGGGGCGTCGCCTGTGGCGCCGCCTGTGGCGCCGGCCAAGAGCATCGCCGGTGGCCGACGCGATGCCCAGCCAGTCGCGGAGAAGCGGGCCGCGGATGTGCAGCCAACTTTCGACGCCGCGAAGGAAGCCGCGAAGAACACTGCGAAGGAAGCCGCGAAGAACACTGCGAAGGAGACCGCGACGGGCACTGCGAAGGACACCGCGAAGACCGCGGACGAGATCGCGGACGAGACCGCGGAGGAGATCGCGGAGGAGACCGTGAAGAAGCCCACGGAGGAAACCGCGAAGCAGTTGGCCGGGGAGCTTTCGAACGGGAAGCGCGTGTCAGAGAAGCCGGCGTCAGGGGAGCATTCGAACGCGGAGCTCGCTTCAGAGGAGCGGACGACAGGGGAGCAGTTCGATGAAGGCACATCGAGCGACGTGGTGGAGGTGCAGCCCGGACCTCGGAAGTCGGGCCGAATTCGGAGGCCACCCGACTTCTTCGTCCCCGCTGCCTTCACCACGGTCTACGATGTGGACGACGACGACCTGGCGTACGATGACGCCGAAGACGATGAGGAGTTTTCGGAGCTCGACCCCGACATGCACGATGATCTCGAGCATCGTTGGGACATTTCGACCATGACGGTGAAGGAGGCGTTAGCGAGCTGGAAGGGCCCGGCGGTGAAGGCAGCCATGGAGGAGGAGATTCGTAGCCTCATCAACATGGGCACTTGGGAGCTGGTCGAACGCCCGCCGGGGGTGAATATAATGAAGAACCGGTGGGTGCTGACCACGAAGTACCGCATCGACGACACTGTCGAGCGCGAAAAGGCGAGGCTGGTCGTGAAAGGCTTCACGCAGGTGTATGGCGCTGACTACGACGAGACGTACGCGCCGGTGAGCAGCTACGTCACGCTGAGGATCTTCCTCAGCATCGTCGCCGTCCTCGACTTCAACCTGATGTAGCTCGACATGAAGAACGCCTTCCTACAGAGCAAGCTTGACCGGGTGCTGTACATGTACCAGCCGGACTACTTCAACGACGGGTCCGGCCGGGTGTGCAAGCTGATGAAGAGCCTTTAAGCAGTCGCCGCTGCTGTGGTACTAAGCGCTCAACGACGTGCTGGTCGGCGCTGGCTGGAAGAAGAGTCAGGTCGACGAGGCTCTGTACTTCAAGGTTGGCGACGACCAGGTGACCTGTTGGGTGCTGGTCTACGTCGACGACCTCCTCGCCGCGAGCAGCAGCACCGCGATGCTGAAGGAGCTGAAGGAGCTGCTGGAAGCTGCCTTTGAGCTGCGCGAGATTTCGCCGGTGCAGAAGTATCTCGGCCTGGAGATCGTGCGCGACAGGCCGGCGCGAAAATTGTGGCTGCACCAGCAGGGCTACGCCGACAAGCTGCGCAGGCGCTTCATCGACGAGGAGCAGACCGGGCGCACTCCGAAGACGCCGGTCTCCGTCGGTGCCTACGCGGAGCTGACGTTCGACGACGAGGAGGCGCAGGAGCGCGAGGAGGAGGAGTACCGGCAGAAGGTTGGCTCGCTGCAGTTCGCGGTGAGGAAGACGAGGCCGGACATCGCATTCGCGTGCAGCAAGCTGGGGAGCGGCCTCACGGTGAGGAGCGACCAGCACTGGCGCGAAGTCGACCGCTGCCTCGCCTACCTCGCCAGCACGCGTGACACCGCCTTGGAGTTTGGCGGTGGACCTGAGTCACTGGAGTTGGTCGGCTACGTGGACGCCGACGACGCGGGCGACAAGCAGAACCGGATGAGCACGTGCACGTGTTCGTCTACGGAGGGGCCGCGGTCTCCTGGTCGAGCCAACGCATCAAGTGTGCGACACTGTCGTCGACTGAGTCAGAGTATGTGGCGGCCGTCGAAGCCGGCAAGGAGGGACGCCGACTTCGCTTCCTCCTCGCAGAGTTCCAGCAGCTGGATGCTGGGAAGCCGACGGTCCTGACAACAAGTCGGCCACCATAGTCGCCGAGGGCATGGGGTTGACGGGCAACCTCAAGCACATGGAGCGGCGACAGGCCTGGCTGCAGCACATGGTGAAGCGCGGGAAGTTTTCGCTGAAGTACATCCCGACCGCTGAGCAGCCGGCCGACTTCCTGACGAAGGCGCTGCACTACCCGGCCTTCAACCGGTGCTCCGTTGCAATCGGCCAAGTGCGCCTGGCCGATGTGGGTGACGGTGACAACGATGTGCAGCAGTAGGTGCCATGCCCTTCTGCATGGCTGGTGCGGTGACCGGCGTGCTGTGCGTTGTGTGCACGCCGACGGGCTATTCTCCGAGCAGTACTGCCGTGTGGGCCGGAGGAGGGGCCCAAGCGTGAACGCGGCAGGGGAGTGTCAACGGGAGTTGTGTTTGGCCCCGTCCTCGCTTGGGCGGAGCCGACCGTGGGAGCCACGAAATTGCAGTGGCCCGTAAGAGCCACGAAATCGTGGGGGACCGCGGAGCCACGAAATCGTGGGGGACCGCGGAGCCACGAAATCACGGGGGATCGTGGATCCACGAAACCGCGGAGGACCGCGGTGACCGAGAAACCGCGGGAGGACCGCGAAGTACCCGGTCAACCAGGATACCCGGGCGACGTACGCGGAAGTCGCCGGGGATGTTTTCTACGATGACGACCTCGGGGGTGGTATCCCGAGGTCGACGTGGCTGGTGGGCGCCGTCACGGGTGGAGTGTCTGCGCTGGGCATGTGACGGGGAGTTGGGCGCCAACCAGCTGCACGCACCTGCGAAGCTGGTGCACCGTTGTCCCGCGGATGCGACGCTGTGCAGCCGACATACTGCAGCGTTGGCGCACCGCGGACTTGCAACGTTGGCAAGCCGCGACTCTGCTCTGCTGGAGCGCGGTCGACAGAGTTGTGCTGGCACGCGGTCGACCGTGCTGCGCTGGCAGTGGACCAGCAAGCCTTGCTAGGTCTGATGTAGTCAGTGTTGCCAATGTTGATGTAAACATTCTGAACCTTTGTTGTTATGTGTTTTCCTAGTGAAACTCTTGCAAAATTTTCCCCGTGAACTAGCAAGCAGTGTTAGCACTTGGAAACGACTAAGGACCAACGAACGCAGAGATCACACGAGCAACCGTGCCTAGCCCGTAGTCTAGCTCCCGTTGTACTAGTTATCTCCGCATCTTGATGGCTCATCCTATGCGCGCAGAGATCAGCAGTGACCTACCTTTGCTCCATACGAGCCTCAACGTGGCTCCACCAGCTTCATGCCGAATCAGCTTCCACCTGGACAAGAAAGGACATTAGATGCGCTTCAAGTACAGTCACAGTTTGCACACGTTCTGAAACTGCAGACATCAACACCATTTGACGGCAAAGACTTCTATACCTAGTCGTTCGAGTTCGAGCCGATGATGGAGGGTGCGCAAATCCTTGGATTCTTTGATGGTTCCCTGCCATATCCAATACACGGAACACAGTACGACAAGCAGCAGTACACGTATCAATCGCTGATAGCATATACAATACTTCTGCGAAACATAACGCCGAACGAGCAGCAGAACATCCGGTCTTATCGTGGATACGGCGACTTCGCCGAGCTCGAGTACAACCACTTGAAGAAACTGTATCATGGCACAACAGACGACAGTGGAAATTAAACCAGAAGAAAAGGGAATGGCGTATATTAGCCGCTGTCGTGGTCTGCGCAACAGACTCCTTCGATGCGGTGGATCGATATCCAAATAAGCCTTCGTCACAGTCGTCATCACTGGCCTCTGTCCTCATTGGCGCTCCACTCGAGCCATTCTCTAAGGCCACGGAAAGATCTCCAAAGCGGCACCCAGCGCCGAAATCCACGCCGAACAGCAGGAGATGGACCTGCACGAAGAGCGTCCCAAGAGAAGAGCGTCAGCACATGAGTTCACGTTTCACACTCAACGGCGTTACAACAACAACTACTAATACAACCGACAGAATAAGTATCAAACACAGTGACACGTACCACCATTCTGTCACCTTTGCCGAACGTCAGGACACCCCCGCACTCACAGCCTAAATCAGCAGTAGCCAATACCACTGCGACATCAACTTCGACCTTGAAGCAGCCAGGTGGCTTCTACACAGCCATATCCCACCAACCAAGTGAAGTATTCAACAACAACGACGACACAACCTGCACAAGGAACTGACCGACCGACTCACTAGAAGAACTGCTTGACGAAAGCACTCCTCGCCGCAAATCACTGGAGCCGAACCCGACGTACGCAGCCATCGCCCAAAGCGAGCTGTCCGAAAAAGACACCTGGTTCTTGGACAGTTGCTGCGGACAACACATGTGCTCTTCAGGTCGTTTTGTTCAATGGGAGCAACGTCTTAACCACAAAGTCGTAATTATTGTCGCCAACAACCAGAACCTGCGCACACGACGACAAGGGGTAGTTTAACTTCAGTCTCGAGAAACCAACGTAATTTTGCAAATGTCGAAGGTTTTGATCGCCGAAGGACTCGATTACATCTTACTCATGGCGAAGGGAATTCATTTTGAAGCAGAAAGCACCACTAAATCTCGACATCGTCAACTTCACCTCTTGGACACAGCTGCTAAATCTCGACCCTGACTTCAGTGCTGGAGGATTCTGGTACTCACACACTATACCTGAGGCAGAACGAACAAGAGCGTTAGCAACAATTCGACAAACAACGACAGAAGCAGAGACAACACCGGCAGCAGCAGAGACAACACCGGCAGCAGCAGAGACAACACCGGCAGTAGCAGAGACAACGCTGGCGGTAGCAGAGACAACACCGACTACGACACCATGCTGGTCCTTCAACAACACCATTCCCCACCGACGACACCCCACCGACTCCCGCACAGCAGCTAACTCCCACTCCACGAGAAGTCCACAGAAGCGCCAACTTCATCGCCGGCTTCTACTCCAACTCCGACCTGTAAATGATCACCAGGACATCGCGCCAGCGAATCAATCTGGCATGCAAGGATGGGACACCCGAGCAACGCATCATTAAACAACACGATAACAGCAGCAGTACTGGACAAAAACTCACTATTTCTACCCAACGGCAGAGAACTTCAACGAGTCCGTGGAACATGCTTCACTTGTCCCGAAGCCGACTTACCTCATCGGTTATTCATCTCTCACCACAACCCGAGCGCACCAGAATACGCTCCACTGGAGAAAGTCTACAGCGACATACTATATGCCTGCGAAAGAGGACAGGGAGCGTACAACTACGTCATCACGTCCATCGACGCCGCCACCCGATACGTTCAGCATCTCAACCTTCCAAGCCGCGACATGGCCTTCGAAGCCTTCGTTGCCTGGCTTCCAGCAGCAGAACGAGAATTAGGAGTGAAGCTGAAAAGCTTTTAGTCATACGGGGGAGGGGAATATCAGTCACAGAGGTTCAACCAGTACCTGGCAGAAAGAGGCATCAAGCGACTCATCTCGCTTCCCTACGCCCATCAACAACAAGGTGTGACAGAGAGGATGAACAGAACCCTACAGAATACCATGCGCAAGCTGTTGCGTGGCATGCGGCTGTGGACAGGAAAACTGGGCAGCACAAAAATGTTACGATTATTCGGCTGCATGGTACAATACCGACCCCCAAATGCACGAGCAGGTCGATTCTCCGCTCACAGTGGGGATTACACATGGGCATCGAAAAGCACTCCAACTCGTGGAAGAATTTTTACGTGCACACGAAGGAAACAGTAGCAGCACGTGATGTGATTTTCTACCAAAGACTCACCCTTCATACGTACCTGGACAACCTGGAAGCAGAACGAGACCTCACGGGCGGATTTCGTGGCGACCGAGCCTTCGCATCGGCAGCAGATGAAGCTGACTGGGACGAGCAGAACGTGGATGGAGCATCAGAAGCAGCCGGACCTCTTCCTCACTGTTCGGTCAATATCCCGATGGACGACGACAACCCTCGCGAAAGCATCAACGCCAAATTCTATTACGACTTTGCCGACAACGGTTATGTTACACCCCAGCCATTCAACACCGATGTTTCAGAACGCATAGAACCCAATTTCTTACTTGATCCAGAAGCGGGAGACAAAGCAATCTATCCCGAGGACGCAAATCTCCCTCGCTACACATAGAGTGGGCTGCAGATACTGGGACTCGTCACCGCTGTCCACGGAGCAGCGCCACCAAAGGAGCCTACCACAGTTTAGCAGGCTCTTGGGGGGGGACACAAGGAAAAATGGCGAAAAGCCATGGACAGGGAAATGAAGGCGCTAGAAGACAGTATCACCTGGAAGATAGTGCCCATCGGAGTGGCATGCAACAAAACCGTTCTCACGGGAAAATGTGCTTTCCTTGAAGACGAAAGCTGACGGAACGATCGATAAGTTTAAGGCACGCTGGGTCGTACGCGGCTTCGACCAAGAGCATGGACGAGACTTAACCGAAACTTTCGCACCGGTTAGCCGACATACCATGAAGCGGAAGAAGCTCTGCCAAATCGACGTCGCCACGCCTTTCTCTACGCTCCCGTCGATGCCGAGATCTTCGTTGAGCAACCGCACGGGTCCAACACAGACCCCAACCAAGTCTGACAACTGCTGAAATCCCTGTACGACATCAAGCAATCCCCGAGGCTGTGGCAGCAGTATCTACACACCCGACTAATCCGCATTGGATCTCGCCAACTGCCGCATGACCAAGGGATGTACCGACTCACGAAAGGCGCACGACTACATTCTTTTAATCTTTTTTTTTTTTTGTTCAATTTCGAATGTGTTCACTATACACTTGTGGTACATGCGTAAAGCCCGTAAAGCCAATGTGATGAAGTTTTTATCTATCTTTCTTGTTAGACAGTGTGATGGCGCGCTCCTATCAATAGTATTTACTTCTAGTGGTAAATATATAGGTAGGCGCTTCTTTTGGCATTTTGCGAGCCACAAAAAATGTTTGACGATGTCGGGTATCGGGTATCAATACCCGAGTTTGAACAGCCGGGTCGGGTATCGGGTATCTGTTTACCCGACGCGGGTATACACACCCGACCCGCCCGGGTATCCAACCAGAACTAAATAGCCGACCCGCAAAAAAAGGTCGGGTCGGGTCGGGCTACTCGACCCGTTCGGGTCAAATGCCCAAGCCTAATACAAAAAACATGTTAGTCGTAACTGAGCGCGAGAGGCCGAAAGCTAAAAACAGCCCCAGATGTAGTGTCTAAGGCGGATGCAGAGCACCTCGCACGAGGTTCCACAGTGCCCCGAAATTGCGGGTCCACTTCCAACCCTTCTCGTTCATGCATCGGATGCGTCCAAGCAAACAGTTCTCCAGTCCCGCTAGCGCCAATGTCCTCCTTTGTCGCTTCGAACCACCTCCCTTTCCCAGTTTCCTCCCCGTTGCTCGGGTGTACAGTTTCACATGCAGCCGAAAAGCTGCTTCAATGCATGTGAGGACGCGCCGAGCCCAGAAACGCTTCTCTCGAAAACAAAATCACACCACTGTGCCCATATCTGGTGCACCGCAATTATTGCCAGCGAGGCTTCGGGGAAGGCTGAGGTGGACGCTGCCTACATTCTACTCATTGTCTACGTGGATGATTTACTCTACATCGGCTCGACCGACGGCATCACGACCTGGTTCGAAGGGGAGCTGCAGCGGGACCTCACACTCACCATCTCCTCTACCGTAACACAGTACCTGGGGCTCAAAATACAAGTCAGGGAGAATGCAATATACCTCAGCACCACGAAATACGCCGACACCATCGTAAAGCGGTTCGGTCTAACCCCAGCTGCCATCTCCATGCCATATCGTTACACCGCCGGAAATCACAAGGAAACCTCCGCTTCACTCAAACCCGCCGGCATACGCGTTTACCAGCGAAAGCTGGGATGTCTACTCTTCGCAGCTGTCACCTGCCGACCGGACCTATCGTACTCAGCGAGCCAACTCGCCACCTACCTCAAGAAGCCTGAAGCGGATCATATGGCTGAACTAGACCGCGCACTTCAGTACCTCGTTAGCACGCCGACAGTCGGCCTAACCTACCACAAAACTGGGACCACGACGCCTAGACTAATCGGCTACGTGGATGCCGACCACGCTGGTGACTCCGACAAAAGGCGATCGCGCACTGGCTATATCTACTGACTCGAGCCTATCGGTCCCATCTCCTGGCTGTTTAGCAAGTAAGTGCTCATTGCTCTCTCCTCAGCAGAAGCATAATATATCGCACTCTGCTCAGCCACCAAGGAAGGACTGTACCTTCGCGAACTGCTGGAAGAAGCAAAGCTGGCCAAGTTACCCAGCTTCTCCCTCTACCACGACAATTAATCAGCAATTCGCATAGCGAACAAGAACGGGTTCGCAAACCAGACGAAGCATATCGCTCTGTGATATTTCTTCGTGAAGGACGAGATCGAGAAGGGAAGACTCGAGCTGTCATACTGCCCCACGTCCGAGATGGCAGCAGATTACTTGACCAAGAAACTCGGAAATCAGAAGTTCGAGTATCGTATGTTGCTGACTGGACAAGGCCACGTCACCAGCAACGACACTCCAGAAGCGAAGGGGAGTGTTGGAAACAAGTAATCCAAACGATTCTGATGTGTCGAAACGTCAAAGTGTAAACGAGGCAAATCACAGCAAAGCAATGGCGAGTCAACCGAGGAGGTTGACAAAACGTAACAGCTGGAGGTTACGCGAAGGTCAAAGGTCAGCGACCTTTGACTCGGCAAAAGGTAGCCGACAGAAAGGACAAACAACTGACTCGGTATTGAGCAGTTGCCCGAGTCGTTGCTGTATCGAACCACAACAGCAACAGTAACAGCAACAGTTAGTTGCATCTTTTCATATTCCTTGTAGTCTTATAAAAGCCTTGTATTACTTCGTTATAATCAATCTATCTTGCTCTCACACACTAGTGCAAGGTGGGTCAATCAGTCCACTAAGAACGCTTCCGCAATTACATCATCTCTATTCTGTGTCTTAGCCTTGAAACGATCCTAAGGGCTTTTCTCAGCCCAACAACAGCTAGGGGGCTCGTACCAGATTGTGACGGGCCCCTGTGCTAGCACTACATGTTGGCGTCATGATCACTCACGCGTTACCCCACTTCAGACACTCAACTGTCTCTTCTATCGCCATGCGGGCCTGACTCGGTTCCCTTGAACCGTGGTCTGCTTCGACGTAATTACTGTCAACGGGAGTTGGGAGTTGGACATGTCCTAGCTTAGGCGGAACCGACTTCGTGGTCGGGTGTGCAGGTGCTGCAGCCGACAGCCCGCAGTGGCGACGCCGACTTAGGCGAGTAGGACGACGAACGTGGTCGACTTCGTCGACGAACGGGAGTTGTGTGTTGGCCCCATCCTCGCTTGGGCAACTTTATGGTTGGGTTTACGGGAGGTATAGCCGAATTGCAGTAGTGGGCAACGACGACTTGGGAGACCTGGTCGACGGGTTTGGCCGACCTGCACGGGGCCACTGCAATGCTGCCGACTTTAGGAAGCTGGCAGCCGACTTCAACTGGTGGTCGACGATGGGGCTCGTCGATTTGGAAGTCGGCGCCGACTTAGGAGGGCGCCGACTTGGGAGGTCGACTGGGAGGGGCGCTGACTTGGGGGAGCCAACCTGGGAAGCCAACTTGGTGCAGTCGGCTCAGCTTGCTGTCGGCCTGGGGAGTTGCCGGCTTAGTGAAGTCGGCTGGAGGACATCGACCTACGTGGTCAACGGGCACGTACTGTAGCTCGTCGACACTGGCCACACAAGTCGACGTCGGCTTGGTGGTTGCCCGGTCGACCAAGTTACCCAGGCGATGAAGTTTTGCGGTGGTGCGCGACAGTCGCCTATGTGGTTCTGGCGAAGCCGACCTCGGAGGTGGTATCCCGAGGTCGACGTGGGCAGATCATGTGCAGTCGTGAGCACGGTGTCGGCTTCACGTCTGTGTTGTGCACATGATGGGGCTCAGCACGCCAACCAGCTGTAAGCACCTGCAAAGCGGGTGCATTGCCGTCATGGGAGTGCAGCATAGTGCAGCCGCCTTGCTGCAGCGCTGGCAGGCTGTCGACTTGCAGTGCTGGTAAACCGCCGTCGACTTTGCACTGCTGGAGCGCGGTCGACATTGTCGTGCTGGAACGCGGTCGACCGTGCTGCGCTGGCAGCCAACCTACATGCATGCTAGCTCCTGATGTAGTCAGTGTTACTTTGCCATTGTTAATCATTGTTGTCAATCTTTGCTAGTGAAACTCTTGCCAATTTTCCCCGTGAATGAGCAAGTAGAGTGAATACAAGCAAACAACTAAGAAGCGCAAAGATCACCCTCACAACCGTGCCTACCCTGTAGACTAGCTCCCGTTGCTTTAGTTATCTCCGCAGACCTGCACGGGGTCATTGCAAAGCTGCCGACGACGGGAAGCCAGTGACCGACTTTTACTGGAGTGGTCGACGAAGGGCTTAATTGACCCGTCAGTAGCCGACTTCGTGGTCGGCTAAGTTGGCTTGGCAAGTCGACTTGGGGATGAAGTTGGCGCGGTTGGCCGACTTCGACGATTGACTGACTTCAACGAAGTTGGATGCAGTGGAGCTGGCTTCAGCGAAGCCGGCCATGACTAGTGGTCGACGAGGGGAGATGTCGACCTGGGAGGGGCGCCCACTTGGGAGGGCGCCGACTTTGAAGGGAGGCAGACCTGGCAAAGTTGGCCCGAGAAGGGCGTCGGCTTGGTGACGACGACCTGGGTAGCAGACTTGTTGCAGTCGGCAAACCAACTAGTCGGGTCGACCTTATGTGGTCGACCTTTGGGAGTGGCCAACTTTGTGAAGACGGCAGAAGGTGGTCGTCGACCTGGGTGGTCGACGGGCACGAGGAGCAGCACTTGGTTGGTGTGGTTGCCCGGTCGACCAAATTACCCAGGCAATGGAGTTGTGCGGAGGTGCGTGACAGTCTCCTGGGTGGTCCTGGCGAAACCGACCTCGGAGGTGGTATTCGAGGTTGACGTGGCTGATCATACGCAGTCAACAGCACGCGGTCGACTTAGCGTGTGCATTGCGCACATGACGGGGCACAGCACACCAACCAAGTGCGAGCACCTGCGAAGCGGGTGCGCTACTGTCATGCGGGTGCAACACTGTGAAGGCACCTTGCTGCAACATTGGCATGCCGGCAAGACGCCTTTCTGCAGCGCTGAAGCAGTGCGGACTTTGCTGTGCTGGAAGGCGGTCGACTGTGCTACGCTGAAGGACGACCTGCTTGCTTGCTAAACAGACTTTCCTTTGATGTAGTGATCTTTGCCAATGTTGTTGATGACGAGGAAAGTGAGAACAAGGAAAGTGCCTTCGAGTTATTCTCTCTGGTGGAGATGCCGGGAGAACCAGCAGCCCTCAAGGAGGCCTTGGAGAGTGATGATGCTGAGGAGTGGAAGAAGGCCATGGAGAGTGAGCTGAAGAGCATTGAGGAGAACGACACGTTTGAATTGGTGGAGCCACCGAAGGGGCGTAAGGCGATTACGTCCAAGTGGCTCTTCAAGATAAAGTTCGATGCCGACGCCAAGATCGAACGCTACAAGCAAAAGGAGAAGGTGGAATTCAAGGAGCTGTTTGCTCCTGTGGTGAAGCATACAACGCTGCGGACCCTACTCGCGGAAGATGCCATCAAAGAATGGGTAGTGAAGCAGATGAATATCACAACGGCATTCCTCAACGGTGTGCTAGAAGAGGAGATCGTCATGGCACAGCCACAGGGCGAGGTTTGATGATGGTAGTGGCAGAGTGTGGAAGCTGAAGAAGGCCCTCTATTGGCTCAAGCAACCCCTTAGGCCCTAAACCCTAAACCCTAAGCTACGCGAAGTGTTGGAGGAAATCGGCTTCACCCCATCTACGGCCGATCACTCCTTGTTCATGCTTGGCGAGGGGGAGCAGAGGAGCTTCATGGTGGTCTATGTGGATGACATTCTCATCTTCTCACCCTCCTCTGACCTTGTGAAGGAGGTGATGCTGAAGCTTCAAGACAAGTTCAAGTGCAAGGCCCTTGGTGATGTGAATTTCTACCTCGGGCTTCACATCGAGCGCGACGTGGAGAAGCGGTGCATGCGGGTGCACCAACGGAAGTACCTGGAGGCCTTGGCTGCCAACTTTGGGCAGAGTGAAGGCCATGTGGCTACTCCCTTTCCTTCTGGGTTCAAGTGTGTGAAGGGACCAGAGGAGGAGAGTGTTGGCGAAGAAGAGAGGCGCCGTTTTCACTCGTTGGTGGGCAGCCTCATGTACGCGGTGGTCAACACACGACCAGACGTCTCGTTTGCTACCGGGCAGCTGGCAAGAGTCGCGCAATGCCCTAATGAGGAGCAGGTAGCAGCTGGAATGCGGGTGGCCATTTACCTTGGCCAAACACCGACCGTTGGGCTGCAATACTCGGCGGCGGCACAAAGGCGCCAAAAGGGCGCGGATGGTGTTGAACCCGGGCGTTTGTTCCTCACAGCCTTCTCGGATGCTTCATATGCCATCAAAACCAGAGGACATGACAAGTGTGGGAGGCTTCATTTGCTGTGTTGGTGGAGGTCCAACTGCTTGGGAGAGCAAGAAGCAGGTGGACCAAGCATTGAGCTCGGTGGAGTCCGAGTACATGGCACTCTTCCGTGCCGTATGGGAGATTGTGTGGCAGCGGTGTTTGTTAGCTAAATTGGGGGAGGAGCAGCAAGGACCTACCCCACTCTACTGTGACAGTCAGGGTAGGAGCCATTGCTCTAGCCAAGAACCCTGTGTTGCACGGCCTGACCAAGCACATGAGGGTGAAGTGGCATTGGACGAGGAGCATGGTGGCCGTGGGTGAAGTTGAGTTGCGCTACAAGACGACGGGGCAGCGGGCTGACATGATGACCAAAAGGCTGGTGGAGCAGCAGCATTGGAAGTGTTGCAAGCTAGCTAGAATGACCTTGAACTGAGAGGAGCAGATTCTACGGCCAACAATCTGAGGGGGAGTTTGTTGGTGCAACCTACGGTTTGCACTCGGCTTGTTGTCCGTATGCGTGCATGCGTGTGTGCATGAAATGGTATGAGTGCATGAACTAGAAAAAATTTTCATACGTATAATAGTGTGGGCATGATGGGTCATGATGTTGAGTGTGTGTGTGTGTGTGTGTGTGTATGTGTGTGTGTGTGTGTGTGTGTGTGTGTGTGTGTGTGTGTGTGTGTGTGTGTGTGTGTGTGTGTGTGTGTGTGTGTGTGTGTGTGTGTGTGTGTGTGTGTGTGTGTGTGTGTGTGTGTGTGTGTGTGTGTGTGTGTGTGTGTGTGTGTGTGTGTGTGTGTGTGTGTGTGTGTGTGTGTGTGTGTGTGTGTGTGTGTGTGTGTGTGTGTGTGTGTGTGTGTGTGTGTGTGTGTGTGTGTGTGTGTGTGTGTGTGTGTGTGTGTGTGTGTGTGTGTGTGTGTGTGTGTGTGTGTGTGTGTCTGTGTGTGTGTCTGTGTGTGTGTCTGTGTGTGTCTGTGTGTGTGTCTGTGTGTGTGTGTGTGTGTGTGTGTGTGTGTGTGTGTGTGTGTGTGTGTGTGTGTGTGTGTGTGTGTGTGTGTGTGTGTGTGTGTGTGTGTGTGTGTGTGTGTGTGTGTGTGTGTGTGTGTGTGTGTGTGTGTGTGTGTGTGTGTGTGTGTGTGTGTGTGTGTGTGTTGTGTGTGTGTGTGTGTGTGTGTGTGTGTGTGTGTGTGTGTGTGTGTGTGTGTGTGTGTGTGTGTGTGTGTGTGTGTGTGTGTGTGTGTGTGTGTGTGTGTGTGTGTGTGTGGTGTGTGTGTGTGTGTGTGTGTGTGTGTGTGTGTGTGTGTGTGTGTGTGTGTGTGTGTGTGTGTGTGTGTGTCTGTGTGTGTCTGTGTGTGTGTCTGTGTGTGTGTCTGTGTGTGTGTCTGTGTGTGTGTCTGTGTGTGTGTCTGTGTGTGTGTCTGTGTGTGTGTCTGTGTGTGTGTCTGTGTGTGTCTGTGTGTGTGTGTGTGTGTGTGTGTGTGTGTGTGTGTGTGTGTGTGTGTGTGTGTGTGTGTGTGTGTGTGTGTGTGTGTGTGTGTGTGTTGTGTGTGTGTGTGTGTGTGTGTGTGTGTGTGTGTGTGTGTGTGTGTGTGTGTGTGTGTGTGTGTGTGTGTGTGTGTGTGTGTGTGTTGTGTGTGTGTGTGTGTGTGTGTGTGTGTGTGGTGTGTGTGTGTTGTGTGTGTGTGTGTGTGTGTGTGTGTGTGTGTGTGTGTGTGTGTGTGTGTGTGTGTGGTGTGTGTGTGTGTGTGTGTGTGTGTGTGTGTGTGTGTGTGTGTGTGTGTGTGTGTGTGGTGTGTGTGTGTGTGTGTGTGTGTGTGTGTGTGTGTGTGTGTGTGTGTGTGTGTGTGTGTCATTCCCAACTCGTAGCTCTTCCTAGCTCTTCCTAATTTGTGTTCTAAGACTATGTTGCTGCCATAGTGCCGTTCGTTCAAACTGACGCTAAGTTGTCATTTCTCAATGAAATGGTGCGATCTAAATTACCTATTGTAGAGGACGTCAAGGCGCTCCATATCCAACTCATAGCATGTCATTTGAAGCTGTGACCTGATCGCTGTGAACGTTTGAAGCCGCTGTGCAAAAATCTGGCTGTGCACTCTATCTTTTGTGTCAAACATATATGCTGCATATTGTCTAGGCTGTAGTGGGGTAGCCCATATGGGGTACAGCCCAATTAGGGTTTACTACTTGTACTCCTGCATGCTGCTAGTTCATCCATTCCTGCTGCTAGATTCTGACATGGTTTCAGAGCACTAAGGTCCGTAGGACCGTTTTTTTTTTCGGGCCCACCTACCGCTGCGGTTACCGCGCTACCCCACGTACCTGCCTGCCTTGCCTTGCCTTGTGACGTGCTGCACTATGTGCGCCGTCCAGCAGCCCTAGCGCTGCCTCCTGCTGCCCTAGGCCAGCGCGCTGCCCCTAGAGGCCCGTAAGGCCCACGCGCCGCCCCTAGAGGCCCGTAAGGCCCGCGCAGCCCGCTGCAGCCGCGCGCAGCCCGCACAGAGCCCGCGCAGCCCGCGCCGAGCCGCGCGCAGCCCGCTGCAGCCGCGCGCAGCCCGCACAGAGCCCACGCAGCCCGCGCCGAGCCGCGCACAGCCCGCTGCAGCCGCGCGCAGCCCGCACCGAGCCGCGCGCAGCCCGCTGCAGCCGCGCGCAGCCCGCAGCTGCCGCGCGCAGCCCGCGCCGAGCCCACGCAGCCCGCGTCGAGCCGCGCGCGGCCTGCTACGGCCTCGCGAGGCCCGCGCGCGGCCCGCAGCAGCCCGCGCCGAGCCGCGCGCGGCCTGCTACTGCCTCGCGCGGCCCGCGCGCGGCCCGCAACAGCCCGCGCCGAGCCGCGCGCGGCCCGCTACTGCCTAGCGCGGCCGCGCGCGGCCTGCAGCAGCTCAGCGCGCTGTCAGCGCAGCCCGCGCCGAGCCGCGCGCGGCCCTCTGCCTCGGCCACGACCTGCCGCTGATGCGGACCCGCCCTGCAGCTACCACGGCCCCGACCTGCCGCTGATGCGGCCCCGCCCTGCAGCTGCCACGGCCCCGACCTGCCGCTGAAGCGGCCCCACCCTGCTACTGCCGCTGAAGCGGCCCCGCCCTGCAGCTGCTTCGGCCCTGCTCTGCAGCCGGTTTTGCGGCCCCGACGCCGCCGCTGTCGTGCGCCTACTCGGCCGCCGCCCGTCGAGCGCCGGCCCTGCTCGCCCGGTGAGCGCCTGCTCTCCCAGCCTTTGGTGAGCGCCTGCCTGCCTGCCTGACGGCCTGCCTGTCTGCCTGCCTGCCTGCCGGCCTGGCTGCCTGCCTGCCTGCCGGCCTGCCTGCCTGCCTGCCTGCCTGCCTGCGCGCCTGCCTGCCTGCCTGCCTGCCTGCCGGCCTGCCGGCCTGCCTGTCTGTCTGCTTGCCTGCCTGCCTGCCTGCCTGTCTGCCTGCCTGCCTGCCTGCCTGGCTGCCTGGCTGCCTGCCTGCCTGCCGGCCTGCCTGCCTGCCTGCCTGCCTGCTTGCTTGCCTGCCTGCCGCGCCTGCCTTGCCCGTGCTACTGCTGCTGCTACTGCTACTGGCAGGTGGCCAGATGCAGCTCCAGCGACGTTCACGCGAGCCTCTGACGCCCCAGCAGCTTAGTGAGTGGTATACTAGCTGGGGTTGTCGCGGTAGCCGTCGTAGCTGTCGCCCTGGAGCTGGTCAGTTGGGAGCGTCTGGCAGTGGCCAGCTGCAGCTGCAGGGGCGTCCACGTGAGACACTTACGCCTCGGCAGCTCCAGGAGTGGTACGCTCAGTGTAGCAGGTCTACGCGTACAGTTCGCTGCCCGTACGTCATTCGCACAGGTGCTAGGACTGGTCAGCCTTGTGGGACGCTTGGTCACACACAGTCCCGCTGCTTCGCCCGTCTGAGCGATGACTGGCGCACAGTGTTTGGCGATGAGGCTGAGCTCCCCACCTGGCTGGAGCTGCATGGACAGAGGGTAGATATCTTTGCGCTTGACTATGATGCTATTCTCACTGCCATGTATGCATTGCCTACTAGTGCTGATCGTGCCTGTTATCTGTGCGTACCGCCTGACCCTGGTGAGGCTGCTGCTCTAGGTGCTAGTGCGTCTCCTGCTCTAGGTGCTGGTGAGGCTGCTGCTCTCGGTGCTAGTACGTCTACTGCTCTAGGTACTGGTGAGGCCGTGGCTTCAGGTGCTGGTGAGTCTGCTCTCTCTGGTACTGCGCCAACTACGGTCTCGCACACCTTCACCCTTGACTCAGGAGCTTCTCGCTCCTTCTTTCGCGACTGCACCACACTCACGCCGCTTAGTCGGCCAGTTCCAGTCTCCCTGGCGGACCCCTCCGGGGGTCCAGTCCTTGCCCACTACTCCACGGTTCTGCCGTGTCCGGCCGTCCCGTCCGGCTCGCTGTCAGGTCTTTACCTCCCCTCGTTCTCTACGAAATTGGTGAGTGGAGCTGACCTCCAGGATCGGGAGGTTGACCAGTTCACTCCTGCGAGTCAGCGAGTGACTCACTGTACGTGTGCTAGGACGGGCCGGCACTTGGCCACGTTCACCCGTGCACCTGGCTCGAGTCTGTACACACTGACCACTGAGTCCCCTCAGGTAGCTGCGTCTGCGTCTACGTCTGGTCAGCTGGCGGCCCCCTGCGAGTGTCGCGCTTTGTCGCACGACACTCTCCTGTGGCACCACCGTCTTGGTCACCCCTCCTTGCCTCGCCTGCGTAGCATGCACTCTCGCTCCCTGGTCTCTGGTCTTCCCAGGTCTCTGCCTGCCCTCCCTCCCTCGCCTGCGCCGCCCTGCATTCCTTGCGTCGAGGGGCGGCAGCGCGCCGCTCCTCACTCCTCCTCGTTTCCTCCCACAGAGGCTCCACTGCAGACGCTCCACCTGGACGTGTGGGGCCCAGCCCGCGTCCAGGGACAGGGCCGCGAGCGGTACTTCCTGCTGGTTGTCGACGACTACACGCGTTACACCACGGTCTTCCCCTTGCAGAGCAAGGGGGACGTCCCTGATGTTTTGATCCCTTGGATCCGTGCTGTTCGTCTCCAGCTCCGCGAGCGGTTCCGGCGGAACTTTCCTGTCCTGCGTCTGCACTCTGACAGAGGTGGTGAGTTCTCCTCTGACCTCTTGGCAGCCTACTGTGCGGAGCACGGCATCACCCAGTCGTTCACGCTTCCGGCCTCTCCACAGCAGAATGGGGTTGCTGAGCGTCGCATTGGCTTAGTCATGGAGGTCGCTCGTACCTCCATGATCCATGCGGCTGCCCCCCATTTCCTGTGGCCGTTTGCGGTCCGGTACGCCGCGCATCAGCTCAACCTCTGGCCCCGTGTCTCCTTGCCGGAGACCTCGCCCACACTGCTGTGGACGGGGAAGGTTGGTGATGCGTCGCGTTTCCGGGTCTGGGGTGCTCGTGCCTTTGTCCGCGATACCACCGCGGACAAGCTCTCTGCCCGCGCTGTTCCCTGTGTCTTCCTTGGCTTTGTCCCTGACGCGCCTGGTTGGCAGTTTTACCATCCCACCTCGCGCCGTGTCTTTGCGTCTCAGGACGTCACGTTCGACGAGTCGGTTCCCTTTTACCGTCTCTTCCCCTACCGCACTGCCCCGCTCCCCCCCCCCGCCGCTCTTCCTCGCTCCAGGTGCTCCCCAGGTAGACCCCCTCCCCACTCCTGGTCCTGCTCCTTCAGGTGTTTCTCAGGTAGACCCTCCTCCCTTGACTGCGCCGGTTGAGGTCACTGGTGACTCAGGTCCTACTGAGGGTGGTCCTTCTCGGGGTGCTACTTCTAGGGGTGCTGAGCCTGGGGGTGCGGAGCCTGGGGGTGCTGAGCCTGGGGGTGCTGAGCCTGAGGGTGCGGAGCTTGAGGGTGTGGAGCCTGGTGGTGCTGAGCCTGAGTGTGAGGGGTCTGGGGGTGCTGAGCTTGGCGGTACTGACGCTGGAGGTTCTGGAGCTACTGAGGGTGCTGGCGCTGGAGGTTCGGGAGCTGCTGGAGGGCCTAGTACTGGTGGCGCTGGAGCTGGAGGTTCTGGAGCTGCTGAGGGTGCTCGTGCTGGAGGTTCTGGAGCCGCTGGAGGTACTGGTGCTGAGGGTACTGACACCGGAGGTTCTGGAGCCGTTGGGGGTGCGGGCGCTGAGGGTTCTGAGTCTGCTGTTGCGCGGTCTCCTTGGAGTAGCCGCCTTCGTCCACGTGTGCCTCTCACCCCACAGCAGCTGCAGGACTGGTACGGTCGCCGTCAGCGTCGCGCTGCTGGAGCTAGGAGTGGTGCTGGTCCTTTGTCTACTGGAGGTGCTGGAGTCGCTGGTTCTGGAGGTGCTCGTGCTGGAGACACTGAGGCTGGAGACCCTGGGACTGGAGGTGCTGGTTCTGGGGGTGCTGCTGCTGGAGACACTGAGGCTGGAGACCCTGGGACTGGAGGTGCTGGGTCTGGGGGTGCTGCTGCTGGAGACACAGAGGTTGGAGACCCTGGGACTGGGGGTGTCGGCTCTGGGACTGGAGCTTCTGGAGCTGCTGGAGGTACGGGAGCTGCTGGAGGTACTGGAGCTGCTGGAGGTACTGGAGCTGCTGGAGGCACTGGAGCTCTGCCGCCGTCTCTGCCGTCGCCTGACTCTGCTCTTCGTCAGGTTGTTACTCTCCCGTCATCTACTGGTCTTCCGTTACAGACTGGCTCACCGCTACCTGCTCCCTCTCCTTACACTGAGCAGACAGGCAGTCCTGCTACGCGTCGTGAGCCTGCGTCACGTCCTGTCTCGCCTGTTCGTTCTGGTCGTACCGTTCGTCGTGTCGCTCGTGCGCGTCAGCCGGCTGTCCCCAGCGCACACCTTGTTGTCCGTCGTCCTTCCTCTGCTCCGCAGCCTGTTCCTCTGCCGTCTCCCCCTGCGTCCTCTCTGCCTGCCGTTCCGGACCCTGAGTCTGACCGGTTTCGTACTGAGCACCCTACTGTCACGCGTCTCCTAGCCACTGTTGTCACTGACCCGTCGTTTGAGTCTACTGCTGCGTCTGCCTTGGTCGCTGAGCTTGTTGACTTTGCTGCTGCCTGTCGTCTAGACTACGCCGCCAGTCTTGTTGCTGAGTCTGAGTCTGTCTGTCCTCCGTCCGTCGGGGGTGAGTGTGCTCTTAGCACGGACGTCCTTGAGGACAGGCAGGAGGAGTTCCAGTGTCTTGCTGCTGCTTTACCTCATCTTGTGTCCTCGCTACTTGCCCCTGAGGGAGACCCGGATGCACCAGACATCCCGACTCCGCGCTCTTACGCAGAGGCGATAGAGGGTCCCTACAACTCTCAGTGGCAGGCAGCCATGGATGCAGAGATGGCTTCCTGGAAGTCCACAGGCACCTACGTTGACGAGGTTCCCCCACCTGGGGCGAACATCGTCAGTGGCATGTGGATTTTCAGGGTGAAGCGGCCGCCGGGTTCTCCGCCTGTCTTCAAGGCGCGTTACGTGGCTCGAGGCTTCAGTCAGCGAGAGGGAGTTGACTTCTTCCAGACCTTCTCCCCCACCCCGAAGATGACCACTCTTCGGGTGCTGCTGCATGTTGCTGCTCACCGTGACTACGAGCTTCACTCTCTTGACTTCAGCACAGCTTTCTTGCAGGGCAGCCTGCACGAGGAGATCTGGCTGCGCCGCCCCCCGGGCTTCACTGGGTCGTTCCCTCCTGGCACCCAGTGGAGCCTCCGGCGGCCGGTCTACGGTCTCCGCCAGGCGCCACGTGAGTGGCACGACACACTGAGGACTACGCTTGCGGCTCTTGGGTTCGCGCCTTCTACTGCTGACCCGTCGCTGTTTCTGTGCACCGACACTTCACTGCCGCCGTTCTACATCCTCGTGTACGTCGACGACTTGGTTTTTGCCACTGCTGACACTGAGGCTCTCGCCCACGTGAAGTCGGAGCTGCGGAAGAGACACACGTGCACAGACTTGGGTGAGCTGTGCAGCTACCTTGGCTTGCAGATCACCCGGGACAGAGCACGCCGCACCATCACCTTGACTCAGTCACACATGGTGCAGCAGGTCCTTCAGCGCTTCGGCTTCACCTGGTCTTCAGCACAGGCCACTCCTCTGGCTACAGGTCACACGCTCTCAGCTCCACCTTCGGACGAGTCCGTAGAGCCGAGTGGTCCTTACCCAGAGCTAGTCGGCTGCCTCATGTACCTGATGACTTGCACTCGACCTGACCTCGCGTACCCTCTTGGTCTGCTGGCTCGCTACGTGGCTCCTGGTCGGCACCGACCTGAGCACATGGCTGCTGCTAAGAGGGTACTGCGCTACTTGTGCAGCACATCAGGCATGGGGCTAGTGCTTGGAGGGACGAGCCCAGTTGTCCTCACTGGGCACTCAGACGCTTCTTGGGTTGACGACCTGGCTACTCAGCGGTCGTCACAGGGTTACACCTTCAGCCTTGGCTCTGGTTCAGTTTCGTGGCGTTCTACACGCTCGTCTTCAGTTCTCAGCTCCAGTTGTGAGGTTGAGATCTACGCCACAGCCATGGCTGCACAGGAGTTACGCTGGCTCACCTACCTGCTGACTGACTTGGGAGAGCAGCCTCGTTCTCCTCCAGTGCTGTACGTCGACAACAAGGCCGCCATCGCCTTGTGTGAGGAGCACAGACTGGAGCACAGGACGAAGCACATTGCTCTGCGTTACTTCCTGGCTCGAGAGTTGCAGCAGCGAGGCCAGCTTCGTCTTCGTCACGTAGCCACTCGGGCCAACACTGCTGATATATTCACCAAGGCACTTCCGTCTGGTGATCATCAGCGCTTTTGTACCCTGTTAGGCCTTGTGCCTACGTTTCCACACTTGCTGTAGTCTCTGCTTGTACTGTGATCTATATATATACATGCATGCCTGCTCTTGCTAGGTAGTCATCACTGTACTGTTATTGTTGCATATATATCTCTGCATGTGGACTGGCCTTGTGGCCCTTTGCTTGTGCTCAGAATGTGTGGTGACGTTGAGATCCACCCTGAGCTTGCTTTGCTTCTCTTGACTGGTCGTTTGACCCCTTGTTCTCCCCCACTTTGCCTATGGGGGTGTGTCAAACATATATGCTGCATATTGTCTAGGCTGTAGTGGGGTAGCCCATATGGGGTACAGCCCAATTAGGGTTTACTACTTGTACTCCTGCATGCTGCTAGTTCATCCATTCCTGCTGCTAGATTCTGACATTTTGTTCTAGGCACATTGAAGCCTATTGTGACTATAACACTACTGTCATGCGGGTGCAGCGCTGTGCAACCGCCTTGCTGCAGCGTTGGAATCCCGTCAACTTGCAACATTGGCAAGATGCCTTTTTGCAGCGCTGGAGCAGTGCGGACTTTGCTGTGCTGGAAGGCGGTTGACCGTGCTGCGCTGAAGGTCGACCTGCTTGCTTGCTAGACAGACTTCCCTTTGATGCTGCCCTCTTGCCGATTCTCCTCATAAACGTGAGCATAGAGAGAATACGAACAAACGCTAAGGAATGCTACGATCATTAACACAACCATGCCTTCCCCATAGTCTAGCTCCCATTGTAGAGTCTATCTCCGCAGATGCCATTTGTTTGATATATCTATGGATGATATCCATTGTCTTGTTTCCTATTGACACTCGTACTATAGGATCTTGCATGTACCTAGCTTATGATCTTTGCCTGATTCTAGTGTAGGTAGTTGTGTTCCTATTGTACTTCCGTGTGTAGTTGCCAGCCTAGGTGCGACTACTGCTGACGCATCTCTCGCTTTCACGCTTGACTATGGCGTGTCCCAGTGCTTCTTCTGCGACCACATCGATGTCACACCACTTCCGTCTCTAGTCTCGGCTGCTTTGGCAAATCCCACTTCTAGACCAGCCATCGCATGTATTTCTACCATGCTCCCATGTCCAGACATCCCCTCCAATTTGTTTCTTGTTGCTGTGGACGACTTCTCTCGTTACATCTTAGTGTTTTCTCTGCAGTGGAAAGGCAACGTGCCTGATGTTATGATCCTGTGGTTGCTAACCACCTATGTCCAGCGTGCCCTCCTTTTGTTTTATCTGCACTTTGACCACGAGGGTAAGTTTCACAGAAATGTTCTTGTCGAGATCTCTCTCGAACCGGTCATCATGAAGTCCTTGACGCTATCGGGCTCCTTACATCTAAATAAGGTTGCTGCGCACTGCAAAGGCTTGGTAATGGAGATCGTTCGTACCTCCATGGACCATGCATATGTGTCCTATTTTGTGGCCCTTAGTAGTTTAGTACACCGCATATTGCCTAAACCTTTGGCCGCATGTCTCTCGCCCGGAGATCACACCGACCATTTTCTACAATGGTCTCTTGGTGCCGCGTAGGATTTTCGTGTCTGGGGCTGCCTTGCCCGTACAAGCTCGCGTAGGTGCCGAGATCCTCGCGCGAACAAGCTTTCAGCTCGCACCCTCTCCTGCGTCAGCCTTGATTTCCGAGTTGATGCCCCTAACTTCACAATTTACCACCCACCCCTCCACCAGTTTTCCAACTCCTATAACGAGGCTCGTCCGTGCTTTTTTTCACACGCCACTCTCACTGAGGTCTTCTTGTTTCCTCCGGCCCCCCTATTCCTCGTTCTCACTCCCCCTTTTTGGTCCTACACCTCCAGTAGCCCCACCCCACCCAGGTCTTGGTCCGTTATGTGTGTCTCATACTACCCCTCCCCCCTTTGTAGCACGTTTGGTGTCGTCTTCCTTGTCACAGTCCCCTGCGTTATTGTCAAAGTCATCACAGTGCTGAGATAACTACTACAACGGGAGCTAGACTATGGGCTAGGCACGGGTGATCGTATGATCTCTTCGTTCGTTCGGTCCTTAGTCGTTCTCTTAGTGCACACATTACTTGCTAGTTCACGGGGCAATTTGGCAAGAGTTTCACTAGAGAAAGTTGACAACAATGATACAATGAAGTTGGCTAGGCAAGACTACATCAGAGCTAGGATGCAAGCAGGTCGACTGCCAGCGCAGCACGGTCGACCGCGTGCCAGCAAGGCTTAGTCGACCGCGCTCCAGCGATGCAGAGTCGTGGCTTGCCAACACTGCAGGTCGACGGCGTGACAACAGCGCAAGTCGACGGCGTGCCAGCGTTGCTCCCGCAGTACAGCATCGCACCCGCTTCGCAGGTGCTCGCAGATGATTGGCGTGCAGTGCCTCGTCACCTGCACACCGCACACACCAGATCTTCCACATGCTGACGACCACCTCTGATCAACCACATCGACCTCGGGATACCAATACCGAGGTCGTCCTCGCCAACATCGCTTGGGCTACCGTCGCGTGCCTTCGCAGAACCTCGTGACCTAGGTCACATGGTCGACCGGGCAACCACGTCGACCTGCCAAGTTGACGTCACTCCTGGTCGACGAGCTTCTCGTCGACTAGCACGGTTGTCAGCCGACCCCAAAGTCGGCTACCCGAAGTCGGCGTCACCAAGTTGACGCGCTGCTACTCGACGCCCATGCTCCTCGGCATTCTGAATCCCTCTGTCGAGGTCGACGTCGGCCCCTCCTTCGTCGACCACCCCGTTCGGTCGACCACCAGGTCGACCTCACGCCTGGTCGACCAGCCACCAAGTCGACCAGCAGGCCTGGTCGACCAACCAAGTCGACCAGAAGGCCTGGTCAACTAACCAGGTCGACCAGAAGTTCTGTCAGCCGACCACCCAAGTCGGCTGCCCCAAGTTGGCGTCACCAAGTCGACGCCCTCCGCAGGTCGACTTCCCAGGTCGACCTCCCTGAAGTCGGCGCCATCCTGAAGTCGGTGCCCATGCAATGCACCCGTGCAGGTCGACTTCCTCGTCGACCAGCTCGCCCACTGCTGTAGGTCGGCTGCACCCCTACACCCGACCACGAAGTCGGCTCCGCCCAAGTGAGGACGGGGCCAACACACAACTCCCGTTGACACTCCTCTGCCGCGTTCACGCTTGGGCCCCCAGCCCACACGTTAGCACTTCTCGGAGAAAAACTCGGCGGCGTGCACCCAACACACAGCACGCCGGTCACAGAGGGCATGGAATCTAATGCTGCACGACGTCGTCGCCGTCGCCGACTTCGGCCAGCTCCTACGTCTCCGGACCACCGCCGAACTCCAGGGCGGTGTCGCGCGTGTTGGCGAGGTAGGCGAGGCAGCGGTCGACCTCGCGCCAGTGCTGGTCGCTCCTCACCGTGAGGCCGCTCCCCAGCTTGCTGCAGGCAAAGGCGATGTCCGGCCTCGTCGTCGTCGCCGCGAACTGCAGCGAGCCGACCTTCTGCCGGTACTCCTCCTCCTGGCGTTCCTGCGCCTCCTCGTCGTCGATGGCGAGCTCGGCGTAGGCATCGACCGAGACCGGCGTCTTCGGTGTCCGACCACCCTGCTCCTTGTCGATGAAACGCCTAGGCAGCTTGTCGAATAGCCCCGCTGGTGCAGCCACAGCTTCCTCGCCGGCCTGTCGCGCACGATCTCCATGCCGAGGTACTTCCGCACCGGCGAGATCTCGCGCAGCTTGAAGGCGGCCTCCAGCAGCTCCTTCAGCTCCCTCAGCATCGCGGCGCTGCTGCTGGCGGCGAGCAGGTCGTCGACATAGACCAACACCGAGCAAGCCACACCGTCGTCGCCGACCTTGAAGTACAGAGCCTCGTCGACCTGGCTCTTCTTCCACCCGGCGCTGACCAGAATATAGTTGAGCGCCAAGTACCACAACAGCGGCGACTGCTTCAGCCCGTAGAGGCTCTTTAGCAGCTTGCACACCCAGCCGGATCCATCATTGTAGTAGTCCGGCTGGTACATGTAGAGCACGCGGTCGAGCTTGCTCTACAGGAAGGCGTTCTTCATGTCCAGCTGCATCAGGTTGAGGTCGAGGACGACGACGATGCTGAGGAAGATCCTCAGCGTGACGTAGCTGCTCATCGGCGCATACGTCTCGTCGTTATCGGCGCCATACACCTGCGTGAAGCCTTTCACGACCAGCCTCGCCTTCTCACGCTCTACAGTGTCGTCGATGCAGTACTTCGTTATGAGCACCCACCGATTCTTCATGATTTTGACGCCGAAGGGCCGCTCAACCAGCTCCCACGTGCCGTTGCCGATCAGACTGCGAATCTCCTCGTCCATGGCGGCCTGTACCGCCTCGCCCTTCCAGCTCGCCAACGCCTCCTTCACCGTCATCGTCGCGATGTCCCAGCGGTGCTCGGGGTCGGCGTGCATGTCGGGGTCGAGCTCCGGAAACTCCTCGTCGTCCTCAACATCATCGTACGCCAGGTCGTCGTCGTCATTGTCGTACAGCGTGGTGAAGGCGGCCGGCGGGAGGCAGACATGGTAGGTTAGCCGCTCCGGCGGCCGCCGAACTCGGCCTGAATGTCGTAGTTCAAGTTGCTCGGTGCAAACCTCCACTACGCCGCTGTCAGTAGACTGCCCGACGGCCGACTGCTCCCCTTCAGCTTCGCCGGCTTCGCAGTCCGCGGCGTCCTGCTGCACCAAACCGGCGTCCCAGCCAACTTCTCCGCCGCCGTGAACTCCCTTGTCACCTATACCGGCCTCTGCCCCGATGTCGGCGGCTTCCCTGCAGACGTCCCCTTTGCCGGCTTCACCTTTCCCGGCGTTGCATCTTCAGCCTGCTGCTCCCCTGCCTTCGGCAGCGGCTCCGTAACCACGCCAACTTGTTGAACGCCACTTCGGCCACCGGCGATGCTTTTGGCCGGCGCCACAGGCGACGCCCCACTGCTCCCCTCATCGCCGGAGGCCGACGTCGGCGTCGGCGCTGGCAAAACGGCCACGGGAGGTGAAGAAGAGGGAACTTGCTCGGCGTCCTCTTCAGCAGGCTCACCGACCTCGGCGAGCAGAGGGAGTGTCGCGGTGGAGGAGTCCGATGGCGAGGTAGCCAGCGTCCGCCCCGACGCCGGCCCATGCGTCGACTTCCACACCTCCAGCGACATGGTTTCGTAGAACACCACGTCCGACGTGGTGACCACTTCGTGGTCGGCGATGTCCAGGAGCTCCCAGCCCTTCGGCTGTCCGACGTGGTGACCACTTCTCCTGTAACACGCCGAGGTGGAGGCCCCACTTGGCCTTCGGCTTCAGCTTCCCACTGTGCCGCTGCTCGGGGACCAGGAACTGCGCCATGCAGCCCTACAATCGTGCCAGCGACAAGTCGGGCTTCTTCCCGGTGAGCAGCTGGTACGGCGTCGTCCCCGGCGGCAGCGACGAGCGCTCCAGGCAGTTCCGGACCCAGATGTCCTGCCGCAGAGCAAGGTGCCACCAGTGGTGCTGCACGCCCATGTGCAGCAGCATCGTCCGCACCGACTCCACCACCGTCCGCATCTCTCGCTCCGCCATGCCATTCTACTGCAGCGTGTAAGGACAGGTCAGGTCGTGGATGATCCCCTTTCCATCCACGAAGGCGGTGAACTCGTTCCCGAGGATCTCCCCTCCCCGGTCAGAGAGCAGCTGCAGCACCGACTTCTTGGTCTGCCACTCAACCATCACCAGCCACTGCTGGAACTCCCGCAGCACGTCCGACTTCTTGGCGACCGGCCTCACCCACACATAGCGGGTCTTGCGGTCCTTCAACAGCAGAATATATAGGTTGCCATCCTTGGCGGCCACACGAAACGGCCCGCACAGGTCGATGTGCACGACGGCCAGGGCGTCCTCGGCGTCCAAGCCTTTGTCGGGGAAGGTTTGCCACGCTAGCTTCCCCCCGACACACGAGACGCAAAGGTGAAGCGGCACCGGACGCCGACTTGAGGTCCAGCCCGGTGGCGACCTCGTGCTTCGCCGAGCTCAGGATGGCGTCCATGCCGACGTGCGCAAGCCTCGCGTGCAGCCTGTCCGGCGTCGCCTTCGTCGCCGAGACGATGGCCCGCAGGGCAAATTCCTCCGCCGCAGTAGACGCCGGGCAGGGACGCAGGTCGGTGCAGAGAACCCGACCAGAGTACGTTGCTCGACCAAGCACGGCGCCCGACGCCGAGACGAGCAGCATGCCATCGCCGTCGTCCTGCAGCTTCACGCCGTTCTCCTTCAGCTGACCGGCCGACAGCAGGTTCGCGTGCACGCCCGGGACGTACAGCACGTCGGGGATGAGCACCCGCTTCCCGGCCTCCCCTTGCAGCGCAACCGTGCCACGGCCGCGAACGTCCTGCAACGCCCCATTGAAGCCGCGCACGTGCTTCACGTCGCCGCTCGGCTGCATGTCGACGAAGACCTCCTTCGTCCCCATCAGGTGGTGCGAGCAGCCGCTGTCCAGCAGGACCACCGCCGGGTTCGCCTGCACGGCTGCCGCTACCGCCTGGAAATCCTCATCGGCCTCCAGCGCCAGCGAGACAGTCGGCTCCACGACGCCGACCAGTGAGCACGACGCCTCCCCGTCGCCTCGCCCCTTGCCGCTAGCAGAGGAGTCGGCGTCCTTCGCCGAGGTCGACTTGTTCGACTGCTTCTCCTTGTGCGGCTGGTTTCCTCGACGTGGACGACGGCTGGCCGACCTCCCACGGCCTCCCTTGGCGTCGTCCTCATCGGATTCGCCGACTTCCTCCTCCGCGACCGCCTTCCTTCGCCGACTTACCCTTGTCGGCGTCCTTGGCCAGCTTCCCACCTCCGCTACCACTGCTGCCAGGCTTGCCGCGCTGCCCTGGTCGGCTACCTTGCTTCGCCGGGGCGGCGTAGTTTGCCTGCAGCAGGAGCTCCGTGGACTTCTCGGCCTCCTGCATCGCCTCGTCCTGCAGGATGTACGAGGTAAGGGAGTCCTCGTTGAGTGTCGCCCGCGTGCTCGGCGCCACCGACAGCCGCTTCAGCAGGTTGTAGCTGCTCGGGAGCCCCTTTAGGACGTGCGTGACATACGACGCCGTGGAGTACTGCACGCCGGCCATCCTCATGGTGGCGAGAAGTCGCCGTGCCCGGTTGCAGTAGTCCATCGCCATCTCCTGCTCGCCCATCCGCAGGTGCGTCATCTGCTCCTCGAGCTGGCCGATGTACAGGTCGTCGGTGACCTGGTATGTCAACTCGATAAAGTGCCACGCCTGGTGGCCGGCGTCGAGGTACTCTCGGCACCACTTCAAGGCGATCTGCACGCCCGGCGAGCAGCACCGCGAGATGACTGTGAAGGTCAACAGCTGCACGGCGCGAAACTCCGCACGCAAGTCGGGGTAGATCTCCTCCGGCGTCGCCACGGTGCCGCGGGCGAAGCCGATCAGTCCGGCTATCTCCAGCTGGGGCTCAATGGCCTTCGTCCAGGTGAGAATGTCTGGTCGGCCGACCAGCAGGGGGGTGACCTGGATCCTGTCCGGCGTAAATTTGAAGTAGCCGTAGCTCGGCGCAATCCCTCCCGCGGTCACGTGTGTCGCCGACATCGGCGCCAATCCACTTCGTCGGCCTCCGACGTAGCCCTGCGAGGCCCCTGCAGCCCCCGACGCTGCATTCCTCGCGCCTGAACGCCGCCGACTTCATCGGCGTGTATCACTCCTCTCTGCCTCGACGTGCCTCCCGCACTGCTGCCGACCTGATCACCGGCGTTGACCCCGACGTCGACGCCGCTAGCGTTGTTCACCGGTCGAGGAGACGCCGGTCGAGAAGGGTGCTCCGCCGCCCACAGAGCGCGGATGCCAGCCTCGACGACCGCCAGCGGGAGAGTCCCGTACTCGTTCGCCGCATGGCGTCTCCTCGCATCATCCATCCGTGCCTCCAAGGTGTCCACGACGCCCGCCTCAACTACGGGGTCCACCATGGCGTCCAACACAGCCGCCGGCCTACGAACAAGCTAGGTGAGTGCAAAGTCGGCTAAACGGAAGGTAACGTCGCGGTGTCGTCCACGCTCACCGCACCATGCGGAGATAACTCTATCTACGGGAGCTAGACGACCGGGAAAGCACGTGTGTGAGAGTGATCTCTGCGTTCGTTCGTTCCTTAGTCGTTTACTTGTGCGCACACTGCTTGCTCGTTCACGGGGGAAATCGGCAAGAGTTCCACTAGGAAAACATGACAACAAAGGTTCAGAATGATAGCAACAACGTTGGCAACACAGACTACATCAGAGCTAGCTAGGCTGCTGGTCGACCTCCAGCGCAGCACGGTCGACCGCGTTCCAGCGCAGCAATGCTCGCACCGCTCCAGCGCTGCAGAGATGCGGCGCGCCAACGTTGCATGTCCACGGTGTGCCAACGCTGCAGCAAGTCGAATGCACAGCGTTGCACCCGCAGGACAACGGTGCACCTGCTTCGCAGGTGTGCGCGGCTGGTTGGCGTCCAACTCCCCGTCACGTGCCCAGCGCAGACATTCCCGCCCGTGACGGCGCCCATCAGCCACGTCGACCTCGGGATACCACCCCCGAGGTCGTCCTCGCAGCAATCTCCCGCGGCGACCTTCGCACACGTTGCCCGAGTATCCCGGTCGACCGGGCAACCCCGCCTGGTCGTCCAGCCCAGTCGGACGCCGGCTACGCCAAGCCCGGCGTCCCCAGGTCGGCGTCCTGGCGGCCCGGACGGCGTCCACTCACTCAGGACACCGTCCAGGCGCCCAAGCCGGCGTCCAGACGCCCGGGACGCCGAGCAAGCGCCCAGGTCGGCGTCCAGCCTCCCAGGACGCAGAGCAGACGCCCAAGTCGGTGTCCAGGCGCCTAGAACGGCGTCCAGGCGCCCGGGACGCTGAGCAAACGCCCCGGACGGCGTCCAGCCTCCCAGGACGCCGAGCAGACGCCCCGGTCAGCGTCCACCTGCTCGGCGCCCTCCAACCGGACGCCCTCCCAGCTCCACGCCCTTGCAGTGGCCTCCGTGCCCACTGCTGCAGGTCGGCTGCATCCCCCCGCACAACCGACCACGAGGTCGGCTCCGCCCAAGCGAGGACGGGGCCAAACATCACTCCCGTTGACAGGACTTCCTTCGGCCCTCGAGGGCGTGACGCTATACTGGTGGTAATCGACAAGTTCTCCAAGATGGGTCACTTCATCTCAACAAACACCACAGCTACAGCTGAAGCAACTGCTCGCCTCTTCTTCGACTGCATCATCACCATCCACGGCATCCCCACTACACTCATCTTACATAGAGACCCAAACATCAAGAGTAAGTTCTGGAAGGAACATGGGGTTGTTGGGGACAAAGCTTGCGATGTCTTCAGCATACCACCCCCAAAATGACGAACAAACAGAGCGACTCAATCAGGTGGTTGAATAGTTACTGTGCACAACTTGCAAAGACAATATTAGCCACCGGGATCTACAGTTACGGACACGTGAGTTCGCTTACAACAACGCTTCTTGGCCACAGAAAAAACTCCTTTCTTCTTGTGTTACAAATGAGAACCACTTACCCCACAACTATCAATCACACCGGCACATGTCCAAGTGGCTCATGACTTAGTCACCCCTATGTAGTAGCTAAGGATTAAGCCTTAGTGACATCTCACCACCATTTTAAACTCTCAGAAGCAGTATGCCGATCAACTGCGATGAGATCATTCAGTAATAGTCGGAGATCAGGTGCTCCTCAATAAGCGCAACTTGACCATATCTCACCTATTAATTGTGTAGGTGGATGTGGTATTTTGCTCTATCTGGTTGTGAACTAGGGGTTGAAGCAAAATGTGGTGGTTAGACTTGTTGCGGGCTGGATTTGAACTCGCACAAACAAGCACCAACAAACCTTTGCTATTCACTACAACACCTTTGGTGTTGCTAGTTCGGCACATTTGGTTGTGGTTGGAGATTGTTTTAGGGCGAATGTTGGGTTGGTAGGGTTTGCCAAACTCGTCACTTTCAGGTCTGAACTCTTGCTTAAGCCATTCCTAGATCTAATCCATGGCTTCCAAGTAATTCCGCCAAGATGCCCAGTCACGTTTAAATAGCGATAGTGATCAGCCTAAATCTTGGTTAAGGCGTGCCTATCACTCCCTCCCACCTAACTCAAGAAACGTCACCGTTGGGAGCGGAGATATGCTGCAAGCAATCGGCATTGCCACTATCACCATCAAGGGGAAGGAGGGAAGGGGGGTGCTGAACATGAAGGGTGTGCTTCATGTTTTTGGATTGGCAGCCAACCTTCTCTCATGCTCTCAGCTTGCTAGGCAAGGATACGTATGCACCTTCACTATAAGAGGGTGCACGGTTCGCAAGGGTGGAGCTGTGGTGATGGAGGCCAAGTTAGACAAGGGTTTATACTTTGTTTTAGTGTTTGTGCCTCACGTGGAGAGGGCACATGGGGATGAAGCCGCTTGTAGCACCCGTTGGAGGGACGTGGAGCAGGTGACGGCAGATTTGCTGCACCTACGCATGGGGCATGCGAGAAAGCAATATCTTGTGGAGTGTGTGAAGAAGGAGGATCTGAAGGGTGTGGAGATCAAGGAGGGTGGTGGGCAGCCAAGCAAGTTCCCTGATTGCACGGCCAGGAAGCTGCCAAGGACCTCCTTCCCTACAACCTCATCTAGGGCCTCTGCACCTCTTGAGTTGGTGCACACGGATTCGTGTGGCCCCATGCAAACACCAGATAGGGAGAAGTGCAGCAAGTACTTTATCACCTTCCTGGATGACTACAGCCGCCTCAGTTAGGTCACTTTGGTGAAAACCAAGGATGAGGTGGCCAAGGTGTTCAAGCGTTGGATACACTATGCGGAGAGGGATTCTGTGCCCAAGATGAATATAATACAGTCTGATCGAGGTGGGGAATACATGAGGAAGGATCTAGAGTCTTTCCTTGAAGATAAGGACATCACCCACCAGCTTTCAATTGCCTACACACCGCAGCAAAATGGGTCAGAGCGGCTTAACCGGACCCTCATTGACCTTGCCCGAGCCATGCTTGCTCAAGCGCAGTTGGACCATACTTGGTGGGGGGCAGCAGTGCAATATGCCAACTGGGTTAAGAACCGGATGGGCAGCAAGGGGCTAGGGGGCAAAAGCCCATACCTCATGTGGACCACGAAGGTGCCTAGTGTGTCGATGGCACAAGTTGGTGGGTGTATGGCGCAGTACGTAGTGCCCGACCAGCAACGGATGAAACTAAATCCCAAGGCACAATACGACATTTTCCTTGGGGTGTCAGAGAGGAGCAAGGCATGGGTCTTGTGGAGTGTCGCAGATCAGCGGGTGGTGGAATGTTGGGACGTGGTTTTCCACGAGGGGTTGAGCTACAAGGGGTGGAAGGAGCATGGTACTAATACGGTTGGGAGTTCCCCACAGGATCCCTACACCTCTTCCATTTTTGAGGGGACATGGGAGGACCCTGGAGAGGAGGTAGAGGAGCAGCAAGAGGAATATAAGGCAGCTATACCTCACCATGAGGATTCCCCAACTGCTGGTTCTACCCCTGACCCTAAAGAACCAGCCCATGACCCACATCAGCCTAAAGCAGCAGCAGCAGCAGCAGCAGATGCAGCAGCAGCAGCAACAGCAGCAGCAGCAGCAGCAACAGCAGCAGCAGCAGCAGCAGCAGCAGCAGCAGCAGCAGCAGCAGCAGCAGCAGCAGCAGCAGCAGCAGCAGCAGCAGCAGCAGCAACAGCAGCAGCAGCAGCAGCAGCAGCAGCAGCAGCAGCAACAACAACAACAGCAGCAAAGCAGCAAGAGCAGCCACAGCAGTCACCTCAGCAGCATACACTGCATGTTCTTGTGGGTAGTTGGCAGCAATTACTGCAACAGCAGCTGTCCAAGTCACCACGGTCCCCCATGAAGAGAGTGACTTGGAAGGAGAAACTGCAAAGTTTGGAGCAGGGGAGGCATCACCTTTGCGCCGGACCACACGCACCTCCTGGCCACCTGAAAGGTTCACACCAAGTGCACAGTATGCTTGCATGCATGATCATGATGAGCTTCGGCTTGATTTTTGTCTTATGGATCTGGTGCATGAGCCTAAGTCGATCAAGGAGGCCTTGTCCCATCCTGAGTGGGTCGAGTCAATGTGTGAGGAGCTTGAGTCCCATAGGGTGAATGAGTCATTTAAGCTGGTTGATCCAGCTTGTGTGCCACCTGGAATGGAGGTCTTGAGGTGTCAGTGGGTGTGGAAGTATAAGCACAAGGCAGTTGGCAGCATTGAGAGGCCTAAGTCCAGGTTGGTGGCCATGAAAACATTCAAACACGGGGTGTTCACTATGACCAGGTGTTAACCCCGACGGGAAAGCCTACTACATTGTAGGCTCCCTTGTAATGGCAACCTCCTTGGGGTTTCACCATCACATGGATGTGACAACTGCCTACCTTCAAGAATGTACCTCTCCTTGAAGGAGGAGCTTTACATGAGGCAGCCCACTGATTTTGATGATGGTCGGGCAGAGTTTGCTGACTCAAAAAAATCAATCTCTGGGCTGAAGCAAGCTACAAGGTAGTGGTACGTCAAGTTTGATGAGGTGCTGATGGATTTTGTCTTTGAGAGGTCTGAGTCTGACCTCGCCTTGTACCACTTGGTGAGGCGATAGGGCAGGTTGTCCCTCTGCCTCTATATGGATGACATTCGACTCATCTCTTCGAGCATGACCTTGCTGGACGAGGTGGAGGGTCTCTTGTCCTCTCTTTTCCGCATGGGGGAGGCTAAGTACTATTTGGGGGTGCAGATTTCTCGTGATAAGAGTGCCATCTTGATTCATTAGGAGAGGTACATTCTTAACATGCTTGAGTCCTCTGGCCTTCGTGAGGCTAACCCCGGGCATACCCCTCTCCCTACAGGGTTCGACGTGCATGCACATGCTGAGGAGCCCTTGCTGAGAGATGAGATGGTTCAGCTCTAATAAAGCATTGTGGGGTCTCTCATGTATGCAAGCACGACCACACAGCCCCAGATTGCTTATGCAGTGTTATAGCTGTCCAATGTGGTGTCCTCTCCCAAAGCATTCCACCTGTAGGCTGCTAAGAGAGTGTTGAAGTACCTGAAAGGTTGTGTGAAGTCACGTATCTTCTACCCCGCGCACACTGAGCCTAAGGTCGAGTTGGTGGGCTTTAGTGATGCTGATTATGCTGGAGATTCAGCTGATCGCAAGAGTCACACCGGCTATATTTATTGCCTCAATGGTGCAGCCATCTCTTAAAAAAGCAAGAGTCAGCCGGTGGTTGCATTGCCCACTTTTGAGAGTGAGTACGTAAGTCTGTGTCAGTGTATTCAGGAGGGTGTGTGGCGGAAGCGTTTGTTTGGGGACTTTGGGCATGTGTTTGCTGGTGATGTGCTTGTGTTTGTGGACAACCAGTCTGCCATTGCCCTTGCACAGAATGCATGCTTGCATGGCCGCACAAAGCACATGCAGGTTCGGTGGAATTTCATCAGGGAGATGGTAGCTGATGGTGAGGTGATCCTCTGGTGGTGTCCGACCAACCGCCAAACAACGGACATTCTAATCAAACCCCTTTCCTTTGAGCAACTTTGTGTGTGCATGTCCTTGATGGGGATGCAGCCCCATGTTGGCATGGTGCCTGAGCAGGATGTGGGAGGGCTGGTGCTTCTCTGCCTTGACGACATCATGCTGTGGATGGCGCCCCTCCCTGGGCAAGGGGGAGTGGAGTGAAGGAGGAGTTTTCTCAGTGGTGTTCAGCCACCTCCATCGCGAGCAAGGGGGAGTGTTGATTGTGTAGGTGGTTGTGGTATTTTGCTCTAGCTGGTTGTGGGCTAAGGGTTTGGGCAAAATGTGGTGGTTAGACTTGTTGCGGGCTGGATTTGAGCTCGCAACCACCAAGCACCAACAAACCTTTGCTATTCACTACAACACCTTTGGTGTTGCTAGTTTGGCACATTTGGTTGTTGGGGATTGTTTTAGGGCGAAGGTTGGATTGGTAGGGTTTGCCAGACTCGTCACTCTTCAGATCTGAAGTCATGCTTAGGCCGTTCCTAGATCTAAAAAGTGGCTGCCAAATAATTCCGCCGGGATACCCCGTCGCACTTAAACCGCGATAGCAATCGACCTAGATCTTGGTTGAAGGCATGCTTTATCATTCTGGAGATTAGAGATTAAGACCTTTCCAACGCGCACCTGCTCCTATTTTTAGGTTACGTGAGTTGCACGCAATGGTTCGCCAAAGTTGGCGGACTTATCTCGTACCATTGCATGCTTTCCATCATCACCTACCATCCAAACTCCGGCCTCGCTTCTGTGGTCCCTTTCTCGTTGAGGCACAGGTGACACCAGTTACATTCCGCTTCTGCTTACCTTCTACGTGGAAGCTATACTATGCTTTCCATGTTCAGCTACTGAAGCCCTACAAGGACCCCAACCAGCAGTTCCAGGGACGGCCGCTACAACCACCACCACCACCACCACCACCACCACCACCACCACCACCACCACCACCACCACCACCACCACCACCACCACCACCACCACCACCACCACCACCACCACCACTACCTGTTCTCATACATGATGAACCAGAGTACGAGGTGTCAGAAGTAGCAGTACAAAGTTTAGAAACAGAAAAGAGGGGTTTCACTAGCAGCAGTTGGGATACATATAGCAAACCCTAACTGGGTCGTGCCCGCTATAGAGCACCCCACTACAGGCTAGATAATAATATTCTGACACACCTCCATAGCCAAAGTGGGGTGTAATCAGCACAATGAGCAGGCATAGCAGGAGTTCACAATAATAAGCAAAGCTAGAGGTAATCACAGCGGGCAAGTGAGGAGGAGGAACTGTGGAAGGAGAGAAGATGGGAGGCAACGACTGAAGCTGCAGAGGCACGGGCACAGGAGCGGCTGACTCGGAGGGTACCGAAGCAAGGGCGACGGACTACTGGAGTGACTGGCTCCGCGGCTAAGACGAGTAGCAGGAGCAACGGACCCACTGGCGACTGGTGCAACAGGCTCACTGGCTACCGAAGCAAGGGCGACGGACTACAGGCGCTGCAGGCGACACGACAGCTACCTCCACACAACCTCCTCCAACTGACCCACACCCTTGACACACACCCCCTGCTGAACCCCTAACTCCACTCCCACGTCACCCCCCTAGCGCCATTCCCCTCGGCTCCCACACCTCCACCCCCCTCAGTAGCAGCTGCAGCAGTGGGAGACGAACAAGGAGGTGGGGAGAGGGAAGGGGAGTACCCACACCATGCACCCCCATGCTCGCCACCCCACACCCCCCACCATCGCGGAACGCACGGCGGCACGGGAGGAATGGGCAGCACGGTGGGGGAGGGGGGGGGCAGTACAGGAGGGGCCGCGCGTCTCTCCTCAGGCCGCCTAAACGGACGGGGCAGCGGGGGGCCGCGCGCGGCTCCCCAGGGCGCCGCGACAAGAAGGGCGGGGGCCGCGCGTGCTCCCCAGGGCGCCGCGACGAGCAGGGCGGGGGCCGCGCGCGGGTCTCCAAGGCCGCGCGACGGGCAGACGGGCCGCGCGCGGCCTGCAGGCCCGCGCACGGCCTGCAGGGCGACGCGACGGGAAGGGCAGGGGGCTGTACGCGGGTCCCCCACGGTAGGAAACCGCCCCGAGCGCACGGCGGCAGGAAGAAGGCGTCGCACGCCACGGGGCGTGCAAGAGACAGAGTAGCAGCAGCGGAAGCAGTTAGGTGGTGGGCCCACCCACAGGATCGACCCAAGGGGGTCGACCTGCTCTGAAACCATGTCAGAAAGTAGCAGTACAAGTTTAGAAATAGAAAAGAGGGGGTTTCACTAGCAGCAGTTGGGATACATATAGCAAACCCTAACTGGGTTGTACCCGCTATAGAGCACCCCACTACAGGCTAGATAATAACATTCTGACACGAGGTGGAACGCATTCTCACTCATCGGCGCCGCATCGGCAAGACCCTCAAGTTCTTGATACATTAGAAGGGATACGACCCCTCTGAGGACAGTTGGGTTGCAGAAGCTGATATGGGCAACGCACGCCGTGCTCTCAAAGATTATCTTGTCAACCAGGGTGTTTCTCACGGCACCCAGCGTTGAGGGGGGAACGCGTGAGAGTACGACGGCTATGCTAGCTATGTTTGCATGCCATGACTTTATGCTGCTATTTCTAGCTTAGGTTTATATTTTCTTGCATGCTAATACTTGATTTCCTATGTTAGGTGCTTTTCTATATCTTATTATAGGTATAGCACCGAACTAGGTTACATACATCAAGTTCTATGCTTTCGGTTACCACCGAATTACCTTCTACCGAATTCGGGACGCTTCGCGATCTTCGGAACCTCCACGTATTACCTGGGTTTTCTGGCCATGTGTTGAGACTATATATTGTTAGAATCTAGCAGCAGGAATGAGTGAACTAGCAGGATGCAGGAGTACAAGTAGTAAACCCTAATTGGGTTGTATCCCATATGGGCTACCCCACTACAGCCTAGACAATATGCAGCACATATAGTTTGACACACCCCCATAGCCATGTGCTCAGGTCGGTGCCGACCAGGAGCCACGTAGCGAGCCAGAAGACCAAGAGGGTACGCGAGGTCAGGTCGAGTGCAAGTCATCAGGTACATGAGGCAGCCGACTAGCTCTGGGTAAGGACCACTCGGCTCTACGGACTCGTCCGAAGGTGGAGCTGAGAGCGTGTGACCTGTAGCCAGAGGAGTGGCCTGTGCTGAAGACCAGGTGAAGCCGAAGCGCTGAAGGACCTGCTGCACCATGTGTGACTGAGTCAAGGTGATGGTGCGGCGTGCTCTGTCCCGGGTGATCTGCAAGCCAAGGTAGCTGCGCAGCTCACCCAAGTCTGTGCACGTGTGTCTCTTCTGCAGCTCCGACTTCACGTGGGCGAGAGCCTCAGTGTCAGCAGTGGCAAAAACCAAGTCGTCGACGTACACGAGGATGTAGAACGGCGGCAGTGAAGTGTCGGTGCGCAGAAACAGCGACGGGTCAGCAGTAGAAGGCGCGAACCCAAGAGCCGCAAGCGTAGTCCTCAGTGTGTCGTGCCACTCACGTGGCGCCTGGCGGAGACCGTAGACCGGCCGCCGGAGGCTCCACTGGGTACCAGGAGGGAACGACCCAGTGAAGCCCGCCGCAAGCTCCACTGGCGCAGCCAGATCTCCTCGTGCAGGCTGCCCTGCAAGAAAGCTGTGCTGAAGTCAAGAGAGTGAAGCTCGTAGTCACGGTGAGCAGCAACGTGCAGCAGCACCCGAAGAGTGGTCATCTTCGGGGTGGGAGAGAAGGTCTGGAAGAAGTCAACTCCCTCTCGCTGACTGAAGCCTCGAGCAATGTAACGAGCCTTGAAGACAGGCGGAGAACCTGGCGGCCGCTTCACCCTGAAAATCCACATGCCACTGACGATGTTCACCCCAGGAGGGGGAACCTCGTCGACGTAGGTGCCAGTGGACTTCCAGGATGCCATCTCTGCGTCCATGGCTGTCTGCCACTAAGAGGAGTACTCACCCGCGATCGCCTCAGCGTAAGAGCGCGGGGTCGGGATGTCTGGTGCATCCGGGTCTCCCTCAGGGGCAAGCAGCATGGCAACGAGATGAGGCGCAGCAGCTGCAAGACACTCAAGGTCCTCGTGCCTGTCCTCAAGGACGTCCGTGCTAAGAGCACACTCACCCCCGACGGATGGAGGACAGACAGACTCAGACTCAGCAACAAGACTGGCAGCGAAGTCTAGACGACAGGCAGCAGCAAAGTCAACAAGCTCAGCGACAAGAGTAGACGCAGCAGTAGACTCAAACGACGGGTCAGTGACAACAGTGGCTAGTAGACGCGTGACAGTAGGGTGCTCAGCACGAAACCGGTCAGACGTAGGGTCCGGAACGTCAGGCAAAGAGGATGCAGGAGGAGACGGCAGAGGAACAGGCTGCGGAGCAGAGGAAGGACGACGGACGACGAGGTGTGCGCTGGGGACAGCCGGCTGACGCGAACGAGGAACACGACGACCGGTACGACCAGGACGAACAGGCGAAACAGGACGCGACGCAGGCTCACGACGCTCAGCAGGACTACCAGTCTGCTCAGTGTAAGGAGAAGGAGCAGGCAGCGGTGAGCCAGGCTGTAACGGAAGACCAGTAGACGACGGGAGAGTAAGAACCTGACGAAGAACAGAGTCAGGCGACGGCAGAGACGACGGAGACGGCGGAGCGAAGAACAGTCGTGTCGGCGCAGCTGCACCAGTACCGGCAGCTCCAGCAGCTCCAGTGCCTCCAGCAGCTCCAGTACCTCCAGCAGCTCCAGTACCTCCAGCAGCTCCAGAAGCTCCAGTCCCAGAGCCGATACCTCAAGTCCCAGGGTCTCCAACCTCTGTGTCTCCAGCAGCAGCACCCCCAGAACCAGCACCTCCAGTCCCAGGGTCTCCAGCCTCAGTGTCTCCAGCAGCAGCACCCCCAGAGCCAGCACCTCCAGTCCCAGGGTCTCCAGCCTCAGTGTCTCCAGCACGAGCACCTCCAGAACTAGCGACTCCAGCACCTCCAGTAGACAAAGGACCAGCACCACTCCTAGCTCCAGCAGCGCGACGCTGACGGCGACCGTACCAGTCCTGCAGCTGCTGTGGGGTGAGAGGCACACGTGGACGAAGGCGGCTACTCCAAGGAGACCGTGCAACAGCAGACTCAGAACCCTCAGCGCCCGCACCCCCAACGGCTCCAGAACCTCCGGTGTCAGTACCCTCAGCACCAGTACCTCCAGCGGCTCCAGAACCTCCAGCGCGAGTACCCTCAGCAGCTCCAGAACCTCTAGCTCCAGCGCCACCAGTACTAGGCCCTCCAGCAGCTCCCGAACCTCCAGCGCCAGCACCCTCAGTAGCTCCAGAACCTCCAGCGTCAGTACCGCCAAGCTCAGCACCCCCAGACCCCTCACACTCAGGCTCAGCACCACCAGGCTCCACACCCTCAAGCTCCGCACCCTCAGGCTCAGTACCCCCAGGCTCAGCACCCCCAGGCTCCGCACCCCCAGGCTCAGCACCCCCAGAAGTAGCACCCCGAGCAGGACCACCCTCAGTAGGACCTGAGTCATTAGTGACCTCAACCGGCGTAGTCAAGGGAGGAGGGTCTACCTGAGAAACACCTGAAGGAGCAGGACCGGGAGCGGGGAGGGGGTCTACCTGGGGAGCACCTGGAGCGAGGAAGAGCGGCGGGGGGGGGAGCGGGGCAGTGCGGTAGGGGAAGAGACGGTAAAAGGGAACCGACTCGTCGAACGTGACGTCCTGAGACGCAAAGACACGGCGCGAGGTGGGGTGGTAAAACTGCCAACCAGGCACGTCAGGGACAAAGCCAAGGAAGACACAGGGAACAGCGCGGGCGGAGAGCTTGTCCGCGGTGGTATCGCGGACAAAGGCACGAGCACCCCAGACCCGAAAACGCGACGCATCGCCAACCTTCCCCGTCCACAGCAGTGTGGGCGAGGTCTCCAGCAAGGAGACACGGGGCCAGAGGTTGAGCTGATGCGCGGCGTACCGGACCGCAAACAGCCACAGAAAATGGGGGGCAGCCGCATGGATCATGGAGGTACGAGCGACTCACCAGCACCTGAAGCCACGGCCTCACCAGTACCTAGAGCAGTAGACGTACTAGCACCGAGAGCAGCAGCCTCACCAGCACCTAGAGCAGGAGACGCACTAGCACCTAGAGCAGCAGCCTCACCAGGGTCAGGCGGTACGCACAGGTAACAGGCACGGTCAGCACTAGTAGGCAATGCATACATGGCAGTGAGAATAGCATCATAGTCAAGCGCAAAGATATCTACCCTCTGTCCATGTAGCTCCAGCCAGGTGGGGAGCTCAGCCTCGTCGCCAAACACTATGCGCCAGTCGTCGCTCAGACAGGCGAAGCAGCGGGACTGTGCATGACCAAGCGTCCCACAAGGCTGACCAGTCCTAGCACCTGTGCGAATGACGTACGGGCAGCGAACTGTACGCGTAGACCTGCTACACTGAGCGTACCACTCCTGGAGCTGCCGGGGCGTAAGTGTCTCGCGTGGACGCCCCTGCAGCTGCAGCTGGCCACTGCCAGACGCTCCCAACTGACCAGCTCCAGGGCGACAGCTACGACGGCTACCGCGACAACCCCAGCTAGTATACCACTCACTAAGCTGCTGGGGCGTGAGAGGCTCGCGTGAACGTCGCTGGAGCTGCATCTGGCCACCTGCCAGTAGCAGTAGCAGCAGCAGTAGCGCGGGCAGGGCAGGCGCGGCAGGCAGGCAGGCAAGCAGGCAGGCAGGCAGGCAGGCAGTCGCGCAGGCAGGCAGGCCGGCAGGCAGGCAGGCAGGCTGACAGGCAGGCAGACAGACAGACAGGCCGGCAGGCAGGCAGGCAGGCCGGCAGGCAGGCAGGCAGGCGCGCAGGCAGGCAGGCAGGCAGGCCGGCAGGCAGGCAGGCAGCCAGGCAGGCAGGCAGGCAGGCAGACAGGCAGGCCGTCAGGCAGGCAGGCAGGCGCTCACCAAAGGCTGGGAGAGCAGGCGCTCACCGGGCGAGCAGGGCCGGCGCTCGACGGGCGGCGGCCGAGTAGGCGCACGACAGCGGCGACGTCGGGGCCGCAACACCGGCTGCAGAGCAGGGCCGAAGCAGCTGCAGGGCGGGGCCGCTTCAGCGGCAGTAGCAGGGTGGGGCCGCGTCAGCAGCAGGTCGGGGCCGTGGCAGCTGCAGGGCGGGGCCGCATCAGCGGCAGGTCGGGGCCGTGGCAGCTGCAGGGCAGGGCCGCATCAGCGGCAGGTCGGGGCCGAGGCAGAGGGCCGCGCGCGGCTCGGCGCGGGCTGCGCTGACAGCGCGCTGAGCTGCTGCAGGCCGCGCGCGGCTCGGCGCGGGCTGTTGCGGGCCGCGCGAGGCAGTAGCAGGCCGCGCGCGGCTCGGCGCGGGCTGCTGCGGGCCGCGCGCGGGCCTCGCGAGGCCGTAGCAGGCCGCGCGCGGCTCGACACGGGCTGCGTGGGTTTGGCGCGGGCTGCGTGCGGCAACTGCGGGCTGCGCGCGGCTCGGTGCGGGCTGCGCGCGGCTGCAGCGGGCTGTGCGCGGCTCGGTGCAGGCTGCGCGCGGCTGCAGCGGGCTGCGCGCGGCTCGGCGCGGGCTGCGTGGGCTCGGTGCGGGCTGCGCGCGGCAGCAGCGTGCTTAACGGTCTGCAGGGGCTGTTTGCGGGCCTGACGGGCGTGTAGGGGCGGCGCGCGGGCCTTACGGGCCTCTAGGGGCGGCGCGCGGGCCTTACGGGCCTCTAGGGGCAGCGCGCTGGCCTAGGGCAGCAGGAGGCAGCGCTAGGGCTGCTGGACGGCGCGCATAGTGCAGCACGTCACAAGGCAAGGCAAGGCAGGCAGGTACGTGGGGTAGCGCGGTAACCGCAGCGGTAGGTGGGCCCGAAAAAAACGGTCCTACGGACCTTAGTGCTCTGAAACCATGTTAGAATCTAGCAGCAGGAATGAGTGAACTAGCAGGATGCAGGAGTACAAGTAGTAAACCCTAATTGGGTTGTACCCCATATGGGCTACCCCACTACAGCCTAGACAATATGCAGCACATATAGTTTGACATATATAACCTCATGTTGTACCCAGGTGAATCATTCATTTCATTTATACTTCTCTGAACTCAATCCTCGATCCTCAAAGAAACGATATGATAGTGAGATTATTTACATTGCATTGTGAAGTATAACATTTATCTTAGTGAGGTCGTTGTCGTGAGTATTTTAGGGACCCTGCAAGGTTGGGGACAGTGTGCCACCGATCCACCTCCCTCGATTCTTAGTTGGGTTTGAAGAGGATGGGAGTCATTCCTATCTCGTAACTTCTTCCTATTTTGTATCATCGGCCTATAGTTGCTGCTAGACCGTCGCTCGCTCACTCTCTCACGTCGTCAATTTATTATCAAATCAATATTCATCCTTTTGAGGAGGTTTCGGGACCATGGGCTTCCTAGTGGATAGCTTCCATTGACTTGGAGAAGGCGTTTTGAAGGTCCAAATGCACTTACGTTGACGCAGTTTTCCCTCGGGCGAATGTAGTTAATGGCATGTGGATTTTGAAGATCAAGCAGCTTCCTGAATCACCGCCTGTATTCAAGGCGCATTATGTGGTGGGATGCTTTAGTTAGCAAGAGGGAGTTGACTTCTTTCAAATTTCTCCCTTATTTCGAAAATGACAACTCTTTAAGTGCTCCTACATGTTGCTGCACAGAGTGACTATATGTTACGACAATGACTCGTGTTGAGGGGGTTTGGCCCGGGTGAAGTCGGAATTGCTGAAAATGGAAAAAAAAGGGACATGCTATTTGGGACTATCGAGCATCCAATAGGGGGGAAAAATAGGATTGGCCAAGTTTGGTTAAATATGGGAAAGAAAATAAAGGCGTGTTCCTACGGCCCCTTATCAACCACTCCCTTATCAAGCTCGCATCAACACACACTGAAAATTCCCTAAAACAAGAAGCCCTTGCTACTTTTACCAGGCAAGGCTGACAAGAGGTTTGCCTGATAAGAGCGTAGGAACACGCCCTAAAAGAAAATGAATGATGATGATGATGAAGAAATTACGAATCTGGCGGAAAAACCTCACGTTGCAACCTTTTTTTTTAGCAAAAACAATTTGTGCCACGAACTTTAAACTCCTGGCGCTTTACTTTGTCCAATCGATCCTTTAGTTACTCTAACAAAATGAATAATTGATTTGTTGAAATGGGAGGGTTTTAGGTGTAGCTTCAAAAGAATAACATTTTTTGTTGGATTTCACAGTTTTTCCAGTTTTGCCGCCACGAGAGCTGAAGTTTTTGTGTCCAATCAATCGCGTTCCCGGGTTCCCTCGCCTCGGTTTCATCCTCGCTGTTATTTGGCCGCTTTGATTTGCTCGCGAAAGCAGAGGCGTGCCAGTGTACCACTCACCCCACCCCTCATAAACCTTCCACCCCGGCGGTTTCTGCGTGCCGCTGCTGCATCTGCATGCCCTTCTGCTCTGCATGTGAGACAGAACAATGCTGCCAACGCGTTTCCTTGCTAACCTGGTTCTCTCTTCGGCTGCTAACCAAGCTCGCTCGCCGTCGCCTTGTAGAACCAGCCATTCAGGGAATCCGTCCCTGGGAGCTTTCATTGCGCCTCCCTTATCTCTAACCAATTGCGATGGACGGTATTTTATCGAACAGCAACGGCAACGTGGAAGGGCGGGGAAAGAAGCATAGTCCTTCGAGCGAGCTACCGGCGGTAGAGCACGTAGCGGACGGGCTGACGGGCGCGCGGCTGTCGGGAGCTTTCGATCACTCCGACCCCACTGACACGGAGGAGCGGCGCGTGCTGCCGCCGACCGACCCGATGGTGACGTCACTGCTGACGGATATGTACCAGCTGACCATGGCGTACGCGTATTGGAAGGCGAAGAAGCACAACGACCACGCCGTGTACGCGCGCTCCCGCGCTCCTCCCTCCTTCGCGAACCCTCGCCTGCGTCCCATCCTCATCCCGCCAAACCCCCTCGCGCCTGACCTCGCCGTGCTCTGTTGCGCGCGACACTTGTGCGCTCCGCGTTACCGAGATCCCGCACCCACCGCTTGTCCTCTCGTCATCCTCCCGCCCCGACCGTGTCCATGCGCGTGCACCGCTCCGGCGCGCCCCGTGCAGGTTCGACCTGCTGTTCCGCAAGAACCCGTTCGGCGGCGAGTACACGCTGTTCGCGGGGCTCGAGGAGTGCGTGCGATTCGTCGCCAACTTCCGATTCTCACAGGCCGACGTCGCCTACCTGCGCACCATCATGCCGCCCTCCTGTGAGGTGCGCCGCCCACCCTGCCTCTCCTCGTACCCACGTGTGGCTAGGTGAAGAGGTGGGCAGGCACCGTGCGATGGGCCTTCCTCGCGTCCGCACCACCTCCGCCACTCTCTCCCGCTCACTCGCCATCAAGGGTTGCCGCACTCGCTCTCAAGAAGCAGTGCGTGAATGTCTCTGCTGTTGTACTTTTTCAACTGGAGTTATGACATCATAGAGAACCTTCCTCTCTGTGTCTCCCTTTCCCTATCTCCTCTCCCTGTGTCTCAACCTTTCTCTCTCGCCCACTCCCTACCCCAAGCCCGTCAGAACCATGCTTTCCTTGTTGTTGTGCGTCGCGCTTTTCAAAACCTTTTTACTGTGTGTGCGTGTGCGTGTGGGTGTGTCTGTGTGCGTCTGTGTGTGAGGGGGGGGGGGGGGGGATGGGGGTAAGGTGTGGGTGCGTGCGTGTGTGGTGCGGTGTGGTGGGCGCATGGCAGGATGTGTTCTTTGACTATCTACTGACGCTCGACTGTTCCACCATCCGCATCATGGCCCTGCCAGAGGGATACGTCGCCTTCCCCCGCGTGCCGCTCATGCGTGTTGAAGGCCCTCTCCTCGTACGTTCCTGCCCGCTCCCTCCCCCAGCTCCTTTCTCTCCTATTGCACCTGCAGCGGCAGCAGCATGCGCATCGCTGCTCCTTTCTCTCCGCTCCACTACTAGCGTTCCTTGCTGCCGGCCATGCGCCGCCACACCATGACTGCGTGCACGTGCCTCTGCTTGTCACCACTATGCGTGGCAGGTGGCGCAGCTGCTGGAGACGACGCTGCTGGTGCTCGTGAACTACGCCTCGCTCGTCGCCACCAATGCTGCTCGCCACCGGCAAGTGGCGGGGCCCAACAAGATGCTCTTTGAGTTTGGACTCCGACGCGCCCAGGTCGCTATCTCCATGCTCGCCCGCTCCCCCACTCCCCTTGCACTTGGGCTGCTGCTTGCCATCTGCCCGCAACCCACCATTACACCTCCTCAACCACGCCTCTAAGCCGCTTCTGTTCTCCCTCCTCCACCTTGCCTTTTATCTTATTCTCGCTGCTCATGCCCAACTGCGTTGTTATGCCGTCACTTTTATGTTCCGCACATGCCAAGCAGCACACGGCAATAACAAGACTGAGGCAGGCCACTGCATGTTGGTCCTAAACGGAACCCCCTTTCGGTTGTGAAATGGTTGCGACCTCGTGTGTGCCTAGCAGGGTCCTGATGGTGCAGTGTCGGCATCGCGCTATTGCTTCATGGGTGGCTTTGATGCCACCAGGTAGGCCCACCACACTGCCACCATGTGCACCCGACACCGTGCCTTTCGGTGCCTTGAATTCGCGCACACATTACATGGCTCCATCTTGTCCACCTGCTGCCCTGCTCGTCGTTATTCCATCGCTACTTTCCGCTGCCGTTTGTTCACATATTCAACCATTTACCGTTGCTCCATGCCTCCTTGTTGTCCACGTTCCCTTTAATTTCATTGCCTCGTGTCACCTTCTCCTTTTCTACCCGCCGTTCCCTCTCTGCCACGCCTATGTGTGTGGCGCCTGCATTGGCACTGGGAGCAGCAATGTGGAGGCGGGGCGCATCTTCAACATCCCTGTCAAGGGCACTCACTCGCATGCCTTCGTCTCCTCCTTCCTCGTATGCCCACTCCCTCGCCTCGCCTTGCCATTGTATGACTTTCCACCCGCCTCTGCTCACATGGTTTTTCACTTGCTGCTCTCACTGCTCTCCTGCCATGCTCTGCTCTGCCCATTCATTCTCGCACAAACGCATCGAGCTCTCTCGCCAGCTGCCCATTCCGCCATGCCCTCCTCTCTGTGTCTATGGCACGGCCCTCGCCCATGAGCGCGCATGGTTGTGCAGGCGTTGGATGAGATCAAGGAGCGAGCGCTGCCAGCAGCAGATGGCTCGCACGTGTGCCGTGACTTCGTGGCGCTCGTGCTCTCCTTCCTGCACCGCATGCAGGTCAGGTCGCACCCTCGCTGCCTCTCTTGCTGCCCTCATCGTCGCCCTCTTTGCTACTTCGTGTGCTGCCCCCTTGCCACTTCTCGCTGCTGTCACAGACTGTTACCTTTGCTTTTGGTCTGCTGCCATGTGTGCACCTGCTCTTCGCTGTAGCTCAGAGTTGAAAGGGTTTGACCGCAGCAAGCTTGTATTTGCCTGATTGTTTTAACTAAGCACTTCGTCTAGATATTATTTAGCTAATGGACCCATTGCTGCCATGCTGCCATGCTGCCATGCTGCCATGGTGCTGTCGTGCAGGAGAGTGAGAAGCTGAGGGACCTGTTTGCAGAGACCAATCAGAGCGAGCTGGCGGCGTTTACCTCGTACGCGCTGGCCTTCCCCACGCACTTCCAGGCGCTTGTTGACACCTACGACGTGAGTGCCTGCACCGCCTGCCCTGCTGCGCCATGTGCCATGCCCTGTGCCATCAACCCGGATCCACAACGCACATGTGCGGTGCGGCTCGGCCCGCCACATGGCAGTTGAGGTTGAGTGGGTGAGTGTGCGGCCGGCATGCTGGAGTGTGGCGTGTTCAGATGCGTTGGGTTGACCGAGCCAGGCTGTCATGGATCCATCGTTTGGGTTGCGCCACTGCCATTGTGCGCACTGCCATGCTAGGGGCTGCTGTGTGAGGGCTCGTATAAAACGGCCGGCTGCTTGGCTGGGTAATGCAGGTTGGCATGTGTGTGGTGACGCCTGGCCTGCCCACCCGGTGTGGCAGTTCACCCTCATTTCCCTGCACTCTTTTCTCGCCATCAGTTTGCTATATGCTATCATAGCTTATGGGTAAATGAGAACCGCACTTCCTTTTTCGTGATTTGTGCCAACACTCATCTGGTCATGTTGCTGCCGTCCTCATTGCGCCCTCCCCCCTCGCCCAGGTGCTGCGCAGTGGAGTGCCCAACTACTGTGCTGTCGCCCTCGCACTGCACCAGCTGGGGTGGGCGCCTTGCTGCTCTGCCCCTCGCTCGTCGCATACCTAGTCGTTTTTCGTGCACTAGCCCTTCCAATTGTACCAGCGGGGTTTAGCGCAGCACCATGCGTAGCGGTTTCTGGGCCATGCGTGTGACTGTCATACCTTTACGGGGTTGTATTTTAAGAGCGTGTGATGGAAAGGGCACATTCAGAGCTTGCTTGTGCCACGCGTGATGTTGCTGAGCGGGGGATGGTGATGGTAGGACTGGTGCGCTGGCGTGCTGACAGGCGTGGGCTGCATGGCATGGGCATCACCCAAGGGTAACTGCTGGCTGGTAGTGCGTGTTGATTGATGCTTGCAGTGGTTCTCCCATCTCTCTGTCACTGACTGGTCATTGCCACATGGTGTGTGCACATGGCTGTAGCACCCCACGTGGAGCAGGTGGGGAACAGGTGTAGGGCCACTGCTGCAACCCTCGCAACAAGTGTGCAACTTACCAGCTTCAATTCGCAGCACTGACCAGCTCCACCAGTCACACGCTGTCTGCATGCACGTCTCCACTTCAATTCTCACCATGCCTCTTCCCCGCCCTGCCCACTCCCGCGCTGCCCACTCCCGCGCTGCCCACTCCCATTCTGCCCACTCCCGCGCTGCATGAGCGTGGGGCAGGTACCGGGCGGTGGGCATTCGCCTGGATTCGGGCGACCTGGCGTACCTGTCACAGCAGGCGCGCCTCTTCCTGCGCCAGTGTGAGGCGCTCTTCCATGCGGACGGGCTGAGTGCTGCCGTGATCACAGCCAGCAGCGACATCAACGAGGCCACCCTGGAGGCCCTCAACAAGCAGGTCGCTCCCTGCCCTCTGCTCTCTGCTCCACCACCACCCCCTGCTTCTTGCCACCTCTGCGCCCATGCCCTACATGCTTCGCTATAATGTTCTTTTATGCCACCACTCACGTTCTTTTATGCCACCACTCACGTTATTTTATGCCACCACTCACGTTCTTATTATTTTTTGCCGTGCGTGGGCGTGGGCGTGCGCATGAGCATGTGCGTGCAGGGCCATGAGATAGACGCGTTTGGCATCGGCACGCACCTGGTGACGTGTGTGAAGCAGCCGGCGCTGGGGTGTGTGTACAAGCTGGTGGAGATCAACGGCCAGCCGCGCATCAAGCTCAGCCAGGACTTTGACAAGGTGACTCGTGAGGAGGGTACGCACATTGGGTCGAGTGTGCGTGATAGGGAGGAGTTGGGTCTGTGTGGTTGCGAGTGAGGGAGTAGGGTGTGAGTGAGAGGGTGGGGTTAGGGTGAATGCTTGGGTACATGAGAGTGTGCAACTCATGCCGAGAGTGCAGTAGGTGCACTGTTCCTGATCCTCCAGGAAGCACACGTGTTGTGCTCCTTGTGATGGCGATCTGACTGTGTCTGTGTCGCTGTGCTTGTTCCTGATGCTGCCTGCCATTGCCCACATGCAGGTGACGATCCCGGGCAAGAAGGCATGCTATCGGCTGTACGGCAGGGAGGGCTACCCTCTAGTGGACCTGCTCATGATGCCATCGGACCCGCGCCCCCAGGTCACGTCACCACACATGCACACCACTGCTGTACCACCGTGTCCCTCTGCTCATGATGTCACGAGATCTCTGCACAGCATGCACGTGCCATAATCACTGTGGCTCCATGCTCATGGCTGCGACTGCTCATTTGCAAGCTTGCCATGATAGTGTGTGTCAAGGCTTGTCGGCAGCCTGCTCATCATTGTCTCCTCCCCTGGCCGCTATGCCATGCCATTCCCGTGGTGTGGTCGCGGGGGAGAGCAGGTGGGCGAGCGCATCCTGTGCCGGCACCCCTTCAGCCAGTCCAAGCGCGCCTACGTGGTGCCGCACCGAGTCGAGCCACTCTACCGCTGCTTCTGGAGGGGAAAGCAATTCTGTGAGTGCAGGCCTGGGCTGTTATGGGGACTGTAACCAGGGAAGTGAGCTTCTAACCTGCTCCATCTTCTGCTCCTGCCTTGTCCCCCATTCTATCTCTATCCCTCTCTCTTCCCACTCTCCCACCTCCATTTCTGCCTCGCGCTACCTGCCCTGCCAGCATTACCGGATGGGCAGGTGGAGGAGGAGAGTGAGGGGGTGGAGCGGCTGCCAGCGCTGGTGGAGGTGAGGGAGCGGTGCCGGCAGCAGATCACAGGGCTGCGCCCCGACCATATACGCGGACTCAACCCCACGCCCTACAAGGTCATGCCTCTCTCCCGGCCCCCTGCTCTCTCCCGGCCCCCTGCTCTCTCCCGGCCCCCTGCTCTCTCAACTCTTGCACCCACGTGCTTGGCATGTATAGCCCCTTGGTGAGTGGACGTATGGGCATATGCTTGTGGCGTTTTGTAAATGGCGGGACTAGGTGGTTTCATGCACCGTTGCATGCTCTTCCATCATGCTTCTGGATGCGTCTGTCTCTGCATTGCAATATTCTCACATCAATGGATGCATTGTGTGCCTGCCACTGTGTGCCCACACATGCGAGGTGTGCTCTCGAATATTGTGTGGCAGATAAGTGTCACGGACAGGCTATACAATTTCATTCAGGACCTATGGATGACAGAAGCTCCTGTTGGCCAGCTTGTGTGATGGCCTCGTCTCATGTCATGTCCCTTTAAGGCTTCCGAAATGGAACATCTTCAGACTGTTAGTAGTGGTACTAGAGTCTGCTATGTAGCTTCTATGTGGTGCTTCTGCCTCAACTGTAGAATGCGATGGTGGTGTGTAAAAAGGTCACATTCTGGTCAGCAAGTAGTACACATGTCTCTGTGCTTGAAGCCAGTTGGCTAAAATACCGTAGGCCCTGTGCCTAAAGAAATTAGTCAACTATAGGCCCATTTGTTTTCTTCATGTTTTTTTTCTTGAAGCCCACATGGGCTTATGTCCAAGGAATGACTGTATGACTTCAGTACAGCCCTCGTTTGAAGCCCTTAGCAAGCCCAACCAAGCGAAACCCCAACCACCATCGCTCGACACTAGCGAAGCGGAACCGCGATTCGGGGATTAGTTTTTGTTGTTGTCACGTTCGGGGTCGCAAAAAGTGCATCACTTCAGGAAAAGTAAAAAGGCGACGGGAAAAGCCAAGAAAAGTGCAAAAAATGCCGACTCGAAATGTGAATTGACTAGATCAGATCAGCATCTGGCTGGAATGTTGGATCGGACTGCGTGCTGCTGTTGTTGAAGCTGTTCCAATGTATTGGTGGCACTGACCAATGAAAGCAACATTCACCGTCTACCACTTTCGTTGAGCTCTGCACCTTTCTGAAATAACGCCAGTCATTTCCTTACCATGCAGGCAATTTGAATGACGTGGGACGGTTTGTATACATGCAGGAAGAGCAGCTATCGCAGTCACGACTGCTCTGACGCACAACTCACCAACACAAAGCTAGAGAGGCCAATGGCGCTGTCTATTTCCACACGCTGCCCTTCCCCCACAGTCCTCGTCCCGCTACCACGCGCCAGGGGCGGAGTTCGAAGACCGCGACGGCAATGTATGTTGCGAGCGAGTTGTCCCACCATAGAAGCGACCACAACACCCATCAATGATGCCAGTCCACCACTCACCACCTCTCGCCTCCATCCTCCGCCCTCATTCGCGCTGCTGCTTCGCGCCCTCCTCCTTCTCGCCGCGCACGTGCTTGCCCTTGCTGCCGCGTCTGCTCTCGATGCGCCCCCGCTTATACCAGCGGAGGCGACGGGCGGAGCAGGAGCGGCGACGGAGCGCGTGAACGCGATAATAGCGGCGGGCGACAGGAACGTGCGCAGTGCCGGGAAGGAGGTTGAGAGGCGACCTGGAGGAAATGCAGGCGGAACGAGCCGGAATGACGCGAAAGCTTCGAGAGGTAGGATTTGCGCGTAGGAGGATTACTGGCGTTCCCGCACACACCGCCCGCTTCTTTTTTGCTCCCCAACTTTCACCACGCGGCCCGGCAACGTTTAGCGAGAACCGCGCAACTGCTGTGACTGTATGATGCAGAATCTTGAACCCCCCTGTCCATCCCCGTTACCAATGGTACACCTTGCGCTTCCGCCCAGTCGCAGCTGCATGGTTTCTATTTACTGCATGGAAGGTGTAATAGGCGATTCCTCCTCCGCGCCCTCTTGCCCCAGTATACACCGCCCCAACACCAACACATTCCCTATCCCTTCACCTTCCACTATACTCTCTATCCCCTACCGTCCCTCTCCACACCCATCTATCCCGCCCGCCCTCTCCCTCGCAGTCTACATCGTCCGTTTCCGCACAGCGCCCCCTGTCACCGCGTACACCGGTGGATTTGAGGGCCTCAGCCCCACCGCCGTGTCGTCGCGAGGCCGCGGGAGAGGCAAATTTGGGCGGTATCGTTTGGACTCTAGTGATAAGCGGGTGGTGGCGTACTCGCAGCACGTGCAAGCGATGCAAGATGCGGAGTTGGCACGGGGCGGCGTGGATGCGGGGAAGCAGAAGCTGTACAGGTGAGCACCGCCATCCCGACACCCCCCCTCGCGCGCTTTGCGCTAGCATGCAGGATTGCGCTCAATTTCCCCACCGTGCGCCCACCCATGGACCTCGCTTCCCCTCCCCGCCCCAGTTACACGTTTGCGCTCAACGGAGCAGCAGTGCGCCTCACCCCCGCGCAGGCGGCTGCTCTGCGCAAGCAGCCTGGCGTGTCGGCGGTGTCGGCGTCCGCGCGGCTGCATGCGCGCACCACGTACACGCCGTCGCTGCTGGGGCTGCGCAACCGCATGTGGCGGTGGCAGGACGAGCGGGGCAGGGTGCTGAAGGGGGAGGACGTGATCGTGGGCGTCATCGACACGGGCGTGTGGCCCGAGAACCCCGCCTTCACCAACCAAGTGCGTCTCTCAGCATCGCGCGTGCCTACTGGGGTTGCGCCCGCCGATTGCGGAGGTGGGGGGGCTGCACAGGGGAGATGCAGGAGCCACCAGTGTGGGCGTGTGGCGGGAAAACCTCAACAAAGTTGGTCTGTGTGCATTGGAGAGGTTGGGGCTGGGCAGGTCTATTGGGAAAGGGCTCGAAGGGAAAGAGGTCGGCATAGGCGCGATTGACCCGGGCGAGTGGCCGGCACATTGCTGCATGGCCGTGCGCTCCCTTCATCGCTGTGCTGCTGGGCACCCATTTCGCTCACCCCACTTGTCCGGCGAGTCTCAGGTGTGATTGCCCTCTCTTCTGCCCTCCTGCCTGCCCCATTCTTCTCATGACAGGTCTCCCCTCCATATGGCCCCGTTCCCGCGCGGTGGAAGGGGGGGTGCGGCAGGGAGAATGCGGTGGACTTCCCGGCGCGGCTGTGCAACGGCAAGCTGGTGGGCGCGCGGTTCTTCAGCAAGGGCTTTGCGGCGGACGGCCCGGTGGACTGGCGGCGAGACTACGCGTCGCCCAGGGACGTCGTGGGCCACGGCACGCACACCTCCAGGTACGCCGCTGCGCTCGCGCGCGCTCCGCCACAGGGGTTGCCGCACGGGTTGGTATGGCTGCACGGCCGCTTGACGTTGCGTGCACCACACGTGGCACGGTTCACAGCAGGCACGCAAGGAGCGCGCCCCTTGCTTGCTGGAATCGCTGCAGCTGCCTGCTGTGCCCCTTGCCCTGCCTCCACGCGCTGACCTGCCCCTGCTGCTCTTCCCCCTCCCGCTGTTGTGTTGCGCGTGCGCGCACGGGCAGCACGGCAGCGGGCAACCAGTGGAACCAAGTGACCCTGGGCAACGTGACGTTCGGCACCGCCAGTGGCGTGGCGCCCAGGGCCCGCGTGGCCGTTTACAAGGTACGCCCGCCCGCCACACTGCCACAATCGCGCCCGCGCAACCAACCTTGGGCTGCGCACGTCGTTGCTTCACACCACGTGGGGCACGCTGTGGGTTTCCCTCGCGAGAGGAGTGCGCATGTGTAATTCGCGACTGCCTTTGAATTCAGAACAGGCGCTTGCATCGCATTCCGGTAGAGGCAACGACGGCAGCTGCCTTGTGTTTTGGTTGCGTGGCGAGCACCAGGTGGTGTGGGCGGGCAAGGACGGCAGCTACAGCGCGGACACGGCGGACGTGGTGGCGGCGATCGAGGCGGCGATGGCGGACGGCGTGGACGTGGTGAGCCAGTCGCTGGGCAAGATGTTCTCGTCGCCCTTCGACGCCGACGAGATCGCCTTCCTGCACGCCGCTCAGGTCACGCCCGTACTGCGCCATGCATCATGCGCGCCGCCAGGCTGTCATGAGTGGCGCATGGCAGCACGCCATGCTGTCGTGCCCGCACAATACTTTCGTGTGCCTCTCCCCGCTGCCCAAGGCCGTGCTGGAACTCGCGCATTGCCAGCACGCGTGTGCGGGGAGGTGGTAGTGATGCATTGGAGTGTGTGTGCGGGGCGTGGTGCATGAGCAGGCGGGCATCTTCACGGCGGTGGCGGCGGGCAACATGGGCGGGCAGCTGCTGAGCATGCTGGACCACCCCGCGCCCTGGTACACCACCGTCGCCGCCAGGTCGGGCCCTCTGCCACCCACTGCTTCGCCTCATCTCCCTGCTCGTGCCACGCGCCTGCCGCCACTAGCATTCGTGCCGCCCTCACTCATGTCGTGCAGGCCCCATGTGCTGCTGCACCGTGCCAGCACCCCAACATGTGCCCTGAGACACACACACACGCGCGCGCGCACACACACGCACGCACGCACGCACGCACGCACGCACGCACGCACACACACACACACACGCGCGCGCGCGCGCGCGCGCGCGCGCGCACCCACATGCACACGCACACACACGCACACGCACACGCACACGCACATGCACATGCACAGACACACACACTCATACACACACACACACACAATCACACACACACACACACCCACATGCACACGCACACACACGCACACGCACACGCACACACACACACACACTCACACACACACACACACACACACACACACACACACACTCACACACACACACACACACACACACACACACACACACACACACACTCACACACTCGCTGTGCAATCAGCCATCCTCTTTGCCAAAGTGCTCAACATGTGCCCTTTTGTCTTGCGCGCTCTCCCTTGTGTCCCGCGCAGCGATACTGGGCGGCGCTACGCCACAAAGCTCACGGTGGCGGGCAACCGCACCTTCGTGGGGCTCTCCTTCGTGGGCCAGCCGCCTCTCACCAAAGCCGCGCACGCTGCCGCGGGACCCGCGGTGTTTCCCCTCGTGGAAGGGGAGGCTGCAGTGGGTGCAGGGCGATCGAAAGCGCGGGTAAGCAGGCACGCTGTGATGGGTGGGTGCAATGGTTGACCCATCGCACCACAGGTGCGCGCAGAGGGAAGGGCGAGCTGTGTCCGGCGCAGCTACAGAGGCAGGTAACAAGAAGGGTGTGGGGGGTTGCATTGACGCACTCCTACGTGCTCAAGACTTCCAAAGCGAGTGCAGTGGTCCTCATGGCCCGTTAATTCCTTTCCACTCTGTCTTGGTCATCCATCCACAGCTGCCGTGCTGCACACACCAGTTACTGTGAGCGAGCTATCATCATTCCGCACCTCACCCTCAGCCCATGCGGACAGCACGTGCACTTGAGGGTTCCCACAGCGGGCCCAGGTGTCCTTCCCCGCCCATGCTTTGCCCCGTGTCAAAACCCTGTCTTCTCTCCTTTTCCCCTCCCCTCCCCATGTCGCCCACCGTCGTTCTTATCCAGGCCACCTTCCAGCAGCTGGGTTCTCTGCTCTTCGTCCAAGGGTCTACCTTCCACCCCCCGCCCGTCCCATTCCTCTTGCTCCCTCAGGCCGCCAGTCCTGTGCGCATACCTCATTTCCCGTGCCCATCCTAATCCCTTTCCAATCGCACTCGCTCCAGCCAGCCCTCCTGTTGCATGTGGGGGCACGCTCACTCACGCCACATGCAAAGCCACATGGCGTCACACCCAACTTCCTCCCCTTGCACCCTCCCTCTCCCACGACCAGGCGCGCTACTGCGAGGCGGGGTCGCTGGACGGTGGCAAGGTGAGGGGCGCCATCCTAGTGTGCATGCGTCGCGACTCAGACAGCGTCGACCCTGACCGCGCTACTGATACACTCGCAATCAGCCGCGTGGCGGCCGCTTACGGGGCAGCGGGCGTGGTGATCGTGAACGCAGCCCCCAAGATGGGTACAGCTGCTGTGCTGCATGCCATCCCAGCATGCCACTTGAACGTGTGGGCCATGCAGCCCCTGCTGGCGTTGCTGCGCAGCACCACCAGGTGAGCACGAGCAACGAGGGTGTCAGCACTGCAGACTCACGTGCCACCACGGCGTTTGCCTACACGCATACCTCTCAGCTCACTGGCTGTGCCTTGCGGCAGCAGCAGAGCCCGAGCATGAGGTCACTGGGTGCTTGGAGAATCCAGTAAGGTTGCTGTTGCCACACCTGCCTGCCCTCTTTCTCTCTTCGCACTGCTCTGCCTTGCTGCCCTCACATACCACGCACAGCGACACCCACAGGAAAAGGAAAGCTATGAATGGTGTGTGAGCAACTGTTTTCACCTTTCCCTGTGGTGCTGCCAGCCCCCTGGGGTCCCTGTCCGCTGCGCTCACAGTGTACGGCGATGCGCCCACCGTCGCAGCCTTCTCGTCCACGGGCCCAGTGGAGGACCTGGAGGGGGCGGCGGGGCGCGCCTTTGGGCGCCAGTTGAACGACGTGGTGAAGCCCGATGTGGCGGCGCCGGGCGTGGAGATATGGGCCGCGTGGACGCAGTCCGTCAAGCAGGACGCGCTCAGCACCATTGCCCCCGGTCAGACCCACCCCCCTCTCAACTCACACCTGCTCAGCATTGCAGGCGCACTGGCAGGGATCCACACTTGCATTATAGAGTTAGCAATGGGTGTGCTGATGTTTTGACGTGCAGGGCTAAAGCATCAGCGTTGAGTTGGTATGCGGCCATGGGCAGCTGCTCACATGGGTTTCCTTGTCCCCCCCCCCAATTCCCTGGGCCGTGTGCAGGAGTGGTGAGAGCAGCAGCGTCGGCGTTCAACGTGAACAGCGGCACGTCCATGGCCACCCCGCATGTGGCGGGCACAGCAGCTCTGCTCATACAGGCGCACCCCAACTGGAGCCCCTTCGCCGTCAAGTCTGCCATCCAAACCTCCGCCTCTGCACGCACGCGCTTTGGCCGACCCATCCCAACAGAGTCAGGGCGCCACGCCTCCCCGTTTCACATGGGCTCCGGGCACTTGACCCCCACAGCTGCGGTGAATCCAGGTTTGGTGTATGATGCCACGTCAGCAGATATGATCCGGTTCTTGATTTCTGTGGATGAGCTCAAGACCAGGAATACGGGTTTGCTTGGGTCCTTACCACGAGGGCTTGCTCAGCAGCCTCTTCCTACATACAACCTGAACCAAGCAAACATTGCTGTGAGCGCATTGAAGGGAGGGGTGGTGGTGACGAGAACAGTGCGAGATGTGACGGGCAAGAGGTCTGTGTACAAGCCGACAGTCGTGGCACCACAAGGTGTAGCTGTCGATGTGAGGCCGGAGTTGTTGGTTGTGGAGCCTTGGTCTACTGCAATATACAACGTCAGTTTCCTGGTGCAACAGGCCTCTCCGTCCTTTGCATTTGGAAGCTTGTCATGGACTGATGGAGTATACACTGTTAGATCTGTAATTGCTGTCCAGCCGCTTGCGAAAATTGTAGGAAGTAGGAGCTAAATGCTCTGAAACGTTATTTTTCCCATTAGTAGAAGATAGGCACATGTTCACATTGTAGATAGGTTATTTGTTCAAGCTAAGACAATCCCTTCAAATCGACAAGGCTTGAGAGAATTCTGTAATAATGGAAAGTCTTATAAGAATTATTCTTCGTATTTACTAGAGAGAAGTGTTGTGTGTCAAACTATATAGGTTATATTTGTGTAGGCTGTAGTGGGGTAGCCAACATGGGGTACCCAACTCTGTTCTAGTTCAATCATTCCTGTCTCTAGTTTCTGACATGGTTTCAGAGCAGTAGGTCCGTAGGACCGTTTTTTTTTTTTCGGGCCCACCTACCGCTACCCCACGACTGCGATTGTGACTGTGCCTGTGACGTGCTGCGCTGCGCGCGCCGTCTGTCTGCTGTCTGCGCTGTCTGCTGCTGCTTAGAGCGCGCGCAGCTCGCTGCCCGCGTTGCGCCTCGACAGCCTGCGCGCAGCCCGCTGCTGCCCCGCGCGCCGCGTCCGCCGCTGCAGCCCCGCGCGCCGCGTTCGCAGCCCGCGCAGGCCGCTGCAGCCCCGCGCGCCGCCTGCACAGCCCGCGCCGAGCCTGCACAGCCCGCGCGCGGCTCGCAGCTGCCCGCGCCGAGCCCGCGCAGCCCGCGCCGAGCCCGCGCAGCCCGTGCGCAGCCCGCTGCTGCCCCGCGCACCGCCCAAGCAGCCCGCGCCGCGCCTTAGCAGCCCGCGTGCGGCCCGCCGCAGCCCCGCGCGCCGCCCTACCTGCTCGCGCCGCGCCTCCGCAGCCTGCATGCGGTCCACTGCTGCTCTGCGCGCCGCCTTTGCCTGCTGCCTGAACCAGCTGCCTTTGCCTGCTGCCTATGTCTGCTGCCTTTGCCTGCTGCTTCTGCCTGCTGTCTTCGCCTACTACCTTTGCCTGTTGCCTTCGCCTGCACTGCGATATTGGCGACGCTTAATGTTCTCGCGTTTGAGCCTGACGGTCGCCCGATAGAGTTCACCACGTGGCTCGACGACCTCAACCTGCTCCTTATGACTGATGCCAAAGATGGCGTTTCACTGTTCGATCACACGTCTGGCACTGCCGTTGCTCCTGCTGACGATGCTCCTGCTCTCGACCGCTCACAGTGGCAGACTCGCGATGCTGCTGCGCGCCTCGCTATTCGCAATCATCTGCCGATCACTGAGCGCGCGCACTTTAGCCAGCACAAGACTGCTAAGGCACTGTATGACGCTGTAGTTGCGCGCTACTCCTCCCCGGCCACTGCAGCCCTAGGTCGTCTCATGCTACCCTACCTGTTCCCCGACCTGTACCTCATCGCTCACCTGCGCGCTAGTGACACTCGCTTTCGTTCCGCCCTTAAGGACGAGTTCCTCGCCAAGAACACCCCTCCGATGTACTTTACGCTCTACTTCCTCGTCACCCGCCTCCCTGACACTCTTCGCTCAGTCAGGGACCACTTTCTCGCTCTAGACCCTACCGCTCTCACCGTCGACGACTTCAAGACGCACCTCCTCGCAGCTGAGAAGAGCATCCTTTCTGTAGGTGCGGCTCGTGGCACTCCTCGCACTCCCCTCTTTGAGGGGTGCTCCCCCTCCCCCCTTGCCCCCTCCTACGCCTCTGCTGCTGCTGCTGTCGACTTCCTTGGTGCTGAGGAGGTCGGGGCTGCTTCCGCTCCTAGTGGGAAGCGCCGCAGCGCCAGGGGCAGAGGGGCTGGCAGGGGAGGTGGAGGTGGCGATGGAGGGGGAGGTGGTGGTGGTGGTGGGGGAGGTGGAGGAGGGGGGGTGGTCGGGGTGGTGGCAGTGGTGGTGGGGGCGGCGGTGGTAGTGGGGGAGGAGCCGGTGGTGGTGGCAGTAGTGGTGGCAGCAGCAGCAGCAGCAGCAGCAGCGACAGCGCCAGGCCCCTACGTCTCAGCAGCTCCATGACTGGTATGGTGGGCGTGGGGCGTCTGGGGGTCCTGGTCACTGCCCCTATATCATTCGCGCAGGTCCCCGCGCTGGTCGCCCATGCAATGGTCTTCACACTGAGTATCGCTGCTTTGCTCGGCTTAGCGACGCTTGGCGCGTCAAGTTTCTTGCAGCTACTGAGTTGCCCAACTGGGCAGACCTGCTTAGGCGTGGTGTTCCTATCTTTGATCTTGACTATGATGCTATTTTTGCTACCATGTATGCATTGACTGTTAGTGCTGAGGGTGACTGCTACTTGTGTATGCCGCCTGATCCAGGTATAGGGGCTGCAGCCCTAGGTGCTAGTGAGTCTGCTCCCCCTGGTACTGCGTCGGCTCAGGCCTTGCACACGTTTACACTTGACTCTGGTGCTTCCCGCTGTTTCTTTCGCGACAGCACCACAGTCACTCCCCTCCCTGCACCTGTCCCTGTCTCACTGGCTGACCCCTCTGGGGGCCCAGTGCTTGCACGAGCCACGACTGTGCTTCCGTGCCCGGCGGTCCCGTCTGGTGAGCTGTCAGGTCTCCACATCCCCTCGTTCTCTACGAACCTGGTGAGCAACGCCGTCCTTCAGGATAATTGGGTTGACACCTGGACTCCTGGAGGACAGCGTGTGGCGATCCTCACGTGCTCCAAGACTGGCCGCCACCTGGCCACGTTCACTCGTGAGCCTGGGTCCAGTCTGTACACCCTCACCACTGTTTCACGCTACACCCCTTTGTCTCCACAAATGTATGTGTCTGCTCAGGTAGCTACCCAGTGTGAGTGTCGCCGCCTGTCGCACGACACTCTCCTGTGGCACCACCGCCTTGGTCACCCCTCCCTGCCTCACCTTCGTGGCATGCACTCTCGCTCCCTGGTCTCTGGTCTTCCCAGGTCTCTGCCTGCCCTCCCTCCCTCGCCTGCGCCGCCCTGCATTCCTTGCGTCGAGGGGCGGCAGCGCGCCGCTCCTCACTCCTCCTCGTTCCCTCCCACAGAGGCTCCGCTGCAGACTCTCCACCTGGATGTGTGGGGCCCAGCCCGCGTCCAGGGACAGGGCCACGAGCGGTACTTCCTGTTGGTTGTCGACGACTACACGCGTTACACCACGGTCTTCCCCTTGCAGCGCAAGGGGGACGTCCCTGCTGTTCTGATCCCTTGGATCCGCGCTGTTCGTCTCCAGCTCCGCGAGCGGTTCGAGCGGGACTTTCCTGTCTTGCGTCTGCACTCTGACAGAGGTGGTGAGTTCACCTCTGACCTCTTGCGAGCCTTCTGTGAGGAGCACGGCATCCGCCAGTCGTTCACGCTTCCGGCCTCTCCGCAGCAGAATGGGGTTGCTGAGCGCCGCATTGGCTTAGTCATGGAGGTTGCTCGTACCTCCATGATCCGCGGCGGCTCCCCATTTTCTGTGGCCATTTGCGGTCCGGTACGCCGCGCATCAGCTCAACCTCTGGCCCCGTGTCTCCTTGCCGGAGACCTCCCTCACACTGTTGTGGATGGGGGAGGTTGGCGATGCGTCGCGTTTCCGGGTCTGGGGTGCTCGTGCCTTTGTCCGCGATCTCACCGCGGACAAGCTCTCTGCTTGCGCCATTCCCTGCGTCTTCCTTGGTTTTCCTCCTGACGCGCCTGGCTGGCAGTTTTACGACCCCACCTCGCGCCGTGTCTTTGCGTCTCAGGACGTCACTTTTGACGAGTCAGTCCCCTTTTATCGTCTTTTTTCCTACCGCACTGCCCCTGGCCCCCCCTCGCCGCTCTTTCTCGCTCCAGGTCCTTCCCAGGTAGACCCCCTCCCCGCGCCAGGTCCTGCTCCTTCAGGTGTTTCTCAGGTAGACCCTCCTGTGCCTGCGCCTGTTGAGGTCACTGGTGACTCAGGTCCTGTTGGGGTTGGTCCTGCTCGGGGTGCTGCTTCTGGGGGTGCTGAGCCTGGGGGTACGGAGCCTGAGCGAGAGGAGCCTGGGGGTGCTGAGCCAGAGGGTGTGGAGTCTGGGGGTGCTGTGCCTGAGCGTGAGGAGCCTGGGGGTGCTGAGCCTGGGGATGCATAGCCTGGGGGTGCTGAGTCTGGAGGTGCTGAGCCTGAGCGTGAGGAGCCTGAGGGTGCTGAGCCTGAGCGTGAGGAGACTGGAGGTACTGCGCCTGGGGGTGCTGCGTCTGGGGGTGCTGAGCCTGAGCGTGAGGAGCCTGGGGGTGCTAAGTCAGGGCGGCACCTGAGGGTACTGCGACTTCTAATGCGCGGTCTCTATGGAGTGGCCGCCTTCGTCCACGTGTGCCTCTCACCTCACAGCAGCTGCACGAGTGGTACGGTCGCCGTCAGGGTCGCGCTGCTGGAGCTCGGGGCTCTGTCGCTGGTGGTGCTTCTCCTCACGTCGCTGGAGCTAGGAGTGGTGCTGGTACTTTGTCTACTGGAGGTGCTGGAGTCGCTGGTCCCGGAGGTGCTCGTACTGGAGGTACTGGAGCTGCTGGGGCTGGAGGTGCTGCGTCTGGGGGTGCTGCTGCTGGAGACACTGAGGCTGGAGACCCTGGGACTGGAGGTGCCAGTTCTGGGGGTGCTACTGCTGGTGGAGCTGGTCCTGGAGGTGCTGGTGCTGGAGGTTCTGGAGCTGCTGGGGGTGCTGGAGCTACTGGAGGTGCTGGAGCTACTGGGGGTACTAGAGCTACTGGAGGTGCTGGATCTGATGGTGCTGGTGGCACTGCACCGACGCGACTGTTCTTCGCTCCGTCGTCTCAGCCACCGCCTGACTCTGTGCTTCGCCAGGTTCTTAGTCTCCCGTCTTCTACTGGTCTTCCGTTACAGCCTGGCTCACTGCTGCCTGCTCCTTCTCCTTACACTGAGCAGACAGGAGGTCTTGCTGAGCGTCGTGAGCCTGCGTCGCGTCCTGTTTCGCCTGTTCGTCCTGGTCGTACCGGTCGTCGTGTTCCTCGTCAGCGTCCGCCGGTTGTCCCCGGCGCGCACCTCGTCGCCCTTCATCCTTCCTCTGCTCCGCAGCCTGTTCCTCTGCCATCTCCTCCTGCGTCCTCTCTGCCTGACGTTCCAGACTCTGAGTCTGACCGGTTTCGTGCTGCACACCCTACTGTCACGCGTCTGTTAGCCACTGTTGTCACTGACCCGTCGTTTGAGTCTGCTGCTGCGTCTACCTTAGTCGCTGAGCTTGTTGACTTTGCTGCTGCCTGTCGTCTAGACTACGCCGCTAGTCTCGTTGCTGAGTCTGAGTCTGTCTGTCCTCCGTTGCTCTTGGCACAGACGTCCTTGAGGACAGGCACGAGGACCTTGAGTGTCTTGCAGCCGCTGTGCCTCATCTCGTGGCCATGCTGCTTGCCCCTGAGGGAGACCCGGATGCTGTAGACATCCTGACCCCGCGCTCTTACGCTGAGGCGATCGCGGGTGAGTACTCCTCTCAGTGGCAGGCAGCCATGGACGCAGAGATGGCATCCTGGAAGTCCACAGGCACTTATGTCGATGAGGTTCCCCCCCCCCACCCCCGGGAAGAACATCGTCGATGGCATGTGGATTTTCAGGGTGAAGCGGCTGCCGGGTTCTCCGCCTGTCTTCAAGGCTCGTTACGTGGCTCGAGGCTTCAGTCAGCGAGAGGGAGTTGACTTCTTCCAGACCTTCTCCCCCACCCTGAAGATGACCACTCTTCGGGTGCTGCTGCACGTTGCCGCTCAGCGTGACTACGAGCTTCACTCTCTTGACTTCAGCACAGCCTTCTTACAGGGCAGCCTGCACGAGGAGATCTGGCTGCGCTGCCCACCTGGCTTCACTGGGTCGTTCCCTCCTGGTACCCAGTGGAGCCTCCGGCGGCCAGTCTACGGTCTCCGCCAGGCACCTCGTGAGTGGCACGACACACTGAGGACTACACTTGCGGCTCTTGGGTTCGCTCCTTCGACTGCTGACCCGTCGCTGTTCCTGCGCACCGACACTTCGCTGCCGCCGTTCTACATCCTCGTGTACATTGACGACTTGGTCTTTGCCACTGCTGACACTGAGGCTCTCACCCTGGTGAAGTCGGAGCTGCAGAAGCGACACACGTGCACAGACCTGGGTGAGTTGCGCAGCTACCTTGGCTTGCATATCACCCGGGACAGAGCACGCCACACCATCACACTGACTCAGTCACACATGGTGCAGCAGGTCCTTCAGCGCTTCGGCTTCACCTGGTCCTCGCCACAGTCCACTCCTCTAGCTACAGGTCGCTCGCTCTCAGCTCCACCTTCGGACGAGTCCGCAGAGTCGAGTGGTCCTTACGCAGAGCTAGTGGGCTGCCTCATGTACCTGATGACCTGCACTCGACCTGACCTCGCTTACCATCTTGGCCTTTTGGCTCGCTACGTGGCTCCTCGTAGGCACCGAAAGGTGCACATGGATGCTGCTAAGAGGGTACTGCGTTACCTGTGCAGTACATCGGGCATGGGGCTCGTGCTTGGAGGACGGAGCGACGTTGTCCTCACTGGACACTCTGACGCTTCTTGGGTTGACGACCAGGCTACGCAGCAGTCGTCACAGGGTTACACCTTCAGCCTTGGCTCTGGCTCTGTTTCTTGGCGGTCTACGCGCTCGTATTCTGTTCTCAGCTCCAGTTGTGAGGCTGAGATATACGCCACAGCCATGGCTGCACATGAGTTACGCTGGCTCACCTACCTGCTGACCGACTTGGGAGAGCGGCCTAGTTCTCCTCCAGTTCTGTACGTCAACAATAAGGCCGCCATTTGCTTGTGTCTGGAGCACAGACTGGAGCACAGAACGAAGCATATCGCTCTGCGTTACTTCCTGGCTGGAGAGTTGCAGCAGCGTTGTCAGCTTTGTCTTGCTCATGTGGCCACTCGGGCCAACACTGCTGATATCTTCACCAAGGCACTTCCGTCTGGTGATCATCAGCGCTTTCGTGCTTTGTTAGGCCTTGTGCCTACGTTTCCGCACTTGCTGTAGACTTGCCTGTACTGTGATCTATATATATATACCTGCATGCTTGCTCTTGCTAGGTAGTGATCACTGTTCTGTTGTTGTTGCATATATACCTCTGCATGTGAACTGGCCTTGTGGCCCTTTGCTTGTGCTCAGTTTGTGTGGTGACGTTGTGATCCACCCTGAGCTTGCTTTGCTTCTCTTGACTGGTCTTGTGACCCCTTGTTCTCCCCCACTTTGCCTATGGGGGTGTGTCAAACTATATATGTTGTGTTATAATTGTGTAGGCTGTAGTGGGGTAGCCAATATGGGGTACAACCCCTTTAGGGTTTCATATTTGTACCCAACTCTGATCTAGTTCATTCATTCCTGTCTGTAGTTTCTGACAGGGGGGTGAGAGTGTAAGTCATTATCCTAATTCCTTTTTGGGGCACTCCGTACGCGTACAACCCCAACCGTCGGCGGACCATGCCTTGTCCGACGACCTCGCCTCCCGAACGTACTTCGCGTCGCCTTCAGGTTTGACAACCGCCACCAGCAACCATCCATTGCAATCCCGCGGACCCGCGTAGCTAGCCTTTCACCATATCGGTGATGGGCTTCATTATTTAGGCAGTAGTTGCAATCACTTCTTAGTTATAGAACTATACGCACTCTCTTCTTTGTCAACTCATATTAGCCACCTAAAGAGGACATCAAATTGCATATTTCACTCTTGCCATTTCAACCAAGTCGAAACATTTCGCGTCACAAAACAAAATCACGTGCAAGCGATTCTCTTCCAGCACACAGGGGCCAAGATGCGACACTTTGCAGTCATGCCAGCACATCCTGTATGGACGCGTAGCCAGTCAGGTCTTCGAGAGTCAAGCTAAGCGAAAATGAGATTGCATTCGCTTCAAAAATGAAATTCGCTACCGTTTTGAACATTTTTTAAAATTTTACATGCGCTTATAATAAGTTCAGTTTCCAAAGGGGGTGCGCTTATAATTGAGGATCGGCCATAAGCGCATTGCTCCTGATAGAAGCACATGCACTTATGATAGGCCTGCGCTTTTATCCGGGGTGATAGGTACTACAATTTCCTAGGGATGGCAACTGATGGAGTATGTTGAACAAAATTTGCCAGTCTAAGGGCTCGATCGGAGACCTTCACTTTCACACACCCGGTTAGAAAGGGCTAAGCTAACGCGGCTGAAATGCAACCGTGGGTTTTATTTTATGAGTCGCTAGGTTTCATGCGATTTCCTTCTTTTTCCTTCTTTTATTCTAGCAATCAGCTACCAATACACAAACCTACAACTCTCAACCGTCCGGGCCAAGGTAGGCAAAGTCAGCAACCGAAGGCAAAGTGGCCTCAGAAGCCAACTGATCAGGGGTGACCGAGAAACGTATCTGGGAACGACGGCACACCGTCCGAGCTTGCTCACGCTGGAGGACGAAGGAAAGGCGCTTGAAGTAGCTGGTTTCTAGTAGGTGAGGCACAAGGTCCGTCGTGCCGCTGAAGTCACGAATACGGGCTGCACCACGGCGGCTGCAGTCTTGAAGAAACTGAAGGAATGTCTTGCCACGCAGCCGAATGTCTCAATTGCTAGAGGGAAGAATTTGACGTGGTGGAGGTCGCGTAGTGATGAAGCGTAGAGCGAGCATTTCTCGACCTCACGAGCAGCAGCAGCAGAACCGATGTCAGTAGCGGCGTTGGAGTGAGGGAAACCATGTTGTGGATCTGCCACTGTGTCGTCCAGGACCCAAGTCACTCCTGAACTCGTGTCTCTGCAGCTGATGTCCGGACGGCGCCCAGGAAGGAGGTGGCTATCCTCTAGCTGGGAAGGAAGACCCAGCTCCTTGACAATCAGGTGAACCTCGTGTTTGGCAGCGTCATGGACCCTGGTGGATCTCACCACTAACCGAATCCTCAACTCCCGCTACTCCCGCGACTCCCGCTACTCCTGAGACTCCCGCAACCAAGTAAGCATTTACCTATTATTTTTTTTACTAAAGTACACTTTTCTTCTGAAGATCTCAAGATACGATTAAAAGCCGTTGTACCTACCTGCTGGTTCTTCTTGAAACATTACCTATGCTCAAAGTTCTACGCCAGTTTTACACTATCTCGTCTGTTCAAAGTTTGTACGCTATAACTAAATTGTCTCATTTGAGTCTCTTCCTCATTATCGTTCTCTCCAGAGTCCTCTCTCTCGTCCGTTTTGTTTCCTATTTGTTTGTGTTTTAGTGACATCACCTACTTTCTGGTGACGTCACATACTTTTTCTATGACTCTCAATGCAACCATATCAACATCTCAAGTTCAGTTTCTCTCTCCCGTACTTCAAGCCTCGTTATATTCTCAATAAATCTCTATGACATTTTCTTTCTGTGTCGTTTGTTCCCTTGTCATTCTCATCACACTTTTCCGTCTTTCCTTTCCCTCTTGTTCGTTTATATTCTTCCCCTACCGTCCCTCTCCCCCATTCTCTCCCACCTCCTTCTCATTTCCATCTCTTCCCTCCCCCGAATAGCTCATTCATAAGCAATAGTTAATCAAAACCGACAAAGGTATTTCTTTACCTGGTAAGTACTTTCACCCTTCCTCCCCCTTTCAAAACCTCTTCTTCAATACATAAATACATTACTAAGTTTTTGACAATGTTAGTATCTTCTCTTGTTGCATTCTCTTCTTGTGATTCTCTTCCCTTCCCGCCTACGTTCCTCTTTCCCTTTATAAAATATGCCCGTAATGCCATCGTTTTGTCAGAATGATATGTTGTGTATGCTATATTGGAAAACGCAACAGTGAGTACAACCCTTTTAGAGTTTCCTATTTGTATCCCACCTGCCTGCTAGTTCAAACTCCCTTCTTCTGTTCTCATTCCTGCTTGGTATTCTGACATGGTATCAGAGCAGAAAACTGTGCGCAGCCCCGTGGGACTCGCGCGCCGCCCCGTGGGACCCGCGCGCCGCCCCCGTCGACCCGCGCGCCGCCCCAGTGGACCCGCACGCCGCTCTGCGGCCCCTCGCGCACGCTGCCCTGTGGCTCCCGCGCGCCGCCCTTGCCCTAGTGCGTCGCAGAGCAGCTTCCTCCCCCCCCCCCCCCCCAATTCTCCTTCCTCTCCCTGCTTCGCGTGCAGCTGCGGGGGGGAGGGTATGGGGGTGGTAGTTATGGGGGTGACGGGAGTGCGTACGCAGCTGCTCTTCCTCCTCCTTTCTCTCCCACTACTGCAGCTACCGTTGAGGGGGGGATGGTGTGGGAGCTGAGGGAGTGGTGCTAGGGATGCAGAGGGGGATGTGAAAAGGGGGTTTGGGGGGGGGGGGGGGGGGGGGGGGGGTTGAACGGAGGTAGCCGACTTGAAGCCAGCAGCGCCAGTAGTCCGGATGCATCTAGCTCCGGTAGCCCGTGAGCCCGTTGCTCCAGTCGCCCGTGGGTCAGTTGCTCCTGCCGCTCGTCTTAGCCGCGGAGCCAGTTACTCCAATAGTCCGGTAGCCAGTGTGCCAGTTGCTCCAGTGGCCCGCGTGCCAGCAGCTTCAGCCGTCGCCTCCTACCTCCTCTCCTCTCATAGTCCCTCCTCCTCATTTGCCCTCTGTTTCTGCCACTAGCGTTTGTTTATGAACTTGTTCTGCGACTACTTGTTGTGTTGACTATACCCCACTTTGCCTATGGGGGTGTGTCAGAATGTTATGCTGTGTAGGCTGTAGTGGGGTACTCAATAGTGAGTACAACCCGTTTAGGGTTTCCTATTTGTATCCCACCTGCCTGCTAGTTCAAACTCTCTTCTTCTGTTCTCATTCTTGCTTGGTATTCTGACACGTTTTTCCTACGTCCTTTTATTCGTTTCGCTTCCCTTCCTTATTCCTCTTACGGTTTGTTTGTTTGTTTGTTTGTTTGTCTCTCTCTCTCTCTCTCTCTCTCTCTCTCTCTCTCTCTCTCTCTCTCTCTCTCTCTCTCTCTCTCTCTCTCTCTCTCTCTCTCTCTCTCTCTCTCTCTCTCTCTCTCTCTCTCTCTTCTCCGTTACAGTTTAGATGCATTCGCAATGTCTTCTTTTATTGACATGTATTTTGTTGTTTCCTTTCCATCCTTCCAATTCCTGCTTTCTTTGTTTCCGTCTTTTCTTCTTGCATTCACTTATTTGAATGCTTAACTTACCGTGTTCAATCCCTGCTTACTGCCATTGCATTCCTGCTCACTGCCATGTATCTTGGATCCTCGCATAGGTGTTATTCGCTCTTAAAACACAGTCATTGTTCTTGTTTATTATTTGCTTTATTCACTGTTTCTCGTGTTTGATGTTTTGTTTGTCCGTGATGCTTTCCCTTATCTTTGTTTTCATTTTTTGTTCTCTTTTTCAGATCGGATGGAAGAGAGGATGCTGTACAAGTCATAGATCAATTGTTTTACCGATTTTAATTCGTATTTATTGGTGCTGTAGACTTGTTGCATCATCTCTTTTGTTTATCATTGTTACAGTTCATTGCATTAGTAATGCATGTCTCCATGTTTCAAAGGGCGAACTTATCGATCATTGTCACAGAAGGCTCCATGGTGTATCACAACAGTGAAGCCATATCTGAGCTGGACTTGATCGGTGTAGATCCTTCTTAGGTATTTGCAGACTGTATTGCTTCATGTCACAAATAATATTTTCAACGTCTATGCTATTCGCTTCCCCCCCCATGCTAGGTTGGGGAAGCGATAGTGTAAATGTTGGATTTGTTAACTGTGACTCATACTGTAGGTGTTGAAATCCTAGCCACTAACCACTGGGATAAAAAGGCTTGTTTGTGTAGCGGGTGAGTGCGCCCATAACCCCCCAGGCCGACGTGCCTGTAACCCTTCCCTAGGATCAATCGGGGATCTCCAGTGGACCCCTCACACCCCCCCGCACTGGGATGCCCGAGGTGCACACACCGGGATTCGAACCCGAGACCTTCGCTCTAATACCATGTCAGAAAGTGAATGCAACGGAATAATGAGATTACGAATGTGTGACGTACAAATAGCAAACCCTAATTGAGTTGTACTCATTAAGGAGCACCTCACTACAGCCTATCACAAATATCAACATTTGACAGTAGGTACCACTTGCGAAAAAAAAAAACTTGCATTTGTCGATTTGTTCGGTGAATGTGATGTAAAACGAAAGAAAACTACGATGAGCGCTAGTTCGGTCGTTGTGTTTCTCTGTCTTTTGTTATGACTAGGTCAAATTTTGGGCCTTGGAAAAGAAAAACAACAGTTTTACGCTTACTAAGCTATGAAATGCAAAGACCCTTTGTTCGGTCATTGTATTTCTCAGCGTTTTCTACATATTTTTTTATTTAATAAACCTTCAAATATCAACAAAAGAGCCTGTGGTACCAACAGATCAACTTACAATACCCCAAGCCCCCAGATAGAAGCGCAAGCCTTAGATAAGCGTCGGCGCTTATAAAAGGATGACGACGCTTATATCCGGTTCTCCACCCTCTAAAAAACAGATGATTTATTATAAGCGCATGTATTTTTCATATTGAAAACATGTCGAAATACAGAAACGAATTTCACATTATCAGGGAAACAAACTACAATTTCGCTTTCCCCCACTCTAACCTAACTTTTTGCGCGTCTAGTCAGCAATTTCCTGCCAAGCTGCGCGAAAATCAGATTCGCGACCCTAAAAGTTGTCGACTCGATTACAGTCGGCAGAACGAAGTTTGGTGTAAAACAGGTCGAAGTTATTTTTGCCATTTTATTAACGTCGGCGCTTATAAAAGTCTCCATTTATAAGCACACCCCCTAAAGAACCGTGTTTTTTATACCCCCAGGGACGCTTCTATCCTGGGGCTGACGGTAGTATTTACCACGAACTCGTATCAGTTATAAGCAATTTGACCAGTTTCTGGTTTTTTCTTTTATTATTATTAGGATTTTTGAAAAAAACAAATAATTCCTAAAAAAAAATCAACTCCGATCAATTGCAATAGGTTGTTCCGCAACCCAAACGGCAGAACAGCCAGCGTAGCCCACAGACGGACTAGGTTGGTCGACTGTCTGCAAGATGGCTTTCCAACCGGCATGAAATGACTGCTCGTTCTTGGGGGCAGAGGAGAGAGCTAGCAAGAACGTGTGCAGCTCTGCACGTGCCGCACGCTTCGGAACACCTGCCATTACCGTCCCTCAAACACAAATAGGAAGATAGTCAACCAGACAAGGAGCGAGAAAGTGGCAGCACACAAGCAGAGCGGGGGATGAAGATTGCTCACCAGGTAAGATGGTGTCTCGGTTTTTGGCCTGAAAGAGATGGACGAGCTATGCAGGTGCTCCTTCCACTCGGCATCTCTCGCCTCGACGCCCCTCGGCCACGAGCAAGGCATGAAGAGCTTCGCCCCGTTCAAACGTGCCAGATACCCCAAGCGCAACTCCGAGCTGTACACCAGCTCACGGGCGAGTGAGCGACAGCACGTGTAACATCCTTGCATGTCCCCACTGCTGGTGGTGTATCATAACACAGAGTCTTCGTGCAAGCAAAAACAATTTACCCGGGGCTGACCGTCCCTGTCCACCCCCTCCACAGTCACTTCACGCCAGTCAGGCAAGGCCTGCCGTGCGAGGAATGTTGGTGCAACCCTACGGTTTGCACTCGGCTTGTTGTCCGTGTGCGTGTGCGTGCATGCGTGTGTGCATGGAGTGGTATGAGTGCATGAAATAAATATATATTTCATGCTTATAATGGTGTGTGAATGATGGGTCATGATGTCGAGTGTGTGTGTCGAGTCAATAGCGAGTTATCGCTAGCCGCGTATTACGCGGTCATTTTGTGTGTCCCGCACGGTTTCTATTTTGTCGTGCGCGGTTTCTATTTTGTCGCTTGTCGAACGTTCGGCGTGTCGTAGGTGTGTGCAGCAGACCCATCAAGAACTCAAGGATGAGTTTGTGATGAAGAACCCGAGCCTTGGTTGCAAGCTTCAAGTGATTTCGAAGCTCGCCGAAAGGGTACACCTCAAGATATTGAAGATTGTTACATTACAATGTGTAGTGTAACATTTCCATGGGTGTAGGCCCATGTGGAGTGTAAGGAATTTTCTCGAATTCCTTATCGGGGTTGACTACTGCGCGTACAACCCGATTTTCGGAGTTCGCACGTTCGGGCGATTTCCACGCTGCCGAAGCTCCTCGCGTCGCCTTCGGCATTTCCATCGCCAAACCTGCACCCAACCTCGCTCACCCGAGGTTTCCTCCTAGCTAGGCTAGCCCTACATTAGTCTGTGCATTCATTGTATTCTGAATTGATTCAGTCACAGTCTCGTTATTCGTTTACCTGCGTACTCTCTTTTACAACTCATAACACCTGGTATCAGAGCTACTTTCCTAGTTCACCCCGCTTTTCGAGGGTAGTTTTGGTGGCATAGGGTGTGGTTGGTTTAGTGACTACACGACGGTTGGCTGCAGAGGTTGTTAATTCAATCCTGCCCGACTCCGATAGTTCGTGTTTTCACTTGCCGGGTGGCCACGGGTACCCAACTGCCCACCAGACGTAGTGCTAGACACATGGATCAGGAGGCTGTTAACCGACTGATGGCGCAAGTGGCAGAAATGGCGAAGGGTATGGAATCGCTGCAAGCGGAAGTGACAACGCTGAAGGAGGAAAACGCCGAGCTACGCCGGACGCGAGGTGAAGCGCGTCAGACGTCGCCTGTGGACGAAGGCGAGGGCAACAGCCAAGTGATGGGCAATCCTCTGGACGAGCTCACACGTGACTTCGAAGAAGAAGATAGGCAGCGAGCGGCAGCAGCACCAGTTGCAGTCACGACGATCAAAATCAAGCCCGTCAACCCGCCCCCGTTCAATCCTACGGATAAAGCGGTTACGGTAAAAGGGTGGCTGTTCGGGGTTGAGGTTTTCTTCACTGCAGCCGGAGTTAATGACGATGCCACGCGCATTAATTACGCAGTCTCGCTTCTTCGAGGTGCAGCACTTGAATGGTGGCGCCGGACCTTGGAAACAGGGACGCCGACAGGTGTGACACATGCGGCAGACGGGACCTCTACAGTGGTTAATCAAGTTGCAGAACCAATCTTCGGTGTGACCAAGATACGCACATGGAAGGAGTGGGGCGCAGCCTTACGGGATCGCTTCGAGCACATATCCGCCTCGGAGCAAGCTCGCATGAAGCTGCGTGCATGGTCGCAGATGGGATCTGTCCAAGACTACACGGCGTCATTTATGGGCCTCGCCGACCAGGTCGATGACATGTCGGAAGCTGAGCGGTTGGATAAATACGTGAGCGGCCTTAAATACGAGATACAGTTTGAGGTTCGTCGCAGCCGCCCGACATCGTTTCTCGAAGCAGTACGCGTGGCAGAGTCTACTGATGCGCTGATGCAGTACGCGAGAACGGCTTCCAGGGAGAGGTTTTCGTGGCCAGACCCATCGGGCCACAATCAACGCCGTCCATACACCCGACCGCCCTCCTAAGGGTCAGTGTTTCCGGTGTGGGAAGGTGGGTCACTGGAAGAACGAATGCAAGGAGAAGATGCCGCTGACAGGGGACGACAGGAAGGAGCAGGGAAATGGGAAGAGTCAGTAAGTAACGGGCCCTTTACTGACTATGCTCCGTCGCCCGAACACCACCATCCCCACCGAGTCGTGGTTCCGATTCATGCAATCGATCGCACTCGGCCGAATAACGGGGATAATCATGTGGATCACCCTGTGCTGGTCGCTGGCAAGGTGGGGAAACATCATCTGAAAATGTTCGTCGATGGAGGGGCCAGCCATAGCCTCTTCAACTTGGCGAGCGCAAAAAAATGCAACATGCAACTTGACAGGTGTCTACCCGAAATCGACGCACGACTCGTGGATGGGACGCCTCTGGCGATAACGGAAGAAACACGGACGGTGCGGATCGAGTGCGGCGAAGATTTCGGCTTCAGCATGAAGTTTCTCGCGACGACGCTGGACGGCTGCGACGTGCTGCTGGGACGTGATTGGCTGCGACGACACAACCCCGTCATCGACTGGACAACGGGATCGTGCTGCGTCAGCAAGCACGAGGGGCTAATTAAGTTGCCTGCATGGACACCTGACTACATCCAAGCCCCGTGCGTCAAAGCCATCACCATCGCCCACCACTTCAACAGGGGTGCGCAGCTGTTCGCCGTCCGCTTGCGCGAGTTGGCAGTTGACACCGACGGAAAAGACATCGAGAAGCTGTGTGCAGCTGTACCTCCGGATTTAGCGGAGCTAATTCGACAGTACCCCGACATCTTCCCGGACGATTTGCCACCTGGACTGCCACCCGAGAGACCCGAAGACCACAAAATCCAGCTGGAACCTGGCGCGCAACCTACTGTTCGGACACAGTGGCGGTTGACCCAACCGGAACTCGAGGAGCTACGCCGACAAATTGTTGCACTGTTGGAGAAAGGCTTCATTCGGCCGAGCACCTCCCCGTTCGCGGCACCGATCCTGTTCACTCCAAAGAAGGACGGCGGGCTTCGCATGTGCATCGATTATCGCGCGTTGAACCGGGTGACCATCAAATCTCGCTACCCAATCCCACGCACCGACGACCTTCTCGATCAACTTCGCGGCGCTCGCTACTTCTCGAAAATCGACTTACGTGGCGGTTACCACCAGATTCGAGTCTTCGCCGACGACTGTCACAAGACCGCGTTTCGTACACGCTACGGGAGTTACGAATTTACAGTGATGCCTTTCGGCCTCACGAACGCGCCTTCGACATTCCAACTGACCATGAACAAAGTTTTTCGCGATCTTCTAGACCGATGTGTCATCGTCTATTTGGACGATATCCTGATTTTTAGCAAGACACGGGAGCAGCATCTCCGCGACCTGGACGCAGTATTTAAACGGTTGCAGGAGAACCGCCTCATCACCAAGGGCTCTAAGTGCGAGTTTTTTAAGCAGGAGTTGGAGTTTTTAGGGCACGTCATCTCCCGCGACGGCATTAAAATTGACCCGGCGAAGATTAAAACCATACAGGAGTGGAAGGCCCCGACTAATGTCACGGAGCTTCAGAGTTTTCTGGGGTTCGTGAATTACGTCAGGCGGTTTATCCCGAATATGGCGGGGATAACCGGCCCGCTGACCGACCTGCTGCACAAGGACAAGAATTTCGTGTGGGGGGAGGAGGCAGAGGCGGCTTTCCAGGAGCTCAAGAATTTTCTCGTTTCTCCTCCTGTACTGCGCATCGCCGACCCATCGAAGCCGTTCGAAGTTGTAACCGACGCCTCTGATTTCGCCATCGGAGCAGTGCTTCTCCAGGATTTCGGGAACGGGCTGCAGCCGATCGCCTACGAATCACGCAAGCTGCAAGCTGCCGAGCGCAACTACCCGATCCACGACAAGGAGATGCTCGCCATAATCCACGCGTTTAAACTGTGGCGATGCTACCTGGTGAACGCTAACGTCACTGTGCGCACGGACCACAAGTCCCTACAGTACCTGCGAGCTCAACCGAACCTTAACCCGCGACAAATTCGGTGGCTGGATTACATGGAGAGCCACTTCACCTACCGCATCACGTACAAGAAAGGGGCGAATAACATCGCCGACGCCCTGACTAGACCGACCGTACAATCCGCTGCTGTACTGATAACCCATTCGAACCCGCTACTTACAGGACTATTCACCCACGGCTACACTACGGACCCGTTTTTCACGACAGGAAATCATCAGCAGGCCACGACGCAGAAGGGGGATTATTACCTAAAAGCCGGCACCGACAGGATTTGGGTCCCCGCTTACCGGCTACTGCGTGAACTCCTCATCCAGGAGGTCCACGATTCGAATTACTCCGGACACTTCGGGGTTGATAAAACCCAGAAATTACTGCACCGTCAATATTACTGGCCCGATTCTTCTAACGATGTGCAGCGTTATGTGTCCTCATGCAGGGTGTGCCAAGCCATGAAATCGACACGTCAGCGACCAGCTGGGCTGCTGCAACCCCTCGAGCCACCCGAAAGACCGTGGCAACAGGTGACGATGGATTTCGTCACGGGGATGCCAGCTGGGCCGTCCGGCAACGACGCTGTTCTCGTCGTCGTCGATCGCTTCACGAAAATGGCGCACTTCGCACCATGCCGAACGACGATCACAGCCGAAGAAACTGCGCGCCTCTTCATCTCAACGGTCGTGCGACTACACGGCATCCCTTCGGCGATCATCACCGACCGGGACCCGAAATTCACATCCAAGTTTTGGAAGGAGACATGGGCGCAGTACGGCACGAAGCTACAGTTCTCATCGGCATACCACCCACAGACGGACGGACAAACAGAGCGCACCAACCAAACGATGGAGCAGCTGATACGGACAAACTGCCCCGACCCCGCACGATGGGAAGATTCCCTCGCAATGTTGGAATTCGCCTTCAACAACGCACCGTCGAGCACGACTAATCACTCCCCGTTTTTCCTAAATTACGGGATGGATCCGACGGTCCCCACGGCGACTTCGCTCGAAAACCCGGTCCCGAGGTCACAAGCTTTTGTGACGGAACTTCAGCATATACGCGAGAAAGCAGCAGACGCAATTCGCAAGGCGAATATTACTTCCCGCAAATACACCGACCTCCTACGCCGGGAACTCGTCTTGACTACTGGGCAATTAGTGCTCCTCGACACGAAGAACCTGCACCTGCCCGGTCCATCGAAACTACGGCCCCGATTTTGCGGACCGTTCAAGATTATCAAGATGGTGACACCTGTCACCGCGAAGCTGTTGCTACCAGACGACTGGCGCATTCACGACGCCTTCCACGTAAGCCTGCTTCGCAAGTTCGTGCCAGCCACGACCGACATTGCACGTCAGCAAGCTGCCCCGACAGCTCGACCTGTCCCAGAGCCGACACTCGACCCATTGAAAATTCTCGCCCATCGAGTTCGACTTGACGCAGCTGGCCGACACGTGGATTTCCTAATCCGCTGGACTGATCGCACCAGTGAGGACGACACGTGGGTGCCATCCGCCTCGCTCGACGCCTCGCCACTTGTTGGTGATTACTTGGCGCGCAAGCGTGTTTCGGATCTTGACCGCCTTTCTTAAGGGGTGGGTGGTGTAAGGAATTTTCTCGAATTCCTTATCGGGGTTGACTACTGCGCGTACAACCCGATTTTCGGAGTTCGCACGTTCGGGCGATTTCCACGCTGCCGAAGCTCCTCGCGTCGCCTTCGGCATTTCCATCGCCAAACCTGCACCCAACCTCGCTCACCCGAGGTTTCCTCCTAGCTAGGCTAGCCCTACATTAGTCTGTGCATTCATTGTATTCTGAATTGATTCAGTCACAGTCTCGTTATTCGTTTACCTGCGTACTCTCTTTTACAACTCATAACATAGAGGGTAGTTTCGAGACCCTTCTTGGTTGGGGACAGTGTGGCACTGTTCCCCATCACTGTACCTCGGCTCTTGGGGTTTGTAGGAGCTGGGAGTCCTTCCCAACTCGTAACTCTTCCTAGTTGTTCGTAATTGTGTTCCTAAGACTATGTTGCTGCCATAGTGCCGTTCGTTCAAACTGACGCTGTGTCGTCAATTCTTGATGAAATCGTGCGATCTAAATTGCTTAGTGTAGGCGACATTAAGGCGCTTCAGATCCAACTTGATTGAGGTCATTTGGAGTTGCGAGCGTACAGATCGCTATGAACGTTTGAAGCCGCTGTGCAGAAATCTGACTGCGCACTCTATCTTTCGTTCGAGGCACGTTGAAGCCTATTGTGACTATAACAAGGAATGCCGGCAACATCTCGCTGGTTCCACTGCCAAAATGCTAGCCACAGGCGATGTACCTCTACTCGATGTAGATGATGGTCCGCCTCACCTGGGAATGAACTCCAGTGAGGTCAACCTGTTGGGCGGGAGAGATAGGGTACATTTATACAACAGATTAGTACAAGGCACGTATCATGATATACCACCAGCAGCGGGGACATGCAAGGATGTTACATTGTATCGTAATACAAGGTACATCAAATGGACTTAGCACAATAACTCACGTCAGGTCTTTGGAATAGCAGGTTCAGCGCGTTGAGTGTTGTGTGCACATCTGCCATGAAGTACAAGAAGAAGTGAAATTTGAACGATGTCACCAGGCGGTACATCGTTTCGTTTGTCAGCTCGAGGAGAGCGATGACAGCAGGCAGAACGCGGACTAGTTGTGCGATCGCCTCGCCTCGGCTAAACCAGCGGACGGAATGTACCCCTTGGACCCTTAGGTTTGACTGCGTGAAGGTCTGCTGCAGCTCCTTGAATTTGAGGTGGGAGTTGTTCAACCCGCCAAGAGCTTCCGCCAAAGAGCGGATCACAACGTCGATCATGCCAAGCTCTGGTAGTGCCCTAGCGGCATCCCGTGCAACTAGTGCCTCCCTGCCAAGGAGAAAAGAGCACAGTTGGTTGGTAAATGTCAACACTTTCACAGATCAAACAGCAATGATACATAAATGAGCATACCTGTGCTCGATGCAGTGACTGGCCACCACATGCAGGATCTACAGTCGAAGACGCCCAACGAGCCAGTGTCGTTGCCAATCACCACCGAAGCCCCGTCGGTTCTAATTACCGCCACCTTCTCCAATAGCAGGCTGATACTATCAAGAAATCCTTTGAGCACGGCATGAAAAGCTGCTGCATCACACTTCTCAATGGAAAGGTTCGCTAGAAACTCAGTGAAAACTGCATTTTCACGAAGAAATGTTACAATAACAATCATTCGCTTCCCTCTGACGCGGTTGTGCTCTCAACGCAGCCCAGACCTGTTGAAAATGCAATCATGTGCATTCACGTCTGCCTGCCTCCCATCATATGTTTGTACATTGCATGCATGGTGTGTGCATGTGCAAAAATTCGTGCTTGGCATGGCTTGGTTTGAGTGTGTGTGAGGGTTATCTTGTTTGAGCAGAGAATTGAAAGGAGTTCTCTGCTCGAGAGCTATCCTACGGACCAAGAATCGTCGCTATCGGAACAAGAACGAGGAATTTACGAACGTTCGAAGTACGTATGCTTTTAAAATTTGGTTGCGGCGACTATGGGAAGTTGTGGGGTTGACTCTATACTTTTGAGGTTAAAAAAATCATCACTTCCATTGTAGTTGCTGCCAAATGGTTGGGAGAAGCCAAACCAGGTTGGCAAGTGTGGCCAACTCGAGTGAGGTGGATTTGAGAGGTTGGGAAAAAAAGCAATGTTGAAGGTGGGTTCCTAAAAGGGGATCTTGTTAGTGCGGCGAATCACTCTACAATAGTCGTAGGCTAGACTACGGGTGTTGGCACGAACTACTAGGAGTGATCGTAGCTTTGCTTGGTTCCTTAGCACTTGCACATTCACGGGAGAAATCGGCAAGAGTTTCCACTAGCAAAGTTGCGAATGCAGAATGGAATCAACAAGCAATAACAACAATGACTACATCCGACACCTAGCAACTCTGCAATTACTTTGGTCGGCCGCCAGCACAGCTTGGTCGACTGCCTGCCAGCGTTGCATAGAAGAACCACGCCAGCACTGGAGAAGGGCGACCTACCGGCAGTGCAGGTCGACGGCGTGCCAACGCTGCAGCAGAGCGGCTGTCCAGCGTTGCCCCGTAGAAGACAGCAGTGCGCACACTCGCAGGTGCGCGCAGATGATTGGCCTGACTTGCATCAATGTGCATCCGTCGGCTGTTGTCTGCGCCTGACGAGCCACATCGACTTCGGGATACCAGCCCAAAGTCGCCTTCGCCATCACGACCCCGACGACGTTCGCGTGCCTCCGCAGAACTCGTCGAGCAGGTTACCTGGTCGACCTGGACACCACCAGGTGCTCTGGTCGACCGCCAAGTGCCTCTCGTCGACAACCTGGTCCCTCTGATTGACCACTAGGTCCCTCTGGTCGACCACCAGGTGCCCCTGGTCGACCACAGCTCACGTTGAGCTACCCCCTGGTCGACGGACCCCTTCCGTCGACCAGAACTGTCAGCTGTTGTCGCCGAGCTCCCCTCGTCGACCGCTGCTCACTTGTCAGGTCGACGGACTGCTTCGTCAACCTTCCGATCGAACTGCTCTTCTTGGTCGGCGGCCTACCCGTCGCCCAGCCAAGTCAGCTGCAGCTGTCGAGCTCCCTGGTCGACAGCTCCAGCCCCGTGACAGTCCTATGCAGGTTGACAGCCACCCCATCGACCTGCCCCGCAGAAGAAAGCCTTCGAGCACTCTTGGTCGACAGCAACACCACAGCGGTCCCCTGCAGCTCGACGAAGCCCGTCGAGCAGCTCTCCCACTGTGCACGGTCAGCTGCTTCTCCCGTACATCCGACCAAGTCGTCGGCGTTGCCCAAGCGAGGGTGGGGCCAACACTCCGTTCCCGTTAATAATCAGCATATGGGATTTCGTTGGTTGGGACTCCCTTGAGTCTTCCCCTCTCGTGCTCTTCATCCCCTGCTTTCTGATTTCTTGCTAATCTAATCCCTTTTGTGGTTTCTTGTGTGAACAATTGTGATTGAGTTAAGTTTGTTTGGCAGCATACCCCCGAGTGTGCTGAAAATTCTTCACCTTTTTGTACGATTCAAATTAAGAATTGTAGCCAAGGTCAAGAGCTACAACATATCCGAAATTGGTGAAGTTTCAACAATGCATTTTACATCGACGGCGTTGCTTATGAAGTCCAGTTCTGTCTAGAAACTAAGGCTGACGATTGATTTATTTCAGCCCCTAATATTCCTTGACCCCATCCTTAGTCTCCGACAAGTGGTATCAGAGCTGATTAAGGACCTTGTGAAGAATCCACTAAGGTGTGAAGACCATCTTAGACGCACCATGGCGTGTGGGTGCGCTTGAGTGGAGTTCTAGGGGTTGGGTGTAACTTCCGCTAAGGGAAAACTCTACCGAAATTTCATTGGCGCCGACACTTGTGGAAATATTGGAGATCCTCGGTGTGAACAGCAACAGGGGGGGCTGAAATATGTGATTTAATGAGGAGAAAATGAGTCACGAGAGTGGAGAAGCAGCTGAGAAGAGGAGTGAGCCGCCACCATCCAAGATCAAGGCATTGGATGGCTCCAATTATGAGGAATGGAGCGGGCGGATGAGGAGTGCTTTCAATCGCTACAAGCTGATGCGATGATAAAAGACAAGATGCCGGAGGAAGGAGATGCCCGCGATCGGTGGATTGAATCAGATGACCTGATTCTACAGTCCGTCAACAACGACATGTAGAGGCACATAAAAAAATTGGTTGACCTCGACGACTCGGGACCGAAGGCATGGAAGCTACTACACGACGTGATTTAGCCCAACACGCTGCTGATCGTGATTGTGTTGGAGAAGAAGTTGACAAGATCAAGGACAAAAATGCGAGGATGGTAGTGGTGGACAGCAAGGTGTCGCAAATGCATCAGTGCACCAAGATCATCTCGGTGCTCGACTGCTCGTGGGACAACCTCATCCTGACCCTCAATACTCAGCAAGACCAATGGACATCTGTGTGACTACGACAACATATTCCGCATGCAGGAGGACTTCCGCAGGCGCCACACGGGAGGTGGTGCTGCCAACAAGACTGCTGAGGGGTATGGAGCTGCAGGAGGCAGCAGAGGAAGAGGGGGTGGGAGAGGCCGAGGCCGTGGGAGAGGCTTTGGCAGAGGAAGAAGTCGAGGTGACTATAATGAGGGGCATGGGAGCTCTAGTGGCAGGGGGAGCACCCGAATGGAGGGAGCCTGCTGGTACTGCAAGTAGGCTGGACATCCATGGTTTAAGTGTTTCATCCAGCCTGAGAGATGGGCACCCCCATGGATGAAGCCGCCAAGTGGTGGACGTGCACGAGGTGACGCTGTACAAGGTTCAGGTGCACAAGTTGATGGTGCGCAAGGTAAAGCCCCGCCTAGGATTTTCCTCATAGTCGAGGATGTGCAAGGGAGTGGGGTTGATGTGGGTTAGATTGGGAAGGTTGTGATACACCCCTTCACTCACTGGGTGATAGATTCAGGTTGCACAAGTAACATGACCCTACGGGCAGATTTGCTTGAAGAGGTAAAACCCCTTGGAAAGGTCAAGTTTGTGGCTGCCGCTTCAGGTGCTTTGCTCCCTGTGATTGGTGTTGGGAATGCCAAGGTGATGGGAGCTAATGGGGAGCTTGTGGGGCTTGGGAATGTGCTGCTGGTTGAAGGTTTGTCCGCTAACCTATTCTCAGTGCGAAGGCTGCAGAAGAGCAAGGCTATAGTTACCTTTGGCCCAACCAGCTGCTATCCGAAGCTTGGGAAGTTGCTACTGTGGAATTTGGAGGAGAAGAGCACCTGCATCAAGGACCTTTGGCAGCTGCCATCATCCCTTAAGTGGGAAACCTCCAGCAATAGCAACGGCAACAGCAATGGCTAAAGCAACTGCGGGAGGAGAGGAGACTGCACCAACTGATGGGGCCCTGGATGCAGTCAAGAAGGTGCAGCAGCCACAACAACCACATAGTAAGGTGCTTGCTGTTATGGATGGGACAGCTGCATGGGCAAAGGCTTCATCTGGGAGTGGTGAGGCCGATTGGGAGATATGGCACGAGAGGCTGTGTGGGTCTTTTGTGTGAAGAAGTTGCCCGAAGAGCTCCCTGTCTAAAAAGCCCACAATAGCGCCAAGGGCTTCACCCAGTGCGAAGGCATTGACTATTTTGTCATTTACTCCCCCACTGCTCGTCTCCCCACCCTTCGCCTCCTTCTTGACCTAGGTGGTCGCTGGAATTTTGAGATCCATTCTATGGATGTTTTTAAAGTTGTGGTCTACATTCTAAAAGGGGATTTTTGGGGGCACTATTAGTGCTAACCCTATGGCGTGTGTTCATTGGATTGCGAAGTGAGCGTATCCCACAAACACTAGTGCGATGAACTCAAACAAGGATGGCGAGTCCCCCTGATTTCGTGAAGGGGTTGGGTTGGGGGAAGGAACGGCGGAGGGGGATGGAATAGTAGCGCGTGAACTGACACTCCAAGTTCTAAATGCTAATTTCACGCCATCCTCACAACACTCTACTTACCTAGAAAACACGCAGTGACAAGCCTAACACAGCACAATCCGCGTTGCGGGACGTAGGCGACTGTGGCGAATAGAGCACAGATGAGCTTAGCTGCAGGGTTGACAAGGTGCGCAAGTGGATGTTTAGGGTTAGCCCGTGTAGGACAGAGAGAGAGTATAAGTGGGTTACACTCAATCCTTGTCGCACAGCCGTCCGTAGCATTGCCTCTCCCCAAGGTGCTCCGTTTCTGTCTACCACCCGCGCTTTCCTCGATGTTGGTGGTTATTGGCAATGGGGGGGAGGGGAGTAGTGGAACAGAGAGACGGGAAAGGGGGAGCCGGCGGGTAGGGAAAGGGGAAGGGTGCGTATAGGACGGGGGAGGCAGGGCGAAGGGAAAGGGGAAAGGCGCTAGTAGGGAATAAGGTAAACCCGCGCGTACGGAATGGGAATAGCAGCGCGAGGGGAAGCAAGGAAGCGGCTCGAGGGGAAACAGGGAAGCAGCGCGAGGGGAAGTGAGGATGCAACGCAATGGGAAGGGAACTGGGAGGGAACGAAGCAAAACAGAAGCGGGGGAAAATGGCTACCATCATGCGGAGCCGCACTAGTGGCGACGCTGAAAGCGGGAAGCTGAGAAATGAGAGTAGAATGAGCTGAGCTCGAAAAGGGGAGCGGGATTGCGCGAGCACAAAGTTGGACAATGGAAAGCGATGCGTTGGTTGCAATGAGCAATCTTGGTTTTGCGGCGACAGTCGCCGAATGGACGCTACGACGCGCGGCGACTAGCAGCAACACTCAAGCTGAGCTGCGAGCGAAAGGCGACGCGGATACGCGACAATCATCTGCCTGGCGTATTGCTTCAACACGACGAAAATAGGTGACTTGAATAGCGAGCTACGATCGGCTAGTGACGAACTGCGACATATGAAATCCAAGCAGCGAAATGATATGATTGGTGACGAACGGGAACCGATTGGCAGGCATTGAACGATCGGCGATGAACGAACGCCGTGCGAACAAAAAGCGGGAACCGAAACAATAAGCTCAATGCCTTTTTGCACAGGCGAGACGGAAGCGACGAGGTGAAAGCGCGGTACAATACGGGGAGTCTGAACGCAGGGAGCACAAAAGTCAAGCACACAGCGACGAGGCGAGCGTGAACGCGGCGACAAGTGCAGCGCAGCTCGCGACGAGGTGTTTGACTGCGCAACCGATTTGTAGTCGATGTGGACAGCGTTGCAAGAAGTTACTGGTGGAGCTGGGCGGAGCACGTATTTATTAGCAACTAATTTATCGGTCTATGAGTCACTACATGAGGGAAGTTGTCTCTGAGGTTGGGCCCTCGTGGTCACTCAACTTTTGGTATACAAACTCACACACGAAGTGGATGAAGTTCTAACCTCGCGAAATCGTTCTTGCTGTTGGTTAAGGACCCCCCACCCCCCTCCCGAAACCTTCCGCCACGAGTGTTTGTTTCTCCGCAGAGGGGTATTTGTGGAGGAAGGGTTACCCTGTTTCTAGGTGATAAACCTTTGCCTCCCGCTCGAAGTATGTAGACCGCAACTTTAATGCATTCTTCAGGGCGAGCTTCATGAACGCATCTTCCTTGAGCGCCCCGCTGGCCTTCTCTATCCATGTCCTCTAGGCATTGTCTAGGAGCTGAAACGTCCTGTGTACGGCCTCAGGCAGGCCCCTCGCGAGTGGCATGCCAAGCTTGCCTCCACTCTGTCAGAATCCCAGTCACTAACCACTGGGATAAAAGGGCTTGTTAATATAGCGGGTGAGTGCGCCCATAACCCCCCAGGCCGACGTGCCTGTAACCCTTCCCTAGGATCATCGGGGATCTCCAGTGGACCTCTGACACCCCCCCGCACTGGGATGCCCGAAGTGCACACACCGGGAATCGAACCCGAGACCTTCGCTCTGATACCATGTCAGAATCCCAGTCACTAACCACTGGGATAAAAGGGCTTGTTTATATAGCGGGTGAGTGCACCCATAACCCCCCAGGCCGACGTGCCTATAACCCTTCCCTAGGATCATCGGGGATCTCCAGTGGACCTCTGACACACTCTTCACTCTCTTGGCTTCTCCACCTGTTCCCCTGACCCCAATCTCGTCTTCGCACTTTTGCCCACTGAGTATACATTCTTCCCTGCGTTGATGACTTAGTGCTGCTCGAGGACTCTATCAAGAAAGCCTTGCAATGTGCGTCTCCTGTGCAAGGATCTTAACTAGCTTCATCACTACCTCGGCATAGAGATCCGTCGCGATCGTGTTGCGTGCGCCATCTCTCTCTCACAATCATTCTACATCCACTCCATCCTCGAGCAGTTCGAGAAGTTGCAAGCTAAGCCGATCGCCACCCCTCTTCTTGCTAACCATCACCTCACTGCCCCTTCCATCCCTGGTCCCTCCTCGAAATTGCGGCCATATCCTGAGCTCGTTGGGTCTCTCGTGCATGCTATGTTGTGCAGTCGCCCCGACCTTGCCTACCCCCCCTGTGTTCTCTCTCAGTTTGTCGGCCTTGGTCGCCACACTGTCGTGCACAGGGAGGCTGCCAAGCGCACCCAGCGCTTTCTCCGCGCCACCTCTGACCTTGTTCTCACTCTTGGTGGTTCTTGTTCCTCCTGTTTTCTCTGACTACAGCGACTCTTCCTACGCCAACTCTTTTCAGGGATATGGATTCACTCTTGGTATTACCTCATCAGCTGGCGCTCCACACATTCCTCCTCTGTTTGCCTTTCCACTTGCGAGGCTGAGCTGTACATTGGCACGTTGGCAGCTCAAGAGGCTCGCTGGCTCCCCTTTTCCCTTGCTGAGCTGGTTCACTCTCAGCCCTCTGTGACCCTTGCCTGTGACAATTTTGAACATAAATCTCACTGAGAATCATGTCTATCATGCTCGCCGCAAGCACATTGAGGTGCGATACTTCGTTCGCGAGCTGGTGCAGTCTGGCTTCTCCACCTTCGCAAGGTGGCATCGGATGCCAACCTTGCCAATATCTTCATGAAAGCCCTCCTTCGTGTGCCACACCGGTTCTACGTGCGTGCTCTTGGCCTCTCTTGCCTTTCCACTTCATGGGGTGTTCCGGTTCGCTAGGCACTCCTCTTCAGAGATTCACCTAGCCTGGGTGTGTCTTGGAGTAGGCTAATGTTCGCTTTGCTATCTATTTTGGCCTTACATTATTTTGTGGCCATTTTCGACTTCGTTTCATTTCTGGTTCACACTTTGCAATTGAATACACCTTAGGTTCAATTGGGGTTTCCCAACTCTATGCTTGAAATGTATCTCGACACTTATCTAGTATAACTTCTTTTCTCTCGCTATCCTCTCTAACAGCAACCATGGCCCTCTCAAAGACACTCTTAACAAGATGGGGCCCGCTAACGAGCAAGACGGGGCGTGTTAGGAACGAAGTGGGTCTAGGAACGGAGCGGACCTAGGAACTAACGGCGGTAATACCAACTTAAAGAAAAAAAGGCGGAATGATAAGTAAACTAGGTAGCATAAGATACAAGTAGGAGCCAGAATGTGCTGTACCCTCTATAATGTACCTTACTGTACCCTAAAACAATAATACAGATAGTTTGGCAGGGTGTGCCTCTAGTGTTGCTTCCTCGCCACAGGCCCTACTGTGAGAGTACGACGGCTTATGCTTGTAATTCATGCTTGATATTATTCCTTACTCTATTTCTAGCTTAGGATTATTTTCTGCATGCATGAATTGCTTGAATTCCTAGGCTAGGTGCTTTCCTATATTTTATTATAGTTATAAGTAGCGTGCTAGGTTACACCGAATTCGGAGCTATTCGGTTGCCACCGAAATGCTTTCTACCGAATTCGGGAAGGGTCTGTTCGGGACGCTTCGCGACCCGCAGAACCTTCGCGTAACACCTGGTTACTGCCCCTTGTGTCGAGCCTATATATAGCCTCGTGTTGTACCCAGGTGATCATTTTATTCAAACTCTCTTTTCTGAGCTCGATCCTAGATCCTCACACTTGGTAATCAGAGCCAGTTTAAACGCGACGTTTTTCGACCGCTAAAAACCAGTCTTAAAAAAACCGCGGGGGCGACGCAGTTAAACATCGATTTCGGGTACGTAAAACCGGTTCCGTGTTTTTCGCTCCCCCTCGATTCGGTTTTTCGGACGCGTTAATGTCAGGCATGGAAGGCCAGGGCGACAACTACGCGACTACGAGCGACATCGCGAGCCTCCGCACCGACATGGAGCAGACGCAGGCGACGCTTCGTCGACTCGAGGCTTTTCTGACAAGCCACCCAGCACTCGCCACCGCAGCAGCAGCGACCGCAACGACTGCAGCACCGACAACTCCAGCAGCAGTGGCGACACCGACATTTCACGGACCGATGGCACCACTGTCGCCGAACCTCGAAGCAGCACGACCGAGGCTCCCGGAAGCGTTCGATCCAAGCGCGAAGGGATCCGACGTCCGGCGATTTGTGGCCACCCTCGAAATTTACTTCGAGGCCATTGGCTGTTCGACCCCGACACACGACGCAACACGAATCCGGCTCGCAGCGACACTGTTACGCGGACCAGCACTTGAGTGGATTTACAACACTGTGTCAGAAATAACTGAGCAGGAATGAATGAACTAGAACAGAGTTTGGTACAAGTAGGAAACCCTAACTTTGTGTACCCCCTAAGGTGTAACCCACTACAGCCTAGACAATATAAACATGCAATGTTTGACACACCCCCATAGGCGCAGTGGGAGACAGCCACAGGGTCACAAGACCAGTCAAAGCAAAGCAAAACAAGCTCAGGGTGGATCTCAAGGATTCCACACAAATTCCGAGCACAAGCAAGCGGTCACAAGACCAGTTCACATGCAGGTTTATAACAAAGCAAGAGATACAGTGATCACAACCTAGCAAACGTAAACAAGTAGGCATATATATATAGTGATCACAGTACAAGCAAGGTCAAGAGGTAAGTAAGTGAGGCCCAGTAGGTACAAGGCCTAGCAGAGTGCAAAAGCGCTGATGGTCACAAGGCTGAAGCGCCTTGGTGAACACATCAGCAGTGTTGGCCTCCGTGGCCACGTAACGCAGACAAAGCTGACCACGCTGCTGCAGCTCTCGAGCCAGGAAGTACCGCAGAGCGATGTGCTTCGTTCTGTGCTCCAGTCTGTGCTCCTCACACAAGGCAATGGCAGCCTTGTTGTCGACGTACAGCACTGGAGGAGAACGAGGCCGCTCTCCGAGGTCGGTCAGCAGGTAGGTCAGCCAGCGTAGCTCCTGAGCGGCCATGGCTGTGGCGTAGATCTCAGCCTCACAACTGGAGCTGAGAACAGAAGAAGAGCGAGTAGAACGCCAAGAAACTGTGCCAGAGCCAAGGCTGAAGGTGTAACCCTGGGACGACCGCTGAGTAGCCTGGTCGTCTGCCCAAGAAGCGTCTGAGTGCCCTGTGAGAACAACCCGGTCTCGCCCTCCAAGCACAAGCCCCATGCCCGACGTACTGCACAAGTAGCGCAACACCCTCTTAGCAGCATCCATGTGCTCCTTCCGGTGACGGCCAGGAGCGACATAGCGTGCTAGGATGCTAAGAGGGTATGCAAGGTCAGGTCGAGTGCAGGTCATCAGGTACATGAGGCAGCCCACAAGCTCTGGATACGGGCCACTCGGCTCTACGGACTCATCCGAAGGCAGAGCTGAGAGCGAGTGACCGGTAGGCAGAGGAGTGGACTGAGGCGAGGAGTACGTGAAGCGGAAGCGCTGGAGAACCTGCTGCACCATGTGTGACTGAGTCAGGGTGATGGTGCGCCGTGCTCTGTCCCGGGTGATCCGCAAGCCAAGATAGCTCGTCAGCTCACCCAGGTCTGTGCACGTGTGTCTCCTCTGCAGCTCCGACTTCACGTGAGCGAGTGCCGCGGTGTCAGCAGTGGCAAAGACCAAGTCGTCGACGTACACGAGGATGTAGAACGGCGGCAGCGAGGTGTCGGTGCGTAGAAACAGCGACGGGTCAGCAGTAGAGGGAGCGAACCCAAGAGCCGCAAGTGTCGTCCTCAGTGTGTCGTGCCACTCACGTGGCGCCTGGCGGAGACCGTAGACCGGCCGCTGAAGCCTCCACTGGGTGCCAGGAGGAACTGACCCAGTGAAGCCAGGGGGGCGACGCAGCCAGATCTCCTCGTGCAGGCTGCCCTGCAAGAAAGCAGTGCTGAAGTCAAGAGAGTGAAGCTCGTAGTCGCGGTGAGCGGCTATGTGCAGCAGCACCCGAAGAGTAGTCATCTTCGGGGTGGGGGAGAAGGTCTGAAAGAAGTCTACTCCCTCTCGCTGACTGAAGCCTCGAGCCACGTAGCGCGCCTTGAAAACAGGCGGAGAACCCGGCGGCCGCTTCACCCTGAAAATCCACATGCCACTGACAATGTTCGCCCCAGGAGGGGGAACCTCGTCTACGTAGGTGCCTGTGGACTTCCAGGAGGCCATCTCTGCGTCCATGGCTGTCTGCCACTGAGAGGAGTAGGGACCCGCCATCGCCTCAGCGTAAGAGCGTGGGGTCGGGATGTCTGGTGCATCCGGGTCTCCCTCAGGGGCAACTAGCAAGGACACGAGACGAGGCAAAGCAGCAGCAAGGCAGTGGAACTCCTCCTGTCTGTCCTCAAGGACGTCCGTGCCGAGGGCACACTCACCCCCGACGGACGGAGGACAGGCAGACGCAGACTCAGACCTAGCGACAAGGCTGGCAGCGTAGTCTAGGCGACAGCGAGCAGCAAAGTCAACCAACTCAGCGACCAGGGCAGACGCAGCAGAGGACTCAAAGGTCGGGTCAGTGACAACTGTAGCGAGGAGACGCGTAACAGTGGGACTGGCAGCACGACGGGAGTCAGACTCCGGGTCAGGAAGAGTAGGAAGAGAGGACGCAGGAGGAGACGGCAGCGGGACACGCTGCGGAGCAGTGGAGGGACGTAGAGTCATGTAGGTGGTGCCAGGGACAGGAGGAGGACGCTCACGTGGGACACGACGACCAGTGCGAGCAGTACGAACAGGCGACGCAGGACGAGAATCAGGCTCACGACGCTCTGTAAGACCTCCTGTGGGACCAGCGTAAGGGGAGGGAGCAGGGAGAGGCGAGACAGGCGGTAACTGTGACTGCGGCTGGACAGGCGGAGGACACGCTACGGAGGGAGGAGGACTAAGAGGAGGAGCCTGACCAAGAACCTGCTGAAGGAGCGGTACGAAATACGGTCGCGGCCGCGCAGCGTCTCCAGAAACAGCAGGGACACCAGTGGCAGCCCCAACGCCCGAGTCCTCAGCACCAGCAGCAGCTCCAACGCCCGGGTCCTCAGCACCAGCAGCAGCACCACCGGTCGGGTCCTCAGCACCAGCAGCAGCTCCAACGCCCGGGTCCTCAGCACCAGCAGCAGGGCCACTGGTCAGGTCCTCAGCACCAGCAGCAGCGCCACCGGTCGGGTCCTCAACACCAGCAGCAGCTCCAACGCCCGGGTCCTCAGCACCAGCAGCAGCTCCAGCCCCCGGGTCCTCAGCACCAGCAGCAGCTCCAGCGTCCGGGTCCTCAGCACCAGCAACAGCACCACCGCTCGGGTCCGCAGCACCAGGAGCACCACTACGAAGACTGCAGCGTCGCGTGTACCACTCGTGGATCACCTGAATGGGGGGGAGCTCCTGGGTAGGAGGGGAAGTACCGGGACGAGCTCCAGAAGCACCTCTCCGGAGGCGGCAGTACTCGAGGTACCTCTCCTGCAGCTGCTGGGAGGAGAGGGCTCCTCCAGGTGGAGTACCCCCAGACTCAGCACCCCCAGACTCAGCACCCCCAGACTCAGTACCCCCAGACTCAGCACCCCCAGACTCAGCACGTCCAGACTCAGCACCCCCAGACTCCGCACCTCCAGGCTCCGCACCTCCAGGCTCAGCACCCCCAGGCTCCGCACCTCCAGGCTCAGCACCCCCAGGCTCCGCGCCTCCAGGCTCAGCACCCCCAGGCTCCGCACCTCCAGGCTCAGCACCCCCAGACGCAGGACGCGAGTCAACAGCTACCTCGACAGGCTCACCCGGGTCTACCTGGGACACACCTGAGGGAGCGGCACCCTGAGGGGGGAGGGGGTCTGGTACCTCAGCACCTGGAGCGAGGAAGAGAGGCGGGGGGGGGAGTGGGGCAGTGCGGTAGGGGAAGAGGCGGTAGAAGGGGACGGACTCGTCAAAAGTGACGTCCTGAGAGGCCAGAACCCGGCGCGAGGTGACGTGGTAAAACTGCCATCCAGGCGCGTCGGGAACAAAGCCAAGAAAGACACAGGGAACAGTGCGACGTGAGAGCTTGTCCGCAGACGTGTCGCGGACAAAGGCTCGAGATCCCCAGACCCGGAAACGCGACGCATCGCCAACCTCTCCCGTCCACCGTAGAGTCGGGGAAGTCTCCGGCAAGGAGACACGGGGCCAGAGGTTGAGCTGATGTGCTGCGTACCGGACCGCAAACGGCCACAGAAAGTGGGGAGCAGCCGCATGGGTCAGGGAGGTACGAGCGACCTCCATGACTAAGCCAATGCGGCGCTCAGCAACCCCATTCTGCTGTGGAGAGGCCGGAAGCGTGTACGACTGCTCAATGCCGTGCTCAGCACAGTAGGCTGCCAAGAGGTCGGAGGCGAACTCACCACCCCTGTCAGAGTGCAAGCGCAGGACAGGAAAGTCCGAGTGAAAGCGCTCGCCTAGCTGGAGACGGGCTCGGCTGATCCAGGGGATCAAAACACCAGGGACGTCACCCTTGGCGCGCAAGGGGAAGACCGTGGTGTAGCGCGAGTAGTCGTCAACAACTATCAGGAAGTACCTCTCCTGACCCTGACCACGGACGCGGGCTGGGCCCCACACGTCCATGTGGAGCGTCTGCAGGGGAGCGGTCGTCGGGGGAAAGGAGGAGGAGTGAGGAGCGGCGCGCTGCCGCCCCTCGACACAGGGAATGCAGTCAGGAGCAGGGGAGTCAGGAAGGGGAGGGAGCACCCTGGGAAGACCAGCAACAAGGTCCCGTTTGTGCATGGCCCGCAGGCGCTGCACAGACGGGTGACCAAGGCGGTGGTGCCAGAGGACGGTGTCGTTCGCCAGAGAGCGACACGAGCAGGGGGCGGACAGCTGACCTGACGCTGACGCAGACGCAGCTACCTGAGGGGACTCAGTGGTCAGTGTGTACAGGTCAGACCCCGGCTCTCGAGTGAAAGTAGCCAGGTGGCGGCCCGTCCGAGCACACGTGCAGTGAGTCACACGCTCGTAGGCAGGGGTGAACTGGTGAACACCCGAGTCCTGGAGCGCACTACCTGCCACCAAGTTCGTGGAGAACGAGGGGAGGTAGAGACCTGAGAGTGTGCCGGACGGAACCGCTGGACACGGAAGGGTGGTGGAGGAGGTCGCAAGGACCGGACCCCCAGAGGGGTCAGCAAGAGAGACAGCAACCGGCCGAGCTAGAGGCTCAAGGACAGTGCGGTCACGAAAGAAAGAGCGAGAAGCACCTGAGTCCAGTGTGAAGGTGTGCAGTGCTGCAGTCGACTCAGTACCAGGGGGCACAGACGCAGAAGCACCTAGAGCAGCAGCTGCAGTAGTACCTGTGGAAGCAGACACACTAGCACCTAGAGCAGCAGCGGGGCTGGCCTGAATGCCCGGGTCGGGCGGAACACGCAAGTACTGAGCACCCTCTCCACTAATAGACATCGCATACATGGCAGTGAGAATAGCATCAAAGTCAAGTGCCCAAATATCAACACCCTTCCTGAGCAGATCAGCCCAGCGCGGCAGCTCACCCCCACCAGGAAACTGGGTGCGCCACGCATCGTTGAGGCGGGCGAAGCAGCGCTCCGTCTGGTGCGGCCCCCCACACATCTGGCCAGTGCGGTCACCTGTACGAATAACGTACTGGCAGGTGACGCTGCGCCGCGCATACCACTCACGGGCGGCCTGAAGGGTCGGGGAAGGCTGCTGACTCTGACCGCCCCCCGGGCCTCCACGACCACCACCCCCTCCGCCTCCGCCCCGGCCACCTCCACCCCTGCCGCTGCCACGACCACCTCCGCCTCCGCTGCCACCTCCGCCCCTGTCACCACTCCCAACACCGCTGTCACCTCCACCACTGCCGCCACTAGTCTCTCCAGTCGCACCTCCACCGCCACCACCTCCACCCCCGCCTCCTCCGCCACCACCCCCACTCCTGCCACTCCTGCCCCTGCGTCGTCCGCCTGAAGCAGACGCAGCCCCGACCTTCTCAGCACCAAGGAGGTCGACAGCAGCAGCAGAGGCGACAGAGGGGAGGAGGGGGGAAGGGGAGCACCCCTCGAAGAAGGGGCCGCGGGGGTCGCCACGAGAGGTGCCTACAGCGACGATACTAGCCTCGGCTGCAAGCAGTTCCTTCTCGAGGAGGGCTATGGTGAGCTCAGTGGGGGAGCGAGAGAGGAACTGGTCCCTGACAGGGCGCAGAGAGTCAGGGAGGCGGGTGACAACGTGGTAGAGAGTGATCCAGAGCGGGGGGGGGTTGCTAGCGAGAAACTCATCAGGCATGGCAGCGCGAAAGCGAGCCTCACTAGTCTTAAGGTGGGTGATGAGGTCTGCGACAGTGTGAAAGGAGGCTAGGTCGGGGAACAGGTAGGGGAGAGTGAGGCGGCCTAGTGTGGCAGAAGCGGGTGAGGAGTAGCGGGCCACTACAGCTGTGTAGAGGTCCTTAGCAGTCTTGCACTGGCCGAAGTGCTCGCGCTCATCTAGCGGCAGGGAGTTGCGAATAGCAAAGCGAGCGTGCGCGTCACGGGTCTGCCACTGTGAGCGCTCAGCTGGGGGGGCAGTAGCGAGTGGGGCGGTCGCATGGCCGAGAGCGTGGTCGTACAGTGTAATATCTTCCTTGGCAGTGAGCTGTAGGAAAAGGTGCAGGTCATCTAGCCAGGTTTCGAATTTGACCGGACGGCCCTCGGCGTCGAAAGCTAGAACAGGAGGACTAGCCATAGCGACAGCGGCAGTAGTAGAAGCAGTAAAGTCACTGAAAAGGCGTGCGCAGGGTCAGCGGGGCCGGTGGGGCCTACGGACTGTAGTGGCGCACAAGCAGTAGTAGCAGAAAGTGTAGTAGTAGGAATGCAGTGGTGCACAGGCGCAGCAGGCGGCAGCGAGAGCCGGCGTAGTAGGGGCGGGCTCAGCAGCGGTGATTCGCGGGCGACGGCGGGCGCAGCAGCGGCGGTGCGCGGGCGGCGGCGGGCTCAGCAGCGGTGGTGCGCGGGCGGCAGCGGGCGCAGCAGCGGCGGTGCGCGGGCGGCGGCGGGCTCAGCAGAGGCGGTGCGCGGGCGGCTGCGGGCTCAGCAGCGGTGGTGCGCGGGCGGCAGCGGGCGCAGCAGCGGCGGTGCGCGGGCGGCTGCGGGCTCAGCAGAGGCGGTGCGCGGGCGGCTGCGGGCTCGGCAGCGGCGGGCCGGGAGCAGTGCGGGCAGCGTGCGGGCCGGCGGCGGTCAGCGCACGAGCCGCGCAGGCTCAGCGCGGGCTGCGCGGGCTGCTCGCGGGCTGCGTAAGCGGGTCGCGGGCGGCTCGCGGGGGTTCGCGGGCAGGTCGCGGGCTGCTCGCGGGCAGTTCGCGGGCTGTGCGCGGGCTGCGCGGGCTGGTCGCGGGCTGCGCAGGCGGTTCGCGGGCTGTGCGTGGGCGGTTCGCGGGCTGTGAGCGCGGCGCGCTGTGCGGTTCGCGGGCGGCGTGACGGGGCCGATCGGGGCGCTAAGGGGCGACGCGACGGGGGCCGTGAGAGGCCGCTAAAAAAAAAATTCGAAGGGGCCGCAGGGCCGCTAGATCGTGCTAGATCGACGGGGCCATCGGGGCCGAAAAGAAGCGAAGGTAAGCAGGTAGGTAAGTCGGTGGGCCCTAAGAACAGTCCTAGCGAAGGACCTGCTCTGAAACCATGTCAGAAATAACTGAGCAGGAATGAATGAACTAGAACAGAGTTTGGTACAAGTAGGAAACCCTAACTTTGTGTACCCCCTAAGGTGTAACCCACTACAGCCTAGACAATATAAACATGCAATGTTTGACACACTGACGTGGCCCGCGGGGAGAAATCGTGGACGCAGTTTCTGTCAGAATGTTATTATTGTCTAGCCTGTAGTGGGGTGCTCTATAGCGAGTACAACCCAGTTAGGGTTTGCTATATGTACCCCAACTGCTGCTAGTGAAACCCCTCTCCTTTCAATCATTCTTGCCTAGTCTTTTTGACATGCTATCAGAGCAGGTCGACCCCCTTGGGTCGATCCTGTGGGTGGGCCCGCCACCTAACTGCTTCCGCTGCTATTCTGCTTCTCGCACGCCTCGGGCGCGCGCCGTCTTCTTCCTGCCGCGCGCGGCGCGCGCCCCGAAAAATTTTAGGGTTTTTCATCCCGCCGTGCGCTCAGGGCGTACGGCGGTTTTCTGCCCGCCGTGCGCCCCGAGGCGCGCGGCGGTTTCCTGCCCGTCGTGGCGCCCCCGGGGACCTGCGCGCTGCCCCCCGTCGTCCTCCTCCCGTCGCCTCGTCGCGGCGCCCTGGGGGCCCGCGCGTCCCCCCCCTCCCGTCGCCTCGTCGCGGCACCTTGGGGGCCCGCGCGCCGCCCCCTCCCGTCGCCTCGTCGCGGCGCCTAGGGGGCCCGCGCGCGGCCCCTCCCGTCGCCCGTCGAGCCGCCCTCGGGGGCCCGTGCGCGGCCCCCCTCCCGTCACCCGCCGTGGCGCCCTCGGGGGGCCCGCGCCCTGCTTCTTCGTGGCGCCCAAGAGCCACCCCGCTGCCTCCCTTTCCCTCCGTGCCCCGCCCCTGCTGTTTCCCGCGCTCCTGCCTGCGTTAGGGTTTGGGGGTGGCGGGCATGGGGGTGACCGGTGTGGGTAACCTGCGGCTCCTCCTCCTCCTCCGTCTCCCACTGCTGCAGCTGCCGCTGAGGGGGGTGGGTGTGTGGGAGCCGAGGGTTTAGGGTTTAAGGGGGGTGCCGTGGAAGTGGAGCTAGGGTGTCAGCAGGGGGTGTGTGAGAGGGGCGTGGGACGGTCGGGGGAGGTTGCGTGGAGGTAGCCGTCGTGACGCCAGCAGCGCCAGTAGTCCGGATGCCCTCGCGCGTTTCGGTAGCCCAGCGAGCCTGCTTCGCCAGTCGCCTGTGGGTCCGTTGCTCCTGTGTGTGCTCGTCGTAGCCGCGGAGCCAGATACTCCCGTAGTCCGGTGCCCTCGTGCGCTCGGTAGCCACTGTGCGCGCCGCTCCTGTTGCCCGTGTGTCTGCAGCTTCAGTCGGCGCCTTTCATCTTCTCGCCCTCACAGTTTCTCCTCCTCCTCACTTGCCCTCTATGATCACCTCTAGCTTTGCTTATAATTGTGAACTATTGCTATGCCTGCTCATTGTACTGATTACACCCCACTTTGGCTATGGGGGTGTGTCAGAATGTTATTATTGTCTAGCCTGTAGTGGGGTGCTCTATAGCGAGTACAACCCAGTTAGGGTTTGCTATATGTACCCCAACTGCTGCTAGTGAAACCCCTCTCCTTTCAATCATTCTTGCCTAGTCTTTTTGACAGTTTCGGGCAGAATTAATCGAGCGTTTCGAACCGATCAACACAAATTCATGGCGCGGCAACAAATTCATCGGCACAAGCAGTACAGTAGTGTAGCGCAGTACACGCAGCAGATGGAGCTCCTGTTCAACCGCATCCCCGACCTGACCGAAGGCGAAAAAATCCAGGCGTACACAGAAGGGTTAAAATTGGAGATTCGGCGGCAGGTGATCGCGGCGAATTACGACAGCTACAGGGACATCGTGCGTGCAGCCGAACGTTACGATTATGCGCTGACTCGAGGTCAACCCGAAACACGACGTTTCGCGCCGAACCGTACATTCGGCACGGAGCGATCGGCACCCCCCACGTTCGCCGAACGGATGGATATCGACAAATTTCACGCGAAGTAGCAGTCAGCGAAATGCGAATTTTACAGCGCAGCAGGGCATCAAATCTTGTCGTGCTACAAAATGAAGAAAGCACGTGCGGCACTCCGGGACGGTAACAGTGGAGCACCCTCGAACTAAAAAAACGGCAATCGCCAGTAGCCGCGGATCGACCTGGCGATCGCGTAAAGATCCGAAAAGCAGGAAAAAGGCGACGACGTGGCGACTTCGGAGCGGGTGAAAAAAGGAGAAAATGATGGCGCGAATATAAAACGTCACGACCGGCCGGCATCAGGGGAAATCGCCGAGGCGAATGGTGGCTCCGCGTAAAAAGACTCTGCATTGACCGGGAAACTCCAGCCGGACCCCCACGAAAGTAAGAATTCGTTAAAAGTATCCTATAAAGATACTCTAACGAAAAATATTGCTTCTCGTGGTTTTCAAGCCTTTGAAAAATTCAGGGGAGATTTAGAGGCCAAGAAAAAGCCCTCAGAAATTATTCAGGTACCTGAGAAGTTGGGCAAAGTATTACGGAGCGTAGAAAAGGGTCGTGCGTTCCGTGGTGTTAATATTCTCTCCCCGCAGCATAGTGTTAAGGCTCCCCGTTGCCCACAGGTGAAGCCTACATAGCTGCAAAGGCTTAGAGGAGACATCCAGGCTCAGGAGAAATTATACAAGCCTCGGAAAAATCCTCCTACCCCCCAGGTGAAGTTGGAAAGTGCTGAGTCAGGTATAGGAAATAGGGAAGGTATTCACTTTGATGTACCCTATGATCCTATTAATGAGACCCTCTTTGGCTACTCAGCGCAGCAGAAACCACTACTCCTCGAGGTGTTATGCAAAGGACGACGCCTCCAGGCACTGGTGGACAGCGGTGCATCTCACTCGGTGTGCGACCGCGAGACATTGGAGAAAATTGGAGAGAAGGCGGAGGAGACCCAGTTTTCAGCAACCATGGTGGACGGTACGAAGCTTCCCATCCACGGCGAAGCATCCTTGCAGCTGCACATAGGTGCGTTGAGGTGGAAGCCGAAGCTACCTGTCACCAACATCAAAGGGTTAGACTTCATCTTGGGACGAGATTTCCTGAAGCGGTTCAACCCCGAGATCGATTGGGTCAACAGCAAAGTGTGCATCTACAACAACGGGAAGCGGATAGCACTGCGAAGCTGGACGGATACAGGGGACATTCCTGAAACGACACTGGCACGGTTCGAACAGACGGTGAACGAGAGTAACACGGGTTACCTAGCACTGGTCATGGCAGCAGCAGAAGAGGTGAAACCGGGTTCCAAGCTACTCGCAGCAGTGAAGGAGGTCTTGGAGCAGTACAAGGATATAATGCCCGACGACCTGTCCGCAGGCGTACCTCCAGCACGCACCCACGAGCACGAGATCGTGGAGGAACCAGGTGCGAAACCCGTCTCACGTGCACCTTACAGACTGAGTCCGACCGAGCTGACAGACATGAAAAAACAGATCGAGTATCTACTGGACAGACAACTGATCCGCCCATCCACCTCTCCCTACGGAGCACCAGTTCTCTTCACCCCAAAACCAGACGGCAGTTTACGGATGTGCATCGACTACCGCGCACTGAACAAACAGACAGTCAAAAACAAATATCCCATACCGCGCATAGACGACTTACTGGACCAACTGCGTGGTGCAACAGTTTTCTCGAAGCTGGACCTACGGTCGGGTTACTGGCAGATCAAGATGGCGGACAACTCGATCCACAAGACGGCGTTCCGTACGAGATACGGCTCCTACGAATACTTGGTGATGCCGTTCGGACTCTGCAACGCACCAGCGACGTTCCAGGCAGAGATGAACCACATCCTACGGCCCCTGCTGGACGAGTGCGTAGTAGTGTACCTGGACGACATTCTCATCTACTCCAAGAACATGAAGGAGCACGTGGAGCATCTGCGGAAGGTGTTCGAGATCCTGTCACGTGAAGCTGTCGAAGAGCGACTTCGCACTAAAGAAGGTGCAGTTTCTCGGGCACATGGTGAGTGCCGAGGGCGTACACGTGGACCCGCGGAAGATCGAAGCCGTTAAGAAGTGGAAAGTTCCGGAGAACGTGAAGGAGTTGCAGCAGTTCCTCGGCTTTGCCAACTACTACAACAGGTTTGTGCCACAGTACGCTAAGATAGCAGCGCCACTGACAGACCTACTGAAAAAGGATACGCCCTTCAAATGGGGTGCTCCTCATCAGCAAGCCATGGAACAGCTACAGACAGCACTGACCACAGCGCCAGTACTCATCCTACCGGACCCAGAGAAGGACTACGTAGTTGAAGCAGACGCTAGTGACCAGGCAGTCGGAGCAGTACTGATGCAGGATCACGGGAACGGTTTACAACCTATCGCCTACCTCAGTAAGAAATTTCACGGAGCAGAACTGAACTACCCCATTCACGACAAGGAAGCCTTAGCCATAGTCGTAGCCTTCAAGGCGTGGAGGTGTTACCTAGAGGGAGCCAAGACCACAGTCTATACTGACCACTGCAGTCTCAAATACCTGAAGTCGCAGCCGACGCTCTCACGACGACAGGTGCGGTGGGTGGATTTCTTGGAGACCCACTTCCACTACGACATCGTCTACAAACCCGGGCTACACAACAAGGCTGACGCGTTGAGCCGCCCAGGTCATGTAGCAGGCATCCAGCTCGAAGGGATGAACCCTCTGCTCAAGGGTCTATTCTAACATGGGTACTCCGTAGACGACGAAATCGCAACGGCAGAGAAACAGAAGCTGTTACAGTGGGAGAAAGACTTAGCGGTAAGGAAGGGTTCAGGAAAGATTTGGGTACCGAATTACGCCCCGCTACGGCAGATCCTGTTAGAGGAGTTTCACGACGTACCATACGCGGGACATTTCGGGAGTAACAAGACGTTAGCGGGCATAGCAAAATATTACTACTGGCCTCGGATGGCAGCAGACGTGCAGCAGTTCGTCACCTCCTGCGACACGTGCCAGCGGATGAAGAGTAGCAAGCAGAAGAAAGCAGGGTTACTTCAGCCTCTACCCGTACCGGAGCAGCCATGGCAGGTCGTTAGTCTCGACTTCATCACAGGACTTCCCTCGACCTCACGGGGACACGATTCCATCCTCGTAGTAATCGATAAGTTCTCCAAAATGGGTCACTTCATACCGACCAACGCCACAGCTACTGCTGAAGCAACTGCTCGACTCTTCTTCGACCGCATCATCACCATCCACGGCATCCCTGCTACACTCATCTCAGACAGAGACCCAAAATTCACGAGTAAGGTTTGGAAGGAGCTTATGGGACTGTTGGGGACTAAGCTTGCGATGTCTTCAGCATACCATCCCCAGACTGACGGACAGACAGAGCGACTCAATCAGGTGGTTGAACAGTTACTGCGCACAGCTTGCAAAGATGACATCAGCCACTGGGATACACAGTTACCGACCTTAGAGTTCGCTTACAACAACGCCTCGCATGCGGCCACAGGGAAAACACCTTTCTTCCTGTGTTACGGACGGGAACCACTCACACCACAGCAGCCAACCACACCGGCACACGTCCAAGCCGCACACGACTTCGTCACCACCATGCAGCAGCTATGGGAGAAGACTCAGCGGCGTCTCACCACGATGCAGAACTCCCAGAAGCAGTATGCCGATCGCCAACGACGAGATCACTCAGTAGCAGTTGGAGATCAGGTGCTTCTTGACACGCGCAACTTGAACCTGTCTCACCTACCATCCAAGCTCCGGCCTCGCTTCTGTGGTCCTTTTCTCGTAGAGGCACAGGTGACACCAGTTACATTCCGCTTGCGCTTACCAGATACGTGGAAGCTTCACAACGCTTTCCATGTTCAGCTACTGAAGCCCTACAAGGACCCCAACCAACAGTTCCAGGGACGGCAGCTACCGCCACCTCCACCTGTACTCGTACAGGAGGAACTAGAGAGAGTACGAGATCGAGCGCGTTCTCACTCATCGACGCCGCGGCGGCAAGACCCTCGAGTTCTTGATACGCTGGAAGGGATATGACCCCACTGAGGACAGTTGGGTTGCAGAAGCTGATATGGGCAATGCACGCCGTGCTCTCAAGGACTATCTTGTCAAGCAGGGTGTATCTCACGCCACCCAGCTTTGAGGGGGGGGCGTGTGAGAGTACGACGGCTTATGCTTGTTATTCATGCTTGATATTATTCCTTACGCTATTTCTAGCTTAGGATTATTTTCTGCATGCATGAATTGCTTGATTCCTAGGCAGGGTGCTTTCCTGTATTTTACTATAGTTATAGGCACCATGCTAGGTTACACCGAATTCGGAGCTATTCGGTTGCCACCGAAATGCTTTCTACCGAATTCGGGAAGGGTCTGTCAGGGACGCTTCGCGACCCGCAGAACCTTCGCGTAACACCTGGTTACTGCCCCTTGTGTCGAGCCTATATATAGCCTCGTGTTGTACCCAGGTGATCATTCAATTCAAAATCTATTTTCTGAGCTCGATCCTAGATCCTCACACCTACCGTTGTCCACGTCGTCCTTGAAATCGTCGCAGCAGCCTTCGTTGCAGCTGCAAGCGACCGTTGTGGACTCTAAGGGTGCTGCAGCAGAAGGTGCTAGTTCTAGGGGTGCAGACGCTTGGGGTGCTGACTTACGGGATGCTGCCAGAGAAGGTGTTGGACTTAGGGGCGTGGCAGTGACGCAGCAGTAGCAGCTGCAGTAGTCGTAGTAGCATTCGTCGTCGCTTGTGACTGCGCTTTGTCTTCTTGGTCTTCCTTATCTGTCGACTATTCATCCTCCTTCCTTTCCTCCTTCTCGCCGACTCTCCGAGTCTACAGTCCCACGTTTCTATCAGAAATAGTAGACTTACCTAGGCTTAGGAGAAACCCTAGCCTAGGTTCTTGTCGAGAGGAAAGTAAGGGAGAAGGGTGATTCACTAATGAGCAAGATACAAGATATAGTGCAAGGGACAAGGGAATGAGGTGCACCACCAATGTAACACTACACTAACTACTGCTACAAGCAGTTTATATAAGAAATATATTTCAACACACCCCCTAAGGGCGTGTGCATTAGCGTTCAAAAAAGTTCGATTTTAGGTGGTAACCTGATTTCGTAAATCTCGCAAATATCCTTCGCAAGGACTTTGTGAATAAGTTAACACTTTCGACTTTGACGTGTTCGAATCCTGAATTCGAAGCCTCATTTGAACAGCACTCCGGAGCGCGGTTTAAGCTCCAACTATGCGGCGTTGCGACGCTCAAAACATGCTGACGTGTCAGATTTGAACCAATCAAATTTCGCACGACGACTTCGGCACTGTACAAAATTCACGCACGCGACACTTTGTCCGAACCTTTAGTGTGTTACTTTAGAGTGGCCAAGCAATTTTTTCAAGACTTTGCGCCAGAAGCCACGAGTTCGAACAACGGGTGTTCGAATATCAACAGCGACGGCAGTTGGATTCCAGAGTTCGATTTTCACAATTGCGAGCACTAGTGCACACGCCCTAAACTGCTTTCAGCAGGAAGCTAATGCAGAGACACCCCCTGAAGGGGTACACCAAGCGCAGGAGAGGGCAAGTGAGGAGGAGGAGGGACTATGAGAGGAGAGGAGGTAGGAGGGGGCAGCTGAAGCTGCAGGCGCACGGGCGACTGGAGCAACTGGCACACAGGCTACCGGAGCAAGGGCATCCGGACTACTGGAGTAACTGGCTCCGCGGCTAGACGAGCGGCTGGAGCAACTGACCCACGGGCGACTGGAGCAACGGGCTCACGGGCTACCGGAGCAAGGGCATCCGGGCTACAGGAGCTGCTGGCTTCATGGCGACCTCCCCCCATTGTCCCACACCCCGTTTCCACACCCCCTTCTGCATCCCTAGCACCACTCCCTCGACTCCCCCACACCCTCCCCCCCTCAGCGGCAGCTGCAGCAGTGGGAGAGAGAGGAGGAGGAGGAGCAGTAGCATATTACTCACACCCCCCACTCCCATACCCGCCACCCCCATACCCTCCCCCCTACGGCTGCACGCGGAGCAGGGAGAGGGAGGAGGGGGGGCCGGGGAAGAAGCTGCGCGGGCGACAGCAGAGGCAGTGCAGGTGCGCGCGCGGCAGGGCAGGTGCGTGAGGGCCTGGCGCAGGCGGTACGAGCCGCGCGCGGGCCTTGCGCGGGTCGTACGAGCCGCGCGCGGCAGGGCAGAAACCGTCGCGCGTCCCGAGGCGCGCGACGGGCAGGAAACCGTCGCACGCTGGGGCGCGAGACGGGCGGAAGAGTGGCGCATTAGCGGAAGCTATCAATAGGCCCAGGATCGATGTACTCTGATAGCATGTCAGAAATAGTAGACTTACCTAGGCTTAGGAGAAACCCTAGCCTAGGTTCTTGTCGAGAGGAAATCAAGGGAGAAAGGTGATTCACTAATGAGCAAAGGTACAAGATATAGTGCAAGGGACAAGGGAATGAGGTGCACCACCAATGTAATACTGCACTAACTACTGCTACAAGCAGTTTATATAAGAAATATACTTCAACAGTTTCCTCCCTCGGACTCGTTTCCAGCTCAGTCTCCTCGTCATTCACAGTTGTCCCCTCCATTGTCTCCTGTCTCAACCCCTGGTTCCAGCCCCTGGGTCCATCATTCCCCTCGTACTCGTTGTGCGTCTCCCGTTCCCAGTATCCATTCTATGATCCTCCGTTTTTGCCGAAGTTTTGTTATGTCACCTCCTACTTTCTCATTACCCCCATCGTCGTCCCTTATTTTCTCTTCTCCTCTGTGTCTAACTCCCTCCATGCTGCTCGCCCTACAGTCTTACGTGTTGTTTTCCCTCTTGGAACTGACCTTACAACATCTCCATCGTCTGTCTGTGTTCTCGTCGTTTCTATGCATTATTTCATTACACAACTGATGTAGTGCTCTATTCTCAAAATCATGCAAAAGTTATACATTCGCTTCTATCTGGGGTGATACAATATTCACACTCAATGAATCAATCTGGTAAAAACTTGAGTGTTGTCATTTTGGTTCCAACATTTTCATTACCTTGTCCTTTCTTTAGAAGTTATTTTCTCTTTTCTATTCTCGGTGTACCATTTCACGTTCTTTGCCTTCAATTTCAAGGCCCCGCCCTGGAATCGAGGGCGGTTCGTCGGCATTCTCTTGTGCCTTAGTTTTGCGCTTCCGCATACAGTGACATTGACCACAGCCAAACCTATAACATTCTATCCTTATAGGAGCCTTCGTTGCACATTGGATCGAGTTCCTCCCATTGTGTCACACAGCTCTCCTCGCTCCAATTGCAACCCTGGGCTGGGAGCCTGGGATTTGTGTGCGTCTCGGTCGGCAGCCAGCCCAGCCTCGCCCCTGCGCGAGACGACACTAAACAGATTGCAGGGGCGAATTCAAGACGCTCGATGGGCAGCCCCCAGCAGACGGGCATCGCATCCAACAGTTGTCCAGCAGGTGCGCCTCCTAACCTGGATTTGCGTCAGCCCTGCCGCTTCGTGCCCACCCTTGGCCTACCGACCAAGGCGAGCTGAGTATGCTTATGAACGACGAGTTGAAACGAATGCAGACCTTCAACTCGTCTCCATTGCGATTGCGACATAAACAGCACAGCTGTGAATGCATTCACAGCACACACAAGGCTCGACACAGCAACCTTGTCCCTTGGTGTACATAACTTTCGGCGTTCTGCCTTGGAAATAGATATTCATATATATATTTTTTCTCGAATCCACCAACTCCGCGGGCGAATTACGCCATGTCTGCTTTGTAGTCAGCTCGAGCAAGCCCAACGTTCAAGGAGACATATGCATGTAATTAGGATTGGCATGACCCCGACACCCATCATGGGATGCACCTTAAGGCATCAAGGAAGACCTATCCTTTGGCTTTTCCTCCTGCTCATCACTCAGTCGCTCAGAAGCATCGATGCAATTGTGGATGGCTCGTCTCGAATTGGAAGGCAATTGCGAGCTAATGGTGGCGGGAACGGCGCCAGCAGTGACAAGAATTTTCCAACAAAACGTGAGACATTGACGAGAGCCAGAGGCTCAATTGTTTTTATTCACCCTCTCATCTTTACACTGCACATCTATTCTGAGCTGCGTTTTATATAAAAAATCGGAACTCTGTGCCTCGTCTGTTTTCCCATTATCCGCTCCTCTACCCTCCTCCGACCTTGCAGTGTACATCATCCGCTTTCGCGCGCTCCCCCCTGTAGTCGCGTACACGGGCTCCCTCGTGGGCTTCCCCTCCACGGCTCCGCGCAACGGCTACTCCGCCGCAACAGCCGCTACCCCGGAAGATCTTGCAGACGATGTTACGGCGAGGTCAACTGGCCTGACGGGCAAGGCGGACGTGAGTGACGATGGAGGGGCTCCAGCAGGACGGCTGGATTCGGGGGCAGAGAACGTGCGGGCGTACGCGCAGCACCTGGACCGCATGCACGACACGGTGCTCGCCGAGGCCGGCGTGCAGCCCCGCACGCACAAGCTCTACAGCTTCAGATACGTCACCAATGGCGTCGCCGTCCGTCTAACCCTGCGGCAAGCGGCGTTACTGAAGCGGCACCCAGCCGTGGGCTCGCTCATGGAGTCGAAATTCCTTCACGCGCGTACCACGTTCACTCCATCGTTTCTTGGCTTGAGGGACGGGGTATGGGACCGTCGGCCTATCCCTGCATCCACACCTGGCGCACTGCAATGGCTCGCGGCGAGAAGTGCCAGGGGGTCAGCGCGCGACGCACAAGGAGCGCGCACTGCGAGCACGGAACCATCGCAAGAAGCGGGCAGTGCTGAGCGGTTGGTGGGATTGGAAACAGTGGGCACGGAGTTGGGGCAGCGGCTAAACGGCAGCACATCCCCCAGGGGCACATCTAGCGGTACGGGAAGTGCCGACAGAGATGCGCGATCGTATGGGGTGCGGGCTGGCAGAAAGCGGGGTGGGAAGCGAGTAGACACTGGCCTGCGCGGGGAGAATGTTATCATAGGCGTTATCGACACGGGCGTGTGGCCGGAAAACCCCGCCTTCACCGGAAAAGTCCTTCCGCATTACGGGCGCATCCCACGGCGGTGGCGCGGGTCGTGCACGGTCACCAAGGACTGGCCGAGCAGCGCGTGCAGCCGCAAGCTGATCGGCGCCAAGGCGTTCTTCAAGAGCATGCAGGACGATGTCGACTGGAGTGTCGAGTACCCGTCGGCGCGCGACGTGCACGGCCACGGCACGCACACGGCCAGCACAGCCGCCGGCAACGACGGGCGCGCAGCGGTGCTGCGAGGCGTGCGGTTCGGATCAGAGAGCGGCATGGCGCCCAGAGCGAGGATCGCCGTGTACAAGGTGCGCCACTGGGAGGCGACCGGTGGAGGGTTGTTGAGGGATGAGGGAGGGAAGCCACGTGACACAGGAAAAGGCAAGTGGCTAGTGCGTTCGCTGTCGCTCAGTCCCCGTTATCCCCTCCACTCCCATCAGACGCTATGGACGTTGAAAGACGGCGGTGCGGTGAGCGCGGAGGCGGACATCGTGGCGGCGATCGAGGCGGCGGTGGCGGACGGCGTGGACGTGCTGACCATGTCGCTGGGCGGCCAGGCGTCGCTCTTCGACGTCGATCAGCTCGCCTTCCTGCACGCCGCGCAGGTGACTCCTGCCACGCCTCCCACGCCCGCGCATGTGCCGCTTCTGTGTGTTGTGCTGCTCACCACGGGCTCGCGTGCCTGTCACTAGCCCCGCCCCCTCGTAACCCGTAACTGCCGCCCCTGTGCTGCGCGTGACAGGCCGGTGTGTTCGTGTCGGTGCCGGCGGGCAACAGCGGGGCGGCCATCGAGAAGCAGTACTTCACGTGCACGCTGGACCACCCCGCGCCCTGGTACACCACCGTCGCCGCCAGGTCAGCCCGCCGCCCCGTACCCTTGCATTGCATACTGCTGTTTCTACTCCTTCTCAAGCCCGCTTATTCCCTAACCCACGTGTCATTCAAACCCCCTCGTCCCTTGCTCCCCTCCCTGCGCCAACCTCCGTCCTACCCGTTCCACGCGCTCGCCTGCCGCCAGCTCGCACGGGCGCAACTACAGCACGGCCGTGACCATCGGCGGCAGCACGTTCGTGGGGCGGTCGCTGGTGGGCGGCAAGGGCACGGCGCTGAGAGCGGGCATCGTGCTGGGGTCGGACGCCAACAGACCGGGCGCGTCCCGCAATGCGGTGAGCCCCACGCACGGCCTGCCATACCGTGCTGGCCATGCGATGCAGTCGGGACTGCGAGTGAGTGAAGAATGGCAGGAAAGGCACGCCTTAGGAGAGGTGCGCAATGGTTCAAGACAGGTTCACGTGCTGCCAGCACAAGTGAATTGCGATCCCTTATCTCCCCCTCAAGCACATGTGATGCGCAGGATACCATGTTCACAGTGCCACCTAGTTTCTTCTTGTCTTGCGCTGCCTCTCACACATGCTCCTGCTCTCCCCTCACTGCCACCGCCAGGCCAACTTCTGCGAGCGGGGCTCGCTGGACCCCGCCAAGGTACGCGGCAAGATCGTGGTGTGCACGCGCCCCAGCACGCAGGGCTCGCACTCCGCGCGCACCTTCAACATCAGCCGCGCCGCCAAGGCGGCGGGCGCCGTGGGCGTGGTGATCGCGAACCAGGACCCGGGCGACAGCACGGCCGCCATGCTGCACGACCTGCCCGCCTCGCACGTGGACGCGGACGCGCGGACCAAGCTCATCGCGCTCGTGAAGGCCACGGCAAGGTAAGCGGGTGGGGTTGTGATGCAGGGAGTGCATGCCGCTTGGGAGGGTGTTAAATAGAGTCGTGCACTAGTTGCAAGCATCGGCTCCCGCAGCACAGAACTGTGGTATGCACTTGGGAAAGTGCTGAAGGGGCTGCATGTGCAACACACTGTGCCCACCTCAACCTCACATCCTTACACACAACACTGCCAGCTCTGCCTTCCAATTCGTCACCTTTGCTAGACTAGTCGTAGCACCTCAGCGCGTGCATCTGTGTGCCCACGGACCCCACGCTCCTCTCGCAGCCCGGTGGCGTCACTGTCGCCACTGTTCATAGCGCACTCGCCGTCGCCCACCATGGCGTGGTTCTCGTCCACGGGTCCCAGCACGGACCCCTACCAGACGTTCGACGCGCCCGCCATGGGCACCAACCTCAACGACGTCGTCAAGCCTGACCTCACGGCGCCGGGCGTGGAGATCTGGGCGGGGTGGACGCAGTCGCCCTTCCAGGTCACCGACATGGGCGTCACAGACGGTGAGCGCGCCAACCCTTGCCTGCACGCCCCTTGCCTGCACGCCCCTTGCCTGCACGCCCCTTGCCTGCACGCCCCTTGCTTGCACGCCCCTTGCCTGCACGCCCCTTGCCTCCCGCTGCCGTCAAGATAGCACGATTTCTAGCCTAGGCTGCTCACTGGCCTTGCATTTCTTTCCCATGGCAGCGTTGAGTGTGCGGCCGGGTGCAGTGACGGCGCAGATGGTGAGCGGCACGTCCATGTCCACGCCACACGTGGCGGGCATTGCAGCGCTCATGAAGCAGCAGCACCCCGAGTGGAGCCCGTTTGCCATCAAGTCAGCGCTGCAGACCACGGCGTACACTGTCAACAGCGCCAGTGCGCCCATCGCCAATGACGACGGCTGTGTGGCCAACGGCCATGCCATGGGGTCCGGACACGTCTTCCCTGCTCGTGCCTTGGATCCAGGTGCGTGGACGGTGCACGAGGGGTGATGACGGGCATTACGTCCCATCATTACGCATCAGTACTCATAAGTTTTGCAGCACACCAGTACATGCTGTACCCCTCTGAACGAGGCATTGAGCAGCGTTGTGGCATGTTGTGCAGGGCTGGTGTACGACAGCAACATGGTGCAGATGGTGCAGTTCCTCATGGCTGTGGACCCCTGGGAAACCAAGCAGACCACCGCCTACACCTCCCTGCCTGCACGCCTGCGCACGGCCATTCCTTCGTACAATGTCAACCTCCCAAACATTGCTGTGAGCAGGCTGCAGAAGCAAGCTGTTGTCACACGTGTTGTTAAGAACGTGGGCTCAGTGACAGCAACTTACAAGGCAACTGTGGTGCGTCCAAAAGGGGTACAAGTCATCGTAAGCCCTGCAGAGTTAACCGTCGCCCCTGGCCAATACAGCAAGTATACTGTCACGTTTTTGGTGCGGAGGCCGAGCAATCACTTCAAGTTCGGCAGCCTTGTATGGACTGATGGAGTACACACGGTGCGTTCAGTCTTGGCTGTTCAACCTCTTTCCCGCTGACTTCTCCGTTCAACCTTGAACATTAGACACGCTACTTCCAGATTATCCTGACATGCTAGTGTCTCTCAACACTATCGGCTGCAGTAGTGCAAAGCTTTCTAATGGGTACCATTTAACTGGCCATTGGATGTGGAACGTATTAGGTGAAGCATATTTGTATGTATAAATTTTGCCCACTGGGTTACTTTTTGTTCAGCTAACGCATTTTCACACTCCATGAAGGGAAACTTGAGGAATTTTTATTACTCAAATGAACAAAATTTCAGTGTGACGACTATTGGGCATGTTTTGGTAAAGATCGGTAGAGTACCGTCAGCCCCCGGATAGAAGCGCCCCTGGGGGTATAAAAAAACACTGTTTTTTAGGGGGTGCGCTTGAGGAATTTTTTAAGCGCTGGCGCTTATATAATGGCAAAAAGGATTTGTATTTGTTTTACACCGAAGTGTAGATCTCGTTCTGTCGATTGTACTGTAGTCGAGTCGAAAACATATAGGGTCGCAAATTTGATTCTCGCGCGGCTTGGCAGGGAGTGATTCCCTGCCAGCTCATACTGACAGAATGGCAGCAAATGCTGACTAGATGCGCAAAAAGTGAGATCCGAGTGTGGGGAATCTAACTTGTAGTTCGTTTCCCTGATAATGTGTAACTCGTTTCTGCGTTTTGACGGGTATTTAAATAAAAAACCAACATGCGCTTATAATATATCATCTTTTTATAGGGGGTGGGCTTATAATCGAGTACCAGATACAAGCGCCCTCATCCTTTTATAAGCGCCGGCGCTTATCCGAAGCCTGTGCTTCAATCCAGGGGCTTACGGTATCATGCAACACTCGTTTTCGAAATCACCTTGTGCTAGTGAAATTTCTTTGTTTTCGGGTGTTCTACCGTCATCGCCCGGATAGTAGACAGTGTTGAATAGTATAGACTTTCAGAATAACTAGGCAAGAATGAATGCATTGAATGGAACAGTTGGGTACAAGTAGCAAACCCTAGTTGGGGTTGTACCCCATATTGGCTACCCCACTACAGCCTACCAACATATAACACATTACACTTTAACACACCCCCATAGGCAAAGTGGGGGAGAACAAAGGGTCACAAGACCAGTCCAGCAAAGCAACGCAAGCCCAGGGTGGATCACAACGTCACCACACTCCGAGCACAAGCAAAGGCCACAAGGCCAGTTCACATGCAGTGCTAGATATAGTACAAGACAAGCAACACAGTGATCAAAACCTAGCAAGCAAGCAACAAGATATATATAAAGTACAGTACAAAGAATGTCAAGCAGTGAGCAAGTGAGGAAACGTGGACACAAGGCCTAAAGAAGTACAGTGCCGCTGATGATCACTAGGCGGGAGCGCCTTGGTGAAGATATCAGCAGTGTTGGCCTTCGAGTCCACGTACACAAGCCGAAGCTGACCGCGCTGCTGAAGCTCTCGAGCAAGAAAGTAGCGAAGAGCAATGTGCTTCGTCCTGTGCTCCAGTCTGTGCTCCTGACACAAGGCAAGAGCCGCCTTGTTGTCACCGTACAGAACTGGAGGAGAACTAGGCCGCTCTCCCAAGTCAGTCAGCAGGTAGGTGAGCCAGCGTAACTCCTGTGCAGCCATGGCTGTGGCGTAGATCTCAGCCTCACAACTAGAGCCGAGAACAGAGGAAGAGCGGGTGGACCGCCACGAGACAGAACCAGAGCCAAGGCTGAAGGTGTAACCCTGTGACGACCGCTGCGTAGCCAGGTCGTCCACCCAAGAAGCGTCCGAGTGACCAGTGAGGACAACTCTGTCGCGTCCTCCAAGCACCAGCCCCATGCCTGATGTACTGCACAAGTAACGCAGCACCCTCTTAGCAGCCTCCCAGTGCTCTCGCCTGTGTCTCCCAGGCGCAACGTAACGAGCAAGGATGCTAAGAGGGTACGCGAGGTCAGGTCGCGTGCAAGTCATCAGGTACATGAGGCAGCCTACAAGCTCTGGGTACGGGCCACTCGGCTCTACGGACTCGTCCGAAGGTGGAGCTGAGAGCGAGTGGCTGGTAGCCAGAGGTGTGGCCTGTGGTGAGGAGAACTGGAAGCCGAAGAGCTGAAGGACCTGCTGCACCATGTGTGACTGAGTCAGGGTGATGGTGCGGCGAGCTCTGTCCCGGGTGATCTGCAAGCCAAGGTAGCTACGCAGTTCACCCAGGTCAGTGCAGGTGTGTCTCTTCTGCAGCTCCGACTTCACACGAGCGAGTGCCTCAGTGTCAGCAGTAGCAAAGACCAAGTCGTCGACGTACACGAGAATGTAGAACGGCGGCAGCGACGTGTCTGTGCGCAGAAACAGCGACGGGTCAGCAGTAGACGGCGCGAACCCAAGAGCCGCAAGTGTAGTCCTCAGTGTGTCGTGCCACTCACGTGGCGCCTGGCGGAGACCGTAGACTGGCCGGCGGAGGCTCCACTGGGTACCAGGGGGAAACGACCCAGTAAAGCCAGGTGGGCGGCGCAGCCAGATCTCCTCGTGCAGGCTGCCCTGCAGGAACGCTGTGCTGAAGTCAAGAGAGTGAAGCTCGTAGTCACGCTGAGCAGCAACGTGCAGCAGAACCCGAAGAGTGGTCATCTTCGGGGTGGGGGAGAAGGTCTGGAAGAAGTCGACCCCCTGACGCTGACTGAAGCCTCTAGCAACGTAACGAGCCTTGAAGACAGGCGGAGAACCTGGCGGCCGCTTCACCCTGAAAATCCACATGCCATCGACGATGTTCGCCCCAGGAGGGGGAACCTCGTCGACGTAGGTGCCTGTGGACTTCCAGGATGCCATCTCTGCGTCCATGGCTGTCTGCCACTGAGAGGAGTAGGGACCCGAGATCGCCTCTGCGTAAGTGCGCAGAGTGGGGATGTCTAGTGCATCCGGGTCTCCCTCAGGGGCAAGTAACCAGGCCACGAGATGAGGTACAGCAGCCGCAAGAGAGTCAAAGTCCTCCTGCCTGTCCTCAAGGACGTCCGTGCCAAGAGCACACTCACCTCCGACGGACGGAGGACAGACAGACGCAGACTCTGACTCAGCAACAAGGCTAGCAGCGTAGTCTAGACGACAGGCAGCAGCAAAGTCAACCAACTCAGCGACCAGAGCAGACGCAGCCGAGGACTCAAAGGTAGGGTCAGTGACAACAGTAGCTAGGAGACGCGTGACAGTAGGGTGCTCAGCGCGATACCGGTCAGACTCAGGGTCCGGAACGGCAGGCAAAGAGGACGCAGGAGGAGACGGTAGAGGGACACGCTGAGGAGCAGTAGAGGGACGCAGAGTCATGTAGTGAGTGCCTGGGACAGGAGGAGGACGCTCACGACGGACACGACTGCCAGTGCGAGCAGGACGAACAGGCGACGCAGGACGAGACTCAGGCTCACGACGCTCTGTAAGACCTCCCGTGGGACCAGTGTAAGGAGAGGGAGCAGGGAGAGGCGAGGCAGGCGGTAACTGTGACTGCGGCTGGACAGGCGGAGGACACTCTACGGAGGGAGGAGGACAAGGAGGAGGAGCCTGACCAAGAACCTGCTGAAGGAGCGGTACGAAGTACGGTCGCGGCCGCGCAGCGTCTCCAGAAGCAGAAGAGACTCCAGCGGCCGGGTCCTCAGTACCAGCAGGAGCTCCAACGTCCGGGTCCCCAGCACCAGCAGCAGCGCCACCGCTCGGGTCCTCAGCTCCAGCAGCAGCTCCAACGTCCGAGTCCTCAGCACCAGCAGCAGCTCCACCAGGTGGGTCCGCAGCACCAGCAGCAGCGCCACCCCCAGAGTCGGCAGCTCCAACTCCGCTAGCACCGCCAGCTCCAGAGTCCCCAGCTCCAGCAGCTCCAGTCGTAGTGCTCCCAGAACAACCAGTCCCGGCAGCTCCAGTACCCCCAGTACGAGCACCCCCAGGACGAGCAGCTCCAGCACCCCCAACTCCAGCCGAGCCACGAGGACGGCGAAAGCGCCGGACGTACCAGTCACGAAGCTGCTGCGGTGTGAGAGACTGCTCAGCACCCCGAACCGGAGCACCCCCAGACGCAGCAACCCGAGGCTCCGTAGGCTCAGTAGCAGCACCCCCAGGCTCAGTACCCGCAGGCTCAGCACTCCCAGTCGCAGCACCCCCAGGCACAGCACCCCCAGGCGCCGAACTCTCAGGCACAGTACCCTCAGCCCCAGCACCCGCAGTCCCAGCACTCCCAGGCCCAGCACCCGCAGGCTCAGCACCCCCAGACTCAGCACTCCCAGCAGCACCACCTGCAGCAGCACCTGAGTCACCAGTGACCTCGACAGGCTCAGCGACGGGAGGAGGGTCTACCTGAGAGACACCTGAAGGAGCAGGACCCTGAGGGGGGAGGGGGTCTACCGGAGGGGGACCAGGAGCAAGGAACAGCGGCGGGGGAGGGAGGGGGGCAGTGCGGTAGGGGAAGAGACGGTAAAAAGGGACCGACTCGTCAAAGGTGACGTCCTGAGAGGCGAAGACCCGGCGCGAGGTGGGGTGGTAAAACTGCCAGCCAGGCACGTCAGGGACAAAGCCAAGGAAGACACAGGGAAGTGTGCGGGAGGAGAGCTTGTCCGCGGACGTATCGCGGACAAGGGCACGAGCACCCCACACCCGGAAGCGCGACGCATCGCCAACCTCCCCCGTCCAACGCAGTGTGGGCGAGGTCTCCGGCAAGGAGACACGGGGCCAGAGGTTGAGCTGATGCGCGGCGTACCGGACAGCAAACGGCCACAGAAAATGGGGAGCCGCCGCGTGGACCAAGGAGGTACGAGCGACCTCCATGACCAGGCCAATGCGGCGCTCAGCAACCCCATTCTGCTGTGGGGAGTCCGGAAGCGTGAAGGTCTGCTCGATGCCCTCCGCCTGACAGAAGGTCCTCAAGAGATCGGAGGAAAACTCACCACCTCTGTCAGAGTGCAGACGCAGGACAGGAAGATCCGTCCGAAAACGGCGGCGGAGCTGGAGACGAACTGTGCGGATCCAAGGGATCAGAACATCAGGGACCTCACCCTTGGTGCGCAAGGGGAAGACCGTGGTGTAACGCGAGTAGTCGTCGACAACCAGCAAAAAGTACCGCTCACCGCCCTGACCACGAACGCGGGCTGGGCCCCACACGTCCAGGTGGAGGGTCTGCAGAGGAGCCTCTGTCAGGGGGAACGAGGAGGAGTGAGGAGCGGCGCGCTGCCGCCCCTCGACGCAAGGAAGGCAAGGCGGCGCAGGCGAGGCAGGGAGGGGAGGGAGGGACCTGGGAAGACCAGACACAAGGTGGCGACGGTGCATGCCACGAAGGCGTGGCAAGGAGGGGTGACCCAGGCGGTGGTGCCAGAGAAGAGTCTGGTGCGACAGGGAACGACACTCACAGGCGTGGGCTACCAGACCTGACGCAGACACCTGACCGACAGCAGCGACCTGAGGAGACGCAGTGGTCAGTGTGTAGAGACTCGACCCCGGCCGACGGGTAAACGTAGCCAGGTGACGGCCGGTCCTGGAGCACGTGCAGATCGCCACACGCTGTCCTCCAGGGGTAAAGGTGTCAACCCACTGATCCTGGATGACAGCGTTGCTCACCAGGTTCGTCGAGAACGAGGGGAGGTGGAAACCCGACAACGAGCCAGACGGAACCGCCGGACAAGGGAGGACAGTGGTGGACTGGGCAAGGACTGGGCCCCCAGAGGGGTCAGCCAAGGAGACTGGGACCGGTGCAGGAAGCGGTGTGAGCTCAGTACTGTCACGAAAGAAACAACGGGAAGCACCTGAGTCAAGGGTGAAGGTGTGACAGGCCTCAGCCGGTGCGGTACCTGAGAGAGCAGTCTCTGTGGGTGCTGTACCTGAGAGAGCAGACTCGCAAACAGCCGGGACAGCACTGGAGGGAGCAAGTACAGGGGGCACCATACCAGAGAGAGCAGACTCACTAGTACCTAGGGCAGCGGGCTCTATACCTGGGTCAGGCGGCACACACAAGTAACAGTCTCCCTCGGCACTAACAGTCAATGCATACATGGCAGCAATAATGGCATCATAGTCAAGAGCAAAGACATCAACACCAGCCCTCATGAGCTCAGCCCAGCGGGGGCGCTCAACATCCGCACCCATCTCCTCACGCCAAGCGTCGTCAAGGCGGGAGAAGCAGCGGTACGGGGTGTGGAACCTCCCACACGTCTGTCCCTTGCGGTCACCTGTGCGAATGACATAGGGGCCACTGCCCCCCGACGTCCCACGCTGAGCAAGCCACTCACGAAGCTGCTGGGTCGTCTGGGGACGCTGCTGCTGCTGGGAGCTCTGGCCCGAGCCAGTGCCTCCACTCCGACCTCCGCCGCCACCACTACCACCGCTCCGACCGCCACCGCCACCACCGCCACCACCGCCACCGCCGCCACCGCCGCCGCCGCCACTACTGCCACTGCTTCCTCCGCCGCCCCCGCCTCCACCGCCGACCCCACTCCCACCAGCGCTCCCGCCACCGCTCCCTCCAGCACCGCCTCCCCCCCCACCTCCCCCACCTCCTCCCCCCCCAGCGCCACCACCACCACCCTTGCCCCCCTTGCCCTTGCCGGTGCGGCGCCTCCCACCAGGAGCAGAAGCAGCGCCAACAGACTCAGCACCAAGGAAGTCAACAGCAGCAGCAGTAGCGTAGGAGGGAGCGAGGGGAGAGGGAGAACACCCCTCAAAGATGGGGGTGCGAGGAGCGCCACGAGCAGCACCGACAGCTACAATGCTCTTTTCGGCCGCGAGCAGCTGCTCCTCTAGGAGGGGGACTGTGAGCTCAGTGGGACAGCGAGCAAGGAAGTGGTCTCGAACTGAGCTGAGGGTGTCAGGGAGACGGGTGACTATGAAGTGGAGTGTCCAGTACAGTGGAGGGGGGTTCTTAGCGCAGAACTCGGTGGGAAGGGCGGCACGCAGGCGAGCATCACTAGTGCGAAGGTGGGTGATAAGATCGGCGACTGTAGCAAAGGCGGACAGATCAGGGAACAGGTACGGCAGCATGAGGCGGCTAAGCTCGGCTGTGGCAGGCGAGGAGTAGCGAGCAACGACAGCATCGTACAGGGCCTTAGCGGATTTGCAGTCGCCAAAATGCTCGAGCTCAGCTAGCGGCAGGTGACTGCGAATGGCTAGGCGAGCAGCTGCGTCACGAGTCTGCCAGTGGGAACGAACACTAAGCTCAGCTGTGGCAGGGGGGGCAGGTGCAGCACCAGACGCGTAATCATAGAGCGACACATGCTCCTTGCTATCGCTCAGAAGGAACAGCTGCAGGTCATCCAGCCAAGTGGCGAACTTCACAGGGCGGCCCTCAGCATCGAACGACAGCACGCGGATGGAAGCCATAGCGACAGTGCGACTGAGCAAAGGAAGCTGCCACAGCGCTGCAGGTAGGTAGCTCGGCGGGAAGCGCGGCGGGCGGGCGACGCGGCGAGCAGGTAGTGCGGGGGGCGGGCTACGAAGCGGGCAGCGCGGTGGGCAGGCGGCGCTGCAGGCGGGAAGTGCGGCGGGCGGGCGGGCCGCGAAGCGGGCAGCGGGGCGAGCGGGCGACGCGGCGAGCGGGCAGCGCGGCGGGCGGGCTGCGAAGCGGGCAGCGGGCGGGCGGGCGACGCTGCAAGCGGGCAGCGGGCGGGCGGGCGACGCTGCGAGCAGGCAGCGCGGCGGGCGGGCTGCGAAGCGGGCAGCGGGCGGGCGGGCGACGCTGCAAGCGGGCAGCGAGGCGGGCGGGCGACGAAACGGGCAGCGGGCGGGCGGGCGACGCTGCAAGCGGGCAGCGAGGCGGGCGGGCGACGCTGCGAGCGGGCAGCGCGGCGGGCGGGCGACGCTGCGAAGCGGGCAGCGGGCGGGCGGGCGACGCTGCGAGCAGGCAGCGCGGCGGGCGGGCAGCGAGGCGGGCGGGCGACGCTGCGAGCGGGCGGCTCGGCGGGCAGGCGATGCTGCGAGGGGCGCGCGAGGGCGCTAGCGAGGGCGCGCGAGGGCGCTAACGAGGGGCGCGCGAGGGCGCTAACGAGGGGCGCGCGAGGGCGCTAACGAGGGGCGCGCGAGGGCGCTAACAAGGGCGCGCGAGGGCGCTAACTAGGGGCGCGCGAGGGCGCTAACGAGGGGCGCGCGAGGGCGCTAACGAGGGCGCACGAGGGCGCTACGAGGCTAGGGCACGGGGTAGCGTGGTAACCGCATGCGAGCGGTGGTGGGCCCTTAAAAAAAACGGTCGGTAGGTCCTAGGGACCTCCTGCTCTGAATACCATTTCAGAATAACTAGGCAAGAATGAATGCATTGAATGGAACAGTTGGGTACAAGTAGCAAACCCTAGTTGGGGTTGTACCCCATATTGGCTACCCCACTACAGCCTACCAACATATAACACATTACACTTTAACATAGACAGGGGTTGTCTATTATCTGGTTGTCTCTTATAAACAGGCTAGCCTCATTATACGACACCTATTTGTGGTACGAGATAAGACACGCGTCTTATAATCGAAACTGCAATATATCCTAGTGAAACTTGAAATACCGCATACATTTTTACCCTTGTGATGCGCGAATTCTTCCACGTGCTGACTCAGTTACCACCGTATGGCCCCGGATAGTAGCGCAGGTGCGCTTATAATAAAATCGTTTTTTTTTTTAGGGGGGGAGCTTCTACTAAATGAGTTTCGGGCATAAGCGCCGGCGCTTATATAATGACATATACGAAATTATATATTTAGAGCACCAATTTGTTCATTTTCCTCTTGCCAATTCAACCGTGTCAAAATGTTTTAGCGTCACAAACTAGAATCTCGCGCACGCGATATTTTGGGCTCACACACATGCAAAGACACGTCATTGCCAGCACATCCTGACTGGACGCGCAGCCAGTCAGGTCTTCCCGAGTCAAATAAAGCGAAAATGAAATCTGACTCGCTGCAGAAATGATTTTCGTTACCGTTTTAAGCGAGATTTTCAATTAAAATTACATGTGCGCTTATAATAAGTAAAAGGTTTTCTAGGGGGACGCTTATAATTGAGGACCGGCCATAAGCGCCATGCTCCAGATATAAGCGCCGGCGCCTTCAATAGAACGGCGCCTATATCCGGGGCCACACGGTACCAAATTTGCCTCTGCAAGTATTCTCCATGACGTGGCTTTCCGAACAATGGTTGCCGTGTCAGAAACTAACGAGCAAGAATGAATGCACTAGGCAGAAATGTGTGTACAAGTACTTGTCAGAAATAACGGACTGGAATGATGAACTAGCAAGAATTGGGAGTACAAATATGAAACCCTAATGCTGTGACCCCCCTATAGGCTAACCCACTACAGCCTACACAAATACAACATGTATAATGTTTGACACACCCCCATAGGCAAAGTGGGGGAGACCTAGGGGTCACAAGACCAGTCAAGGCAAAGCAAGGCAACAACAAGCTCAGGGTGGATCTCAAGGATTCCACACAAATTCCGAGCACAAGCTAGTGGTCACAAGACCAGTTCACATGCAGGTTTATAACAGAGCAAGAGATACAGTGATCACAACCTAGCAAGAGTAAACATGCAGGTACAGATATATATAGTGATCACAGTACAAGCAAAGTCAAGAGGTAAGTAAGTGAGGTCCAGTAGGCACAAGGCCTAGTAGAGTGCAGAAGCGCTGATGGTCACGAGGCTGAAGCGCCTTGGTGAACACATCAGCAGTGTTGGCCTCAGTGGCCACGTAGCGAATACAAAGCTGACCGCGCTGCTGCAGCTCACGAGCAAGGAAGTACCTCAGGGCGATGTGCTTCGTTCTGTGCTCCAGTCTGTGCTCCTCACACAAGGCAATGGCAGCCTTGTTGTCGACGTACAGTACTGGAGGAGAACGAGGCCGCTCTCCGAGGTCGGTCAGCAGGTAGGTCAGCCAGCGTAGCTCCTGGGCAGCCATGGCTGTAGCGTAGATCTCAGCCTCGCAACTGGAGCCGAGAACAGAAGAAGAGCGTGTAGAGCGCCAAGAAACTGAGCCAGAGCCAAGGCTGAAGGTGTAACCCTGAGACGACCGCTGAGTGGCCTGGTCGTCTGCCCAAGAAGCGTCTGAGTGCCCTGTGAGAACAACTCGGTCTCGCCCTCCAAGCACAAGCCCCATGCCCGACGTACTGCACAAGTAGCGCAACACCCTCTTAGCGGCATCCATGTGCTCCTTCCTGTGACGGCCAGGAGCGACATAGCGTGCAAGGATGCTAAGAGGGTATGCAAGGTCAGGTCGAGTGCAGGTCATCAGGTACATGAGGCAGCCCACAAGCTCTGGATACGGGCCACTCGGCTCTACGGACTCGTCTGAAGGTGGAGCTGAGAGCGAGTGACCGGTAGCCATAGGAGTGGACTGTGGCGAGGACCAAGTGAAGCCGAAGCGCTGAAGGACCTGCTGCACCATGTGTGACTGAGTCAGGGTGATGGTGCGCCGTGCTCTGTCCCGGGTGATCCGCAAGCCAAGATAACTTGTCAGCTCACCCAGGTCTGTGCACGTGTGTCTCCTCTGCAGCTCTGACTTCACGTAGGCGAGTCCTGCAGTGTCAGCAGTGGCAAAGACCAAGTCGTCGACGTACACGAGGATGTAGAACGGCGGCAGCGAAGTGTCGGTGCGCAGGAACAGCGACGGGTCAGCTGTAGAAGGCGCGAACCCAAGAGCTGCAAGTGTAGTCCTCAGTGTGTCGTGCCACTCACGCGGAGCCTGGCGGAGACCGTAGACCGGCCGCTGAAGCCTCCACTGGGTACCAGGAGGAAACGACCCAGTGAAGCCAGGTGGGCGGCGCAGCCAGATCTCCTCGTGCAGGCTGCCCTGCAAGAAAGCAGTGCTGAAGTCAAGTGAGTGAAGCTCGTAGTCGCGGTGAGCGGCTATGTGCAGCAGCACCCGAAGAGTAGTCATCTTCGGGGTGGGGGAGAAGGTCTGGAAGAAGTCAACTCCCTCTCGCTGACTGAAGCCTCGAGCCACATAACGCGCCTTGAAGACAGGCGGAGAACCCGGCGGCCGCTTCACCCTGAAAATCCACATGCCACTGACGATGTTCGCCCCAGGAGGGGGAACCTCGTCGACGTAGGTGCGTGTGGACTTCCAGGAAGCCATCTCGGTGTCCATGGCTGTCTGCCACTGAGAGGAGTAGGGACCCGCCATCGCCTCAGCGTAAGTGCGCGGGGTCGGGATGTCTGGTGCATCCGGGTCTCCCTCAGGGGCAACTAGCAAGGACACGAGACGGGGCAAAGCAGCAGCAAGACACTGGAACTCCTCCTGTCTGTCCTCAAGGACGTCCGTGCCAAGAGCACACTCACCCCCGACGGACGGAGGTCAGACAGACTCAGACTCAGACTCAGCAACAAGGCTAGCAGCGTAGTCTAGACGACAGGCAGCAGCAAAGTCAACCAACTCAGCGACCAGAGCAGACGCAGCCGAGGACTCAAAGGTAGGGTCAGTGACAACAGTAGCAAGGAGACGCGTGACAGTAGGGTGCTCAGCACGATACCGGTCAGACTCAGGGTCCGGAACGTCAGGCAAAGAGGACGCAGGAGGAGACGGTAGAGGGACACGCTGAGGAGCAGTAGAGGGACGCAGAGTCATGTAGTGAGTGCCTGGGACAGGAGGAGGACGCTCACGACGGACACGACTACCAGTGCGAGGAGGACGAACAGGCGACGCAGGACGAGACTCAGGCTCACGACGCTCTGTAAGACCTCCTGTGGGACCAGTGTAAGGAGAGGGAGCAGGGAGAGGCGAGGTAGGCGGTAACTGTGACTGCGGCTGGACAGGCGGAGGACACTCTACGGAGGGAGGAGGACAAGGAGGAGGAGCCTGCCCAAGAACCTGCTGAAGGAGCGGTACGAAGTACAGTCGCGGCCGCGCAGCGTCTCCAGAAGCAGAGGAGACTCCAGCGGCCGGGTCCTCAGCACCAGTAGTAGCTCCAACGCCCGGGTCCTCAGCAGCAGCAGCAGCGCCACCACTCGGGTCCTCAGCTCCAGCAGCAGCTCCACCGTCCGAGTCCTCAGCACCAGCAGCAGCTCCACCGTCCGGGTCCTCAGCACCAGTAGTAGCTCCAACGCCCGGGTCCTCAGCACCAGCAGCAGCGCCACCGCCCGGGTCCGCAGCTCCAGCAGCAGCTCCAACGTCCGGGTCCTCAGCACCAGCAGCAGCGCCACCCCCAGGGTCCGCAGCACCAGGAGCACCACTCCGAAGACTGCAGCGCCGTGTGTACCACTCGCGGATCTGCTGAATGGGGGGGAGCTCCTGGGTAGGAGGGGAAGTACCGGGACGAGCTCCAGCAGCACCTCTCCGGAGGCGGCAGTACTCGAGGTACCTCTCCTGCAGCTGCTGGGAGGAGAGGGCTCCTCCAGGTGTAGCACGCTCAGGCTCAGCACCCCCAGACTCAGCACCCCCAGACTCAGCACCCCCAGGCTCAGCACCTCCAGGCTCCGCACCTCCAGGCTCCGCACCTCCTGGCTCAGCACCCCCAGGCTCCGCACCCCCAGACTCAGCACTCCCAGGCTCAGCACCCCCAGACGCAGCACCCCCAGGCTCAGCACCCCCAGACGCAGCACGCGAGTCAACAGCTACCTCGACAGGCTCACCCGGGTCTACCTGGGACACACCTGAGGGAGCGGCACCCTGAGGGGGGAGGGGGTCTGGTACCTCAGCACCTGGAGCGAGGAAGAGAGGCGGGGGGGGGAGCGGGGCAGTGCGGTAGGGGAAGAGGCGGTAGTAGGGGACGGACTCGTCAAAAGTGACGTCCTGAGAGGCCAGGACACGCCGCGAGGTGGGGTGGTAGAACTGCCAACCAGGGGCGTCCGGGACAAAGCCAAGAAAGACGCAGGGGACAGCGCGACGGGAGAGCTTGTCCGCGGACGTGTCGCGGACAAAAGCTCGGGATCCCCAGACCCGAAAACGCGACGCATCGCCAGCCTCCCCCGTCCAACGCAGTGTCGGAGAAGTCTCGGGCAAGGAGACACGGGGCCAGAGGTTGAGCTGATGCGCAGCGTATCGGACTGCAAACGGCCACAGAAAGTGGGGGGCAGCCGCATGAACCAAGGAGGTACGAGCGACCTCCATGACCAAGCCAATGCGGCGCTCAGCAACCCCATTCTGCTGTGGAGAGGCCGGAAGCGTGAACGACTGCTCAATGCCCTCCTGCTGACAGAAGGCCTCCAAGAGGCCAGAGGAAAACTCTCCACCTCTGTCAGAGTGCAGACGCAGGACAGGGAAGTCGGAGCGGAAACGCTCACTGAGCTGGAGACGAGATCTGCGGATCCAAGGGATCAAGACATCAGGGACGTCACCCTTGGTGCGCAAGGGGAAGACCGTGGTGTAGCGCGAGAAGTCGTCAACAACAATCAGGAAGTACCTCTCCTGACCCTGGCCACGGACGCGGGCTGGGCCCCACACGTCCATGTGGAGCGTCTGCAAAGGAGCAGTCGTCGGGGGAAAGGAGGAGGAGTGAGGAGCGGCGCGCTGCCGCCCCTCGACACAGGGAAGACAGGGAGGAGCAGGCGAGGCTGGAAGGGGAGGGAGCACCCTGGGAAGACCAGCAACAAGGTCCCGTTTGTGCATGGCCCGAAGGCGCTGCACAGACGGGTGACCAAGGCGGTGGTGCCAAAGGACAGTCTCATGCGCCAGAGAGCGACACGAGCAGGGGGCGGACAGCTGACCTGACGCAGACGCAGACGCGGACGCAGCTACCTGCGAGGACTCAGTGGTCAGTGTGTAAAGGTCCGACCCCGGCTCCCGAGTGAAGGTAGCCAGGTGGCGACCCGTCCGAGCACACGTGCAGTGTGTCACGCGCTCGTAGGCGGGGGTGAACTGGTGAACACCCCCGTCCTGGAGCGCACTACCTGCCACCAAGTTCGTAGAGAACGAGGGGAGGTAGAGACCTGACAGCGTGCCGGACGGGACCGCCGGACAAGGAAGGACAGTGGAGGAGGTCGCAATGACCGGACCCCCAGAGGGGTCAGCAAGGGAGACAGCAACTGGCCGAGCGAGTGGCTCAAGGACAGTGCGGTCACGAAAGAAAGAGCGAGAAGCACCTGAGTCCAGGGTGAAGGTGTGCAGTGCTGCAGTCGACTCAGTACCAGGGGGCACGGACGCACGAGCACCTAGGGCTGCAGCCTCACCAGGACCTGTGGGAGCAGACGCACTAGCACCTAGAGCGGCAGCCGGACTGGCCTGAATGCCCGGGTCGGGCGGAACACGCAAGTACTGAGCACCCTCTCCACTAATAGACATCGCATACATGGCAGTGAGAATAGCATCAAAGTCTAAAGCCCAAATATCAACACCCCTCTTTTCCAGATCAGCCCAGCGCGGCAGCTCAGTGGCAGCAGGAAACTGAGTGCGCCACGCGTCGTTAAGGCGCGCGAAGCAGCGCTGCGTAGGGTGCGGCCTCCCACACTGCTGGCCGCTGCGGTCACCTGTGCGAATGACGTACGTGCAGGTAAAGCTACGCTGCGCATACCACTCACGGGCGGCCTGAAGCGTCGGGGCGGGCTGCTGACTCTGCCCTCCGCCAGTGCCTCCACGACCACCACCCCCACCGCCGCCGCCCCGGCCACCTCCACCCCTGCCGCCGCCACGACCACCTCCGCCTCCGCTGCCGCCTCCACCACCACTCCCACCGCTGCTGTCTCCTCCCCCACTGCCGCCACTAGTCTCCCCAGCCGCGCCTCCACTCCCACCGCCTCCACCCCCACCTCCTCCGCCACCACCCCCACCCCTGCCCCCCTTGTTCCTGCGGCGCCCGCTCGAAGCAGACGCGGTCCCGACCTTCTCAGCACCAAGAAGGTCGACAGCAGCAGCAGAGGCGACAGAGGGGAGGAGGGGGGAAGGGGAACACCCCTCAAAGAACGGGGTGCGGGGGTCGCCACGAGAGGTGCCTACAGCGACGATGCTCGCCTCAGCTGCAAGCAGTTCCTTCTCGAGGAGGGCAACAGTGAGCTCAGTGGGGGAGCGAGAGAGGAAGTGGTCCCTGACTGCGTGCAGAGAGTCAGGGAGGCGGGTGACGATGTGGTAGAGAGTGATCCAGAGCGGGGGGGGTTGCTAGTGAGAAACTCGGCAGGCATAGCAGCGCGAAAGCGGGCCCCATTAGTCTTAAGGTGGGTGATGAGGTCTGCGACAGTGTGAAAGGAGGCTAGGTCGGGGAACAGGTAGGGGAGAGTGAGGCGGCCTAGCGTGGCAGAAGCGGGTGAGGAGTAGCGGGCAACTACAGCGGTGTAGAGGTCCTTAGCAGTCTTGCACTGGCCGAAGTGCTCGCGCTCGTCTAGCGGCAGGGAGTTGCGAATAGCAAAGCGAGCGTGCGCATCACGGGTCTGCCACTGGGAACGCAGAGTGCTGTCAGCAGACGAGTCAGGGGCAGTGGCATGGCCTAGGGCGTGGTCGTACAGTGAGATATCTTCCTTGGCAGTGAGCTGTAGGAACAGGTGCAGGTCATCTAGCCAGGTTTCGAACTTCACTGGGCGGCCCTCGGCATCGAAAGCTAGAACGGGAGGACTAGCCATAGTGACAGTAGCAGTAGTAGGAGAAACAGTAGCGGTAGCAGTAGTAGCAGTAGGAACAAGGCCGCTGGAAAGGTGTGCGCAGGGTCAACGGGGCCGGCGTGGTGCACGAGCGGCAGTAGTAGGGAGCGCGACAGCAGGAGCTGCAGCGGTGCGCGACCGAAGGGCAGGAGCTGCGGCGCACTAGCGGTAGCGGGCGACTCGCGGGCGGCGGCTGCAGAGGCGCACGGGCGGCAGCGGCTTATACGCACGGGCAGCAGCGCCGACAGCGCACGGGCGGCTGCAGCAGCGAGCGGTGCGCAAGCAGCAGCGGGAGCAGCGCACGGGTGGCAGCGGCGTCGGTGCACGGGCGGCAGCGGCGTCGGCGGACGGGCGGCTGCGGGCAACGGGCGTGCGGCAGCTGCGGCGGCGAGCTGCGGGCCTGCGGGGCCACGGCGGGGTGTGCGCGAGCGGGCGACGGGCGGCTGCAGCAGCGGGCGCGTCAGCGAGGCGCACAGGCAGCGCGCGGGCAGCGTGCGGGGCCGCGCGTAAAGAAAACAGCCGCGCGCGTGCGGCTAGCGGGGCGCGCGCAGCGAAATCGACCGCGCGCGGGCAGCTAGTGGGATACGCGCGCTAAAAAAAAAGTCGAGTCGCGCGCGGGCGGCTGGCGGGCTGCGCGCGCGCGGTAGGTAGGAGGCGCACGAGGGCGCGTAGGCGCACGAGGCGCACGGTAGGTAGGTAGGTATGTAGGTAACGGTGGGCCCTAAGAACGGTCCTAGCGAAGGACCTGCTCTGAAACCATGTCAGAAATAACGGACTGGAATGATGAACTAGCAAGAATTGGGAGTACAAATATGAAACCCTAATGCTGTGACCCCCCTATAGGCTAACCCACTACAGCCTACACAAATACAACATGTATAATGTTTGACAGTACTAACCCTAATTGGGTTGTACCCCATATGGGCTACCCCACTACAGCCTACACAGCACAAACATGATTACAGTTTTGACACACCCCCATAGGCAAAGTGGGGGAGAACCAGCGGTCATAAGACCAGTCAAGAAAAGCAAAGCAAGCTCAGGGTGGATCACAAAGTCACCACACACTCTGAGCACAAGCAAATGGCCACAAGGCCGGTCTACATGCAGAGTTATATAAAATATAGCAAACAGTACAGTGATCACTACCTAGCAAGAGTAAGCATGCAGGTATATATATAGGTCACAGTATAAGCAAAATCAAGCAATGAGCAAGTGAGGCAAAGCAGACACAAGGTCTAACACAGTACAAAAGCGCTGATGATCACCAGACAGAAGTGCCTTGGTGAATATATCAGCAGTGTTGGCCCGAGTGTCCACGTACACAAGACGAAGCTGACCACGCTGCCGCAAATCTCGAGCAAGGAAGTGACGCAGAGCGATGTCCTTCATCTGTGCTCTAGTCTGTGCTCCTGACACAAGGCAATAGCAGCCTTGTTGTCTACGTACAGAACTAGAGGAGAACGAGGCCTCTCTCCCAAGTCGGTCAGCAGGTAGGTGAGCCAGCGTAACTTCTGTGCAGCCATGGCTCCTGCGTAGATCTCAGCCTCACAACTGGAGCTGAGAACAGAAGACAAGCGGGTAGACCGCCAAGAAACAGAGCCGGAGCCAAGGCTGAACGTGTAACCCTGTGACGACCGCTGCATAGCCAGGTCGTCAACCCAAGAAGCGTCTGAGTGTCCAGTGAGGACAACTGGACCCCGCCCTCCAAGCACGAGCCCCATGCCTGATGTACTGCACAAGTAACGCAGTACCCTCTTCGCAGCATCCCAGTGCACCTTTCGGTGTCTACCAGGAGCCACGTAGCGTGAAAGAATGCCAAGAGGGTAGGCAAGGTTGGGAGTCGAGTGCAGGTCATCATGTACATGAGGCAGCCCACAAGCTCTAGATACGGGCCACTCGGCTCTACAGACTCGTCCAAAGGTGGAGCTGAGAGCGAGTGACCGGTAGCCAGAGGAGTGGACTGTGGCGAGGACCAAGTAAAGCCGAAGCGCTGAAGGACCTGCCGCACCATGTGTGACTGAGTCAGGGTGATGGTGCGCCGTGCTTTGTCCCGGGTGATCTGCAAGCCAAGATAGCTGCGCAACTCACCCAGGTCTGTGCACGTGTGTCTCTTCTGTAGCTCCGACTTTACAAGGGCGAGTGCCTCAATATTAGCAGTGGCAAAAACCAAGTCGTCGACGTACACGAGGATGTAGAACAGCGGCAGCGAAGTGTCGGTGTGGAGAAACAGAAACGGGTCTGCAGTCGAAGGAGCAAACCCAAGTGCCGCAAGTGTCGTCTTCAGTGTGTCGTGCCACTCACGAGGCGCCTGGTGGAGACCGTAGACTGGCCGTTGGAGGCTTCACTAGGTACCTGCAGAAAACGACCCAGTGAAACCAGATGGACGGCGCAGCCATATCTCCTCTTGCAGGCTGCCATGTAAGAAAGCTGTAATGAAATCAAGAGAGTGAAGCTTGTAGTCACGCTGAGCGGCAACGTGCAGCAACACCCGAAGAGTGGTCATCTTCGAGGTAGGGGAGAAGGTCTGGAAGAAGTCAACTCCCTGTCGCTGACTGAAGCCTCGTGCAACGTAACGAGCCGAAGAACCTGACGGTTGTGTCACCCTGAAAATCCACATGCCATCGACTATGTTCGCCCCAGGAGGGGGAACTGCGTCGACGTAAGTGCTTGTGGACTTCCAGGATGCCATCTCCGCGTCCATGTCTGTCTGCCACTGAGAGGAGGAGGGACCCAAAATCGCCTCTGCTTAAGAGCTCGGGGTCAGTATGTCTGGTTCATCCAAGTCTCCCTCAGGAGCAAGCAGCATGGCCACGAGATGAGGTACAGCAGCTGCAAGACACTCAAAGTCCTCTTGCCTCTGCAACAAGGCTAGCGGCGTAGTCTAGACGACAAGCAGCAGCAAAGTCAACAAGCTCAGCGACTAAGGCAGACGCAGCAGCAAATTCAAACGAAAGGTCTGTGACAACAGTGGCTAAGAGACGCGTTACAGTTAGACTGGCAGCACGAACCAGGTCAGACTCAGGGTCCGGAACGTGCGGAAGAGAGGACTCAGGAGGAGACGGCAGGGGAACACGATGTGGAACAGAGGAAGGACGAAGTGTCATGGTGTGAGTCAAGGGGCAGGAGGAGGACGCTGACGAGGAACACGACGACCAGTGCGAACAGCGCGACAGGCGAGGCATGACGAGACACAGGCTCACGACACTCTGTAAGCGAGTCAGTTTGCTCAGTGTAAAGAGAAAGAGCAGGCAAAGGGGAGCCTGGCTGTAACGGGAGACCAGTAGAAGACGGGAGGTCAAGAACCTGGCGAAGGACAGAGTCAGGCGGCGGCAGAGACGACGGTGACGGCGGAGCGAAGAACAGTCGCGGCTGTGCAGTACCACCAGCACCAGCTCCTCCAGCACCAGCACCTCCAGTACAAGTACCAGAAGCTCCAGAACCTCCAGCAGCTCCAGAACCTCCAGCTCCAGCGCCTCCAGCTCCATTACCTCCAGCTCCAGCGCCTACAGATCCAGTGTCTCCAGGTCCAGAGTCCGCAGCACCACCAGCTCTGGCTGCTCTAGTACCTCCAGCTTCCGCGTCTCCAGCCGCAGTGCCTCCAGCCATAGCAGCGCCACTCCGAAGGTGGCAGCGCTGAGCGTACCACTCGCGTAGCTGCTGCGGCGAGAGAGTACCTCCAGGACTAGAAGTGCCAGCACCACCAGGACCACCAATACCGACAGCACCACCAGCTCCGGCAGCTCTAGTACCTCCAGTACGAGCACCTCCAGGACCAGCAGCTCCAGCTCCTCCGGTACCTCCAGTACCAGCAGTACCTCCAGCACCTCCAGGACTGTCAGCTCTAGGCTCCGCACCCGCAGGCTCAGCACCCCCAGGCTCCGCTCGCCCAGGCTCAGCACCCCCAGGCTCCACACGCTCAGGCTCAGCACCCCCAGACTCAGCACCCCCAGGCTCCTCACGCTCAGGCTCAGCACCCCCACGCTCCGCACGCTCAAGCTCAGCACCCCCAGGCTCCGTATCCGCACGCTCAGCACCCCTAGGCTCCGCACGCTCAGGCTCAGCACCCCTAGCAGCACCAGAGTCACCAGTGACCTCGACAGGCTCAACCAAGGGGAGTGGGTCTACCTGAGACACACCTGAAGGAGCAGGACCCTGAGGGGGGAGGGGGTCTACCGGAGGGGGACCTGGAGCAAGGAAGAGCGGCCGGGGGGGGGGGGGGGAGAGAGGGGCAGTGCGTTAGGGGAAGAGACGACAAAAGGGAACCGACTCGTCAAACGTGACGTCCTGAGAGGACAGAACACGGCGCAAGGTGGGGTGGTAAAACTGCCAGCCAGGCGCGTCAGGGGGGAAGCCAAGGAAGACACAGGGAATGGCGCGGGAGGAGAGCTTGTCCGCGGAAGTATCGCGGACAAGGGCACGAGCGCCCTAGACCCGGAACACCGACGCATTGTCAACCTTCCCCGTCCAACACAGTGTGGGCGAGGTCTCCGGCAAGGAGACACGGAGCCAGAGGTTGAGCTGATGCGCAGCATACCGGACCGCAAACGGCCACAGAAAATGGGGAGCAGCCGCATGGATCATGGAGGTACGAGCGACCTCCATGACTAAGCCAATGCGGCGCTCAGCAACCCCATTCTGCTGCGGAGAGGCCGGAAGCGTGAACGACTGGAGGATGCCCTCCCCCTGACAGAAGTCCCGCAAGAGGTCGGAGGAGAACTCACCACCTCTGTCAGAGTGCAGACGCAGGACAGGAAGGTCCGTGTGGAACCGCTCGCGGAGCTGGAGACGAGTAGCGCGGATCCAAGGGATCAAGACATCCCCCTTGGTGCGCAAGGGGAAGACCATGGTGTAACGCGTGTAGTCGTCGACAACCAGCAAAAAATACCGCTCGCGGTTCAGTCCACGGACTCGGGCTGGGCCCCACACGTCCATGTGGAGAGTCTGCAAGGGAGCCTCTGTGGGAGGGAACGAGGAGTGAGGAGCGGCGCGCTGCTGCCCCTAGGCGCAGGGAAGACAGGGCGGGTCAAGAGAGCGCGGGAGGGGGGGTAGAGACCTGGGAAGACCAGAGACAAGGAGGCGGGAGTGCATGCCACGGAGGCGTGGCAGGGAGGGGTGACCAAGGCGGTGGTGCCAAAGGAAAGTTTGGTGCGAAAGGTGGCGACACGAGCAAGGGGTGGCTACCTGACCCGACGCGGCACCTGACCAGGCGCAGCTACCTGAGGAGGCGCAATAGTTAGTGTGTACAGACTTGACCCTGGCCGACGTTTAAACGTGGCCAGGTGACGGCCAGTCCGAGAGCACGTACAGATCACCACACGCTGCCCTCCGGGGGTAAAGGTATCAACCAATGCATCCTGGAGGACAGCAATACTCACCAAGTTCGTCGAGAACGAGGGGAGGTGAAGACCTGAAAGCGAGCCAGACGGAACCGCCGGACTCGGGAGAACAGTGGTGGAACGAGCAAGAACTGGGCCCCCTGAAGGCTCAGCCAGAGAGACTGCAACAGGTGCAGGGAGTGGTGTGAGTGCGGTACTGTCACGAAAGAAGCAGCAAGAAGCACCTGATTCAAGCGTGAAATTGTTCAAGGCCGCAGCAGGCGCAGTACCAGAGAGAGCAGACTCACTAGCACCTAAAGCAGTAGCCTCTAGACTTGGGTCGGGCGGCACACACAGGTAACAGTCACCCTCAGCACTAACAGTCAATGCATACATGGCAGCAAGAATAGCATCATAGTCAAGAGCAAAGATATCCACATCGCGCCTAAGCAAGTCTGCCCAGAGGGAGAGCTTAGGCGTCGAGACGGGAAACTGTGCGCGTCAGGCGTCGTCAAGACGGGAGAAGCAACGGCACTTTGTGTGAAACTTCCCGCATGTCTGACCAGTGCAGTCACCTGTGCGAATGACATACGGGCAACGAACAGTACCCCCAGACGCCCCACGCTGAGCATACCACTCACGAAGCTGCTGGGGCGTAAGGGTCATGCGCGGACGCTGCTGCTGCTGCCTCTGGCCACCACCAGAGCCTCCCCTTTGAAAGGCAACACCCAGACCACCACCATTGCCGCCACCACTCCCACTGCCGCCACCACCGCCGCTGCCGCCTCCACCGCCACTGCTCCCACTGCCGCCACCTCTGCCGCCTCCACTCCCACTACTACCGCTACCGCCGCCACTGACACCTCCACTCCCGCCACCACTCCCACTGCCACCTCCGCCACCTGCACCACCCGCACCGCCTCCACCACCGCCCCCCCAGCCGCCACCTCCACCACTCCTGCCTCTCTTGCCGTTGCCGCTGCGGCGCTTCCCACTAGAAGCAGCGCCGACCTCCTCAGCACCAAGGAAGTCAACAGCAGCAGCAGAAGTGTAGGAGGGGGAACACCCCTCAAAGAGGGAAGTGCAAGGAGTGCCACGAGCAGCACCTACAGCGACAATGCTTTTCTCTGCTGCAAGGAGGTGCTTCTCGAAGTCGTCGATAGTGAGGGAGGTAGGGTCAAGAGCAAGAAAGCGGTCCCTGACTGTACGAAGAGAGTCAGGGAGGCGGGTGACGAGGAAGTAGAGTGTGATGTACATCGGGGGCGGGTTTGCGTCTAAGAACTCGGCTGGGAGAGCGGCGCGGTAGCGAACGTCACTAGCGCGAAGGTGGGTGATGAGGTCCTCAACTGTGGCAAAGGAGGACAGCTCCAGGAACAGGTAGGGTAGGATAAGGCGGCTGAGAGAAGAGGGTAGGGGAAGAGTAGCAAGCGACTACAGCGGGGTACAGGTCCTTAGCGATCTTGTGCTGGCCGAAGTGAGCACGTTCAGCTAACAGCAGATGGTTGCGAATAGCTAGGTGAGCAGCAGCGTCATGGGTCTGCCACTATGAACGAGTGAGGCTGTCAGCTGTGTCAGAAGGAGCGACCGAGGAGCCAGACGCGAGATCAAACAGGGAAACGCCGTCTTTAGCATCGGTCATTAGGTACAGCTGCAGGTCATCGAGCCACGTTGCGAACTCTATCAGGCGGCCGTCAGGATCGAACAAGAGGACGTTGAGCGTAGCGCGGGGCACAGGCAGTCAGCGGCGGCTTGCGTGCAGCAAGGGGTTGCGTGCGGGCCACGCGAGCTGCAGACGGGCGGCGCGCGGGCGGGCAGAGGCGGTGCGCGGGCAGGCAGAGGCGGCGCGCGGGCTTGCAGAGGCGGCGCGCGGGCTTGCAGAGGCGGCGCGCGGGCTTGCAGAGGCGGCGCGCGGGCTTGCAGAGGCGGCACACGGGCTTGCAGAGGCGGCGCGTGGGCCGCGCGGGCTGCAGGCGGGAAGCGCGCGGGCCGGCAGGGACTGCGCGCGGGCAGGCAGAGGCGGCACGCGGGCTGCGGGGGCAGCGGGCGGGCCGCTCGGGCTGCAAACGGGCGACTCGCGGGCCGGCAAGGGCTGCGCGCGGGCAGGCAGAGGCGGCGCGCGAGCTACAGGGCTAGTGCACGGGTCGCGCGGGAGGCAGACGGGCGGCGCTCGGGCTGGCAGGGGCTGCGCGCGGGCAGGCAGGGGCGGTGCGCGAGCTGCAACGGCAGGGCGCTGGCCGCACGGGCTGCAGATGGGCGACACACAGGCTGCACGCAGCAGCACGACGCAGGGCAGGGCAGGGCGTGCGCGGGGCTGTGCAACACAAGGCAGGGCAAAAAAGGGTGTGCACGATCGGTACGACGCAGGGCAGGGCATGAGGTAGCACAAAACGGTCACTAGTTGAGGTGGGCCCAGAAAAAAAAAAAAAAAAAAACGGTCCTACGGACCTACTGCTCTGAAACTATGTCAGAAACTAACGAGCAGGAATGAATGCACTAGGCAGAAATGTGTGTACAAGTACCAACCCTTATTGGGTTGTACCTTATATGGGCACCCCGCTACAACCTACACAGCACAATCATAATTACAGTTTTGACATGCCGAAGTGGCACCTTCGCAACATCCACGCTCATTATGAAAAACTCTTTTCAAGATGTATGAAAATATTTCTAAGTAGTTTAAAAAGTTTCCATTTGTAAGACTTATAAAACACCCAAAACCTCCCTAAATACAAGATAATCCAAGCGTTCTCTCTAGTGTACGAGATAAGACATATATGTTTTAAATTCGGGCGATGACGGTAACTATTGTTGACGTAACAAGACAATGAAGACAATAAAGTCTTGTAATGACCTTGTTAGTAATGGTTGAAAGAGAACAATATAAGGGCGTGCTCCTACGCCTCGTATCAGACACACCTCGCGCCAGCTTGGCGTGGTTAAATACATTTCATTGTGTTCGACTGTGGTTGGATGCGTTTTAGTGTGGTTCGATGCGAATCTGATATGAGGTTGCCTGACAAGAGGCTGTAGGAACACGCCCTAATTTAAGATAGTACAATGATGTAAATAGCAATCCTAGCTAGCCATGTGTCAGAAACAAATAAATGGTAATCGTCCATCGTGGGTTGGGGTACATAAACCTAACCCTAACTGCTGTACCCCATATGACACGCATCACTAAAGGCTACAACATTTGACACACCCCCATAGCCTAAATGAGGGGTGTCAAGCGTGAGTGGATCACAAGACCAGTCACAAAGAAACAAAGCTTAGGGTGGATCACAACATTACTACATATTCCGAGCACAAGCAAAAGAGCCACAAGGCCAGTCCGAAAGTTCACAGAGGTATATGCAAAGTGTACAACAAAACAAGCAAAGTCTACACAAGACGAGAAACTGTGTCAACGAGACATAACTGCACACAACACTTGTGGTGGTTGTTACGATATGAAATTCAATGAGAAGGCATTCTTGTATGCTGAGGATGTAGGATCGAGATCAGAAAAGAGAGTCGAAATTGAATGATTCACCTGGGTACAACACGAGGCTATATATAGGCTCGACACAAGGCCTAGTAACCAGGTGTTATGCGAAGGTTCCGAGGGTCGTGAAGCTTCCCGAACGGAGCCTTTTCGAATTCGGCAATTTGGTGGCAACCGAAAAGCCTAGAATTCGGTGTACGCAACCTAGCTCGGTGCTATATCTATAATAAAATATAGGAAAGCATCTTGCCTAAGAAAAGCAAAATATGCATGCAGAAAATAAACCTAAGCTAGAAATAGCATAATAAAGTCCAAGCAAGCTAGCAAAGCCAGCATAAGCCGTCGAACTCTCGCACGTCCCCTCCTCAAAGCTGGGGGGCGTGAGATACACCCTGCATGACAAGACAGTCCACGGTTCTTGCCGCTGCGGCGCTGATGAGTGAGAACGCTCTCGATCTCGTACTCTAGTTCATCCTGTACGAATACAAGTGGTGGTGGCGGTAGCTGCCGTCCTTGGAACTGTTGGTTGGGGTCCTTGTAGGGTTTCAGTAGCTGGACATGGAAAGCGTTGTGAAGCTTCCATGTATCTGGTAAGCGCAAGCGGAATGTAACTGGTGTCATTTGTGCCTCCATGACAAAGGGACCACAGAAGCGAGGCCGGAGTTTGGATGGAAGGTGAGACAGGTTCATGTTGCGCATGCCAGGAAGCACCTGATCTCCGACTGCTACTGAGTGATCTCGTCGCTGGCGATCGGCATACTGCTTCTGGGAGTTCTGCATCGTGGTGAGACGTCACTGAGTCTTTTCCGCTGCATGGTGGTGACGAAGTCGTGTGCTGCTTGGACGCGTGCCAGTGTGGTTGGCTGCTCTGGTGTATGTAGTTCCTGTCCGTAATACAAGAAAGAAAGTAGTTTTTACTGTGGCCACATACGATGCGTTGTTGTAAGCGAACTCTAAGGTCGGTAACTGTGTGTCCCAGTGGCTGATGTCATCTTTGCAAGCTGTGAGCAATAACTGTCCAACCATCTGATTGAGTCGCTCCGTCTGTCCGTCAGTCTGGGGATGGTATGCTAAAGACATCGCAAGCTTAGTCCCCAACAGTCCCATGAGGGGTTTACTCGTGAATTGGGTCTCTGTTTGACATGAGTGTAGCGAGGATGCCGTGGATGGTGATGACTGTTGGTCCAACCCCACAGTTAGCACTCGGCACGTTGTCCGTGTGCGTGCATGCGTGTGTGCATGGAATGGTATGAGGGCATGAAATAATATATATTTCATGCTTATAATAGTGTGTGAATGATGAGTCATGATGTCGAGTGTGTGTGTCGAGTCAATAGCGAGTTATCGCTAGTCGCGTGTTACGCGGTCATTTGTGTCTCACGTACGGTTTCTCATTTGTCGTGTGTCTCGTGCGCGGTTTCTATTTTGTCGTGTGTCGAACGTTCGGCATGTCGCAGATGTGTGCAGCAAACCCATGAAGAACTCACAATGAGTTTATGGTGAAGAACCAGAGCCTTGGTTTCAAGCTTCAAGTGACTTTTATGGTTGCCAAAATGGTACACTTCAAGATAGTGATAATCATAACATTACTTTGTGTAGTGTAACATTTCACTTGGTGTAGGCCCTTGTGAAGGGTAGTTTCGAGACTCTTCTTGGTTGGGGACAGTGTGGCACTGTTTCAAATCACTGTACCTCGGCTCTTGGGGTTTGTAGGAGCTGGGAGTCATTCCCAACTTGTAACTCTTCCTATTGGGTGTTCTAAGACTATGTTGCTGCTATAGTGCCGTTCGTTCAAACTGATGCTGTGTCGTCAATTCTCTTTGAAATCGTGTGACCTAACATGCTAACTGAGGATGACGTTGAGACGCTCCAGATCCAAGTTGAATCGCGTCATTTGGAGCTGTGACCAGATCGCTATGATTGCTTGAAGCCGTTGTGCAGCAATCCGACGATGCACTCTATCTTTCGTTCTAGGCACATTAAAGCCTATTGTGTTTATAACAAGTGGTATCAGAGCGCCTTGGAGCAGCTTCGGTGATGTATGGACCTGAAGAAAGGGGTGGCAGAGGTGCTGGTGGCAGTGGAGAAGCCCAAGCACAAGGCCAAGCCCGTGATTCAGCCGTGGCGCCCGTGCAACCTACTCTTGGACCTTCTAGGGATGAACCAAGAGTGTTCCGAAATGACAAGTTCAACGGTGACAACTTTGCTGAATGGTCCTTCAGAATGGAGAACGTGTTTGACCACTATGACCTGCTGGAGGTGATGGAAGGAACGGAGAAGCGTCCCGAGAACGACCCGGAGAGGAGCGCGCACAAGGCTACCTCCTACTTGGGCAAGCGTTGGGGAGCAGCCAAATCCGTCACATCAAGCCATTCCAGCGTGAACCAGAGAAGGGACCAAATACATGGGCTGCTTTTCCAGTGCCACTTCACCCTCATGTGCTAGGTTAGGCCGTGCAACACATGATTCTTGGCAAGTGCAATGGCACCTTGGCTGTCATAGTAGAGTAAGGTAGGTCCTTGCTGCTCCTCCCCCAATTTGGCCAACAAACACCGCTGTCACACAATCTCCCTTACGGCTCGGAAGAGTGCCATGTGCTCGGACTTCACCGAGCTCAAAGCTTGGTCGACCTGGTTCTTGCTTTCCCAAGCAGTTGGGCCTCCACCAACACAGCATATGAAGCCTCCCACACTTGTCATGTCCTCTGGTTCCGATGCAGAAGAGGCACCGGAGAAGGCTGTGAGGAACAAACACCCCGGTTCTACACCATCCGCGCCCTTTTGGCGCCTTTGCGCCGCCGCCGAGTATTGCAGCCCAACGGTCGGTGTTTGGCCAAGGTACTTGGCCACCCTCATTCCAGCTGCTACCTGCTCCTCATTAGGGCATTGCACAACCCTAGCCAGCTGCCCGGTAGCAAAGGCGACGTCCGGTCGTGTGTTTACCGCCGCATACATGAGGCTGCCCACCAACGAGTGAAATCGGCGCCTCTCCTCTTCGCCAACGCTCTCCTCCTCTGGTCCCTTCACTCAATTGAACCCAGAAGGGAAGGGAGTAGCCATATGGCCTTCACTCTGCCCAACGATGGCAGCCAAGGCCTCCAGGTACTTGCGTTGGTGCACCCGCATATGCTGCTTCTCCACGTCTCGTTCGATGTGGAGCCCAAGGTAGAAGTTGACGTCACCAAGGGACTTGCAATTGAACTTGTCTTAAAGCATCAGCATCATCTCCTTTACAAGATCAGAGGAGGGTGAGAAGATGAGGATATCATCCATAAAAACCAACATCAAGCTCCTCTGCTCCCTCTCGCCAAGCATGAACAAGGATTGATCGGCCATTAAGGGAGTGAAGCCGATCTCCTCCAATACTTCTCGCAGCTTTAAGTACCATTGTATAGGTGCTTGCTTGAGCCCATAGAGGGCCTTCTTCAGCTTCCACACTCTGCCATTACCGTCGTCAAACCCCTCTGGCTGCGCCATAAAAATCTCCTCCTCAAGGATTCCGTTGAGGAACGCCGTTGTGATGTGCATCAAGCTTCACCACCCATCCTTTGATCGCAGCTCCCGCGAGTAGGGTCCGCAGCGTTGTCGGCTTCACCATAGGAGCAAACAACTCCTTGAAGTCCACTTTCTTCTTCTGCTGGTACCCCTTAGCTACAAGCCCCGACTTGTAGTGATCGATCATGCCGTCGGCGTCGGCTTGACCTTGAAGAGCCACTTGGACGTTATACCAATTCGAACGTGTCGTTCTCCTCAATGCTCTTCAGCTCACTCTCCATGGCCTTCTTCCACTCCTCAGCATCACTACTCTCCAAGGCCTCATTGAGAGTTGCTGGTTCCCCCGACATCTCCACCGGAGAGAAGAACACAAACGCACACTCCTCGTAGTGACTCTCCTCAACGTTTCTGACCATCATTGCCGCTCCAGCTAGGGCTGACTTGCCCTGCTTTCCCGGTGCATCATAGGTCAGCCTATTAGGGGCTTGAAATCTTCTCTTGATCATTCCTTCCTCCTCAGCCGCAAAGAGTTGAAGGCCTTGGCGTTGCTGCGGTGTGGCTCGGATCCGTGGAGCACTCGTAGTGCGGGAAAAGAATGTCGGTGCACGCTCGCTCACTTGCTGCACCTCCTCCTCTTCTTCCTCTGCATCCTTGGCCTCCTCTCCCCCAATCACAAGTGAAGACTGCGTAGTGGTGGTGCTGCCACTGCTCAGCTCCAAAGGCAGCTCCACATGCTCCAAGCTGGAACTCTTCATCTCCCCAAACCACACGCCTATCTTCGCCTTATTTTCTGCCTTCCAATCCTTGTACATGAAGTTCTCCATGAACTTGCAATCCCTGCTTACCAAGAACTTCTTGGTGAATGAGTCCCAAAGAAGCCACCCCCTTGCAGTTTCGAGCCATGGCCAAGTGCACGGCCCAGATCATCTTGGCACCAAGCTTGTTGTGCCGAAGATGCTTAGGTACGAGCGCCATGACCAAGTGCACCCAAACACTGGAAGCATATCCACCTTAGGATTCCTTCCAAGCCACTCCACATAGGGCACCCATTTGTCTGCTCCCACATGAGTCAAGGCTCTGTTCTTGGCCACACATCAGTCCAAAAGTAGTCGGGTAGCCCGGCTTCAATGAGCAACCCGTGTGCCGTCTCCGTGATCGTGCGGTTCGCTCGCTCGGCAATGCTGTTCATTGCTGGTGAGTATGGCATGGTAAGGGAGTGCCCTATGCCATTCTTCTTCAGTCAGGAGGCCGTGTAGACGCCCAGGACGCCGCCCAGACGCCAAGGACGGCGTCCACCTGCTCGGCGCCCTCCAGCCAGGCGCCACCCAGCTCAACGCCTGGCAGTGGCCCCCATGCTTAACGCCCTTGCAGTGGCCCCCATGTTCACTGCCCCCTCCAACTTTCCCCTCTTCTCCTTTGGCACATGAAACACCACCATGCAGCCGCAGGCACTCAACATGTTGACTGCTGGTGCACTCCCATACCACTTGGTGTAGGGGACCCACTGCTTGTCCCCCACAGTCGCCAGCACCTTGTTCTTCACAAGAACGACCTGCCACAATGCAGTCACCCAAAACGGATCTGGCAGCCCTGCACGCCCAAGGAGAGTGCGAGCACCTTCCTGCAGGGTCCGGTTGAACCGCTCAGCCACGCCGTTCTGCTGAGGGTTGTAGGGCACTGTGAGCTGATGCTGAATGCCCTTCTTCCTAGACACTGCCTCAAACTCATTGCCAATGAACTCTACCCCGTTGTCGGTGTGCATCACCTGTCCGCTCTCCCTTTGATCTGTCGGCATCCACTCCTTAAGAACAGCCGCTGCCACCTCCCCCTTAGACTTGAGAGGGTACACCCACCCTGCACGCGTCGTCCACGATGGTCAAGAAGTAGCGGCTTCCCGAGAGCAAAGGGGCCCTCGTAGGACCCACCACATCCATGTGCACAAGCGCGAGCGGGGCCTTGACTGGTCCCGTGCTGCTGCTGAAGGGAAACTTCGTAAACTTGGTCTCAAGGCAGGTAGGGCAAGTGCCAATCTCCTTTGCTGCCCCCTTCACCTCCAGCCCCTTCAAGCTCCCATCCTTCACCAACTTCTGCAGCATAGGAATGTTGATGTGGCACAGCCTCTCGTGCCACGTCTCCCAATCGGCCTCACCACTCCCGGATGAAGCCTTTGCCCATGCAGCTGTCGCATCCACACCACCAAGCACCTCACCATATGATTGTGTCAGAATCTAGAATAGAACGAGAATGGATGAACTAGCAGGAAGGTGGGTACAAGTATGAAACCCTAAGTTTGTGTACCCTCTAAGGCTAAACCCACTATAGCCTACACAATATAAACATACAATGTTTGACACACCCCCATAGGCGAAGTGGGAGACAACCAGAGGGTCACAAGACCAGTCAAAGCAAAGCAAAGCAAAACAGGCTCAGGGTGGATCTCAAGGATACCACACAAATTCCGAGCACAAGCAAGCGGTCACAAGACCAGTTCACATGCAGTTTGATAATATAGCAAGAGATACAGTGATCGCAACCTAGCAAGTGTAAGCATGCAGGTATATATATAGAGATCACAGTACAAACAGAGTCAAGAAGTAAGCAAGTGAGGTCCAGCAGGCACAAGGCCTAGAAGAGTACAGAAGCGCTGATGGTCACAAGGCTGAAGCGCCTTGGTGAACACATCAGCAGTGTTGGCCTCAGTGGCCACGTAACGCAGACAAAGCTGACCGCGCTGCTGCAGCTCTCGAGCAAGGAAGTACCGCAGGGCAATGTGCTTCGTTCTGTGCTCCAGTCTGTGCTCCTCACACAAGGCAATGGCAGCCTTGTTGTCGACGTACAGCAGTGGAGGAGAACGAGGCCGCTCTCCCAAGTCGGTCAGCAGGTAGGTCAGCCAGCGTAGCTCCTGGGCCGCCATGGCTGTGGCGTAGATCTCAGCCTCACAACTGGAGCTGAGAACAGAAGAAGAGCGTGTGGAACGCCAAGAAACTGAGCCGGAGCCAAGGCTGAAGGTGTAACCCTGAGACGACCGCTGAGTAGCCTGGTCGTCCGCCCAAGAAGCGTCTGAGTGACCAGTGAGTACAACTCGGTCTCGCCCTCCAAGCACTAGCCCCATGCCCGACGTACTGCACAAGTAGCGCAACACCCTCTTAGCAGCATCCATGTGCTCCTTCCTGTGACGGCCAGGAGCGACATAGCGTGCAAGGATGCTAAGAGGGTATGCAAGGTCAGGTCGAGTGCAGGTCATCAGGTACATGAGGCAGCCCACAAGCTCTGGATACGGGCCACTCGGCTCTACGGACTCATCCGAAGGCAGAGCTGAGAGCGAGTGACCTGTAGGCAGAGGAGTGGACTGTGGTGAGGAGTACGTGAAGCGGAAGCGCTGAAGGATCTGCTGCACCATGTGTGACTGAGTCAAGGTAATGGTGCGCCGTGCTCTGTCCCGGGTGATCCGCAAGCCAAGATAGCTTGTCAGTTCACCCAGGTCTGTGCACGTGTGTCTCTTCTGCAGCTCCGACTTCATGTGGGCGAGTGCCGCAGTGTCAGCAGTGGCAAAGACCAAGTCGTCGACGTACACGAGGATGTAGAACGGCGGCAGCGAGGTGTCGGTGCGTAGAAACAGCGACGGGTCAGCAGTAGAAGGAGCGAACCCAAGAGCCGCAAGTGTAGTCCTCAGTGTGTCGTGCCACTCACGCGGCGCCTGGCGGAGACCGTAGACCGGTCGCTGGAGCCTCCACTGGGTGCCAGGAGGAACCGACCCAGTGAAGCCAGGAGGGCGACGCAGCCAGATCTCCTCGTGCAGGCTGCCCTGCAAGAAAGCTGTGCTGAAGTCAAGTGAGTGAAGCTCGTAGTCGCGCTGAGCGGCTATGTGCAGCAGCACCCGAAGAGTAGTCATCTTCGGGGTGGGGGAGAAGGTCTGGAAGAAGTCTACTCCCTCTCGCTGACTGAAGCCTCGAGCAACGTAGCGCGCCTTGAAGACAGGAGGAGAACCCGGCGGCCGCTTCACCCTGAAAATCCACATGCCACTGACGATGTTCGCCCCAGGTGGGGGAACCTCGTCGACGTAGGTGCCTGTGGACTTCCAGGAAGCCATCTCTGCGTCCATAGCTGTCTGCCACTGAGAGGAGTAGGGACCCTCTATCGCCTCAGCGTAAGAGCGCGGGGTCGGGATGTCTGGTGCATCCGGGTCTCCCTCAGGGGCAACTAGCATGGACACGAGATGGGGCAAAGCAGCAGCAAAGCACTGGAACTCCTCCTGTGTGTCCTCAAGGACGTCCGTGCTAAGAGCACACTCACCCCCGACGGACGGAGGACAGACAGTCTCAGACTCAGCAACAAGGCTAGCGGCGTAGTCTAGACGACACCGGGCAGCAAAGTCAACCAACTCAGCAACCAGAGCAGACGCAGCAGAGGACTCAAAGGTAGGGTCAGTGACAACAGTGGCAAGGAGACGCGTGACAGTGGGACTGGCAGCACGACGGGAGTCAGACTCCGGGTCAGGAAGAGTAGGTAGAGAGGACGCAGGAGGAGACGGTAGAGGGACACGCTGAGGAGCAGTGGAGGGACGCAGGGTCATGTAGTGAGTGCCAGGGACAGGAGGAGGACGCTCACGTGGGACACGACGACCAGTGCGAGCAGTACGAACAGGCGACGCAGGACGAGACTCAGGCTCACGACGCTCCGTAAGACCTCCTGTGGGACCAGTGTAAGGAGAGGGACCAGGGAGAGGCGAGGCAGGCGGTAACTGGGACTGCGACTGGACAGGCGGAGGACACTCTAAGGAGGGAGCAGGACAAGGAGGAGGAGCCTGACCAAGAACCTGCTGAAGGAGTGGTACGAAGTACGGTCGCGGCCGCGCAGCGTCTCCAGAACCACCAGAGACACCAGCGCCAGGGTCCTCAGCACCAGCAGTAGCTCCACCGCTCGGGTCCTCAGCACCAGCAGTAGCTCCAACTCCAGGGTCCGTAGCACCAGCAGCAGCTCCACCGGCCGGGTCCTCCGCACCAGCAGCAGCTCCACCGCCCGGGTCCTCAGCACCAGCAGCAGCTCCAACTCCAGGGTCCGCAGCACCAGGAGCGCCACTCCGAAGGCTGCAGCGCCGTGTGTACCACTCTCGGATCTGCTGAAGGGAGGGGAGCTCCCGGGTAGGAGGGGAAGCACTGGTACCCGCTCCAGCAGCACCTCTCCGGAGGCCGCAGTACTGTAGGTACCTCTCCTGCAGCTGCTGCGATGAGAGGGCTCCTCCTGGTGTGGCACTCTCAATCGCAGCATCCCCAGACTCAGCACCTCCAGGCTCAGCACCCCCAGGCTCCGCACCTCCAAGGTCTGCACCCCCAGGCTCCGCACCCCCAGGCTCAGTACCCCCAGGCTCAGCACCCCCAGGCTCCGCACCCCCAGACTCAGCACCGCCAGGCTCCTCACTCGCAGGCGCAGCACCCCTAGCAGGACGAGAGTCGACAGCGACCTCGACAGGCTCAACCAGGTCTACCTGGGACACACCTGAGGGAGCGGCACCCTGAGGGGGGAGGGGGTCTACCACAGCAGCACCTGGCGCGAGGAAGAGAGGCGGGGGAGGGAGCGGGGCAGTGCGGTAGGGGAAGAGGCGGTAGTAGGGGACGGACTCGTCAAAAGTGACGTCCTGAGAGGGCAGAACCCGGCGCGAGGTGACGTGGTAAAACTGCCAACCAGGCGCGTCCGGGACAAAGCCAAGGAAGACACAAGGAACAGCGCGACGGGAGAGCTTGTCCGCGGACGTGTCGCGAACAAAAGCTCGGGATCCCCAGACCCGAAAACGTGACGCATCGCCAACCTCTCCCGTCCACCGCAGAGTCGGGGAAGTCTCCGGCAAGGAGACACGGGGCCAGAGGTTGAGCTGATGCGCAGCGTATCGGACCGCAAACGGCCACAGAAAGTGGGGAGCAGCCGCATGGATCAGGGAGGTACGAGCGACCTCCATGACCAAGCCAATGCGGCGCTCAGCAACCCCATTCTGCTGTGGAGAGGCCGGAAGCGTGAACGACTGCTCAATGCCGTGCTCGGCACAGTAGGCTGCCAGAAGGTCGGAGGTGAACTCACCACCTCTATCAGAGTGCAAACGCAGGACAGGAAAGTCCGAGCGGAAACGCTCGCTGAGCTGGAGACGAGCTCTGCTGATCCAAGGGATCAAGACATTAGGGACCTCACCCTTGGTGCGCAAGGGGAAGACCGTGGTGTAGCGAGAGTAGTCGTCAACAACAATCAGGAAGTACCTCTCCTGACCCTGTCCACGGACGCGGGCTGGGCCCCACACGTCCAGGTGGAGCGTCTGCAGGGGAGCAGTCGTCGGGGGAAAGGAGGAGGAGTGAGGAGCGGCGCGCTGCCGCCCCTCGACACAAGGAAGACAGGGAGGAGCAGGCGAGGGTGGGAGGGGAGGGAGCACCCTGGGAAGACCAGAGACAAGCTGCCGTTTGTGCATGGCACGAAGGCGCTGCACAGACGGGTGGCCAAGTCGGTGGTGCCAGAGAACGGTGTCGTGCGCCAGAGAGCGACACGAGCAGGGGGCCGACAGCTGACCTGACGCAGACGCAGACACAGCTACCTGAGGGGACTCAGTGGTCAGTGTGTACAGGTCCGACCCCGGCTGCCGAGTGAAGGTAGCCAGGTGACGGCCCGTCCGAGCACACGTGCAGTGTGTCACGCGCTCGTAGGCAGGGGTGAACTGGTGAACACCCGCATCCTGGAGCGCACAACCCGCCACCAAGTTCGTAGAGAACGAGGGGAGGTGGAGACCTGACAGTGTGCCCGACGGGACCGCAGGACAGGGAAGAACAGTGGAGGAGGTCGCAATGACCGGACCCCCAGAGGGGTCAGCGAGGGAGACAGCAACTGGCCGAGCAAGCGGCTCAAGGGCAGTGCGGTCACGAAAGAAACAGCGAGAAGCACCTGAGTCCAGGGTGAAGGTGTGCAGGGCCTCAGTCGACTCAGTACCAGGGGGCGCAGACTCACTAGGACCTAGAGTAGCAGCCTCACCAGCACCTAGGGCAACAGACTGTTGGTGTAAGGGCCTAATAAACTCAAGCTATTAGGACTTAACCAAACTTAAAACCTCTCCTCGGGGTCACCTCCAAGGGTCCCTGGGTGCCTGGTACAAGACCAGCCCCTATCCTCGGGTCCGAGTTTGTAGAGAGAGGGATCAAGAAGGACTTAGTCAAAACAGCAAGAGTACCTTGAACGTCGCGCAGCGTGCCGTGCAGACCGTCGATCGGATTAAGCTGAGAATTCGCTATATCGAAGCTCGCTCCAAGAGCTTTAAAATGAGCCAAGTTGCCTCGCGAAAAGTTCTGCCATTACTAAGTTATGGCTCGGACAGCGTTTGCCTAGCGTTGGAGTGCTAGCATACTAGCGTTGACTCGGGTAGCATTCCGCCGTCGAATAGCGCAGAAACGAAATTCCAGCGAGGAAGGAATTCGCTTGAATCAATTTGACTATATTCAGGTACAAACAGAGAAGGATTAAATAGTTCTAGCTAGCAAGGACCTTGGGAATCAACCTGGGAACAACCAGGGATGATCCCAAATAATTCCAAGCAACAGAACCAACCTGGCTGGACAAAATAGCAGGTGGTAGGTTGGTAAACAACCTCTGGTTCTGTTTTTCCAACCTGGGAAAACAACAACCAGGTTCAGGTTCTAAAAACAGAACCTGTTTTGTCTTTGCCTAACCAGCCAAATGCTGGTTCCGCTGGTTTCCCCTGGCCTTGTAGCATGCAGATACAGACAAACAACATCCAAACTTCACCTAAATTGTACCCCTATAGTGCCTTCCCTGCTACACTATAGTTAACCAAACAAAACAGTACAATTTCGAGTTGGATAGAACTGAATCTGCGCAATCAACTCAACCGAACTGCAAAGCTTCCATCTTGGGTTCCTTTGCGAGCTCGTCCTTCCTGCTTGCACTGTTCATAGCGCATACAATGTTGTGCCAAAGCGCACATTGCGCGAGTACCTGCAAATGCATCAAGCGAAAAATGCGAAAGCAAACAAACACACGAACACACCATTCACACGCAAATGCATTCGCACACGCATACTCGTACAAACAGACGGCAGGATGTCGTGCAATGTAAATTTGCACCCAACACACTCCCTCTCAGCCTGCCGGCTGCATCCCCATCATTCCATGCTAGTTCATGCTCATTCCACTCATGCGCACACAACGCCAATGAGGCTCATCCGCAAGCCTCTTGGTGAGAAAGTCTGCTGGCTGCTGGTGAGTCTTGATGTAGATCGGATGCACCGTCCCCCTCTTCACCTCCTTACGCAGCCAGTGCCACTTGATACGCATGTGCTTGTTCAGCCCATGAAGCACAGCGTTTCTGGCCATCCCAAGAGCCCCCTTGCTATCACAAAACAGCGGCGTAGCAACTTTCTGCTCCTGGCCAATCTCCTCTAACAGCCTCCTCAGCCAAATCACCTCCTTCACCCCATGGAACATCGCCATGTACTCTGATTCTACGGAAGAGAGTGCCGTCTCCGTCTGCTTCTTGGACCTCCAACTAACAGGTCCTCCCCCAACTACGCAGATGTATCCTCCCACAGATGATGAATCCTCCTTCTCAGAAGCCCACGTAGCATCGGTAAAGCAAGTGAGAAATAGCTTGCCTTCTCCAAGCCTCTCCCCCTTCTCTTTCAGCACCTCCACCCCTTTCTGCTTCACCTGTGCAGATGCGGAGTATTGAACTCCAATGCTTGGGTGAGAGTTCAGGTACTTCACCACACGCTCAGCTGCATCTACCTGCTCCTCTGATGGATTCTGCACCACCCTAGCCAGCTGCCCAACCGAGAAAGAGATGTCGGGCCTCGTGTGAACTGCTGCGTACAAGAGGCTGCCCACCAAGGACTGAAATTGCTGCTGCTCCTCGGCTTCAACCCCTTCATCCTCTGCAGCCTTCACAAGCTTGAATTCTGCTGGCAGGGGAGTTGCAACCTTGCGCTCATTCTCAATCCCATACTTCTCCCCCAGCTCCTTGATGAACTTCTCCTGGTGCAGCTTCAACCACCTGTGATCTGGATCCCTCTCCACGTGCATCCCGAGGTAGTACTTTACCTCCCCAAGGTTCTTGCACTTGAAGTTTTCCATCAGTTGCTGCTGCACTTTCTGGATCTCCTTCATGCTGCTGCTGAAGAGAAGAATGTCGTCCACATAGACCAGAAACAGCACCAGCTTCTCCCCCTCACCCTTGAGAAAGAGGCTCTCATCACAGCTGCTGGTCCTGAATCCCATCTCCTCTAAAACAGCTGCCAACTTCTGGTACCAGCAGCGTGGCGCCTGCTTCAAGCCGTAGATGGACTTGTTGAGCTTGCACACCCTGCCCGTACCATCCTCATACCCAGGCGGCTGCGTCATGTACACATCCTCCTCTAAAATCCCATTCAGGAATGCCGTTGAAATATCCATCTGAATGATGAATTTCCCACTAACAGCTGCATCTGCCAACAAGACACGGAGGGTAGGGGGTTTGGCAGTGGGAGCAAAGATCTCGTTGAAGTCCTGCTTCTCCTTCTGCATAAACCCCTTCGCCACCAGCCTACTCTTGTAGATGGTGACCTGCCCCTTGTCATCGGTCTTGATCCTCAGCACCCACTTGCATTGTATCGCTTTCTTCCCATCAGGCAGCACCACCAGATCCCATGTCCTATTCTCCAGCAGACTCTGGTACTCAGCATCCCTAGAAGCCAGCCACTTGTCCCTATCTGGTCCAGCTAATGCCTCCTCCATGCTAGCTGGTTCCTCTGGTGCAGGGGCAAGAAAACAGTACGCAGGCTCATCCTCCTCATCCGGGTCATAGCCATGAGGTAGAATCAGCAATGCCTCTTCGGTCCCTAGCTGCTGCTCTGCTGCATCAGTTCCTGCAGTCAGCTTCTTAGTAGCCATACGGGTACGTCCTGGCCTGGAGACGGGTGTCTCCCATCCCTTCATAACGACACCCTTTGGCTTCTTAGTTTTTCCCTGCTGCTTCTCTCCTCCCTCGGGTCCAGCAGCTCCACTAGTGCTGCCGCCAGTTTCCACACCATTTTCTCCACCAGCAGATGCCTCCTGTACCTTCTCTCCATCACCATTTCCAGCAGCTGCCTCCTCTCCCTCCTCCCACACACTAGGAGTCAGGTCCAGCTGCATGGTGATCTGCTCCATCTGCTGGGACACCCTTGCCTCCGGCTGTTTCTCCCAGCTCCCATACATCATGCCCTCAATGAATTTCACATCCCTGCTGTCAAACAACACACCCTTGGATGGTTCCCACAGCAGCCATCCCTTGCTCTCAGCAGCCAGCCCCAAATGCACACACCAGATTGCACTCGCCCCCAACTTACTGCGGTAGGTCTTGGGGACGTGGGCGACTGCCATGCAACCGAACACCCTCAGCATGTCCACCGGCGGCTTCCTCCCAAGCCACCTCTCCAACGGCACCCACGAGTCATCCCCAACCTTGGTGAGCACCCTGTTCCTAGCGACAGTGGCGTGCCGGACAGCATGAGGCCACATAGAATTGCTCAGCCCAGATTCTATGAGCAGCGCCCTAGCTGTCTCCAGAATGGTCCGGTTTGCCCGTTCTGCTACACCATTGGACTGTGGGGTATAAGCCGTGGTCAGCTCTCTCTGGATGCCCTGCTTCTTGAGCCAGGCCGTCATTTCAGCTCCAAGGAACTCACCACCCCGGTCTGTCCTAATCCGCTTCACTACACACTCCGCCTGCTTCTCCACGAATGGCAGCCAATCGTCCCGTATCGTGGAGGCGGCGTGGTCCTTCTGCTTCAGCGGATACGCCCACATCAGCCTGCTCCAGTCATCCACAATTGTAAGAAAATACCGCTCCCCCTTGTGCCCTTGCACCGGCAGCGGCCCCACCAAGTCCATGTGGACCAGCTCCAAAGGCTTCTTGCTCCTGCCAGCCACACTATGGAAAGGGAAACGGGTGAACTTTGAAAGCAAACAGATTTCACAGTTGTCATCAGGTGGCTGTCCGTTCAGCTTCAGACCCTTAACGGCTCCGTCCTTCTCCAGCTGCTTCAGCAAAGGCATTGCCACATGCCCTAAGCGCCGGTGTGCCGTTGCCCAATCTGTCTCCCCAGATCTGGCCGACACTTTCACACCAACCCCTCCAACGGCATTGCACTCCCCCTGGGATGCAGACCCCTCTCCAGCCTGCCCCCCACCATGCCACGCCAGGGCCGGCAGCTGCCACATAGATCTGTACACGTCCTTGCTCTCGTGCAGATCCCAAAGCACCCGATTGCCCAGCTTCCCCTTATAAGTGCGTGCCCCATCCGTGTTGGTGTTCACCCCAGCCTTGCCAAGCTTACAGAGGGAGATAAGGTTGGCCTTCAGGTCGGGGACGAAGAGAACGTCGTGCAGCACCACCGGCTTGCCATCCGCTCCCTTAAACGCAGCTCGTCCCGCACCAGCCACCTTCAACATGTGTCCAGAGGCGGAGCACACTTCATTGATCGGTGCAGCTCGTACTTCGTCCAGCAGGTCCTTGCGCGGCGTCATCGTCCAAGCAGCGCCTGTGTCCAACACCCAATAGTCTAGGGGGTGCAGCTCTGCTCCAACTTTGGCAGAGGCGTCTCCTTGCTCCCCCTTGTCTCCTACATGGAAGAATTGGCCCGCGGTGCGCTCCTTCTTCTCCGCACCGCCGTTGCCCTTCGGGTTGTTGTCGGACGAATCAGCGACCATGTTGGCGCCGTTTTTCTGGTTCCTCCGCGCGCCGCCATCCTGGTGACGATTCTGGGGGGTCCATCCATCGGGTTTCTTATAGCACAAAAACCAGGGGTGCCCTTCCTTCTCACAATACCAGCAACTCCCTTTCATTTTGCCACCAGCACCCGACTTGCCCCCACGTCCAGATTTCGCACCGCGACCCCAACCGGTACCTCCTTGTTGGTCGTTGGAGTCGTCGTCCTTCTTTGCACCGCGTCCAGCACCACCGAAGCCACGTCCTCTGCCACGTCGGCTCCCTTGCATCCCGTAGCTGCTGCTGCCGTCGTCTCCACCCCTCAGTTGGCGGCGACGGAAGTCCTCCTCCAGAATCTTCGTCCGCACCCACTCGAGCGTCCACAAGCTCTGGTTCTGCGGCAGGCTCAATCCGCTCGTAAATTGAAGCCACGATTCTGGCAGCAGCGAGAGCATCTTCAAGCACTTGGTCTGCTCCGGGTAGGTGATTCCCGCGGTCGCCAACTTCGCGTAGAGGTCGCGCATCTTGTCCAGGACTGGTTGCACCGGCTCTCCCTCGCTCAGGCGCAACGCGGACAGCTCCCTCTCCAGCATCAACGTTGCGACAACGGAGGTCGGGGCGTGCAGCTCCTTCAACACGGTCCACGCCTTCGGACCGCATTCAACCTCCGGCAGCAGGTGCATGACGTGGTGACGCTGGTTCAGCTCCAAACTCTGCGACATCAAATAGTAGCCAGCCGAGGAGCGCTCGTCCCAATCTTCCTGCAGCGTGGGGTCACTCGGTCTAGGCTCCTCCCCAATCATTAGTTTCAGCAAACCGATCTGACGGAAATATAATTGCATTTTCCAGGCCCAATCATCATAGCCCTCACCATTGAACTTCTCGACGGTGAAATTCTTCAGCACCTCCTTGACAAGCGAGCCCTGGTTTGTTCGCGCTCCCCTTGGCGCTGAAAGACCAGAATCTTGGCTGCCGCTACGATCTTGGGCTGAAGATTCACCAGCTCCCGCCGAGGTGTTGCCCGCCATAGCTACCTATAACGAGGATCACTATAACGCAGCTCTGATACCAGCTTGTTGGTGTAAGGGCCTAATAAACTCAAGCTATTAGGACTTAACCAAACTTAAAACCTCTCCTCGGGGTCACCTCCAAGGGTCCCTGGGTGCCTGGTACAAGACCAGCCCCTATCCTCGGGTCCGAGTTTGTAGAGAGAGGGATCAAGAAGGACTTAGTCAAAACAGCAAGAGTACCTTGAACGTCGCGCAGCGTGCCGTGCAGACCGTCGATCGGATAAAGCTGAGAATTCGCTATATCGAAGCTCGCTCCAAGAGCTTTAAAATGAGTCAAGTTGCCTCGCGAAAAGTTCTGCCATTACTAAGTTCTGGCTCGGACAGCGTTTGCCTAGCGTTGGAGTGCTAGCATACTAGCGTTGACTCGGGTAGCATTCCGCCGTCGAATAGCGCAGAAACGAAATTCCAGCGAGGAAGGAATTCGCTTGAATCAATTTGACTATATTCAGGTACAAACAGAGAAGGATTAAATAGTTCTAGCTAGCAAGGACCTTGGGAATCAACCTGGGAACAACCAGGGATGATCCCAAATAGTTCCAAGCAACAGAACCAACCTGGCTGGACAAAATAGCAGGTGGTAGGTTGGTAAACAACCTCTGGTTCTGTTTTTCCAACCTGGGAAAACAACAACCAGGTTCAGGTTCTAAAAACAGAACCTGTTTTGTCTTTGCCTAACCAGCCAAATGCTGGTTCCGCTGGTTTCCCCTGGCCTTGTAGCATGCAGATACAGAGAAACAACATCCAACCTTCACCTAAATTGTACCCCTATAGTGCCTTCCCTGCTACACTATAGTTAACCAAACAAAACAGTACAATTTCGAGTTGGATAGAACTGAATCTGCGCAATCAACTCAACCGAACTGCAAAGCTTCCATCTTGGGTTCCTTTGCGAGCTCGTCCTTCCTGCTTGCACTGTTCATAGCGCATACAATGTTGTGCCAAAGCGCACATTGCGCGAGTACCTGCAAATGCATCAAGCGAAAAATGCGAAAGCAAACAAACACACGAACACACCATTCACACGCAAATGCATTCGCACACGCATACTCGTACAAACAGACGGCAGGATGTCGTGCAATGTAAATTTGCACCCAACAGACGTACTAGCACCTAGAGCGGCAGCCTCACTGACAGGACACGGCAGCTGCACCTGTCCACTACCAGAAGCTCCCGAACGATGCACTCCAGAGCGACTACCACTACGGCCACTCCGACAGCCCAAACTAGCGTACCACTCACGCGCACGAAGCAGCTGGGGCGAAGGAGGACACGGCTGCTGCACCTGTCCACTACCAGAAGCTCCCGACCGATGCACTCCAGAGCGACTACCACTACGGCCACTCCGACAGCCCAAACTAGCGTACCACTCACGCGCACGAAGCAGCTGGGGCGAAGGAGGACACGGCTGCTGCACCTGTCCACTACCAGAAGCTCCCGACCGATGCACTCCAGAGCGACTACCACTACGGCCACTCCGACAGCTCAAACTAGCGTACCACTCACGCGCACGAAGCAGCTGGGGCGAAGGAGGACACGGCTGCTGCACCTGTCCACTACCAGAAGCTCCCGACCGACCCACTCCAGAGCGACCACCACTACGGCCACCCCGACAGCCCCGACTAGCGTACCACTCACGCGCACGAAGCTGCTGGGGCGTGGGGGACTCACGCGCACAGCCCTGGAGCTGCATCTGGCCACGTCAGGAGCAGCAGTAGTAGCAGTAGCGGCAGTAACAGTAGTAACAGCAGGAGCAGTGGCAGTGGGAGTAGAAAAGGCAGTTGCAGCAGTACTGGGCAATGCTCACCAGTGGTCGGCGCGGCAAGCGCAAGACGGTGGCGACAGTGGGGCCGCTACAACTGCAGGGCTGGGCCGGGCCGCAGCAGGGAGCTCCGCGGCAGCTGCGGCAGGGCGAGGCTGGGCCGCGACGGCAGCTGCTCCAGGTGCCAGGGGCGGCTGCTGCAGGTGCGGGGCGGGCGGCTCCAGGGGCTGCTGCTGCAGTGGCGGCTGCTCCAGGGGCTGCTGCTGCAGTGGCGGCTGCTCCAGGGGCGAGAGGCGGATTAGGTCAGGGCGACGCGGCGGGCAGGTGGCGACGCCGCGGGCAGGGCGACGCGGCGGGCAGGTGGCGACGCCGCGGGCAGGGCGACGCGGCGGGCAGGTGGCGACGCCGCGAGTAGGGCGACGACGCCGCGAGCAGGCGACGACGCCGCGGGCAGGCGACGACGCCGCGGGCAGGCGACGACGCCGCGGGCAGGCGACGACGCCGCGGGCAGGCGACGACGCCGCGAGCAGGCGACGACGCCGCGGGCAGGCGGCGACGCCGCGGGCAGGCGACGACGCCGCGGGCAGGCGACGACGCCGCGGACAGGGGCTACGTCGCGGGCAGGCAACGACGTTGCGGGGAGGCGGCGACGCCACGGGCAGGGCGACGCGGCGGGCGGCGAGAGCCTGCAGGGGCGGCGCGCGGTCGTGCAGAGGCTGCGCGCGGGCCTGACGGGTGTGCAGGGGCGGCTCTCGGGCCTGACGGGCCTGCAGCGGCGGCTCGGGGGCCTGACGGACCTGCAGGGGCAGCTCGAGAGCGCACGAGGGCGCACGAGGGCGTACGAGGGCGCACGAGGGCGCACGAGGGCGCACGAGGGCGTACGAGGGCGCACGAGGGCGCACGAGGGCGCACGAGGGCGCACGAAGGCGCACTAGCAGAGAAAGGCGCACGAGGGCGCACGAGGGCGCACGTAAGGTAGAGCGCACGAGGGCGCACGTAAGGTAGGGCGCACGAGGGCGCACGTAAGGTAGGGCGCACGAGGGCGCGCCTAGCGGAATAGTGGGCCCATTGTAGAAAGCGGTCCTAGGTAGCAACCTAGGCTTCTGATACCATGTCAGAATCTAGAAAAGAACGAGAATGGATGAACTAGCAGGAAGGTGGGTACAAGTATGAAACCCTAAGTTTGTGTACCCTCTAAGGCTAAACCCACTATAGCCTACACAATATAAACATACAATGTTTGACAGATTGCTGTGGCTGCTGCACCTTCTTGACTGCATCCAGAGCCCCAGAAGTTGATGCAGTCTCCTCTCCTCCTGCAGTTGCTTTAGCCGCTGCCGCTGCCGTTGCCGTTGCTGGTGGTTTCCCATTCCAAGGGATGATGGGCAGCTGCCACAGGTCCTTGATGCAGCTGCTCTTCTCGTCCAAATCTCACAACAGCAATTCCCATGCTTCGCACGGCAGCTGGTTGGGCCGAACGTAACTTTGCAAACCTTCAACAAGAGAGGAGGTTAGCGGATAAACCTTCAACAAGTAGGACATTTTCAAGCCCCACAAGCCCCCTATTGGCTCCCATCACCTTGGCATTCCCAACACCAATCACAGGGAGCAAAGCACCTGAAGCGGCAGCCACAAACTTGATGTTCCTGGGGGGTTTCACCTCATCAAACAAATCTGCCTGCGTTGTGACTCGTGCAACTTGAGTCTATCACCCAGTAAGTGAGGGGATACATCACAACCTTCCCAACCGAACCCACATCATCCTCACTCTCTTTCACATCCTCAACCATGAGGAACATCCCAGGGTCGGCTTTACCTTGTGCACCTGCACCTTGCACAGCGGCACTTTGTGCATATTCACCACTTGGCGGCTTCATGCCTAGGGGCGCCTGTAAGAGGACGTCCCCGTTATAATATTTTCTCATTATTATATTTTTCCTTTATCTTATTCTCCTTTTTCTCCTCTTTATTTTGGTCTTTATTTCATCTCAATCGGCCTACTATTCTGCTTTCTAGAGCCTTCTCTTTATTTCACTTATTTCCTATTTTTCCCACCGACATATTTATTATACGGCACCGACAGCGCCGACAGTGGTGTATAAGGTGTAATCTGGGTGTAATCCCAAGTGCCAATAGCCTTGCGTGCTTGTGCGCACTTGTGATTACAGTATCGGGAAAGGTGTGTTCCCGAATGTTCATTTTATCTCGTTTTCCTTGTAATTTCTGAGTATAAAAACGCCTTGTATTCCATTTTAGTGACACGTTTCGATTGAGAATTCGATCCTGTGACACTTGGTAATCAGAGCCGTTCTCACTCGACAACTCTCGGCTAAGCAGCGGTCGCGGAAAAAATCGCCTCGAAAAACCGCCGGGGGCGACCAATTCGACGCCGATTTCTGGTAAGCACCAGTTCCGCGATTTCGAATTAACCCCCTCGCGTGGTTTCTGAACAGGATGGGTTCGCCGGCGACTAACGACGTTACGCAGCAGCTCTTCGCGCAAATCGCCAAGATGGAAGCGGAGATGCGAGCTACGACGGAGCAGACACGATTGGAGAACGAGCAGCTGCGAAATGAACTGCAGCGCGTTACGCAGCTCCTTACAACCATGAATGTTCATGCATCGGCGACTTTGCAGCAGTCGCAGCGTCATTTCGAGGTTCCGAAACTTCGCTCGCCAGAATCGTTCGACCCTAGCGATCGAAAATCCGACGTCAGACGGTGGCTCGCGACGATCGAAATTTATTTCGCGGCGATCGGATGGTCGACGACGGAGTACGACGGCGAGAAAATTCGTCTCGCGACAACATTGATGCGCGGTCCAGCTCTCGAGTGGCTCGGAAGCAACAGTAGGATTTTCCAGGGCGAAGCCACGTGGCAGCAGTTCCGGGCAGACCTGCTCAAACGTTTTGAGCCGATTAATTCTACTTACATTGCGCGCGAAAAATTACATCACCACCGGCAATACGGGAGTGTCGCGCAATACACGCAGCAAATAGAAGAATTTTACAACCGGATTCCCGACATTACCGAGGGTGAAAAGATTCAGTCCTACATCGCGGGGCTGAAAAACGACATTCGCCGCCAGGTTGCAGCAGCAAATTGCAGCAGCTACAGTGAAATCGTTTCGGCCGCGGAGCGTTTTGACTTGGTCAACGCCGGAACACGACGTCCCCATGTCGTCGGATCACGACAAGGAGATCGCTCGGCTTCAACCACGTTCGCCGACCCCATGGAAGTCGACAAATTCGACGCGAAGTCACGTCATGCAAAAAACAAAACGATTTGCGATTTTTGCGGCGGAAACGGACATCGCATTGTCGACTGTTTTCACATGAAATCTGCACGTGCGGCATTCCGAGCTCGAGGAAGTGGCAAAACTAAGGACAAAAGGTAAAAAACGGATCTCGCCAGTAATCTCGGATCGTGCTGGCGAGGAGAAGAAGATCCGAAAGCGGCAGCGCAATCTTGACCAAATCGAAATTCGAGGACCACATTGGGCGCGAGATTTGGAGAATCCAGGGCGAAATCCCAAGCCCCTGGACTGAAATTTGTCAGAGGAAATCGCCGAGGGAAAGAAAACCTCCGCGAAAACAGACTTGACCAAGACGGGAACTCTCCAATTCGATCCCGAGAAAAAACAGAATTCGTTAAAGTTATCTTTCAAAGATGCTTTAATGAAGACTGCTGATTTTCGTGAGTCCGGAGCCATAAAAAAAGAAGTGGTACTGGTGCCTACGGAGCTGGGGAAAAAATTAAGGAGTGTGGAAAGGAGCAGGCCTTTCCACGGCGTCAACGTCTTCTCCCGGAACCAGCCCAAGACGACGGTTACTACCTCTACTCCTGGCGTTGGAGAGGAGCCTTTCTCCATGCAGCCCAGGCCGGTTGTTAGTCCAGGAGCAAGCAGTGGAACCACGGTGTGTACTGAATATTGGGATGTACCCTATGATCCTATTAATGAAACTATTTTTGGGTACTCCGAGCAACGCTCACCACTCCTGCTCGAGGTGATCTGCAGCGGACAGCGCCTCCAAGCACTCGTGGACAGCGGAGCATCGCACAGCGTCTACGACAAAAAGGCAGTCGATCGACTCGGAGGTGAAATCAAGTCCTCAAGCTTCTCGGCAACGATGGTGGATGGCAATAAGCTACCAATCTACGGGGAAACACGGTTACTACTACAGATTGGACCCCTGCGATGGAAGCCTGCCCTCCCCATTACAAATATTAAAGGACTCGACGTAATCTTCGGGAGAGACTTTTTGAAAAATCTCAACCCCGAGATTAACCGGAGGGCCAACATCTAAAACAACGGGCAGAAAATCAGCCTTCCCAAATGGGACGACACGGGAAATATTCCAGTCGAGACACTCGCACGCTTTGAGAAGGACGTCAAACGGACCACGGCGGGATTTATGGCGATAGCTTCAAAGAAGAGAAGCAGACCCAGGAACTTCCTCCAGCAATCAAGAAAATTCTGGAAGAGCTCCCGGACGTTCTCCCCAACGATTTACCTGATCAACTACCGCCATACAGTCTCAAGATAACTAGGCAAGAAATGAATGAACTAGCAGAAGTTTGGGTACAAATATGAAACCCTAGTTGGGGTTGTACCCCATATTGGCTACCCCACTACAGCCTACAAGCATAATAGAGTTTAACACACCCCCATAGGCAAAGTGGGGGAGAACAAAGGGTCACAAGACCAGTCCAGCAAAGCAAAGCAAAGCCCAGGGTGGATCACAACGTCACCACACTCCGAGCACAAGTAAAGGCCACAAGGCCAGTTCACATGCAGTGCTAGATATAGTACAAGACAAGCAACACAGTGATCAAAACCTAGCAAGCAAGCAACAAGATATATATAAAGTACAGTACAAAGAATGTCAAGCAGTGAGCAAGTGAGGAAACGTGGACACAAGGCCTAAAGAAGTACAGTGCCGCTGATGATCACTAGGCGGGAGCGCCTTGGTGAAGATATCAGCAGTGTTGGCCTTCGAGTCCACGTACACAAGCCGAAGCTGACCGCGCTGCTGAAGCTCTCGAGCAAGAAAGTAGCGAAGAGCAATGTGCTTCGTCCTGTGCTCCAGTCTGTGCTCCTGACACAAGGCAAGAGCCGCCTTGTTGTCACCGTACAGAACTGGAGGAGAACTAGGCCGCTCTCCCAAGTCAGTCAGCAGGTAGGTGAGCCAGCGTAACTCCTGTGCAGCCATGGCTGTGGCGTAGATCTCAGCCTCACAACTAGAGCCGAGAACAGAGGAAGAGCGGGTGGACCGCCACGAGACAGAACCAGAGCCAAGGCTGAAGGTGTAACCCTGTGACGACCGCTGCGTAGCCAGGTCGTCCACCCAAGAAGCGTCCGAGTGACCAGTGAGGACAACTCTGTCGCATCCTCCAAGCACCAGCCCCATGCCTGATGTACTGCACAAGTAACGCAGCACCCTCTTAGCAGCCTCCCAGTGCTCTCGCCTGTGTCTCCCAGGCGCAACGTAACGAGCAAGGATGCTAAGAGGGTACGCGAGGTCAGGTCGCGTGCAAGTCATCAGGTACATGAGGCAGCCTACAAGCTCTGGGTACGGGCCACTCGGCTCTACGGACTCGTCCGAAGGTGGAGCTGAGAGCGAGTGGCTGGTAGCCAGAGGTGTGGCCTGTGGTGAGGAGAACTGGAAGCCGAAGCGCTGAAGGACCTGCTGCACCATGTGTGACTGAGTCAGGGTGATGGTGCGGCGAGCTCTGTCCCGGGTGATCTGCAAGCCAAGGTAGCTACGCAGTTCACCCAGGTCAGTGCAGGTGTGTCTCTTCTGCAGCTCCGACTTCACACGAGCGAGTGCCTCAGTGTCAGCAGTAGCAAAGACCAAGTCGTCGACGTACACGAGAATGTAGAACGGCGGCAGCGACGTGTCTGTGCGCAGAAACAGCGACGGGTCAGCAGTAGACGGCGCGAACCCAAGAGCCGCAAGTGTAGTCCTCAGTGTGTCGTGCCACTCACGTGGTGCCTGGCGGAGACCGTAGACTGGCCGGCGGAGACTCCACTGGGTACCAGGGGGAAACGACCCAGTAAAGCCAGGTGGGCGGCGCAGCCAGATCTCCTCGTGCAGGCTGCCCTGCAGGAACGCTGTGCTGAAGTCAAGAGAGTGAAGCTCGTAGTCACGCTGAGCAGCAACGTGCAGCAGAACCCGAAGAGTGGTCATCTTCGGGGTGGGGGAGAAGGTCTGGAAGAAGTCGACCCCCTGACGCTGACTGAAGCCTCTAGCAATGTAACGAGCCTTGAAGACAGGCGGAGAACCTGGCGGCCGCTTCACCCTGAAAATCCACATGCCATCGACGATGTTCGCCCCAGGAGGGGGAACCTCGTCGACGTAGGTGCCTGTGGACTTCCAGGATGCCATCTCTGCGTCCATGGCTGTCTGCCACTGAGAGGAGTAGGGACCCGAGATCGCCTCTGCGTAAGTGCGCGGAGTGGGGATGTCTAGTGCATCCGGGTCTCCCTCAGGGGCAAGTAACCAGGCCACGAGATGAGGTACAGCAGCCGCAAGAGAGTCAAAGTCCTCCTGCCTGTCCTCAAGGACGTCCGTGCCAAGAGCACACTCACCTCCGACGGACGGAGGACAGACAGACGCAGACTCTGACTCAGCAACAAGGCTAGCAGCGTAGTCTAGACGACAGGCAGCAGCAAAGTCAACCAACTCAGCGACCAGAGCAGACGCAGCCGAGGACTCAAAGGTAGGGTCAGTGACAACAGTAGCTAGGAGACGCGTGACTGTAGGGTGCTCAGCGCGATACCGGTCAGACTCAGGGTCCGGAACGGCAGGCAAAGAGGACGCAGGAGGAGACGGTAGAGGGACACGCCGAGGAGCAGTAGAGGGACGCAGAGTCATGTAGTGAGTGCCAGGGACAGGAGGAGGACGCTCACGACGGACACGACTACCAGTGCGAGCAGGACGAACAGGCGACACAGGACGAGACTCAGGCTCACGACGCTCTGTAAGACCTCCTGTGGGACCAGTGTAAGGAGAGGGAGCAGGGAGAGGCGAGGCAGGCGGTAACTGTGACTGCGGCTGGACAGGCGGAGGACACTCTACGGAGGGAGGAGGACAAGGAGGAGGAGCCTGCCCAAGAACCTGCTGAAGGAGCGGTACGAAGTACGGTCGCGGCCGCGCAGCGTCTCCAGAAACAGAAGAGACTCCAGCGGCCGGGTCCTCAGGACCAGCAGGAGCTCCAACGTCCGGGTCCCCAGCACCAGCAGCAGCGCCACCGCTCGGGTCCTCAGCTCCAGCAGCAGCTCCACCAGGCGGGTCCGCAGCACCAGCAGCAGCGCCACCCCCAGAGTCGGCAGCTCCAACTCCGCTAGCACCGCCAGCGCCAGAGTCCCCAGCTCCAGCAGCTCCAGTCGCAGTGCTCCCAGAACAACCAGTCCCGGCAGCTCCAGTACCCCCAGTACGAGCACCCCCAGGACGAGCAGCCCCAGCACCCCCAACTCCAGCCGAGCCACTAGGACGGCGAAAGCGCCGGACGTACCAGTCACGAAGCTGCTGCGGTGTGAGAGACTGCTCAGCACCCCGAACCGGAGCACCCCCAGACGCAGTAACCCGAGGCTCCGTAGGCTCAGTAGCAGCACCCCCAGGCTCAGTACCCGCAGGCTCAGTACCCGCAGGCTCAGCACCCCCAGTCGCAGCACCCCCAGGCTCAGCACCCCCAGGCGGCAAACTCTCAGGCACAGTACCCTCAGCTCCAGCACCCGCAGTCCCAGCACTCCCAGGCCCCGCACCCGCAGGCTCAGCACCCCCAGGCTCAGCACCCCCAGGCTCCGTACTCTCAGGCACCGTACCCTCAGCTCCAGCACCCTCAGTCCCAGCACCCGCAGCCCCAGCACTCCCAGGCCCAGCACCCCCAGACTCAGCACCCCCAGGCTCAGCACTCCCAGCAGCACCACCCGCAGCAGCACCTGAGTCACCTGTGACCTCGACAGGCTCAGCGACGGGAGGAGGGTCTACCTGAGAGACACCTGAAGGAGCAGGACCCTGAGGGGGAAGGGGGTCTACCGGAGGGGGACCAGGAGCAAGGAAAAGCGGCGGGGGAGGGAGGGGGGCAGTGCGGTAGGGGAAGAGACGGTAAAAAGGGACCGACTCGTCAAAGGTGACATCCTGAGAGGCGAAGACCCGGCGCGAGGTGGGGTGGTAAAACTGCCAGCCAGGCGCGTCAGGGACAAAGCCAAGGAAGACACAGGGAAGCGTGCGGGAGGAGAGCTTGTCCGCGGACGTATCGCGGACAAGGGCACGAGCACCCCACACCCGGAAGCGCGACGCATCGCCAACCTCCCCCGTCCAACGCAGTGTGGGCGAGGTCTCCGGCAAGGAGACACGGGGCCAGAGGTTGAGCTGATGCGCGGCGTACCGGACAGCAAACGGCCACAGAAAATGGGGAGCCGCCGCATGGACCAAGGAGGTACGAGCGACCTCCATGACCAGGCCAATGCGGCGCTCAGCAACCCCATTCTGCTGTGGGGAGTCCAGAAGCGTGAAGGTCTGCTCGATGCCCTCCGCCTGACAGAAGGTCCTCAAGAGATCGGAGGAAAACTCACCACCTCTGTCAGAGTGCAGACGCAGGACAGGAAGATCCGTCCGGAAACGGCGGCGGAGCTGGAGACGAACCGTGCGGATCCAAGGGATCAGAACAGCAGGGACCTCACCCTTGGTGCGCAAGGGGAAGACCGTGGTGTAACGCGAGTAGTCGTCGACAACCAGCAAAAAGTACCGCTCACCGCCCTGACCACGAACGCGGGCTGGGCCCCACACGTCCAGGTGGAGGGTCTGCAGAGGAGCCTCTGTCGGGGGGAACGAGGAGGAGTGAGGAGCGGCGCGCTGCCGCCCCTCGACGCAAGGAAGGCAAGGCGGCGCAGGCGAGGCAGGGAGGGGAGGGAGGGACCTGGGAAGACCAGACACAAGGTGGCGACGGTGCATGCCACGAAGGCGTGGCAAGGAGGGGTGACCCAGGCGGTGGTGCCAGAGAAGAGTCTGGTGCGACAGGGAACGACACTCACAGGCGTGGGCTACCAGACCTGACGCAGACACCTGACCGACAGCAGCGACCTGAGGAGACGCAGTGGTCAGTGTGTAGAGACTCGACCCCGGCCGACGGGTAAACGTAGCCAGGTGACGGCCGGTCCTGGAGCACGTGCAGATCGCCACACGCTGTCCTCCAGGGGTAAAGGTGTCAACCCACTGATCCTGGAGGACAGCGTTGCTCACCAGGTTCGTCGAGAACGAGGGGAGGTGGAAACCCGACAACGAGCCAGACGGAACCGCCGGACAAGGGAGGACAGTGGTGGACTGGGCAAGGACTGGGCCCCCAGAGGGGTCAGCCAAGGAGACTGGGACCGGTGCAGGAAGCGGTGTGAGCTCAGTACTGTCACGAAAGAAGCAACGGGAAGCACCTGAGTCAAGGGTGAAGGTGTGACAGGCCTCAGCCGGTGCGGTACCTGAGAGAGCAGTCTCTGTGGGTGCTGTACCTGAGAGAGCAGACTCGAAACCAGCCGGGACAGCACTGGAGGGAGCAAGTACAGGGGGCACCATACCAGAGAGAGCAGACTCACTAGTACTCACGGCAGCGGGCTCTATACCTGGGTCAGGCGGCACACACAAGTAACAGTCTCCCTCGGCACTAACAGTCAATGCATACATGGCAGCAATAATAGCATCATAGTCAAGAGCAAAGACATCAACACCAGCCCTCATGAGCTCAGCCCAGCGGGGGCGCTCAACATCCGCACCCATCTCCTCACGCCAAGCGTCGTCAAGGCGGGAGAAGCAGCGGTACGGGGTGTGGAACCTCCCACACGTCTGTCCCTTGCGGTCACCTGTGCGAATGACATAAGAACAGCGGCCACTGCCCCCCGACGTCCCACGCTGAGCAAGCCACTCACGAAGCTGCTGGGTCGTCTGGGGACGCTGCTGCTGCTGGGAGCTCTGGCCCGAGCCAGTGCCTCCACTCCGACCTCCGCCGCCACCACTACCACCGCTCCGACCGCCACCGCCACCACCGCCACCACCGCCACCGCCGCCACCGCCGCCGCCGCCACTACTGCCACTGCTTCCTCCGCCGCCCCCGCCTCCACCACCGACCCCACTCCCACCAGCGCTCCCGCCACCGCTCCCTCCAGCACCGCCTCCCCCCCCACCTCCCCCACCTCCTCCCCCCCCAGCGCCACCACCACCACCCTTGCCCCCCTTGCCCTTGCCGGTGCGGCGCCTCCCACCAGGAGCAGAAGCAGCGCCAACAGACTCAGCACCAAGGAAGTCAACAGCAGCAGCAGCAGCGTAGGAGGGAGCGAGGGGAGAGGGAGAACACCCCTCAAAGATGGGGGTGCGAGGAGCGCCACGAGCAGCACCGACAGCTACAATGCTCTTTTCGGCCGCGAGCAGCTGCTCCTCTAGGAGGGCGACTGTGAGCTCAGTGGGACAGCGAGCAAGGAAGTGGTCTCGAACTGAGCGGAGGGTGTCAGGGAGACGGGTGACTATGAAGTGGAGTGTCCAGTACAGTGGAGGGGGGTTCTTAGCGCAGAACTCGGTGGGAAGGGCGGCACGCAGGCGAGCATCACTAGTGCGAAGGTGGGTGATAAGATCGGCGACTGTAGTAAAGGTGGACAGATCGGGGAACAGGTACGGCAGCATGAGGCGGCTAAGCTCGGCTGTGGCAGGCGAGGAGTAGCGAGCAACGACAGCATCGTACAGGGCCTTAGCGGATTTGCAGTCGCCAAAATGCTCGAGCTCAGCTAGCGGCAGGTGACTGCGAATGGCTAGGCGAGCAGCTGCGTCACGAGTCTGCCAGTGGGAACGAACACTAAGCTCGGCTGTGGCAGCAGGAGCAGCGGCAGCACCAGACGCGTAGTCATAGAGGGAGATGTGGTCCGTGCTATTGCTCATAAGATACAACTGCAGGTCGTCGAGCCAGGAAGTGAACTGCACGGGACGGCCCTCAGCATCGAAGGAAAGAACGCGAATAGAGGCCATAGCTCAGGCGTGAGGGCACAGCAGAGCAGCGGCAGCAGCAGAGGGGACGCGCTAGAGCGAAGCTAGCAGCCACAGCAGGAGCAAGCGGCGGTGCACAGGCAGGGAGCAGCAGGCGAGAAGCGCGGCGGGCGGGCCGCGAAGCGGGCAGCGGGGCGGGCGGGCGACGCAGCAAGCGGGCAGTGAGGCAGCGGGCGGCGCTGCGAAGCAGGTAGCGGGCGGGCGGGCGGCGCTGCGAGCGGGCAGCGAAGCGGGCGGGCCGCGAAGCGGGCAGCGAGCGGGCGGGCGGGCTGCGAAGCGGGCAGCGGGGCGAGCGGGCTGCGAAGCGGGCGGGCCGCGAAGCGGGCAGCGAGCGGGCGGGCGGGCTGCGAAGTGGGCGGGCCGCGAAGCGGGCAGCGAGCGAGCGGGCTGCGAAGCGGGCGGGCCGCGAAGCGGGCAGCGAGCGGGCGGGCGGGCTGCGAAGCGGGCAGCGGGGCGAGCGGGCTGCGAAGCGGGCGGGCCGCGAAGCGGGCAGCGAGCGGGCGGGCGGGCTGCGAAGCGGGCGGGCCGCGAAGCGGGCAGCGAGCGGGCGGGCGGGCTGCGAAGCGGGCAGCGGGGCGAGCGGGCTGCGAAGCGGGCGGGCCGCGAAGCGGGCAGCGGGACGAGCGGGCTGCGAGCGGGCGGCTCGGCGGGCGGGCGACACTGCGAGGGGCGCGCGAGGGCGCTAGTGAGGGGCGCGCGAGGGCGCTAGCAAGGGGCGCGCGAGGGCGCTAACGAGGGGCGCGCGAGGGCGCTAACGAGGGTGCGCGCGAGGGCGCTAACGAGGGGCGCGCGAGGGCGCTAACGAGGGCGCACGAGGGCGCTACGAGGCTAGGGCACGGGGTAGCGTGGTAACCGCATGCGAGCGGTGGTGGGCCCTTAAAAAAAAACGGTCGGTAGGTCCTAGGGACCTCCTGCTCTGATACCATCTCAAGATAACTAGGCAAGAATGAATGAACTAGCAGAAGTTTGGGTACAAATATGAAACCCTAGTTGGGGTTGTACCCCATATTGGCTACCCCACTACAGCCTACAAGCATAATAGAGTTTAACATACAGGACACAACAACACGAGATCGTGGAAGAGCCGGGATCCAAGCCGACGTTCCGAGCACCATATCGGCTGAGTCCGACGGAGCTTGCCGATATGAAAAAACAAATCGAGTATCTCCTGGAAAAAGAGCTGATCCGACCTTCTATTTCGCCGTACGGATCTCCAGTTCTCTTCACCCCGAAGCCCGACGGAAGTCTGCGAATGTGCATCGACTACCGTGCACTTAATAAACAGACCATAATAAATATATACCCAATACCACGGATTGACGACTTGCTTGATCAACTCCGCGGTGCTACGGTGTTTTCTAAGCTCGACCTCAGATCAGGATACTGGCAAATTCGAATGGCAGACAACTCTATCCATAAAACTGCCTTTCGAACTCGGTATGGGTCGTACAAGTATCTCGTGATGCCGTTCGGACTCACCAACGCACCAGCCACATCCTTCGGCCCCTTCTGGATGAGTGCGTCGTGGTATATTTGGACGACATCCTGATCTACTCGAAAGACATGAAGCAGCACGTTGAGCATCTGCGACGCGTCTTCGAAATTCTCCGACGAGAACGCTTCTACGTGAAACTATCCAAGAGCGAGTTCGCATTGAAGAAGGTCCAATTCCTCGGACATATGGTGAGCGCTCAAGGAGTTCACGTGGACCCCAAGAAGATTGAAGCAGTGCGAACGTGGAAGACCCCCGAGAACGTGAAGGAGTTGCAGCAGTTCCTCGGATTCGCTAACTACTACAACCGGTTCGTACCAAACTACGCTAAGATCGCCGCACCACTGACTAACCTGTTGAAGAAGAATATACCGTACTAGTGGGAGGCGAAACACCAGGAAGCCGTGGAACAGCTGAAAACCGCACTCACGTCCGCACCTGTAATCATCCTGCCAGACCCCAAACTTGACTATGTCATCGAGGCCGATGCTAGCGATCAAGCAGTGGGTGCAGTGCTCATGCAAGATCAAGGGAAGGGACTCCAACCCATTGCATACCTTAGTAAAAAACTTCATAGGGCAGAACTCAATTACCCCATCCATGACAAAGAGGCCCTTGCCATCGTCAACGCGTTCAAGGCATGGAGGTGTTATCTCGAAGGAAGAAAAACGACCGTCTACACCGACAACTGCAGCCTCAAAGATCTGAAAACTCAACCAACACTCTCCAGGCGGCAGGTCCGGTGGATTGACTTCCTCGAAACCCACTTCCATTATGATATCGTGTATAAGCCGGGGCACAAGAACAAAGCAGACGCACTCAGTCGCCCTGCACACGTTGCCGCCCTACAAGTCGATGGCATGAACCCACTATTGAAGGGAGCATGGATACACTATAGACCCCGAAGTCTCCATAGCAGAAAAGCGCCATCTTCTGCACTGGGATCAAGACATCGCATACCGCAAGGGATCCACAAAAATATGGGTACCTAATTACCCTCCTTTACGTCAGCTACTACTCGAAGAATATCACGACGTTCTGTACGCGGGCCACTTCGGTAGTAACAAGACGCTTGCCGGTATTGCGAAGCATTTTTAATGGCCCCACATGGCGGATGACGTACAAAAATTCGTCACCTCGTGCGACACATGCCAACGGATGAAGAGCAGCAAACAGAAGAAAGCAGGATTACTCCAGCCTCTTCCAGTCCCTGAACAGCCTTGGCAAGTGGTTAGCTTGGACTTCATTACCGGGTTACCACTTACCAAAGCTGGGTACGATGCCATCCTGGTTGTCATCGATAAATTCTCAAAAATGGGACACTTCGTCCCGACACACACGACAGCTCGCACGGAGGAGACAGCACAATTATTCTTCCGCTACGTCATCTCGCAGCATGGCATTCCGACCACGCTGATCTCCGACAGAGATCCAAAATTTACAAGCAAATTCTGGAAGGAGCTCATGTCGCTCATGGGGACCAAACTTGCTATGTCATCAGCTTATCATCCCCAAACAGATGGACAAACAGAGCGCCTCAACCAGATTGTTGAACAGCTTCTGCGAGCAGCGTGTAAGGATGATATCTCCAAATGGGATGCGCACCTGCCGGTTCTCGAGTTTGCGTACAACAACGCTACACACGCCGCAACAGGACAGACCCCTTTCCTCCTTTGTTACGGTCAAAATCCACTCACGCCTCAGAAACCGACAGTACCTGCGACAGTGCAACCCGCACATGACTTCATTACCACTATGCACCAGTTGTGGGAGCGCACTCATAAACGCCTTTTGACTATCCAGCAGCAGCAAAAGAAGCTCGCTGATCGGAGTCGCAACGATCATTCTATTAAGACCGGTGATCATGTGCTTCTGGATACACGGAATCTCGACATCAGTCATCTTCCGTCTAAGCTCAGACCTCGCTTCTGCGGACCTTTTCTTGTCGAAGCGCAGGTCACTCCAGTAACCGTCCGCTTCCGTTTACCAGCTACCTGGAAGATTCACAATGCCTTCCATGTTCAACTTCTCAAGCCATATCGGGACCCGAACACGGTCTTCACAGGTCGCCAACCGCTGCCGCCACCGCCAGTAAACGTTAATGGGGAACCTGAGTACGAAGTCGAAGCTGTTCTGGCGCATCGACGACGACGTAACGGCACCTTGGAGCTCTTGATTCGTTGGAAAGGCTATGATCCTTCTGAGGATAGCTGGGTACCTGAACACGACATGGATAACGCCCGTCGTCCTCTCCAGGACTACCTTGTCAAGCAGGGTGTTACTTCTACCACCCAGCTTTGAGGGGGGGAAGTGTGAGAGGACGTCCCCGTTATAATATTTTCTCATTATTATATTTTTCCTTCCATCTTATTCTCCCTATTCCCCCCCTTTATTTTGGTCTTTATTTCATCTCAATCGGCCTACTGTTCCGTTTTCTAGAGCCTTCTCTTTATTTCACTTATTTCCTATTTTTCCCACCGACATATTTATTATACGGCACCGACAGCGCCGACAGTGGTGTATAAGGTGTAATCTGGGTGTAATCCCAAGTGCCAATAGCCTTGCGTGCTTGTGTGCACTTGTGATTATAGTATCGGGAAGGGTGTGTTCCCGAATGTTCGTTTTATCTCGTTTATCCTTGTAATTTCCGAGTATAAAAACGCCTTGTATTCCATTTTAGTGACACGTTTCGATTGAGAATTCGATCCTGTGAAAGCGCCCATCCCTCAGGCCGGCTGAAACACTTGAACCACGGGTGTCCAGCCTTCTTGCAGTACCAGCAAGCTCCCTTTATTCGGGTGCTCCCCCTGCGACCTGAGCTCCGATTCCCCTAATCGTAGTCACCTCGGCCTCTCCCTCTGCCAAAGCCTCTCCCACGGCCTCGGCCTCTCCCTCCCCCTCTTCCTCTGCTGCCTCCTGCAGCTCCATACCCCTCAGCAGTTTTGTTGGCAGCACCACCTCCCGTGTGGCACCTGCGGAAGTCCTCCTGCAGGATCTGCTGCCGTAGCCACTCAGGCGTCCACTTGTCCTGCTGAGCGTTGAGGGTAGGGATGAGGTTGTCCCACGAGGTGTTGAGCGCCGAGATGATCTTGGTGCACTGCTGCATATGCGACACCTTGCTGCCCGCTGCTGCCATCCTCGCATAGGTGTCCTTGACCTTGTCATAAACCGGCTTCACATTGTCTCTTGGCCGCATGGAGAGAATAGCCAGCTCCTTCTTCAGTACGATCACCATGGGCAGCGTGTTGGGCTGAATCACGTCGCGTAGTAGCTTCCACGCCTTCGGTCCCGAGTCATCGAGCTCCACCAAATCCTTGATATGCTGGAACATGTCGTTGTTGACCGATTGGAGGTTAAGGTCGTACAGCATCACGCTCTTCTCAATCCACCGATCGCGGGCATCTCCTTCCTCCGGCATCTTCTCTTCTCCCATTGCAATTTTCAGCAGCTTTTAGTGCTTGAAGGCCTCATCCGCCCGCTCCATTCCTCATAATTGGAGCCATCCAAAGCTTCAATCTTGGATGGTTGCAGTTCGCTCCTCTTCTCAGCTGCTTCTCCACTCCCTTGACTCATCACCTCTGTTTCCAATCACAGGTTTCAGCTCCCCCCTTTGCTGGTCACAATGTAGATCCACAAAATCTTCACAAGTGTTGGCGCCAACAAAATTTCGGCGGAGTTTTCCCTTAGTGAGAGTCTCATGCAACCTCTAGAACTCCACTTAGGCATGCCCACGGGTCATGTTGGGTCTAGGAGGGTCTTCACACCTCAGTAGATTCTTTACAACGTCCTCAATCAGCTCTGATACCACTTGTTAGAGACTAAGGACGAGTCTAGAACGTTTAGGGGGGCGAAATATCCCAAAATCGTTGGCTTAGAAATCTGGACAGAATTGTCGAGTTCACTAGAAACGCCGTTGACGGAAAACGGACTGTTAGAATTCTCTCAAACTCGAGTATGTTGTAGCCCTTGACCAAGGCTATCTTTCCCAATTTGAATCGTATCAAAAGATAAAGTATATCTTGAGATATTTGTTTTGGTGGGTGGTATGCTGCCATAAAAAATTAACTTAATCACAAGATTCTCACAAGTTCTCACAAGTTGCACACAAGAAAGTTAGAGTGGCAATAAACCAGGTGGGAAGGACGAGGAGGACGAGAGGGAAGGTCCCAAGAGAGTCCCCAACCAAGGAAACCCCATTCCACACAATTCCTCTCTCTATAGCAACCCAACTTTGACCTTTGTCACTTTCCCAACCTCCACAATCCACCTCACCCCACTTGGCCACACTTGCCAACCCAATTTGGTTTCACCCAACCACTTGGCAGCATCTACAGTGATGGGGACGAATTTCCCAACCCCCAAAAGTCTATACCCCATAATGAGTCATTCCCACAACTTCCCATAGTCGCCACAACCAAACATGAAAAGCATACGAAATTCGAACGTTAATAGCTTTCTCGTTCGTGCTCCGATTGAAGCGATCCTTGGCTCGTCGGAAAGCTCTCGAGCAGAGAAGTCACTTCAGATATCTGCTCAAGCCAAACCACACACACACTCAGAATATCCAAACCACACCAAATACCAATTCTTGCACACGCTCATACCACGCATGCAATGCACTAAACATATGATGGGAGGCAGACAAACGTGAATGGGAATGAGCTAATCACGTGATGGGTGGGCTTTATGGTGGTCTACGTGGATGAAATCCTCATCTTCTCACCCTACTCTGACCGTGTGAAGGAGGTGATTGTCTGAAACCCTCCCCCCTCAACCCATGCTCTTCCTCTTTCCACTCCCCAGCCTCCCTGCTGCCTCTTCTGCCCCCTCAGTGCGTAGTGCCTTGTCCTCACCTCCCTGCCTTCCGTGACCTCTCTCTCTGCTCACCACTCTCTCCCACTCCTTCCTCTCTTGTTCTTTACCCCACTTTCTGCTTCCCCTTGTCCTTTGCTGCCTCCCTCCTCGGACCCTCCTAACTCATCGTCGAAAACGTGGATTCTCTTTATCAATCCCATCACTCGTTTCAGCTTCTGAAACAGACTGCTCCTTTCGTTCCTCATGCCTCTCCCCACTCCCGCTCGCGAGTAGCCCTGGCACTCCCATCCTGCTATGACTATGTCGATTCTTCCCCACTGTCGCAGCTGCTGTTCGTCTACGTGGCGTATGTCGCACGCTCCGCATTGCAGGCTTCGGTCCAAGGTCTCCGAGCAGAATTGGTGCGGGTATCGTTCGTGCAGCTTATGCGCATGACACACCGCCATCTTGGCCGCCTCCATGTCGCTTTCCACCAAGATCCAATTCTCCACGCTTATGCCTGACTTAAGCACCGCGGCCAGCCCTGTTCCTATGCCCCCGAAGAGGTCTAGCACGACTGTCGGCCCCAGCAGCCGTTTGGTATTGGTGCACAACGCCTTGAGGTCCGGCTCTCCTCCTGCCTGTTCCTGCTGCGGTGCCGGCAACCTCGCAGTCTGCTGCCAGGTGGGTATGCCCAACTCCTCCCGTATCTCTGCTTCCGTACACTGGTATGCCTCCCTTGGTTCCCGCCGCACGAAGCGCACCGGCAAGGTACCGATAGGCTCGTTGTCTTCCCAGTAGCACACCCGGTACTGCACCTTCTCTTCCCACATGCAGATAGTGGCTCCGATCCCAAACAAGTATTCCACCCCTATGAGCAAGTCGAAGTCCTCCGACTCTGATACTCCGCAGTATACCCGCAGCGCGCACTCCTCCGAGGTTCCCAGGTTCAGCATCAAGGACATGGATTGCCTAGTCTTGAGCATCCACTTCGCCTCTCCCCCATCGGCCGTCATCAACAGGTAATCTTCCCCAATCAACCGTCCCGGCTTGTGCAGCTGCAGCTTTTCCGCACGGCGTTTGCCAATCAGCACCCATGTCGACTATTGCTCATTGCGCCGCGAAGCCTCCGATAGTGATCGCCCCGGCTGCTATGGTTAGCACGGTGGCCTGGCAGGCCATCCTCTCCCGTAGGTGTCGGTACGCCGCCCCTGGTGCTTCCGGGCTGCCACTCGCTTGTCGCCTTGGCCCATCCTCTCGCCGCACGTCCTCCGGAAAGTTCTACCTCCGCGTAGCCCTCCGCTAGCCCAACTCGTTCCGGTAGCGCGCTGGCTGAGCCATGAGCATAAACTCGGGTTCCTCCGCCTCCTCCTCTTCCTGCGCCACTATAGCTGGCTGTTTCCGATCAGCAGCCTCCAACTCGGCTAACTGCGATCGCAGACGTGCGATGGTAGCTTGCCGATCCTCTCCCCCTTCCGTACCTTGTCGTTCCCTTCGCCCCGTGTTGCAATCCGCCTCTCGATGTCCTCCCCGATTGCAGCGCGCACAGACCGGCGCGCCTGGGTCCCTTTGCATGTGCTCTCGGCTCCCACATAGCGAGCAGGCCGCGGGATTGCGGCAATCTCGTCGCAGGTGCCCGGTAGTGTACGCCTGGATTTTTTCGCCTTCGGTCAGGTCGGGGATGCGGGTGAACAGGAGCTCCATCTGCTGCGTGTACTGCGCTACACTACTGTACTGCTTGTGCCGATGAATTTGTTGCCGCGCCATGTAGGTAGTATTAATTGGTTCGAAACGCCCGATTAATTCTGCCCGAAACTGCGCCCACGTTTTCTCCCCTCTCCCCCTTCCGTACCTTGTCGTTCCCTTCGCCCCGTGTTGTAATCCGCCTCTCGATGTCCTCCCCGATTGCAGCGCGCACAGACCGGCGCGCCTGGGCATTCCCTTTGCATGTGCTCTCGGCTCCCACATAGCGAGCAGGCCGCGGGATTGCGGCAATCTCGTCGCAGGTTCCCGGTCAGCCCGCAGTTGTGGCAGCGACGTGGTTCCTCCCGGCCCCTCTCCTTTGTTTCCGGATAAGCTGATGTCGCCGCCCATGCCAGCCGCCTCCTTTCTGGTCCTCTGTCTGCCGTCCGTTCCACTTCGTAGAGCCGCCGCCCTGTCTCCACGCGCTTCACAATCTTGTACGCTTGCCTCAATGTCGCCTCCAGCCTCATCTCGAACACCTGTACTTCCACGTCCTGCCGCAGCGGCTGACTCAGCCCATTCACAAACTTCCCTGTCAGCCGTCCTTGGTTCGAGCAGTTTATGTACTCTCCTAGCTCCACCAGCCTGCCGTAGTAAGCCAGCAGCGATTCTCCTTCCCTGCGGCGGAATCCCCGGAACTCGACCACCCTCTCCGCCGTCTGCAAGGGGAACTGCTCGCGGAGCATTGCTAGGAAACGCGTGATCGGGTCTCGCTCGCCTGGTGCCCGCCCCGCGGACCATTCCAGCAGCTCTCTCCTCGAGATACGGTAGTATGTCTCAGCTTCCCCAGTCAAGTTGTTAGCTAGCCCCCGAAAGAACTCCGCAGGATCCAATCGATCCTTCGCCCAGCGAGCCTGTAAGTTCTCCAGCTGCATGATATAGTTCTTCAGACCCGGCCCACGTCGCACATCCCCCGAGAATCTTTCAGGCACTTCTATCTTGGGTAACTGCGTATACTTCCAATGCTGCACCATCGTCTCGTCTTCTGTCCCTTGCCACGAGGCGCTCCGCTGGTAATCGCTCGGTCCTCCCGGCTGTGAGCGTACCGGCTGCTAACTTCGCAAGCGTTCCCCCTGTTCATCGGACAAGTTATTCACGCCGCCCCCGGGATCCGTACGAGTGCCGCCTTGTGGTCCACTCGCCCCATCGCTAGGCCCGTTCTGGCCTTCCGTCCTCCCTGTTTCCTGCGACTGATTCGTCGCCTGGTTACTCCTTTCTTCGTTCGTCATCTGCTCGCCCTTACTTGGCCTGACCGTCAACGGCTCTAACTGTCGTCCCGATCTCAATTGCATAGACTGCATGTTTGTATGCTAAGCTTCTTCCTAACTCATCTCGACTGCAGTTATGGCTCCGTGCTAAAACTGTTTATCTTGAATGAATATTGCAGTAGTTCACAAAAACAAACACGCAGTGGCAGTCCCATGGCCCAAGGTTCTGCCTTAAGTTATGTTGGGTGCAAATGCACATTGCACGACATCCTGCCGTCTGTTTGTACGAGTATGCGTGTGCGAATGCATTTGCGTGTGAATGGTGTGTTCGTGTGTTTGTTTGCTTTCGCATTTTTCGCTTGATGCATTTGCAGGTACTCGCGCAATGTGCGCTTCGGCACAACATTGTACGCGCTATGAACAGTGCAAGCAGAAAGGACGAGCTCGCAAAGGAACCCAAGATGGAAGCTTTGCAGTTCGGTTGAGTTGATTGCGCAGATTCAGTTCTATCCAACTCGAAATTGTACTGTTTTGCTTGGTTAACTATAGTGTAGCAGGGAAGGCACTATAGGGGTACAATTTAGGTGAAGGTTGGATGTTGTTTGTCTGTATCTGCATGCTACAAGGCCAGGTGTAACCAGCGGAACCAGCATTTGGCTGGTTGGGCAAAGACAAAACAGGTTCTGTTTTTAGAACCTGAACCTGGTTGTTGTTTTCCCAGGTTGGAAAAACAGAACCAGAGGTTGTTTACCAACCTACCACCTGCTATTTTGTCCAGCCAGGTTGGTTCTGTTGCTTGGAATTATTTGGGATCATCCCTGGTTGTTCCCAGGTTGATTCCCAAGGTCCTTGCTAGCTAGAACTATTTAATCCTTCTCTGTTTGTACCTGAATATAGTCAAATTGATTCAAGCGAATTCCTTCCTCGCTGGAATTTCGTTTCTGCGCTATTCGACGGCGGAATGCTACCCGAGTCAACGCTAGTATGCTAGCACTCCAACGCTAGGCAAACGCTGTCCGAGCCAGAACTTAGTAATGGCAGAACTTTTCGCGAGGCAACTTGGCTCATTTTAAAGCTCTTGGAGCGAGCTTCGATATAGCGAATTCTCAGCTTAATCCGATCGACGGTCTGCACGGCACGCTGCGCGACGTTCAAGGTACTCTTGCTGTTTTGACTAAGTCCTTCTTGATCCCTCTCTCTACAAACTCGGACCCGAGGATAGGGGCTGGTCTTGTACCAGGCACCCAGGGACCCTTGGAGGTGACCCCGAGGAGAGGTTTTAAGTTTGATTAAGTCCTAATAGCTTGAGTTTATTAGGCCCTTACACCAACAAGCTGGTATCAGAGCTGCGTTATAGTGATCCTCGTTATAGGTAGCTATGGCGGGCAACACCTCGGCGGGAGCTGGTGAATCTTCAGCCCAAGATCGTAGTGGCAGCCAAGATTCTGGTCTTTCAGCGCCAAGGGGAGCGCGAACAAACCAGGGCTCGCTTGTCAAGGAGGTGCTGAAGAATTTCACCGTCGAGAAGTTCAATGGTGAGGGCTATGATGATTGGGCCTGGAAAATGCAATTATATTTCCGTCAGATCGGTTTGCTGAAACTAATGATTGGGGAGGAGCCTAGACCGAGTGACCCCACGCTGCAGGAAGATTGGGACGAGCGCTCCTCGGCTGGCTACTATTTGATGTCGCAGAGTTTGGAGCTGAACCAGCGTCACCACGTCATGCACCTGCTGCCGGAGGTTGAATGCGGTCCGAAGGCGTGGACCGTGTTGAAGGAGCTGCACGCCCCGACCTCCGTTGTCGCAACGTTGATGCTGGAGAGGGAGCTGTCCGCGTTGCGCCTGAGCGAGGGAGAGCCGGTGCAACCAGTCCTGGACAAGATGCGCGACCTCTACGCGAAGTTGGCGACCGCGGGAATCACCTACCCGGAGCAGACCAAGTGCTTGAAGATGCTCTCGCTGCTGCCAGAATCGTGGCTTCAATTTACGAGCGGATTGAGCCTGCCGCAGAACCAGAGCTTGTGGACGCTCGAGTGGGTGCGGACGAAGACTCTGGAGGAGGACTTCCGTCGCCGCCAACTGAGGGGTGGAGACGACGGCAGCAGCGGCTACGGGATGCAAGGGAGCCGACGTGGCAGAGGACGTGGCTTCGGTGGTGCTGGGCGCGGTGCAAAGAAGGACGACGACTCCAACGACCAACAAGGAGGTACCGGTTGGGGTCGCGGTGCGAAATCTGGACGTGGGGGCAAGTCGGGTGCTGGTGGCAAAATGAAAGGGAGTTGCTGGTATTGTGAGAAGGAAGGGCACCCCTGGTTTTTGTGCTATAAGAAACCCGATGGATGGACCCCCCAGAATCGTCACCAGGATGGCGGCGCGCGGAGGAACCAGAAAAACGGCGCCAACATGGTCGCTGATTCGTCCGACAACAACCCGAAGGGCAACGGCGGTGCGGAGAAGAAGAAGGAGCGCACCGCGGGCCAATTCTTCCATGTGGGAGACAAGGGGGAGCAAGGAGACGCCTCTGCCAAAGTTGGAGCAGAGCTGCACCCCCTAGACTATTGGGTGTTGGACACAGGCGCTGCTTGGACGATGACGCCGCGCAAGGACCTGCTGGACGAAGTACGAGCTGCACCGATCAATGAAGTGTGCTCCGCCTCTGGACACATGTTGAAGGTGGCTGGTGCGGGACGAGCTGCGTTTAAGGGAGCGGATGGCAAGCCGGTGGTGCTGCACGACGTTCTCTTCGTCCCCGACCTGAAGGCCAACCTTATCTCCCTCCGTAAGCTTGGCAAGGCTGGGGTAAACACCAACACGGATGGGGCACGCACTTATAAGGGGAAGCTGGGCAATCGGGTGCTTTGGGATCTGCACGAGAGCAAGGACGTGTACAGATCTATGTGGCAGCTGCCGGCCCTGGCGTGGCATGGTGGGGGGCAGGCTGGAGAGGGGTCTGCATCCCAGGGGGAGTGCAATGCCGTTGGAGGGGTTGGTGTGAAAGTGTCGGCCAGATCTGGGGAGACAGATTGGGCAACGGCACACCGGCGCTTAGGGCATGTGGCAATGCCTTTGCTGAAGCAGCTGGAGAAGGATGGAGCCGTTAAGGGTCTGAAGCTGAACGGACAGCCACCCGATGACAACTGTGAAATCTGTTTGCTTTCAAAGTTCACCCGTTTCCCTTTCCATAGTGTGGCTGGCAGGAGCAAGAAGCCTTTGGAGCTGGTCCACATGGACTTGGTGGGGCCGCTGCCGGTGCAAGGGCACAAGGGGGAGCGGTATTTTCTTACAATTGTGGATGACTGGAGCAGGCTGATGTGGGCGTATCCGCTGAAGCAGAAGGACCACGCCGCCTCCACGATACGGGACGATTGGCTGCCATTCGTGGAGAAGCAGGCGGAGTGTGTAGTGAAGCGGATTAGGACAGACCGGGGTGGTGAGTTCCTTGGAGCTGAAATGACGGCCTGGCTCAAGAAGCAGGGCATCCAGAGAGAGCTGACTACGGCTTATACCCCACAGTCCAATGGTGTAGCAGAACGGGCAAACCGGACCATTCTGGAGACAGCTAGGGCGCTGCTCATAGAATCTGGGCTGAGCAATTCTATGTGGCCTCATGCTGTCCGGCACGCCACTGTCGCTAGGAACAGGGTGCTCACCAAGGTTGGGGATGACTCGTGGGTGCCGTTGGAGAGGTGGCTTGGGAGGAAGCCGCCGGTGGACATGCTGAGGGTGTTCGGTTGCATGGCAGTCGCCCACGTCCCCAAGACCTACCGCAGTAAGTTGGGGGCGAGTGCAATCTGGTGTGTGCATTTGGGGCTGGCTGCTGAGAGCAAGGGATGGCTGCTGTGGGAACCATCCAAGGGTGTGTTGTTTGACAGCAGGGATGTGAAATTCATTGAGGGCATGATGTATGGGAGCTGGGAGAAACAGCCGGAGGCAAGGGTGTCCCAGCAGATGGAGCAGATCACCATGCAGCTGGACCTGACTCCTAGTGTGTGGGAGGAGGGAGAGGAGGCAGCTGCTGGAAATGGTGATGGAGAGAAGATACAGGAGGCATCTGCTGGTGGAGAAAATGGTGTGGAAACTGGCGGCAGCACTAGTGGAGCTGCTGGACCCGAGGGAGGAGAGAAGCAGCAGGGAAAAACTAAGAAGCCGAAGGGTGTCGTTATGAAGGGATGGGAGACACCCGTCTCCAGGCCAGGACGTACCCGTATGGCTACTAAGAAGCTGACTGCAGGAACTGATGCAGCAGAGCAGCAGCTAGGGACCGAAGAGGCATTGCTGATTCTACCTCATGGCTATGACCCGGATGAGGAGGATGAGCCTGCGTACTGTTTTCTTGCCCCTGCACCAGAGGAACCAGCTAGCATGGAGGAGGCATTAGCTGGACCAGATAGGGACAAGTGGCTGGCTTCTAGGGATGCTGAGTACCAGAGTCTGCTGGAGAATAGGACATGGGATCTGGTGGTGCTGCCTGATGGGAAGAAAGCGATACAATGCAAGTGGGTGCTGAGGATCAAGACCGATGACAAGGGGCAGGTCACCATCTACAAGAGTAGGCTGGTGGCGAAGGGGTTTATGCAGAAGGAGAAGCAGGACTTCAACGAGATCTTTGCTCCCACTGCCAAACCCCCTACCCTCCGTGTCTTGTTGGCAGATGCAGCTGTTAGTGGGAAATTCATCATTCAGATGGATATTTCAACGGCATTCCTGAATGGGATTTTAGAGGAGGATGTATACATGACGCAGCCGCCTGGGTATGAGGATGGTACGGGCAGGGTGTGCAAGCTCAACAAGTCCATCTACGGCTTGAAGCAGGCGCCACGCTGCTGGTACCAGAAGTTGGCAGCTGTTTTAGAGGAGATGGGATTCAGGACCAGCAGCTGTGATGAGAGCCTCTTTCTCAAGGGCGAGGGGGAGAAGCTGGTGCTGTTTCTGGTCTATGTGGACGACATTCTTCTCTTCAGCAGCAGCATGAAGGAGATCCAGAAAGTGCAGCAGCAACTGATGGAAAACTTCAAGTGCAAGAACCTTGGGGAGGTAAAGTACTACCTCGGGATGCACGTGGAGAGGGATCCAGATCACAGGTGGTTGAAGCTGCACCAGGAGAAGTTCATCAAGGAGCTGGGGGAGAAGTATGGGATTGAGAATGAGCGCAAGGTTGCAACTCCCCTGCCAGCAGAATTCAAGCTTGTGAAGGCTGCAGAGGATGAAGGGGTTGAAGCTGAAGAGCAGCAGCAATTTCAGTCCTTGGTGGGCAGCCTCTTGTACGCAGCAGTTCACACGAGGCCCGACATCTCTTTCTCGGTTGGGCAGCTGGCTAGGGTGGTGCAGAATCCATCAGAGGAGCAGGTGGATGCAGCTGAGCGTGTGGTGAAGTACCTGAACTCTCACCCAAGCATTGGAGTTCAATACTCCGCATCTGCACAGGTGAAGCAGAAAGGGGTGGAGGTGCTGAAAGAGAAGGGGGAGAGGCTTGGAGAAGGCAAGCTATTTCTCACTTGCTTTACCGATGCTACGTGGGCTTCTGAGAAGGAGGATTCCTCCTCTGTGGGAGGATACATCTGCGTAGTTGGGGGAGGACCTGTTAGTTGGAGGTCCAAGAAGCAGACGGAGACGGCACTCTCTTCCGTAGAATCAGAGTACATGGCGATGTTCCATGGGGTGAAGGAGGTGATTTGGCTGAGGAGGCTGTTAGAGGAGATTGGCCAGGAGCAGAAAGTTGCTACGCCGCTGTTTTGTGATAGCAAGGGGGCTCTTGGGATGGCCAGAAACGCTGTGCTTCATGGGCTGAACAAGCACATGCGTATCAAGTGGCACTGGCTGCGTAAGGAGGTGAAGAGGGGGACGGTGCATCCGATCTACATCAAGACTCACCAGCAGCCAGCAGACTTTCTCACCAAGAGGCTTGCGGATGAGCCTCATTGGCGTTGTGTGCGCATGAGTGGAATGAGCATGAACTAGCATGGAATGACGGGGATGCAGCCGGCAGGCTGAGGGGGAGTGTGTTGGGTGCAAATGCACATTGCACGACATCCTGCCGTCTGTTTGTACGAGTATGCGTGTGCGAATGCATTTGCGTGTGAATGGTGTGTTCGTGTGTTTGTTTGCTTTCGCATTTTTCGCTTGATGCATTTGCAGGTACTCGCGCAATGTGCGCTTCGGCACAACATTGTACGCGCTATGAACAGTGCAAGCAGAAAGGACGAGCTCGCAAAGGAACCCAAGATGGAAGCTTTGCAGTTCGGTTGAGTTGATTGCGCAGATTCAGTTCTATCCAACTCGAAATTGTACTGTTTTGCTTGGTTAACTATAGTGTAGCAGGGAAGGCACTATAGGGGTACAATTTAGGTGAAGGTTGGATGTTGTTTGTCTGTATCTGCATGCTACAAGGCCAGGTGTAACCAGCGGAACCAGCATTTGGCTGGTTGGGCAAAGACAAAACAGGTTCTGTTTTTAGAACCTGAACCTGGTTGTTGTTTTCCCAGGTTGGAAAAACAGAACCAGAGGTTGTTTACCAACCTACCACCTGCTATTTTGTCCAGCCAGGTTGGTTCTGTTGCTTGGAATTATTTGGGATCATCCCTGGTTGTTCCCAGGTTGATTCCCAAGGTCCTTGCTAGCTAGAACTATTTAATCCTTCTCTGTTTGTACCTGAATATAGTCAAATTGATTCAAGCGAATTCCTTCCTCGCTGGAATTTCGTTTCTGCGCTATTCGACGGCGGAATGCTACCCGAGTCAACGCTAGTATGCTAGCACTCCAACGCTAGGCAAACGCTGTCCGAGCCAGAACTTAGTAATGGCAGAACTTTTCGCGAGGCAACTTGGCTCATTTTAAAGCTCTTGGAGCGAGCTTCGATATAGCGAATTCTCAGCTTAATCCGATCGACGGTCTGCACGGCACGCTGCGCGACGTTCAAGGTACTCTTGCTGTTTTGACTAAGTCCTTCTTGATCCCTCTCTCTACAAACTCGGACCCGAGGATAGGGGCTGGTCTTGTACCAGGCACCCAGGGACCCTTGGAGGTGACCCCGAGGAGAGGTTTTAAGTTTGATTAAGTCCTAATAGCTTGAGTTTATTAGGCCCTTACACCAACAAGTTACCCTCACAACCCTAGCTAAGCTAGTCCAGAAATGTTTCTATTGGTGGACTAGCTCAGCTGCCATCCATACAGCCAACCTGCCTCCCCTCCAGCTGGCGTCACTGTCTTCTAGCTCTTCCTTGGACTCGGTGTCTGCGAGAGAAAACAAAGCACGCCCCATGCAAACCATACCCCCCCGCATTCTTACGCCGTGCACACGTCATCTTGCTGCCAACCCTGCCAGTGCAGCTCCCACACCCCCGATCCCCCACCTCACTTGTAATCCAACCGCTTACTGCTATCCATCTCGTCGAGTGGCCGCCCGCCCTTCCGCTGCCCTTACAGTTCGTCGCTGCTGAGTTTCTCACTATATACAAATGTACATGCTTCTCACCGTTCCCCACCTCCTCGCTACACCCTCTGTCAGAGTTCCTTAAGTGTTACCCTTAGGATTCTGACATGCTGCTGAAGCTCAGGACAAGTTCATGTGCAAGGCACTTGGCGATGCAAACTTCTACCTCGAGCTTCACATTGAACGCGATGTGGAGAAGCGGTGCATGCGGGTGCACCAACGCAAGTACCTGGAGGCCTTGGCTGCCAACTTTGGGCAGAGTGAAGGCCATGTGGCTACTCCCTTTCCTTCTGGGTTCAAGAAACCAGAGGAGGAAAGCGTCGGTGAATAGGAGAGGCGCCGATTTCACTCGTTGGTGGGCAGCCTCATGTATGCGCCGGTAAACACTCGGCCGGACGTTGCCTTTGTTACAGGCAGTTAGCTAGGGTTGTGCAATGCCCTAATGAGGAGCAGGTAGCAGCTGGAATGAGGGTGGCCAAGTATCTTGGCCAAACACCGACCGTTGGGCTGCAATACTCGGTGGCGGCGAAAAGGCGCCGCGGATGGTTTTGAACCCGGGCGTTTGTTTCTCACCGCATTCTCCGATGACTCTTATGCATCGGAACTAGAAGACATGACAAGTAAGGGAAGCTTTATATGCTGTGTTGGTGGAGGCCCAACTGCTTGGGAGAGCAAGAAGCAGGTGGACCAAGCATTGCGCTCGGTGAAGTCCAAGTACATGCCACTCTTCCACGCTGTGCGGGAGATTGTGTGGCAGCGGTGTCAGTTGGCTGATTTCGGGGAGGAGCAGCAAGGACCTACCCCACTCTACTGTGATCGCCAATGGATCCATTGGACGGCCTCACCAAGCACATAAGGGTGAAGTGGCGGACGAGGAGTGTGGTGGCCGCAGATGAAGTTGAGTTGCGCTACGTGAAGACGACGGGGCAGCCACCTAACATGATGACCAAGAGGCTGGTGGAGCAGCAGCATTGGGATTGTTGCAAGTTGGCTGGGATGTCTCTGAACTGAGAGCAACATATCCTAAGGCCAACAATCCGAGTGGGAGTTTGTTGGTGCAACTGCACGGTCTGCACTCGGCTTGTTGTCCCTGTGCGTGCATGCGTGTGTGCATGGAATGGTATGAGGGCATGGAATAATATATTTTTTCATGCTTATTATAATGTGTGTATCAGTCATGATGTCGAGTGTGTGTGTCAAGTCAATAGCGAGTTATCGCTAGTCGCGTGTTACGCGGTCATTTGTGTCTCGCGCGCGGTTTCTATTTTGTCGTGTGTCTCGTGCGCGGTTCCTATTTTGTCGAGTGTCGCTTGTCGAACGTTCGGCATGTCGCAGGTGTGTGCAGCAGACCCATCAAGAACTCAAGGATGCGTTAATGGTTCAAGCTTCAAGTGATTTCGAAGCTCGCCAAAAGGGTACACTTCAAGATAGTGATAATCGTTATGTTACTTTGTGAAATGTAAAATGTCACTTGGTGTATGCCCTTTTGAAGGGTAGTTTCGAGACCCTTCTTGGTTGGGGACAGTGTGGCATTGTTCCACATCACTGTCCCTCGGCTCTTCGGGTTTGTAGGAGCTGGGAGTCAATCCCAACTCGTAACTCTTCCTATTGTGTGTTCTAAGACTATCTTGGCTGCCATAGAGCCATTCGTTCAAACTAATGTTGCGTCGTCAATACTTGGTGTGATCTAAATTGCCTATTGTAGATGACGTCAAGACACTCTAGATCCAGTTTGAACCAGGTCATTAGGAGCTGTGACCAGAACGCTATGAACGGTTTTAGGCACTCTATCTTTTGTTTTAGGCACATTGAAGCCTATCGTGCCGATAACAATAATGTGGTCAATGAAGAGACGAGCAATTGCTTCAGCTGTAGCTATGGCGTTAGTCGGAATGAAGTGACCCAGTCTGATACAAGGATGACGTCATGCCCTTATGAGGTCGAAGGAAGTTATGTGATGAAGTCGAGGCTAACGACCTGCCATGGCTGCTCCGGTACGGGTAGAGGCTGAAGTAATCCTGCTTTTTTCTGCTTGCTACTCTTCATCCGCTGGCACGTGTCGCATGAGGTGACGAACTGCTGCACGTTTGCTGCCATCCGGGGCTAGTAGTAATACTTTGCTATTTCTGCTAATGTCTTGTTGCTCCCGAAATGTCCCGCGTATGGTACATCGTAAAATTCCTCTAGTAGGATTTGCCGTAGCGGGGCGTAATTCGGTACCCAAATCTTTCCTGCGCCCTTTCTTACAGCTAAGTCTTTCTCCCACTGTAATAGCTTCTTTTCTCTGCCGTTACTATTTCTGCATCCACGGAGCACTCATGTCAAAACAGACCCTTGGGCATGTTGGGTGCAAATGCACATTGCACGACATCCTGCCGTCTGTTTGTACGAGTATGCGTGTGCGAATGCATTTGCGTGTGAATGGTGTGTTCGTGTGTTTGTTTGCTTTCGCATTTTTCGCTTGATGCATTTGCAGGTACTCGCGCAATGTGCGCTTCGGCACAACATTGTACGCGCTATGAACAGTGCAAGCAGAAAGGACGAGCTCGCAAAGGAACCCAAGATGGAAGCTTTGCAGTTCGGTTGAGTTGATTGCGCAGATTCAGTTCTATCCAACTCGGAATTGTACTGTTTTGTTTGGTTAACTATAGTGTAGTAGGGCAGGCACTATAGGGGTACAATTTAGGTGAAGGTTGGATGTTGTTTGTCTGTATCTGCATGCTACAAGGCCAGGGGAAACCAGCGGAACCAGCATTTGGCTGGTTGGGCAAAGACAAAACAGGTTCTGTTTTTAGAAACTGAACCTGGTTGTTGTTTTCCCAGGTTGGAAAAACAGAACCAGAGGTTGTTTACCAACCTACCACCTGCTATTTTGTCCAGCCAGGTTGGTTCTATTGCTTGGAATTATTTGGGATCATCCCTGGTTGTTCCCAGGTTGATTCCCAAGGTCCTTGCTAGCTAGAACTATTTAATCCTTCTCTGTTTGTACCTGAATATAGTCAAATTGATTCAAGCGAATTCCTTCCTCGCTGGAATTTCGTTTCTGCGCTATTCGACGGCGGAATGCTACCCGAGTCAACACTAGTATGCTAGCACTCCAACGCTAGGCAAACGCTGTCCGAGCCAGAACTTAGTAATGGCAGAACCTTTCGCGAGGCAACTTGGCTCATTTTAAAGCTCTTGGAGCGAGCTTCGATATAGCGAATTCTCAGCTTAATCCGACCGACGGTCTGCACGGCACGCTGCGCGACGTTCAAGGTACTCTTGCTGTTTTGACTAAGTCCTTCTTGATCCCTCTCTCTACAAACTCGGACCCGAGGATAGGGGCTGGTCTTGTACCAGGCACCCAGGGACCCTTGGAGGTGACCCCGAGGAGAGGTTTTAAGTTTGATTAAGTCCTAATAGCTTGAGTTTATTAGGCCCTTAAACCAACAAGCTGGTATCAGAGCTGCGTTATAGTGATCCTCGTTATAGGTAGCTATGGCGGGCAACACCTCGGCGGGAGCTGGTGAATCTTCAGCCCAAGATCGTAGCGGCAGCCAAGATTCTGGTCTTTCAGCGCCAAGGGGAGCACGAACAAACCAGGGCTCGCTTGTCAAGGAGGTGCTGAAGAATTTCACCGTCGAGAAGTTCAATGGTGAGGGCTATGATGATTGGGCCTGGAAAATGCAATTATATTTCCGTCAGATCGGTTTGCTGAAACTAATGATTGGGGAGGAGCCTAGACCGAGTGACCCCACGCTGCAGGAAGATTGGGACGAGCGCTCCTCGGCTGGCTACTATTTGATGTCGCAGAGTTTGGAGCTGAACCAGCGTCACCACGTCATGCACCTGCTGCCGGAGGTTGAATGCGGTCCGAAGGCGTGGACCGTGTTGAAGGAGCTGCACGCCCCGACCTCCGTTGTCGCAACGTTGATGCTGGAGAGGGAGCTGTCCGCGTTGCGCCTGAGCGAGGGAGAGCCGGTGCAACCAGTCCTGGACAAGATGCGCGACCTCTACGCGAAGTTGGCGACCGCGGGAATCACCTACTCGGAGCAGACCAAGTGCTTGAAGATGCTCTCGCTGCTGCCGGAATCGTGGCTTCAATTTACGAGCGGATTGAGCCTGCCGCAGAACCAGAGCTTGTGGACGCTCGAGTGGGTGCGGACGAAGATTCTGGAGGAGGACTTCCGTCGCCGCCAACTGAGGGGTGGAGACGACGGCAGCAGCAGCTACGGGATGCAAGGGAGCCGACGTGGCAGAGGACGTGGCTTTGGTGGTGCTGGACGCGGTGCAAAGAAAGACGACGACTCCAACGACCAACAAGGAGGTACCGGTTGGGGTCGCGGTGCGAAATCTGGACGTGGGGGCAAGTCGGGTGCTGGTGGCAAAATGAAAGGGAGTTGCTGGTATTGTGAGAAGGAAGGGCACCCCTGGTTTTTGTGCTATAAGAAACCCGATGGATGGACCCCCCAGAATCGTCACCAGGATGGCGGCGCGCGGAGGAACCAGAAAAACGGCGCCAACATGGTCGCTGATTCGTCCGACAACAACCCGAAGGGCAACGGCGGTGCGGAGAAGAAGAAGGAGCGCACCGCGGGCCAATTCTTCCATGTGGGAGACAAGGGGGAGCAAGGAGACGCCTCTGCCAAAGTTGGAGCAGAGCTGCACCCCCTAGACTATTGGGTGTTGGACACAGGCGCTGTTTGGACGATGACGCCGCGCAAGGACCTGCTGGACGAAGTACGAGCTGCACCGATCAATGAAGTGTGCTCCGCCTCTGGACACATGTTGAAGGTGGCTGGTGCGGGACGAGCTGCGTTTAAGGGAGCGGATGGCAAGCCGGTGGTGCTGCACGACGTTCTCTTCGTCCCCGACCTGAAGGCCAACCTTATCTCCCTCCGTAAGCTTGGCAAGGCTGGGGTGAACACCAACACGGATGGGGCACGCACTTATAAGGGGAAGCTGGGCAATCGGGTGCTTTGGGATCTGCACGAGAGCAAGGACGTGTACAGATCTATGTGGCAGCTGCCGGCCCTGGCGTGGCATGGTGGGGGGCAGGCTGGAGAGGGGTCTGCATCCCAAGGGGAGTGCAATGCCGTTGGAGGGGTTGGTGTGAAAGTGTCGGCCAGATCTGGGGAGACAGATTGGGCAACGGCACACCGGCGCTTAGGGCATGTGGCAATGCCTTTGCTGAAGCAGCTGGAGAAGGATGGAGCCGTTAAGGGTCTGAAGCTGAACGGACAGCCACCCGATGACAACTGTGAAATCTGTTTGCTTTCAAAGTTCACCCGTTTCCCTTTCCATAGTGTGGCTGGCAGGAGCAAGAAGCCTTTGGAGCTGGTCCACATGGACTTGGTGGGGCCGCTGCCGGTGCAAGGGCACAAGGGGGAGCGGTATTTTCTTACAATTGTGGATGACTGGAGCAGGCTGATGTGGGCGTATCCGCTGAAGCAGAAGGACCACGCCGCCTCCACGATACGGGACGATTGGCTGCCATTCGTGGAGAAGCAGGCGGAGTGTGTAGTGAAGCGGATTAGGACAGACCGGGGTGGTGAGTTCCTTGGAGCTGAAATGACGGCCTGGCTCAAGAAGCAGGGCATCCAGAGAGAGCTGACTACGGCTTATACCCCACAGTCCAATGGTGTAGCAGAACGGGCAAACCGGACCATTCTGGAGACAGCTAGGGTGCTGCTCATAGAATCTGGGCTGAGCAATTCTATGTGGCCTCATGCTGTCCGGCACGCCACTGTCGCTAGGAACAGGGTGCTCACCAAGGTTGGGGATGACTCGTGGGTGCCGTTGGAGAGGTGGCTTGGGAGGAAGCCGCCGGTGGACATGCTGAGGGTGTTCGGTTGCATGGCAGTCGCCCACGTTCCCAAGACCTACCGCAGTAAGTTGGGGGCGAGTGCAATCTGGTGTGTGCATTTAGGGCTGGCTGCTGAGAGCAAGGGATGGCTGCTGTGGGAACCATCCAAGGGTGTGTTGTTTGACAGCAGGGATGTGAAATTCATTGAGGGCATGATGTATGGGAGCTGGGAGAAACAGCCGGAGGCAAGGGTGTCCCAGCAGATGGAGCAGATCACCATGCAGCTGGACCTGACTCCTAGTGTGTGGGAGGAGGGAGAGGAGGCAGCTGCTGGAAATGGTGATGGAGAGAAGGTACAGGAGGCATCTGCTGGTGGAGAAAATGGTGTGGAAACTGGCGGCAGCACTAGTGGAGCTGCTGGACCCGAGGGAGGAGAGAAGCAGCAGGGAAAAACTAAGAAGCCGAAGGGTGTCGTTATGAAGGGATGGGAGACACCCGTCTCCAGGCCAGGACGTACCCGTATGGCTACTAAGAAGCTGACTGCAGGAACTGATGCAGCAGAGCAGCAGCTAGGGACCGAAGAGGCATTGCTGATTCTACCTCATGGCTATGACCCGGATGAGGAGGATGAGCCTGCGTACTGTTTTCTTGCCCCTGCACCAGAGGAACCAGCTAGCATGGAGGAGGCATTAGCTGGACCAGATAGGGACAAGTGGCTGGCTTCTAGGGATGCTGAGTACCAGAGTCTGCTGGAGAATAGGACATGGGATCTGGTGGTGCTGCCTGATGGGAAGAAAGCGATACAATGCAAGTGGGTGCTGAGGATCAAGACCGATGACAAGGGGCAGGTCACCATCTACAAGAGTAGGCTGGTGGCGAAGGGGTTTATGCAGAAGGAGAAGCAGGACTTCAACGAGATCTTTGCTCCCACTGCCAAACCCCCTACCCTCCGTGTCTTGTTGGCAGATGCAGCTGTTAGTGGGAAATTCATCATTCAGATGGATATTTCAACGGCATTCCTGAATGGGATTTTAGAGGAGGATGTGTACATGACGCAGCCGCCTGGGTATGAGGATGGTACGGGCAGGGTGTGCAAGCTCAACAAGTCCATCTACGGCTTGAAGCAGGCGCCACGCTGCTGGTACCAGAAGTTGGCAGCTGTTTTAGAGGAGATGGGATTCAGGACCAGCAGCTGTGATGAGAGCCTCTTTCTCAAGGGCGAGGGGGAGAAGCTGGTGCTGTTTCTGGTCTATGTGGACGACATTCTTCTCTTCAGCAGCAGCATGAAGGAGATCCAGAAAGTGCAGCAGCAACTGATGGAAAACTTCAAGTGCAAGAACCTTGGGGAGGTAAAGTACTACCTCGGGATGCACGTGGAGAGGGATCCAGATCACAGGTGGTTGAAGCTGCACCAGGAGAAGTTCATCAAGGAGCTGGGGGAGAAGTATGGGATTGAGAATGAGCGCAAGGTTGCAACTCCCCTGCCAGCAGAATTCAAGCTTGTGAAGGCTGCAGAGGATGAAGGGGTTGAAGCTGAAGAGCAGCAGCAATTTCAGTCCTTGGTGGGCAGCCTCTTGTACGCAGCAGTTCACACGAGGCCCGACATCTCTTTCTCGGTTGGGCAGCTGGCTAGGGTGGTGCAGAATCCATCAGAGGAGCAGGTGGATGCAGCTGAGCGTGTGGTGAAGTACCTGAACTCTCACCCAAGCATTGGAGTTCAATACTCCGCATCTGCACAGGTGAAGCAGAAAGGGGTGGAGGTGCTGAAGGAGAAGGGGGAGAGGCTTGGAGAAGGCAAGCTATTTCTCACTTGCTTTACCGATGCTACGTGGGCTTCTGAGAAGGAGGATTCCTCATCTGTGGGAGGATACATCTGCGTAGTTGGGGGAGGACCTGTTAGTTGGAGGTCCAAGAAGCAGACGGAGACGGCACTCTCTTCCGTAGAATCAGAGTACATGGCGATGTTCCATGGGGTGAAGGAGGTGATTTGGCTGAGGAGGCTGTTAGAGGAGATTGGCCAGGAGCAGAAAGTTGCTACGCCGCTGTTTTGTGATAGCAAGGGGGCTCTTGGGATGGCCAGAAACGCTGTGCTTCATGGGCTGAACAAGCACATGCGTATCAAGTGGCACTGGCTGCGTAAGGAGGTGAAGAGGGGGACGGTGCATCCGATCTACATCAAGACTCACCAGCAGCCAGCAGACTTTCTCACCAAGAGGCTTGCGGATGAGCCTCATTGGCGTTGTGTGCGCATGAGTGGAATGAGCATGAACTAGCATGGAATGACGGGGATGCAGCCGGCAGGCTGAGGGGGAGTGTGTTGGGTGCAAATGCACATTGCACGACATCCTGCCGTCTGTTTGTACGAGTATGCGTGTGCGAATGCATTTGCGTGTGAATGGTGTGTTCGTGTGTTTGTTTGCTTTCGCATTTTTCGCTTGATGCATTTGCAGGTACTCGCGCAATGTGCGCTTCGGCACAACATTGTACGCGCTATGAACAGTGCAAGCAGAAAGGACGAGCTCGCAAAGGAACCCAAGATGGAAGCTTTGCAGTTCGGTTGAGTTGATTGCGCAGATTCAGTTCTATCCAACTCGAAATTGTACTGTTTTGTTTGGTTAACTATAGTGTAGCAGGGCAGGCACTATAGGGGTACAATTTAGGTGAAGGTTGGATGTTGTTTGTCTGTATCTGCATGCTACAAGGCCAGGGAACCACCAGCGGAATCAGCATTTGGCTGGTTGGGCAAAGACAAAACAGGTTCTTTTTTTTAGAACCTGAACCTGGTTGTTGTTTTCCCAGGTTGGAAAAAAACAGAACCAGAGTTGTTTTCCAACATACCACCTGCGATTTTGTCCAGCCATGTTGGTCT